>CM065734.1:18475073-18545073 GCA_033310375.1 Conus canariensis | reverse complement strand
GTTGGTGCATGACCAGCAGTGCAACACAGTTCAGGCGCAGGAGTGGACATTATGAATTTGAAGTTTTTGAGCAGGAGCCTGTGTTAAAATATTGAAAAGTGTCGTTCGTCTTACCTAGTGCAGTGCATGTGACATTTGTTGAAAAACTTTTAAACTGATGTCCCTTTCCCTGTCACTTTGTTTTTTCTCTTCTGGTACAATATGTTTAACCGTAAGCTTAATGTTGGCTTGTGAAATTACAGTCGCATTGAAGAAATTTTGCTATGTTGCTGAGGCATTATTACCCCTCCCCCCACCATCACATCTTCCCCTTTCTCCTCCACCCTCAGCAGTGATTTCCCTCAAAGTAGATTTGCATCCTGGTCACTGAGTTTCAATGCATCACTCCAGATGAGGATACACCGAAGGTGAACCGTGTGGATGGTTTCCAGAAACAGAAACATGTCAAATCGCCATTTCGGGTGCGATGGCAGTTGGTTGGAGGGGGTGGAGGTGAGTGGGGGGGTGTTTTTCAGTATGAACTGAATCCCTGCCATCTTGAAATTCTGCGCAAGTAATTTCCTGTTGTCTGCTTCTCTCTTTTACTCTGCCTTGTTCCCCCCTCTTTCGTTTTTGTTATCTGTTTTTCACCCCTGTGGCCTATTCACTTGTCGATATTCTAGAAACTCTTTGTCCTTTTTTTTCTCCAGTTGTTGTAGTGTCTGTTTGCCTTTACACCCTTTATCTGTGTTGTTTTTGTGGCAACGTAATGTTTCTCATTGATTTTTAATCATTTCTCTTTTCAAGCCTGAAGGCGAAATGATCGAACACAATGGCTGGCACTTTTGGTGCAGTCTCGTTTTACTTGGTGTCAGTGTTAGTAGTATACATTTTTGTACATAGTTAAGCCATGTTCATTGTTATTGCTTTTTTTTTAGGCTAGGAGGGTGACTGCCGTAAAAGAGCCTCGTTGGGTAAGCAGTACTGTGATAAAACTAAACTGTGCGCAGGCCCCGCCTGGGAGGACATGATCCATAGTCTGACCTTGGCCAGCATCACCTTTGACCTCCTGTCCACCGCTTCCTCCAGTCAGGTGTGTTCCTCAGTAGGCACAGACTCGAAGCTGATAAACATGTTTGTTTGGCTGTTTTGAGGTCCTTAGAGGAACATTCGGAGGGTCACCCTGTTTCCTCTGTGTGTGCGTGTGTGTGTGTGTGTGTGTGTGTGTGTGGCGTGTGTGTGTGTGTGCGCGTGTGCGTACGTGTGTGTGTGTGTATGTATGTGCGTGTGCATGTGCGTGTGTGCTCGCGCGCGCGCGCGCGCGCATGTGTGTTGTGTGTGTGTGTGTGTGTGTGTGTGTGTGTGTGTGTGTGTGTGTACTTTGATGAAGTGCTGTGGATAACTGATTCTGAGATATTTCCCAGGCAGGAAAGAACATGAACTCTTTCTCAGGGTGTCATTACAACATTGGTCTCATCATGATTGTGTGGCAGATCTGTATCTTTGAACATGATTGCCTTGTACCGATAGTGGCCACCAAAGTGACTCAGCAACAATGTGCAGTGTCTCCTCCGGTGGGTTGCCTTACAATGACCTGATACTGATTGCTCCTAGTGGACTGTCGTCGCTGTGGCTGCGACACATCAAGCCAGCAAGCGGTTGTGTGTGGGCTGGCTGGAAGAAACAGCATGCAATTTAGAGACGACAAACAGATGAGAGGGGTATAGGAGTGTGTGTCTTTTATTACTAGATACACAAATGATGGGTGACAGACATGTTGTCAATTCGTGAGTCAGTGTCATGTAAACTATGTTGGTTTTTGAACAGGTCCATGTGGATCTGTCAGAGGAGGAAGGGGACAATCGCAGTGGGCCGTTTATAATGTACAACTGTGCACGACTGGCTTCCCTGCTCCTCGCCTTTGAACAACAGGTGGAACAAGGTAAGGAAACTGGAACTGTGCTGGCTGCTTGTTTTGACTGTGTGCTCCATTTGGGGACTACACAGTGATACCTTTGTTTCCTGAGTTGACCCTTTGCCCTCACAAGTAGATTGCCATTGACACGTTCTACTTAACCCATTCAGAACACTGATGCTTCAGGTTAGCAGCAGCCCTGACCTGAATATGCCTGGGAAAATGTGTTAGAATGCTTGAAACAAAGTAGTCTTCATTTGGGAATTCTTTACTACCCAACTGAAGTCTTGTTTTTGCTGAAGTTAACTCATTAGAAACTTGATTTATCTCACCAAAAATGCTCTCTTTCTTTTACGACTTTTTCCCCCCATAGAAAATAATGATCAAGGCCCTCCAGATAAGGACTTTTGCCTGGAGTATTCTAACCCCCAAAACAGATAGACCTCCCAACAAAGACTTCCTCGCATTGAAGACCAAATGTTTTTGATAAAAACAGATAGACCTCCCAACAAAGACCCCCTCGCATTGAAGACCAAATGTTTTTGATAAAAACAGATAGACCTCCCAACAAAGACCCCCTCGCATTGAAGACCAAATGTTTTTGATAAAAAAAAACCTGGAAGTCATTCATGTGTAAGCCAGGAATATCACGATTCAAGGACTGTCCAAAATGTCTCATCAACTTCCTAGACCTCAGAACTGAAAAGCAAAGACGTATCAAAAACCTGTCAAGAGCAAGTGGAACACACCAGCTGGAATAGACTTCGTCAAATAAGTCTTAATCAAAAAGAATTGCTTCCATCCATCTCCAGAAATAGTAGACAGGAAACAGTGTTGTGCAGACTGCACTCTTGTCACATCTTTTTCACTCATTGTTATCTTTCAAAGGATGAGGAGTCTGTGCATACTCTGTGCTAAACAGCTTAGCATTGAACATCTTCTAACTGAGTGTTGGGATACGTACAACTACAAGCACAAGCAGTTCCGTGCAGATTCAGTGAAGACCTATTTCCATAATGTGAATTTTAGTATTTCTTGTTAAAAAATACATAAATGTTTTTCAGTTGATCTGATTATAAGTTGGTTTCTTAACCCTTTGCCTGCCACACCCTTTTAAAGCTCTGAGACAACAGTTTGCCAAGCCTTTTTTAGTCGCGAAGGGTAATAATTCAAAAAAAATTCTGGCTCGAAAACTATTGAACAAAAGCATATGAAACCTATACTTTTCTGAAAGGAAATTGAACACTCTATCTTTTGATAACAATTGCAATCACATTCAAGAACACTGCAAAAAGTTTATGTCCAATGAAATAGGTTTATGTGTTTTTCACTCAATTTCTAAACATACTATCATATTAGTGTGAAACAAAACAGTGAATTATTGTTAGAAAACAAAAGAATCATAAGGAAAAATGTATTTCCTTACCTTATGTGAAGAATATAAATCCAAAGTTTTCAAATTGACCAGATACCTGTCCACAGCTACATCCAGGTTGTTAGGAGGTTCAGAAAGAAAGTTATGTGTCACTGTTGTTTTTCTTCTTTTTTTATCCACCAACATTATGACCACACAACACAAACAGAAAGATGATAAAATCACACATATATTACATAATTATATGTACAGGACAGGAGACAGTGACCAATAGTTTTTCTTTGTGGGGTACTCCTGGAGATGGTGTTGAAGGACACTGTCCACACATGTAGTTTGTTTCCTTTCGGATGCCCCTCTTGCTGCACACCTTGCACCTCCTGCCTGATGAGCGCTTCCCCACAGTCTTTTCTAAGGTAGTGGGGAAGTGCCTCTCCATCAGTCATGCAGTTTCTTCCGAACGGGGTAGAGCTGCTTGTGGTGCTGGATTGTCGCCATACAGGAGGTCGCTGATGACTTGCAGCTGGAACGTCAGGAAATCCAACTTGCTGTGTGTTTCTTGTCTGGCTGGGTGTTGTTAGGTGGCACAAGGGTCTGGGCCAACACAACACCTCTCCCTCTCCCCCTCTGTGCAGCAGCTCCCCATCCTCTACCTCTGGTCCCCCGTCCTCTGCCAACACCTGTTGACACAAAATAAAAGTCATGTTCACACACACACACACATACACACACACACACACACACACACACACACACACACACACACACACACACACACACAAACACACACATAACACACACACACACTCTCCTCTCACTCACACACACACACACACACACACACACACACACACACACACACAAATAGCACATGCACCATTACTACTTCTCACTCAGTCTTGTTTCAAGTATCTACTCAAAAACCATTTGATTGCACAAACACACACACACACACCACACACACACACACACACCACACACACACAGTGAAATCAGAAACACTCAGACAAAGTGCCACGCCCACACCATGCCCACCATGTAAAGTCTTCTGTTTTCTGATAAATGCCATGTGATCAAAACCCATTCATCAGCACACTCGCACAAGACAATAACTATGAGTCGTACCTGTTCCCCTTCCAACGCCGGCCGCCTTTGTTGACGCGTGCTGGCTTGGCCACGAGCAAGCTGACCCGTTGTGTGTGTGTGTCAGCTGTAGCAGACGACACTTCTGCTTCACTCACAGTACTACCCTCCTCTTCTCAGCTGTGATCACTTGACTGGCCTTTGCCCACTTCAAAATCTGGGTCAGTGACGTCGTCATACTCTGCCTCCAGCTATCTGCTCTCTCTGTTCATGTTCTCATGAGCTATTCTGGCAATGTTGACATCAACATCACCCCCACTCCTCTGAACAGCTGATTCGTCACCTTTGTCCTCATCCAGCGAGTCTTCTAAGTTCTAACACACTGGAGTCATCATAGGCAACAAATTCTTCATCCTCAATCAGTTGAAGAACTTCCTCAACATCAGTGGTAACAAACTCGATGTAGTCTTTTCGGTGCACGCTTTCTTTTGACACCACTTGGTCCTACTCATGGTTCTTCTTTGTGCCATGTTGAACTCGTGTGAAAATCTGCAGGGGGTGGTATGGGTAACAGCCCAAACTGATCACTTGTCTGCCTCGTTGGATTCTTTCACTTATGAATATTCATTGCAGACATATCAGACTTTCTTATTGGTGTGAATTGGGAAACCCCAAACTAAAGATAAAGATAGGAAAATTCCTACAATGACGATCACGGATTTTTCCGTGAGTATGGCAGATTTTTGCACACAGAAGTGTCACGGAAAAATCTGTGACGGGGCGGCCAAGGGGTTAAAGGCTTTGATTCAAATTGGTCGTTTAGTTTTATGACGTGGGTCTGATTTCCAGCTGTAATGTTTTAACGAGTAATACTTGGTTCCATTTTTAACTGGCTTGCATCCCTGATGTAGCTTCCATGGATAACTGGGCTGTAAACATGGCTTTAACCTACCTTGAGGTGATTGTTGACATGTTTGTTTTCATCGCTTTGCTGGCAGGAAGATATCCTCCACTGCCTGACGTCGGCCATGTCAACTTTCAGTTGTTGAGAGAAGAGGTAAGGATTCCTTTCTGTCAGCTTTTCGTGTGGAAGTGAAGAAGTCAACTGTTTGTTATAGGAACTTAAACGTTGACCTCTTCACATACTTTCATGCTGACCTGACAATAACTTGAAGGTGGTGTAATGGATACCTTAAGAAGTTGAATTATAAATGTGTCAAGGGTAGCACTCAAATCTGTTTTTAGACAGGAAAATTCAATGGAATGAGGGCTCGAAATGGGAACTGGACAATGTAAAAACTCAAGAATGAAGTTTTGTGTTTGTTCTCCGTCTTATCCTCCGTGCCCCTGAGTGGCATTGTTCCCACATCACTCATGTTGGCTTCCCTGTACACAACCATTCCATGATTGTGCTGCCACAGTTCAAACACAGGCAGTCACCAGGGGACAGTCATCATCAGGCCGTCATGAGGCAGCCTGCCAGAAGAAATACAGCTCTGCTGCCAAGTCCCTTTGATGGTGTTCTGTGATGCCGGTTCCTTTCAAATATACACATACAAACATCAGCATGACCTGTTAAGCTCCTTACTGATGACAATGATTTCCTAGCAGTGAAGCCAGCTTTAGTGAGCGATCCCTATAGATAGTTGATTGTCAAACAAGGTATAGCCACATGTCAAACAAGGTATAGCCACATGTCAAACAAGGTACAGTCACATGTCAAACAAGGTACAGTCACATGTCAAACAAGGTACAGCCACATGTCAAACAAGGTATAGCCACATGTCAAACAAGGTACAGTCACATGTCAAACAAGGTACAGCCACATGTCAAACAAGGTATAGCCACATGTCAACAAGGTACAGCACATGTCAACAAGGTACAGCCACATGTCAAACAAGGTACAGCCACATGTCAAACAAGGTACAGCCATGTCAAACAAGGGACAGTCACATGTCAAACAAGGTACAGCCACATGTCAAACAAGGTACAGCCACATGTCAAACAAGGTACAGCCACATGTCAAACAAGGTATAGCCACATGTCTGCTAGCAGTGCTGTTCACTGGCCCATGATGCAAAATACAGGGAGTGGATGTTTGCAGACTGGAGCATGTTGAGAAATAAGTTTACGCATGAAATAGCTTCACAACCTGTCACAAACAAACATACATCAGACAAGAAACACCATACTGCACATTTAGTTGAGCATGAAAGTTATTTTTTTCAGTTTCATGCAACTAGCGGTTAGTTTTTCCTGCTCTGAATTCTACAGACTCCAAATTAATAATCAAAACAGTATGTGCTCATATGCACTGAAATGGCATCTTTTGATTTTTATAAAGAAAGGTTTGTGTTACCTGGGGAATTGACTGCCAGCTGTTCAGTATGACCTGTTGTAGGAGGAGTGGACTATGGCGCTGCTCTACATCCATGGGTTTCCTCGCCTGGTGCAGGACACTTTGCAGCACTGGAACTTGCAGGAGGGCATTGCAGCCAACATCGACACACATAAGGTAGGCTGTCATGCTCGTGACCCTGAAGAAGGGGACTAGTTCGTCTCGGAGGGACGGATGAGGAAGGGAAATATGGAAGAAGGGGAAGGGGCTCATCCAAGCTTTTGTTCAAGGGGTTTTCCAGTTTAGGTATTTTGGTGCTAATTTTGCAACAGGTAGCGACAGTTTTTAAAAAAAGTTAAAGTTTCTGTAGTCCATCAGACGTAATGAATTGTTATAGGTTCACCATGTATATGGCATGGCATGATGGAAGACAGGGCCCATCCCTCTTCTTCCACTGCCTTTGATCATCCCTGAACTGAATCAGGTACCCATTTACAGCTGGGTGGACAGAGAGGGTTTTCAGGCTAAAGAAAATCCAACTCTGTGTGTGGTTCGAACTCATGACCGTCAGCTGTGGGCAAACACTCAAACCAACAGCCCATGGGTCCCCCTAGAGACAGTTTTCTGATCACAAAATAAAGATTATGCATGAAAATATGTTTTATTGTATATCGGCATGCACTTAAATGTCTGTAAAATTTGAATTGGCCATGAAATCAGCAGAATCTGACCATAGAAAATGTTTTTGGTCACTGAAACAGTAACAGTTGAAAATTTTCAAAAGGTGTGGCATCAGCTTTAGACATTCAGTTACCCAGGAGTGAAGGGGAGAGAAATTAAGGCTTGAAACCTGCAGAACATTGGGACAGAAAGAGTCTAGGAGAGTCGGTCTGTCTTCCTGCTTTGCCCTCTTTACTTTAGGTGTTCTGCATGTGCAGGGGTCATAAAAGTGATCAATTATTGCTTATTGCTGAGTGGTTGTTGTTGTTACTTGATTTTTAACACACCATTCTATGAAGAGCAGTTGAAAAACACTGAATGAGAAATATGGCTTTTTTTCTGTTCTGTGGTCCAGATTTGCCATTTCTTGCTGAATTTTTCCAAGACTCTTAGCTCCTATTACAGCCGTTACCACATCCTTGGGGTAAGATTACCTGATTGTTAGTAAATGTGCGTTGTGCATGTGTGGATATGAGTGTGTGAGTGAGTGCGTATTTGTATAAGGGAGAGAGAGAGAGAGAGTATGTGTGTGTGTGTAAGAGAGAGACAGAGTGTGTGTGTGTGTATGTGAGAGAGAGAGAGAGAGACAGAGAGACAGAGTGTGTGTATGTGTGTGTTTGAGAGAGACAGAGAGAGAGATTGATTTTGCTTACACTTGAAAAATGCAAATGATCGCTAATGTCATTTAATGTAAGCTTAAAGTCACACCAGAAGATCTTTACTATGCACATTTTGGGGTCACTGACTATTTTGTTTATTTTGTTATTGTTGCTGTTTTACCAGCTCTCCTGCATAGTCACAACAGCTATGAAGATATATGTCCAGCAACATGTGAAGGTGATTTATTTTTCCTAGGTTTTCTTTCTGTCTTTTAAAAATCCCTTTCCTCTCTCCTCTCTCTCTCTCTCTCTCTCTCTCTCTCTCTCTCTCTCTCTCTCTCTCTCTCTCTGTGTTTGCTTGAGTGCATGCACATTAATTTTGTGCATAGTCTTGTGGTTGAGAGAGAGATTTAAATGTAAAAAGAAAAGAGTGGGTCACCTCATGGAAGTTTTAAAACAAAATTTCAAAACAAGTTTTGAAATCATTTACATGCTTTTTTTTTTTTCAATGGAAACTTTCTAACTCCAGAAATCCATTGGAATATTATATAAAGTTAAACTGATATAAAGAAAAAAAAGAAAAAGAAACTGGCCCCTGATGGGTTTTCTCTTTCTTGTTTTCCTTATGTCATCTGCTTCAGTATATTTCAGTGGGGTGATCTGCATGTTGCTGAAAGTATTACAGCAGTTTCTGTCATTACTTGAGAACCCTCTGCCCGCTCTGCTGGGTGTGCAGGGCTCGGAGGCTCATCTCCTGCCCTTGATGTTCGCACGGCTGAGTCTGATGAAGGCCGCTCATCAGGTGCTGTGTAACGGCCTGCGCTTGTTGGGGCTGCAGCCCTTGGCCCAGCTGTGATGCCTCCCTCACCCACAGTCTGCTAAAGCCAAGGCAGGAATCGTTTCTCTCCTGCTGCATGACTCCTTTGTGACACAGCGTTGGACTTAAAGATTGAGTGTGGACTGAGGAATTTTAGTCCGTTTTTGTTTTTGTTTTGTTTTGTTTTGTTGGTTGTTGGAGTGCATAGCCCAGTTTTCGCTGTTCCTTTATTTTTTTAGGTAACAAAGGGTGATAAGTTATGCTACTTCCTGCCATGTTGAATTGATTTTTCGATGTGTTCATAGTGTTTTTTTTTTCTTTTTCTTCTGTTCTCTTCTGTGCCACTTCAGCGGCACTACCTCCTTGGTTCTTATTCTGGCTTCCCGTCCACGGTCATACATTTGTGTGTCTTATTGGGGCCTTGGCACCGGCAATCCACAGCGAGGGCCAATGTCGAGTTGCCATGAGGCACCCCATGAGAGGAAATGCTGCAGTGCTGCCGAGTCGCTTTAGTGATGTTCAGTGGTGTCTGCTCTCATCAAACATACGCAGGACTCTACCAGCCATGCCCCTTACTGATGACAATAATTACTTAGTCTCGGAGCCAGGCCAGCATGAGTGAGCACCCGTCCTGAGCGCACCTCCACATATGTCCAGCGACAGTCCCTACGTACTTGCAGATACCGAAAACCTTGACACAAACTCCCCAGTGAGTTTATGTGGTTCAGTGCGCTGTCTGAACCGGACAGAATATTTACTAAAATGCTTCTTATTTCTCCCCATATCGTGTTTTTAGCAATTTATTCAGAGAATGAAAAAAAAAAAAAAAAAAAGACTGCTGACAATAATTTTCTGGAGGATAATAAAAAAAAAATGTGCATGTTTATAGCTCCTGATCCCCAATAGAGGGTTCTAAATGCTTTGCAAAACATAACTGTTGGCATGTACATTTTCATTCAGATTGTGGTACAGAAAAGCTGTAGCATTTTTTGTGCCTCACAATCGCCTCTACCGCCCCCCCCCCCCCTCCCCCTACCCACCGCCATCTTTTACCATCACCACCACCATCACTCCAACCCTATAAAATCCCACCACACAATCATCTTTCCAGTA
This sequence comes from Conus canariensis, assembly GCA_033310375.1. Taxonomy (NCBI): domain Eukaryota; kingdom Metazoa; phylum Mollusca; class Gastropoda; order Neogastropoda; family Conidae; genus Conus; species Conus canariensis. Next base: position 18,535,137 of record CM065734.1, on the reverse strand, counting down.
GACATGCTTTTTTGATTCCCATCCACCCCCACCCACCCCCTTTTTTGTGTTTGTTATGGCCTGAAAGTTACATGGTCTTTTGAACTGAACTGATGTAAATCGCATTGGATGATATGCATTGAAATGGCCTTGGTTGTTTTGCCTCCCCTCCCTTCTGTCTGAATATGACAGGTTTTTCCTGACTGAATGGAAAACTTCCAGGAACCCCAGTTTTGATGGAAATGAAAATCCGCTGTTTCAGAAATTAATCTCCTCAGAAAAATGAGGAATAAGGGATATTTTTGAAGGATGGGATAAAAGAGAAATTGCTGAGTGGAGCAAAAGCTACATTTTGCATCTACAATGGAGTCTACTTGGCACATGATTACATGGTTTGTGCAAGACCATTTTGCATTCTATGCCAAAAGCCTTCTTTTTGCCCTATCAAAATTCCCGGATCAATGTGAATATTTCAAGGGAAACTTGTGTTCAGGACATGTAAATGATTTAGTCTTGGCCAAGCAAAATGCTCTGTCATCATCCTATTTTTATACGTCGTCGAGAATCAGGTCAATTTTCTCACTTTTTGAAACAATGAATCACAGCTTCTTTCCTGAGAATATCAGTAATCAGACTCAAAATGGCAGAACTGTTTTCCTCTGACTGGTACTGTTCAAAATGGCTGCTGTATTGTGTTTAGTGATTGGTAGTTGGCTTTGAAGACTTTACTCAAACGCAGGCTGTCAGCCGCTTGAAGCTATCAAACAAATGGTGATCTCAGTTTATGCCAGATAGTACATGAAGGGTTGCTGGAAAACACATCTGGAAAACACACCAGGTCAAGTCTAAATATTCTCCCTGTCACCCATGGAAAATTTGAACTGGAATTTATTGCAGAACTGTAGGGTTTTCCTTTGGGGAAAGGGGACGGAGAGAGGCATTTCAGATCCTTCTTGGGTGAAATTCCAGTCAAAGTTTTCTACGAACACTTCAGATTCCATCTGTCTGACATTGTCTTTCATTTTTGTCTTTCTCTGTGTCTCTGTCTGTCTGTCTGTCCGACTTTCTGTCTCTCTGTCTCACATACACACACATGCACATTCATACAATATATTGAAATTGAAAAGCAAGCGATGACATAAAACTTAGAGCCAGCAAGACTAGACACAACTAAATTAATTACATCAGACATTTATGATAGAAATTATTATTCATGACCATGGATGAAGGTGTTTATTTGATTTGTCTTGTTTGGTGTAGTTTGTCAGTCAGTGCAACAAGTCAGAAATGAAAGCTTAATCTTGAACACATGAAAAGAATTCTTGTTGTTGTAAATGTTTATGAGAAATAAGACGAGCAAATAAACAAACATCATTGTTAAAAACTAATCAGTGATTTCTAGTTATTAAACTTGTTGGAAACAATCATGCGCTCGGAAAATGTATTTTATTTACATATTTTTTTAATGTTGCTTTTTTTGCATGTTTTACTTTTCTTTCGTCCAGAATGATATGTTGTATGGATTTGAATAATGCTATTTTGTTTTCATCTGTTTTGCCTGAGCTGAAACAAATAAAACAAGTCTTTTTAAATATATTTAATTTGCCATATGACATATCCTGACTCTGACTCTGCCTAGTGCATGGTAACTGTGTGTTCAGCGTACATGCTGTGGGGAATAAGGCATTGTTTCTGAATGCATGGTACCTACATGTTTATGTTCAGAATAGGTACCTGTTGGGAATCAGGTATTGTGTCTGAGTGCATGGAGGTATGTGTTGATGGCCAGCAGAGGACCCTCTGTGGAATCACAAATTGTTATTAAATACATGGAGATTGTTTACTGTTCAGCAATGGTATGTGAAGGGAATCACACATTGTTGCCGTGAGAGAGGCAGTGTGAGTAATGGTTAGCCAGGTCACTAGTGGGGAATCAGAAATTGTCCTTGAATGCTTTCTCAATGTTCAGCATAAGCACCCCCAGAGTAAGCAGAAACTGTTACTAGACAACTTTTCTGACTTGAAGTTGTCTCTTTTTTTTTTTATTTGGGAGTAAATCTAGGTAGTAATTCCTTTGCAATAATTCATGATCTTCATCAAAGTGGAATTTCCCTTTGAGGAATTTTATATTCCCAGTGTTAGAACTTTGACTGTGGCGTACACCTGATTACGATTATGAAGGGGAGGAAAATGTAACTTTCTCTTTCCCTGTTTGAACATGATTAAAGTGTATGTTATTGCTGAATTTCTAATCACTGGGAATGTTAAATTCCTCTTGGGTGGTGTAAGAAAAAGAAGCCTGCATTTACACAGAAGGTACCAGAATCTGTAAAGGTGGATTGACTACATTATTTTAGAGGTAACTAAATGTTGTTTTTTTTGTTGTTGTTTTTTTGTTGTTGTTTTTTTAAAATAAAACTTGATGATGTATTTAGCCAACAATAATGCAGGCTGTTTTCACATTAATGTTTGAATTGATGTTAGAAAATTAAGTTTAATTCTGCTACTCTGTGTGTATGTGTATGTGTGTGTGTGTGTGTGTGTGTGTGTGTGTGGTGTGTGTGTGTGTGTGGTTGTGTGTGTGTGTGTGTGTGTGTGTGTGTGTGTGTGTGTGGTGTGTGTGTGATCCAAGAAAGTAATATAACAGAAATTTGGTCAGGTGTTTATGTCGAGTTTCTTCTCATGAGCAACCAAAATGCACAGAGACTGGCTTATGCCATGATGATGGTCAATGCTTTTTGGTCTAATAAACAATATATCATTTGCTCAGGCATGGATTGTTTATGCAACTGTGAACAAGGCATGATTTTGGTGGTTGTTTAAAACTAAGAAAGTTACATTTGCTTTAAACAGGTAACGTGTGTTCATTTGAATGCATGAAAGGTATGTAAACTGTTTATGAGAGCCTGTGTGTGTGTTTCGTGTGTGTGTGTGTGTGTGTGGTGTGTTGTGTGTGTTTGGTGTGTGTGTGTGTGGTGTGTGTGTGTGTGTGTGTGTGTATGTATGTTTAACTGTTTGTTTGTGTGTGTATTGTGTGTGTGTGTGTGTGTGTTTAACTCTGTGTGTGTGTTTAACTCTGTGTGTGAGTGTGTGTTTGTGTGTGTGTTGTGTGTGTGTGTGTTACTTGAATATGTATGCTTAATTGAGTGTTTGTATGTGTATGCACATGTACGTTGGTTTGTGTGCATTTGTGTGTAAGTGTGCATGTGCTTCATTGTGGAAGACTTAAGCAAGAGCATATTTTTCATGACTGCATAGACTTAAACTGTTAGTGAAAATAATTATACACTCTTTCTTGCATATGTCCTCATCCCCACTCTCCCTCTCCCTATTTGTATGAAACAAAAAGTGATTGCAGAAAAAAAAGAAGATGCTCGTATCGGGATTTATACCTAAAGTAATCAGCCCTTTTTCATTTTGCCTTTGATATGGAGTCTAGCTACTTGATGCCAGTATTTTCAGAGGAACAGAACTGAAACTCCTGGTGTCTGAGGAAATGAGTCGGTGTTTGACTGCTTGGTTTGCAAAAGCCCCATAGGTTTTTGCAACATCTTATACCTTTTCTCATTGTTTTGTATGCCCTTAAATCCATGTTTGACCATTCCATTCTAAAGTATGCTGCTTTCCCTGGGGAAGGAGCAGTGCCAGAATAAAACAATTTCCCCCCACCACTCTGGTTGTTTTTTTTCCTTTTTTTTCTCTCTATCTTTTAGTGGAGAAGGCGGAGGAAGGAGGTGGGGTTGGGGTTCTAACAAAGTGAATTTTTCTATAGTATTTTGTCCAGGGCAACTGTGTTCTTATTTTAGGTTCTTTAACATGCATGCTGTATACACAACTGTTTGTTATCTCGTGTAGATTTGCATTCAGGCCATCATTTAAGGTCTGGTGGAGAGGTAGAGGGACGAAAAAAAAATAGAGAACCTGTAGTGTGGTTATGCCCTCCTTTAGAATTTATGAAGCATTGTAAGAAGGGCTCCGCATGACCCACTGTTTGATCGTGTGCTATCGGTGGATCAGAATGTATGCCTGTCATTAAGTGATCCTGTCTCTATTCAGCTTCCACAGTACATGGAGTCAATAAAAATGGTGTCGCTTCATGCAAGAGTGAATGTGTGTAAAATCATTTATGATGCTGGTTTTGCTTGTGACTAAAGGGCCAAGGCTGAAGAAAGTGGTGTCAAAGAGAAAACAAAAGTCGTAGCTAAAGAAATGTAAGTGCAGTAATTATGAAAGGATTTTTTGTTGGCATACAAGTCAAGGCTGCTTCATGCTTTTTTTCTCAGTGACAACAGATAAATGCACACATGTGCGTTGTGCGCGCGCGCACACACACACACACACACACACACACACACACACACACACACACACACACACACACACTCACTTAAAATGTTCTCCTCAACTTATTTTGCTCTGGTCAAAACAGTGGAAGAATGGGTGAAAACACATTACGAATCGTGTATGTATTCATGGCACACATGAACAAGGATATTTTTTTGTTGTTGTAATTGTAATGGATATACAAATCGAGAATCTCTCCATCTCATATCCTGTCACCTGAAAGGATTGGCACTTTGCAGCCAGTGTCTTCTTGGTGATCTACGTGATCCAATGATGACAATGCCGTACTTAAAAAAAAATTTTTTTATCAAGTATATGTTCCCATGTGACTGCGTAGGCTTATCCTGGATATGATGTACTGCGTGGCACTTTAGTCTCTGAAGGTGAAGGCATCCTGAGGACAAGGATGGAGGACACTACAACAGTTGATAAGAGTTAATCTCACACACGCTGCCGCGCGCACACACACACACACACACACACACACACACACACACACACACACACACAAATGATGACCAATTAAATGGTGTTAACCTTTGCTGACCTTCCAACGCTGCATATGATGTTCTGAATGAAAAAGTAATTTGTCAGGTGATTTGAATGCACACCTCTGACGATTCTGGGGTCCTGCCGGATCCATACATCTTTTTATGACACAGTGGGTGACACTGTTTGAGTACACAACAACACATAAAACTATCCATTTGTAAACTGGAACCACTTTTAGGTATTAGAATTGAATGTATCCATTGAAGTTGCTGATTATCAAACTGGATCAGAGACACAACACAAAAATAGCAAACTGGTAAACATGCTTTGTAAGCGGTGGTTGTGTGCCACTATAAACTGTGCATGCACACAAGAAAAGACTGGCTCCACCAGTATACACAGAGAAAGAGTAAAGCCTCCATGAAATGTATAGGTCATGAGAGACCTGTATTGTCAGCTGTGTGTTGATAAAATCAGCTCAGGTTCTTCTTCTTCCTTCTTCTTTGCGAACGCCTTGTTCTATACGGTCAGTCCGGCCCTTGACATGGAAAGTGCTGTTTTCTCCAGCTCTTGTAGATTGCCGTAGAGCTTCGTCATTAGAGCAGTCTCTGTTGGCCACACCTCTCTCCTTGGCTGTTCATGTAATGGGCATTTTTGGAGCACATGCTCCACTGTCTGTTCTTCCTGCCCACAAGGACAGACTGTGGAGAAGGCACCACCTTGAGCTTTCGGCACAAGTGACTGTTAAGTCTGGTGTGCCTGGTACGGAGCCTTGGGCCAGACTACCTCCAATTCGGTAGTGGGGTGACCATCCCCAACCCAGCAGGTTGTGTGGCGGATGGTGAAACAGCCTCCAGATATGGAGGTTAGCAGCGAATAATCCAGACTCACCTGGACGAATAAGCAGCCCCAGACCAATTGGCCGTATTCTTATCAGGACGGGGTGGGTCAGCAGATGACACTGCTGTCCTCTCAAAATGCCCCAGGTGTGCACAGGGGAACATCATGCGGTTAAGAGGCGCATTCAAACCTCGAGCCTCCTGACCTCACAGGGCTATGAGCTAAGGGTGGGGTAACCTTGACAGAAACCCAGAAGGTTGAAGACAGCGGTACCAGGCCAGAGTGCACCTTCTAACAAACCATGGTACCATGCATAATTCGCTGTTATGTCTACAAGATCAGATCAGGTAAAGGGAAGAAATGCCATGCCCTTGCCTCCGTATATCGGTGACCTATCCGAAAGTAACCAGCAACGCAATGTTTATTTAGTTGCTTGTTACTTCCACCAGGAAACTTATTGTTTTCACCAGTATCAGCTGGTGTCTTCATCTGTCCATCGCAAGATTACACCAAACCTCATTAACTGATCTTAACAAAACTTTATGGAAGAATGGATCATGGCCCTGTGATGACCTCACTAAGTTTTGGTGTGGATTCAGATAAAAAGAGGGGGGGGGGGGGGGGGGGGGGCAGAGGGGAAAGCTGAAACATTTAATTTTTTCCACTTTCATTACCATTGCAAGATAGTGGATTTTCAATGTTTGGGTTAATTTCTCAAGAATTGAACATACTGATCTCAGTGAGAAAAAAAAAATTCAGGCTTATTAAATGCATTGATCTATCTGAACTTGTGCAATTTGGTGCAGATCTGGATTTAAAAAAAAATCTTGATCCAGTTAGCAAAATATCTTTCAAAAAGAGAGGATGGATGAGGAGGATGGGAGAGGAGGGTATTCAACTACTCACTGCACAGACCCTAATTGCTAGAAACCTGCAGCTACCAACAAAGAGAACTCGAGGCAATGAAGATTCAGTAAGTTAAGGGGGCAGTTCAGCCTTGGCAGAAGTAAATCCCCTGGCTCATGTGTTTACCTCAGGTAACAGAGAACTTTACCCCATACAAACTTGTATTTCTTCCAGAAACTTTCTTTACTTGGTGCTCCAGCAGATTTTTAAGACTTTGAGAATTTGACATTCTCTCTGTGCACTTCACAACCAGGGTTAGTTCTAGAGAGTTCTCTCCCACCTTTCGAAATGGACATTACCTCTTTCAATGCAATCACTCAGATCTAAAACCGAAAGTTAATGATTATGTCAGAGACATCTGGCAGGAGGACTGGAATACAAAGACGGATAACAAACTTTTCCAAATCCATCCAAGCCTAAAAGAGTTCCTCTCATCTACCTCTGGTGGTGGCAGAGAAGAAACAGTTTTATGCCGGCTGCACACTGGCCATCCATATTTTACTCATTCATATCTTTTAAAGAATGAAGAAGCTCCGTGGTGCATTCCATGACATGTACCACTCACAATGAAACATGTTCTTTTAGAGTGTTGGGACTTGCATGACGTGAGACATAAAGGTTTTACAGCAGATTGCATGAAAAGCTTGTTCAGAGATATTCCTCCTGATGTGATCTTTGAATGTTTTTATTTCTCTTGTGGAGTGTAAACGAAGCAAAACCCATTTATTTTACAACACTTCCCTTTTAACTATTCAAAATCAACTGTTTTCTTTCCTATTTCATTCCATAACAGTTGCTCACAAGGTTGAAAGCTGGTGGGAATCATATAGCAGACTTTTGAGATGAACATGCCTTAAACACAAATACCAGATTCTGGAAATGCTTTCCAGATTATCACCTCCATGGTCATGATGAAAAGACCAGGGCAGTGTCAACCACTTGGCTATCTGGGAGGAAAAGTGAAATCAAAATTTTTTTTTTCTATATGTCTTGTACAGGTAATGATTGCATCACTGATCAAAAGGAAACTGGAGCCAAAGAATATGATCTATAAGCATGCACCCCATTTCAGACAACAGGGCGGATTAACTGAGTGCTGAATTTACATCTGATGCCTCCTGGAATGCAGATAAGCTGCCTGTATAGCAATAGAGGCCATAAAATACCTTGGGGCTACAATGTTGTGTCCTAAGAAACATCCAGGTTAAGACAAATGAGGAAGCCACGAAGTATATAGGTTTCATACTGTCCAGATTATACAGGTGAATGTAATGATTTCTTACCAGCAGGTCAGAGATATTGCGATATATGCTACTTTCATAATCTGATGTATCTGCTTCTCTACGCAAAAAAGGACAATAAATGATTCTATTTTTTCAGAAATGCCACTGACGACGAGAATGCCTTTTTTTCATGATATGGCAGGAGAGCCAGACCTCAGGCTCCCTCTCTCTCTCTCTCTCTCTCTCTTTCCTTTCTCCCTCTCCCTCTCTTGAATAGTGTCTTAGACTAGCGACATACATAATTTACATAAATATATTATGAGGTACTGTTGTATTAGTATCCCTAGTCCCTGAAGGGATAAGGGCCAGATGAAAAGAGGTATCCTCTTGCTTATTTGTTTCCCTTAGGAATAAAGATTCTCTCTGTCTGTCTGCCTGTCTGTTTGTCTGTCTGTCTCTCTCTCTCTCTTGAGCAGTGTCTTTGACTAAAGATGGGCATAAATCACGAGGAGGAGGATAACCTTTTTCTCCTTGGCCCTACTGCCTAATGTTTTTCAAATTTTGTAATTTTTTCAGGGAAGTGGGAGACGTCTCCCACTTCTCTGAATTATACTGGCATTTACATGCTCGCTCGCAGGCCAAGGAGAATTTGGCACTTTTCCTGCTTTAAGAGGGTTTCTGTATCAATAGTTACCGGAACTTAACGTCATGACCGACTCGTCACTCAATCAAGATGGCGGGTCCCATACCCAGTAGCAAAATGCGTTTCTTCAAGGAACAAATGTCCGCGGCTGTAGGAAACAGTAGCGTCGTTGTGAAGATTATTGCATGTGCAATAGTCATAGGATATCTTTTCTCATTCATTGTGTCAGCTGTCCCGTTTATCACGGTGACACCGGGCTACGTACTGCCACCGAACGCTCGTGTTTACAGTTTCTTCATGTTCTGCTTTGTGGAGCTGCACTTCTGGCATGTGATAGCGGACATTGCTGTTGTCATCCTGTGTGGAAAGCTGCTGGAACCGATGTGGGGAGCACCAGATATGCTGCTGTTTTTCGTGGTGGTCAATCTGGGCGTGGGTCTGATGACGGCGTTGTCTTACTTCGCGGCGTACTTGGTTACACTGAATGAAGATCACTTATTTGACGTTCACATTTATGGTTTGGCAGGCTATATTGCTGGGTTCTGCGTTGCTGTCAAGCAAGTGATGCCAGATCATTGCGTACTGACCTTGCCATTTGGTAAACTACGCAACTCGCATATTCCTCTCTCACTGCTGGGCATTACGATTTGTTTGCGATTGATTGGAGCATTACCTGGACCCTACCCCGTCATGTTTGGATGGGGGATTGTGGTCAGTTGGGTTTATCTGCGCTTCTATCAGAAACACACTAATGGCAATCGTGGTGACATGGGAGAAAACTTCACATTTGCAAGGTAAAAATGAAGTGGAAAAAAAAAGTGTGTTGAATAGGGGATGAGGTGGTGACATATAAAACTAAAAGTAGAAGGGGGAGGAGGGGGACTACTGTTTTGTTTATTATGATTGATATGGGAATTTCCCTCTGATATCCCTTTCATCAAGTTATGTTGAAATGCTATATATTCATTTTCCTGATCCCACCTTATCCATTTGTACCGGATATTTTCTGGAAAAAATTCTTTATGTACCTTCCAGCCATTTTAAGGATAGTGATTGAAAAATTTTTTTTCTTTAAAGTACCAGAGGGTCTGTTAGTGTATGAAAACAACTAGGCGCACTAAGCCGGCAATGAAAAAAAAAAAGTCCAAGTAGCTAATGGAAAAAACGGCCACTACCAGTCATGGATCAACAAATGAAATAGCTAATGGTTAAATTCTAGATCAGTAGCACAGACCTTCTGTGAAGTTTCCCACCCCAAATTTGCATTGTTTCTGGCTTTAGCTTTACTGTGGTTATTTTTATTTATTCCCAGACATAATTCTGCATCTTACTCGTCATTTGCATGGAGAAATCTCTCTTATTGCAATTGTTAAGCGACCTGAATTTGCTGTCATTGCTACTCATCTTTGATTTTGTTGTGTAGGTAGTTTACTGGCTTTCCACTTTTATCAGTTTTGTTACCTTAGATAAGATAATGTTGCTTATAGCCCAGCCGACCGCAGAGGGCCACATCAGGGCTGTCACCATGTTAAAATCAACTCACAAGTCATATAAAAAAATTTTAAAAAAAACCTTTCATACATCTCTTTAAATGACATCTTCTAAAACGCACCAGAAACTTCATTAAAAATCTTTCGTCTGGAAAATCTTAAATCAGATGAAAAATGTTAATCTCTCTCAAAAACTCAAAGATCACGTCAGGCGGGACATCTCTGAACAGGATTTTCATGGACTCTGCTGTAAAATGTTTGTGTCTCACATCGTGCAGTTTTGTTACCTTACTAATACAATCATCATGTTGGTGTAAAGAGCATGTGTATGTTATTCACTCCTAAGTGTGTCAGAGTGTGTGTGTGTGTGTGTATGTGTGTGTGTGTGTGTGTGTGTGTGTGTGTAATTAACTCTGAGTGTGTGTTTATGTTTTCATAATCAAGTACATATTGCATGAGAGAATAAGGTGTAGTCATCTTTTAATACAGATGCAGATATATTACAGACAGCGGGGTCTAAAATTATAAAAATTGCTTAGCATCAGTGAAAATGACAGCTTCATCAATTCATGTAAATGTAGTACTGGTCTAGTAAAAGCTCTAAGCACTTACTCACACTATTGTCTGATGGAACTCGGAAGGAGGCAGCTCTTGTAGAGGAGGGTGGTTGAAAAGAAAATCTTTTTTTTTTTCAAATCAATAATTGTAAGATAATTTGAATAAAAAAGTTCTTATGTGTAATGAAGTGGATAGTGTGAGGGAAGAAGAGCATAGCTGCCTGCCTTTTCTTTCTATGTAAATTTATGTATGTAATGCCACTGAATTTTGTGCGAAGGTAACAAAAGTCCTTATCCACGTGAGTGCCCCATCTTTTCCAGGTTGAAATGTGCACTGGTTTTTAGGCCCATACCCCATAAATATGAACAGGATAATATTGGCAGTATTTACTAATTCAGATTAAATTAACCCGTGTGTACTCTTTCAATGCAATGTGTGGAAAGGCAGCTTTCTCAAAATAGCATAACCATGGGCGCAAGTTAAGGAAAATTGCTTTCATTAAATTTACTTAAAGCAGAATTGTACGTACAGGGATAAATTCTGGATATTGAAGTGAAATGGTATAAATAGCCAGCTGCCCTGATCACAGTTCAGGCAGAGAACACCAGTGCATGTGAGGATTACTCTCAGTAGTCTCAGCTTGTTTTGTCTACATCCAGCTGCAAAAATATGGTACATAACATAAATGTTCAGCTGTAAGCTGTGATTGTTATACTCCAGGGATTGCGCTAACGCAAAAATCACGCGTATTTCACGCGTTTCAGTTTCACTGACCTGCATACGCAATTTTTGACTAGCAATGCGTAAGTCGTACGCAAAAAACCTTGGTCTAGACTACAGGCAGTGCACCAAAATAAAGAAACAGGCGTCAGCGTCTGAAGCAGTGACTCTCTTATCTGCCTCACTATGTCCCGTTTCGTTTTTTGCGTTTTTACGCCCACTGGCAAAGAAGAATCTGGATACTGCGACAGCTAATAATGCGCTTTAGCGATCATAAAACAGACTATAGATAGTGTCGGACGTGCAGGCTGTGATGTCACGTGTGTCATCAGTTTAGATCCCACGAATCTGCCATCATTCTTTCCCGCCATCGCCCCAGTTTATGGAAAACAATGGCAGAGAAAAAACAGCAATCCCTTTCGCGTTTCTTTTCGCAGAAAAGGCCACTGGATCAGAGTGTTTCAGAATCATCAACTCCTCCTTCCTCAGAAGTCGAACCTTCCACGTCTGCAGCAGAAGTGGAGCATTCAGGGATTAACCCGATTTCATCCTCGGAGGTGGAAAGATCAGACAGTATTATTATTAAAAAGAAAAAGACAGTATCTCATGAGAAGAGGTGCAATCCAAAATGGACAACTGACTCTCCTTGGCTGAAAGTAGAAGAAGACAAAAGTGTTTTAATATGTAAAGAGGTAAGGTTTGTTTGACCTTGTCGAGATCGTTTTTTTTTTCTCTCTTCAGTTCACGTATCTCTATGACTTTTGTGCGGACGCAAAATCAGGCCAGTCGTACGCATTTTTTCAGCCGGTCTGCGTATGACGTACGCAACCGACAAAAACCTAGTGCAATCCATGATACTCATTTTTTCAACACAGCTTACGCTTCTGGTTGTGTGTTTTGTAGCTGTCAAGGTATTGCCATTATTGGTGGATGAGATCATAAATGATCAAGATAAATATGGAAACTGCCAAAGGATGTAAATTTGTCATGTGTGTCATAATTAATCATTGATTCAAATCTCTCTGTCAAACTGTTTAACAGGACAAGATAACAGGATAACAACAGGATAACAGGATAACAATTTTTACTTGTCCAAAAGATGGAAAATTCATTTTTGACAGCACAGCAACCATATACCAGGACAACACACACACACACACACACACACACACACACACACACACACACACACACACACACGCACACACAAGATATTGCTGGAAAATTAGCATGTCTTCCTGCAAGATGGGTGCGAATTACACCAAAATCACACACACACACACACACACACACACACACACACACACACACACACACACACACACACACACACACCTACACACACACGGACGAGTAAACATTTTCCACATTTTGTTGGTGCAGTCAATTATCATTTGTTTTGAGGAAGATGAGTAAAGTTGACTCCATCTGGTATTGTTTTAAAGAAAATGTAGACCAGAAAATTTTATAAATGTAAATATATGTGCATTCCTTGTTGCTATTACAATACATGTAACAGATTACTGACAAAAACTTTCTAACAATTAAATTACATGATTTTTTAAAAGTTTTAACTGCTTAGGAGAAAACAATGAAGAAGGGAAATGTGCATGTAAGCATCTTTACCCCAAAATAAGATGACCATGTTTACTGGCTGCCATGTTGCAATTGTTAACATGGTAGATTTGAATTTTGATTCCCATCAGAGTCATCAACTGATTTGCTGGATTTTTTTGCTCAGACTGGCTCTGAGAGTTGAGACTGCTATGGGCTCAATTGGAGAGACTGAAACCACATTGTCGTGTTTCAACCTCTTACCTGATGGATGCGTCTCTGAGAGGGCTGTTTGTGTTTCCAGACTAAAACTGCATGTGTCTGTGTCTGTCAGGCCATGTTGACGCAGGTATATATTGTAAATTGAGGTGTACTGTAAAATACAGCCATGTCATGCATTATCTGACTGCAGTGGAACTCAATGGCATCACCATCATCATCTTTATCCTCATTAATTAATATTGAAAAAGTTTCAAATTCTGGGGCCCTCCGTGCCTTGCTGTCATGATGACCTCTGTTTTAGATCACCATTCTGTGTCTATGCCCTTGTAGAACTTGTGCTGAGGTCACTGGTACATGATCTGCAAGGTCATGAAAGCTATTGACGGACAGACGTGGTGGCTCCTGCCGATGGGGTCACTCACCGACCCTGGTTACATGACTAAGAGATTATGTTGTCATTAGGGGGCTTAGCAGGTAGTGTCCAGTGTATGTTGGATCAAAGCAGGCTCTAGTGATCATTACCAAAGTGACTCAGCAGCAGTACAGTTCTCTTTTGGTGGGTTGTCTTATAAAGACTTGACATTGATGTTTCCTGTGGATTGCCTATAGATGCCATCGCTGCGGCTGTGTCAGGATGTGGCTGTGGACTTAAAGCCGGAATCAGCGGCGTCGGGGGTAATGGCACTAATGCTTCTGAGTAATATATGTATTATGAGACAGCAAAATGGAAAAAAATCATGTTCAAACATTATTTTTTGTGTGCACACCATGCCATGAAGACATTTTCTGTTCAGTCCGTGGCATAACAGTGGTTGAATGTAGGTCTCGGGGTTCAGTATAACCTTGGCCAAAGCCAGAATCCTCTTGTGATCAAGGTTTTCTTTGTGTGACAGCTTTTTTCCTGGTCAGCTGCAGCCAGTGGTTGGGGTGGTGTCCAACACAGTCTTCAACTTCCTGGTGAGGTTCAAGGTGTGCAAGAAGCCGCAGAGACGCTATGACGTCAGTTCGCCGACCACCATCACCGTCACCCTGCCAGGCGTAGAGCCCCATGATGCTGAGAGGAGAAAGTGAGTTACACTAGCAGCTGTGAAATATGTATCCCATGGGTGAACTGTTTGCTTTATGACTGGTATGACATTTTGAAGTTCTTTTTGTTTGTTACTTTCTGGAGTATTAGGTTCTGTGAAGACAATCCTGTGAAATAATCTTTGTAGAATGTGTTATAGTTTTTGACTGTAGTTGTATAACATTAAGTGATTAACATTAATGATAAAGACAATTTATTCCACAACTCATTTTGGTATCCTCACATTGTAAATGTATGTTCTAAACCAGCAGATAGCATAGTGAGAAAGTGGCATCACCACCTGGAGATTCTGCTCAGCTTGAGTTCCTGTCAAGGATGATGTGAAACACCACACAAGGAGAGAAAAAAAACAAACAACAACAACAACAGCAACCACCACCCAAAATAAACTTTCTAGAAAGTGTGTGAGAGAGATGAAATTGTAAGCTGAAGAAAATTTGTGTCGCAAATTCAGCAGGAAAGGATTTTGACTCCGAATTAGGATCGATGGACTGTGTTTGCTGGCTCTGGCTCAAATTTACTTTTAGGCTCACCTCTGCTCCAGATGTCTATGATTTATCGGCATAAAGAAAAAACTTTTTAACAAGAATGTCAGTTCTGTGATATTAGAAAGTGCAAATGAAAATGTTAACTGCTGATTTACAGCTGTTATTAAGGACATGTTCATGTAGGGGATGGCTTGAAAGTTTTTGTCAGTTCGTATTGTTCTACCAAATTTGGTTGTGGTAGTACTTGTGACTGCAGAGAAAATGACAGAGTTAAAAGTTTACTGTGAACACACACGCACACACATGCATGCACGCACGCACACACGCACGCGCGTACAGACACGCATATGCACAACTGAAATAGGGTGATTACATAGACGTGGTGTGAGAAATTAGATAGTTACACTGGCAATAGACTCTACCTACAATTGTACAAAATTGACAGGTAATGTCTACTATATAATGGTATTCATTGTCCCATTACATGTTCACACACCAAAAAAGAATAGCCAACACATAGAGGGAAAATCAGGAAATACTACATAAGAAAAAAGGCAGTGGAAAGCCACAAAAACAGAAAAAAATAGCAGAAGACAGGAAATTCATATTTGAAAAAAAAAAAAAAAAAAGGCATAATAAAAGAGAATTGCAACAAAAAAAAAAGAAATGTGGGTCAGAATTTCCTGGCAGCATTCCCAGGGGGAGGGGGGGGGGGGGGGTGGGCATCAGGGGAGAGAGTGGGGAGGGGAGTTCACTCTTGATGAAGAGAAGAAGAAACGCAGAAGTCACTGTCCCTGATCTGAATCGTTTGCTTTTCAGGAACCTGGCTCTCAAGGCACTGAACGACCGCTTGAACCAAGCAGACACGGCGCCGGCCTGGCCCTCGATGGATGACGACGCCATGTCTCCCACTTCGCCGCCGAGCGATGCACCCGAGCCGGCCGTCTCCGCTCCTGCCCCTGCCGCGCCCGCCATGCCGGCCAAGCTTCCTCTGCCGGAGTTTAAAGACCCTGGTAACAAGGGAGGAGCTGAGGGATAATGGGGAGGGGGCAGTGGGGAAAGGGAAGGGGGTGGGAAGGATAATGTGGCTGAGTATGACTGGATGCCCTTTTGCTGTTATTGGTGAGGAAGCAGGGAGAAAGAGGCGAGACTGAATTGATGGTTTGGCATTCTGCAGCCTGTGATTTTTTTTTTTTTCTCTCTGTCAGTGTTGGGAAGAAGTTGCTTGTTGGAGTCCCTTTTTATGAAATATTTATAACGTTGTGGATTTTCTGTGTTATGCATAAATAATGTGTTTGGCATGTGTGTTGTATGCGTTGCATACATGTGTACATGTATGCCTGTGCGCGAGTTGTTTACTGTATGCATACATGTGTGAATGTGAAATTTAAGCGGGTGTATTTTGAGAGGGAAGTGGTGTAACAGTAGTTTTAAATGGAAGGTTTGTAAATTTGCAAATAATTCATCCATCAAACAGTTTGTGTTTTCTTGTTTCCCACAGTTTCAGAACTGGGGGGGGGGGGGGGGGGGCGCGAATGAAATAGTTATGATAGGGATTACTCATTTGTGTATAGTACTGTAGAGAGATTTATGAGAATTGTGATCATTTGTCAATGTTTTATGACTTGAGCTTTCATGTTTTGGGTGTACAAAGGTTTTAGTCAAAGATTCTTTCAATTCAATTGAAAATCCTGGTTTCCTGATAGTTCATGATTGGTCGGCATGTAATAGGAATGGAGGGTTCTCTTTCGGCATTGGAGGTAAGTCAAATGGGTCCCAAAGATTAGATCTAAAGCTCGTA
This sequence comes from Conus canariensis, assembly GCA_033310375.1. Lineage (NCBI taxonomy): Eukaryota > Metazoa > Mollusca > Gastropoda > Neogastropoda > Conidae > Conus > Conus canariensis. The sequence goes on along the minus strand of CM065734.1, from coordinate 18,518,790 downwards.
CTATCAGTTGTAGTGGTGCATTGGATAGCATTGCAGGCGGGGCTGTTTTTGTGCATGAGGTAGCCGGAATGAGTGGCCCAGAAGATTAGATCTAAAGCTCGTACTATCAGTTGTAGTGGTGCATTGGATAGCATTGCAGGCGGGGCTGTTTTTGTGCATGAGGTAGCCGGAATGAGTGGCCCAGAAGTGATGTCATATGGAAGCCCAGACGATCGAGGGGAGAAAAGAAGAAATGTGGTTATCCTGTGTGGACTTGTTTTCTGCCAGGCAGGAAGACGATTCCTGCTGATGTTGTGCTGTAGTCACAGTATGTATGTTTTGCTGAAATCATTTTTTTTTTCTGTTTTGAGAAGGAAACTTCCTGTATGAAATAGTTAGCTCAACAATTCATGTTTCACTTGCTCTAAAAAGAAAGAATACAAAGTGTCATCCTAATTTCTGAAATTGATGTCCTGGATAATCATTAGGAACTTGGAACAGATTTGAAACCGTTTTTTTCAGTTGCTCTGAAAAGAAAGAAAACAAAGTGTCATCCTAATAGCTGAATTTGATGTCCTGGATAATCATTAGGAACTTGAACAGATTTGAAAGTATTAAACTGACTTTTAACTTCATTCTTGAGGGAGATATTTACAGCATTCAGTAGCCCATCACATCCCTCTGTGTGTCTGTTTTTTCAAAGAGATTTGAAAAGGATGATAACATCTGAATCTTTTTTTTTGTCTTTTTAGTGAACAATTCAGGAGCTGTGAGACCTAACAATGAACAGGCTGATCACAGTATTCTGTTTGAAAATGATATGTTCTTTTCATGTTAAACTTTTTTCTTTTTTGACCAGAACAAACAACAAAGCAGAGTACACTTTACAGAGGTTTTTTTTTTTTTTTTTTTTTGGTCTTCAGTGAAGTAAGTTACTACACGTGAAAAGGGACTGTATAAACAATGCATATATAATCTTTGGGAAAGGGAGGGGGGGTAACTCTTGAATGAAGACTTGAAGTTACGTTATGAATCTTTCAGTAGTGATTGAGACTTTTTGTTCTTCATATCGAAAAGCTGATATCATGGAACGAATATTTTAATGTACAGTAGACTGTGAACAGATATTTGAAAATGATTTCAAACAAAAGACACAACTCTGATTCCTAATGAAAGTATTTGACAAACACATGACAAACAACATATAGAAATATTCATTACACATGCCGATTTAAAAGAAAAATGAAGAACATATTTCTAACGTATTTTCCTGTATGTGTAGAACTTGGTGTCAGAAAAAAAAAGCTTGAAAATAGAAAAGTAATTAATAAGAAACAAATATGACAGTTCTGTACTATTACACTTTTGTACAGGTGACTCATTTATAGTATTTGTGATATTCACTGTGGGTGAAAATTTGGTTTCTTGGCTAGATGTTCTGTGTGGGTATTCCAGCAGACAAAGTTTTCAAAGTGGTCAAAGTGTTTGTTGGTACTGGAAAAAAAAAAATACTCATCCATTATTTCTGTCCTTTTATTACTTGGCTGTTCTGCATTCTAGGTTGACATTCAGTGGTAAGTGGAAAGAAGCAGCACACAAAAGCTTTCAGGGAAGGAGAAAAGAGGCAGGGAACTTAAGTGGCCTCTTTGGTTTGCTTGCAGACAAACCTGATGTCATGAGATCCCATGCAAACGGCCTCATGAATTACCATATAGTCTGCCTGGCTGGGGGCAAAATGTGCTCTTACTCTGTTGTGTGTCTGCATAACTCCTAGATTTGTTAAAGTGGTACGAGGTGGTGATCCTAGTCATGTGAGAACCGGAAATTGGACGACACAACGTGTGCTGCTCAGATTTGTGTCACATTATTCCCTTTTAAATTTGATTTTCAAAAGGGGGGGGGGGGGGGGGGGGGGGTTGGAGGGTGGAAGGGGCACTCACTCAGTCCTTCTGTCCTGGAATTTCAGGAAGTTTTTTTTTTCCTTCCAGTCGAGAGCCCTGAATATTGGTGTGTTTGTGTATTTTTTTTAAGGAAAAATGGAAGGGTTATTTATATAATGTGGGAGAGACAGTCGGACTGTGAGGCAAATAAAGCAGCTTCCCTTGTCAACTCAAGCTCACGAAACAATAGACGCACATCAGTAATTAAGCAGCAACAATAACACAAATCATATTTTAGGTTTCATTCATCAGTTATGAATGCATTTTGTGATTATCACTTTCAAGTCTGTTGCTCATGTACATTGTCAGTCAGAAGCTTATTGTTCAAAACATGCCATAACATTATAACAGGTAAATGAATTCCACAGATAATGGAGCAGGGCATAGGTCAGGGCACTGAAGATGACTAAGCAATCATCGGATTATTAACATTTAGATATTTCATAAATGTGTATTGAAAAAAGATGTATGGCAAAGTTTTAATGTATTGCAGAGTTACAAATGTTCCATTGGGACCATCAGTGTCTTTCATGTATGAAATATGCACATATGAAGTTTGTTGCTACTGGAGAAAGTGAGATCCAAGCTTCAAAAACATGGAGTAGCAATAATGCAACTTAACCATGACGTCCTTTCATATTTGTTGTAACTCAACAATAGGGAGTGAAGGAAAAACAACAATTGTAAATCAGTGGAAGTTCTTGAAATGATTGTGTATGGGCACACCAAACACTTTTTCGTGTGCATGCATAATGGCACTAACAGATTTCAGTTCATGGTTATTCTATCAGTGGATTTCAGCATCATAAGATTTTGAGTGAACATACTCAGACATATTCGTACATTACAGTGCTACCAGGCATTTTTGTGTTTTGTCTTTTTTTCCTCGGTTCTTTTGAGTAGGAATATAAGAAGCAAGATATTTCTAATGACATACAAATAAGGAATACCCTGCTTTCTCAATGTGCATGAAAAAACTGGTGGGTAATGAGGAACCAAGTCCTTGAAACAAAACGTAATAAATTGCTCTTTGGTTTTGAATGTGAAAAGATTAAGTGTCCACATCTTTTCTTTTTTTTTTCTCACCCCAAGCATTTGTGTGTATTTATGCAGTTACACACACATATGTTTCTACAGGCATTTTTTTTCTCATTGCTCCTAAATATTCTTGACACGGCTGAATATATGCAAGTGTTATTCTAAATCTGTTATTCATACCAGTCTTTTCAACTGCAAACTTTGCATACTGTGGTGAGGATTAAATAAGGCTTAGTGTGCATGCATGCTTATTTGTCTAGTTTGAAGAAACTGGTATCACAGATGTTACAAAACATTTAAAATCTCCGAGCTTTCCTCTCACTCAGATGAAAAATTAAAAGAAAAAAAGGAAAGAAAGAAAGGGGAAAAAATGAGACTTTAAAGATTAAGAGAGGCAAGACTTTTTGTTTAGAATTACAAAGAAAAATCTCTTAAAGCTTAGAGATAGCTTGATTAATTTATGTTGATTTCTTGTTCATTTTCCAAAATTTGTTATGATTCGTTTTTTGTTTTTGTTTTAGTTTTGTTTTATTGTTTTGCCAAGAGTTTGGTTTCACTAGAATTTTGCTGGAACAGAGAGAATAAGCTGAATGATAACTTTTACATCATGTCAAGTTGAGATTGTTTCAGTTTAAAGGTACCAATGACCAATATCATTTCAGTCCAAAACTCTGTTAAGATATCATCAGACAAAAAATGGTTGAAATTGAAACCGAAGGACAATGTTGACATGTAGCATTGTAAGTGTATTCTCAAGCCACAAGTCGTCAGTTGCTTTGGTTGGACATGTGTTCTGTGTACAGAATTGAATTAAGTGACAAATGTACTTCTTTATGAGCTTGTTGTATATCAGTGTATCTGTTGTCAGACCCCTTCACTTTGTTATACCTTGTTAGTTAAAAATGGCTAGCATGTTGGTTGTATTATTTTGCTGTAAAAAGATGCTTCAAAAGTGTAGCAAGGATTTATAGCTGCTTACCATATAGACATTCCAGGCGTGGAGGCATCATGGAAGAACGACTGCTTTGTACACATACTGCCCAGTTTGCGTGTTGGGTCATTTTTTGTTTCCTGCTCGTAGTTTGGGAAGGCGGACAGTCATTGAAGAGTAAATCTTGTCAACTCTTGGAAGCCTAAAACGTAGTATATATAAGAGCATGAATGCCGTCTCGAAACCTTTGTAATGTTTCATTTTTGTTTTGTTTTTCAGTGTATCAACTTGGAACTCTGTGCTTTTCATATCCTTGAAAGATAATAAAATTTCTGTGGTATTTTTTTTGAAAACTTTGTTGACTTGTCTTTATTTACTCAAAACGGAGTGAAGTGACTGACATTTACAACCGTTTCCTGCATTGTCTTGCCCATTGTTTGTGATGTTGGGGGTCTGTGGGTGAGTTAGCAGGGTCCATGTGATATTACGTGTGTTTTTTTTTAATTGAATGAGGTAACTGTTACCCTAGTCAGCCATGAAGACAACTGATGGTGAGGTACCAAAACAGACAATGCAACAAACTTTGTCATGTAGAAGACCATAAGTCTGGTCTGTTTGTCTTAGTTGGTATGATGAACGAATAGTGTTTTATTACATTCGTTTGAACAAATCTTGAGTTAGAATTTTGTCTGAACAAGTCTTGACTGCCACATCGTGGAGTGTGTATGAACAAGTCTTAACTTGGAGGCTGTGTTTGTCAGAACAAATCTTGACCTGGAAGTTGTGTTTGTCTGAGTAAGTTTTGATAAGAAAATTGTTTGAACAAATCGTGATTAGGAAATTATGATTGTGTGAAGAAATAAAGTGGTAAAACTGTATTGTTGATAACCCACTGACACCTCTAGAAAGGCATTCAAGACTGGCTCATACACTCTGTTCTACACAACACAGAACTTCCAGATTTGCTTTATTGGACAGAAAGAGTATGGTAGCTTGCTCATATGACAAATATTCTTTACAAATCAGATATCACATTTCAAAAGTTCATCCCCCTCCTTTTACAAAAAATGAAAAGAACAAACAAAAACAAACCCAAGCACACGCACAGAGGCTTCTTTGAATATGTATTTAACTGTTGGCACCTCAATGCTTGCTTTGCTATGATCAGTTTGCCTAAAAAGAGAGAGGAGCACTAGCGTACAGAGTGCCAAGGAAGTTGTGCAAAAGATCTTGCAAGGTACAGAACAACAGGCTGTAGAATCGGTCACAGAGTCTATCATGGCTTACACATGCACTCGCATCCAGGACTCAAACCAGAACATGTCATCTTGTTCAAAACGTGCACTTCCGACGCTTAGGTCTTCTGCATTATTGGTAAGAAACTCTAAGGATCGAACTTTGTTAGTACACAGACATTGCCATGGTCATATTATGAAAATAGATATTTTGCTACCATAGGTCAATGGTGGCTGGTTCCCTTTGTTTCACACTCACTATTCAGCTATCTTGGCCAAGACGCCAGCAGCATGATCATGAAACCATTTACATACTCTAGTCATAAAATCACACCTGTACATTCAAAGCAGGTATACTAAAACACGAAACAAGCAGCAAAACACATGATCACTCCAGGTGAAATTTAGCAGAAATCAAGGACTGCCTTTAGAAGCACCAGTCTAGAAACTTTGTCGTACCTGGGCTTCTCAAACAGATGGATTCAAACTTCAAAACAACTGGTTAACACCACAGTAACCTGATTAACACCACAGTAAATAACAACGCTAAGGCCTTCTGTACTCTTTCTTTGTTAACAGGCTGTATACCATGACCAACGACACATCTGTGATGAAGAGATGTCATGCAACTTGGGATGAATGACATTCTCATTGTAAGGGGATGAAAATGAGTTACATGGGAGAGGTTTATGCTGAGAAATTAGTAAAGGTATCTTTTCAACAGAATGGGCCAGGACGGCTAAACATTCAAATAAATGGAAGGGTCAGGGCGAATGTCCAAAGTTGCAAACTAGATGCATGTATCATCTGCCAAGGGGCTGTGGTTAGCATTCCTGGCTTGGAGATCATGGTTTGAATTCCCACTGAGGACAATTATTTGAAGGATTTTTCTGCCCCAGCCCGCTCCTACCCAGAGCTGAGTGTGTTATGGGATCAATGGGAAGACTGGAACCAAACAGTAAAGCACATCAATTTAATGGATGCGTCTCTAAAGAGCGTTGCTCAAATCTCCCGACAAATGCTGCAGGTCTTTGTATCTCTCGAGTCTGGATGATGCTGGTACATATTGTGAAAGGAAGTGTAAAGTGACACCCCTACAATGTAGTCCGAGACCCGACTGAAGCTACATACCTGCATCATCAACATCATCCTCATTATTTGTCAAAGAATGGTTTCAAATTCTGTGGCCTTTCAAGCCATGCTCTCTTTGGTGACCTCTGTTCCCATTTCCTCTCTACACTGTCCAAGGTCATGATGAGTTCATTTCAAAGTTGTCAGAATGAGCAAGTTCGTAGGGATACTAGCTGAATGTGGCTCCCTGGTAAGGATTACTACTGGTCCCGAACTAAGCAAATACTGTCATCAGTCGGAATCTTTGAAGGTGGCCCTGCATGTGTAGGATCAGAGCAGACATCACTGAATACCACCACAATGACTCAGCACCAGTGCATTTTCTCTGGTGGACTGCCTCGTATCAACTTCATATTGACTGCTGTGGACTGCGGTGCTGGTTTGCAACAACAACAACAAAAAATGCTGGGGTTAGGCTGTGTATGGGGTAGTTGGAATGAGGGACATGAAAATCATGCCATTGTAGGGACATGTATGGCGAAAAAGGGATTCTAAAAAAGGACTTAACAGCAAGGCCTGGGTGCTGCATTTCAAATCACCGTCTACGGAGCAAATCTACATCCGGCAATGAATATGGCTGTCATTTGACAGTCCTGTCAGCTGTCATACACCTTGATGGGGTCAGTGGGGTCACCGTCAATCACACCTCCCATCATTTTTTTTTTTAGATAAATAGACAGATCTGCTGTAAATCCTGACACAGGGGGCAGGTCAGTATGGCCACCAGCTTGAATTTGAGAGAGAGAGAGAGAGATATATATATATATATATATATATATATATATGTGTGTGTGTGTGTGTGAGTGTGTGTGTGTGTGTGTGTGTGTGTGTGTGTGATCTGCACCTGGTCAGGAGGTAGGATTCAACTTGACATTGTTCATCTCGGTATCCTGTACATTTCTCATAAACTGAATGTTTCAACTTTGCTTGTACATTTCTTGCGACACTTCAAGATTGCTTTTCAGTCCTGTTGATCTGTTGAGAAGAAGGGGGTTGGGATGGGGGTAGGGTGTGGGTGGGGGAGAGGAAAAAAGAAAGAAAATTTTACTGAATTGGAATGTCTTTTGTATTTAAGAATATGTCCTGGAAGTCCTCATTACTCAGTTCGTAAGGTCAAAAGGCTACATCATAACCAGTTATTTAGCCTTCTTTATCTCTAAATGTAAATTCCACTAGATATCGCACATTAGTAATGCACATTAGTAATGTAAATTGCTCTCCTTCGGAGAGTAGGGGAGAGAAAAGAAGGGGCTAAACATTACTTTTACATTCGACACTGTGCTGTAGAGTAACAATTATGACGCTGTTATGACCCACCACACCTCTGCACACAAAACTGGTGTTTACAGCCTGTCGTCTTTGTATGCGACACGGGCGAGTACTGTGATGGAGCTGATCAATAGTATTTCTGTAGTAAGGTCAAGCTGTTCCTGTAATTTAAGCCATCACTGAAGACCTCTGCTTCTTTGGGGATAGAATTAAGAGATTATCTCCCTTCCAACCATGTTTTACCCTCCCCCAACCCTAGAGAGGCAACAGGTACCACTGCCAGTTAGATGGACGGAGGAGGTGTGATCAAGCGGAGGCATGAATCTGGTCACTATCTCTACTGTGCCTATCTTAGCTGTCAAGAATGAGCACTTTAAGTATTGCACTATCCCACTCCCATTTTCATTAGGAGTTCCAAACATTAAATCGTAATTTAGCCCTAATGTATAAACACAGACTTAGGACTAGGTAAGAATTATACACAAGTAGGTAACTACATTTTTAATAATTCAAGTTACATAAATCATACATTGTAAAAGTGTATCATTAAGAATTGATCATTTCTGCTGAAACACAATGAACATTCATGAAAATGTATTACTAAGATTTTCAGATTTACATGCATCACTTCTGCTTAAAAACCATATTTTACTTTTAGAAAAGTAACATTTGGAAATTCTGAATACTAATAGCAGCAGAGATGATTTATATTGAATGTGTTTTAGTTTATGCCTAATATCTGCAGTCCAGCTGACCAAACAGGGTTTTAAAAATAGCATAAGGAAAAAAAAAAAACACCACCACCAACACCACCCCATCATATTATCTACAATCATTCACAAGTCAAAACAACTGCTAAACTTTTGATATCCTTAACCTGTAGAGTGCCTTTAAGCCGTCAGCTGACGCCGCATTAAAAATGCTTTCCCAGTGCCTATGGGCCGTCCACTGACGTCATGCATTTTTCTTGCATTTTCATTCGTTACTATTTCTATCAACGGACTTAAATAGAGTGTGCGTAGTAAGCCTTATATGTCTGTAGTATTAAAATGATATGTAAATGACCACACGTGAGGGGAAAGCCCATTTATTCTCATCACTGACTGGATGACCAGCCAGCACTTCGTCTCGCTTGCAAAGATGGCGGCGCAACCTTCGACAAGCGCAGCGACCAAATCAACGTATTTACACAGCTGAGCAGGCTCTGCTAATGATTTTTGACAAAGACAATAATCTTTTATTCAACGACTCACTCGAGCATGAAGGTGAGATGATGATAGTGATGGAATTGCCAACCGTATTCGTCAGTTATTGTGTCGGGCTGTGTGACCTCAATGTGTGTTCAGCTGACTGGTTTGCCAGCGTCGAACGAGCTCGCCTAGTGTGTACTCTGCACTGCGTGCCAGTGGTCAGTGACGTGGTAGTCAGCGTGAGAGGGGAGCGCGGCCTGCTCGCGGCGCGGCACAGGGCAGAGGGAAAGGTAGGGGAAGAGGAGCAGTGAAAGAGAGGGTTGAAGTCCAGCAAGGGGGCGTGGTGGGGAGAGGGGGGCGTGGTCGTGGACTGACCTGTCTGCATAGAGTGTGAGCGTCTTGATAGACTTCTAAACTGTTTTACTTTCATTTACAGGTGTAGTGTGACAATACAAACTTTATTTTCAACTTTTTTGCTTTGTGTTCTTGTTTGGATGTGAAGATGTAGTGGTAAATACATATGCTTTTGATCGTGCCAAAAAATCTATCCAAATCTAATTGTCTAAATACTTTTTTATTATCAAAATTAAAACAAAAGAAGCCCAGATTCAAAATCTTCATTCAATTTCCTTCAAAAATCATATATATTTCATTGTTATATCTTTTGTAGTTTCTGAGCTAGAATTTTTTGTTAATTATTACCCCCAAATCATTAGATTTCCCTGGCACTGGGAAAGCCTTTGTTTGTAACATTTTCAAGCAGCTTCAAGCAGCGAACGGGTTAAGGCAAATACAACTGCCCCATGCCAGGGCACTGGGCCTTTTCATTTGATGTCTTGTGTCTTAGGAAACGATCAAATGCTAGAGGAAAAGATTGAGATTGCTTTTCTTTCTTTCTTTTTCTTATTTTAATTGTGTGTGTGTGTGTGTGTGTGTGTGTGTGCGTGTGTGTGTGTGTGTGTGTGTGTGTGTGTGGGACGTGCGCACATGCATGCATGCTGTCTCATCTTTTCCCTATCATGGCATTAAGCATTCCTCCAACGCTGTTCATTCTGACCATCCCATACACTACCAGATCTAAGTGTGTCCTATGGCAGACACACATGACTGGCAGTCTGCAGCAAGGGGAGAGGACAGTATGCACCCACCTTGCAATTTCCAACTCAAAATCTTTCTAAAGATGAGCATCTATCACATTCACTAAATACACACTCACACTTTCCTGACACTACACCACATTACACTACACTACACTATCGCCCGTGGATTTCTACCCACCTTGATTTCTGTGCCAACGTTGAAGAAACAGATTTCCAGTGAAATGCCGAGTTGCCTGTGAATAACAGCCCCGGTGTTTGCTGTGTTAAGAGTGTTCTTGAAATCACTGTTGTATACATCACAGTTGAGTCTGCAGCTAAAAGTAGATGAGTTGCACGTTCAGAGTGAGTGTTGTTTTGCAGATTCTGTCTCCTTACATTTACAACAGATGGTGTGGATATATAAAAGTAAATATAAAAGCAAGTAAACAGGTACTGATAGTAATGAAATGCATGGAATATGACATGAAGTATACATGATACAACTATATATGTTACATTTTATATATTATTACACGTAATTATATTTCAGTATATATTATATCATTCTATCATATACATTACATTATTTCATACAGAAAGGCAATAACTTCAAGATGTTCCAACCAGTACTCAGTGACGGATATTCAAATGAAGTTCTAGTCTGACAGGACTGTTTGGGGTTAAGCAATTTTTGGCTTTATTGGGCTTGGACTGGCGATTATCAAAAAAAAAAACAAAAAAAAAACCCATACACAGGCTAAACTGACTCTGGAATGCAATCGGCACACAATAACTCTTCAGGACATGCAAAGATACACCTCATCATATGTGGTACTTAGCCAGGATAACGCCGGACACCATATCAATTCTTAGTACTGCCAGACAACATAGTAATCCTAAGTACTTTTGCTTCAGTAGTTGATGCCCAGTCCTCCGTGTCAGTTGCTTCCTGAGAACCATCTCCAGCACACGTCAAAACCATTGAATTCGGTTCCTACAATTCAGCTCATTACAAACCAATCATGTGCAAGCATCTTCCTTTGAAAAAAGACAATAACAAGCATATCACTCCACTTCAAGAACACAGGCAAGCCTAACACGTGACATGTCCCAGTAATGAAGACCCTCTGACCAGACACTTTGTCCAAGACACTTTTCTTTGTTTTCCTGTAGATCCTCGAGCTTCCCGGCAAGGACTCCCATGAACAATCAAGGCGGGTGCACAGTCTAACAACCTGGCATCAGCGACATTAGGGGTGTATTCACCAACTGCTCATGCCAACCGTCAGAGACTAAATCCGCTGTTGACTCATGAATCTTTTATCATCACAGCGCAGCTGACCACACAGAGTCCCTTCAGGGCTGTCAACATATAGAGTAAAAAAAGAAAAAGGCGACGTCCTGAAAAAATTCAACAAAGAAGATGAACGAATGTGATCGACAAACACCACCACCAGTTAATGACATGGCGGCCTAAGCCAAACTATTGATATCCTTAATTAAGGCGGACAAAACCACGTTGTGCTGGGAAAGCCCGGCATTTCCCTTCCCCTTCTTTTTTCGCTCTGAGTTTAGGGGGAAAAAAAAAAAAAAAACCCACTAAGATGAAACAAACAAATGAAATTTTAAAAAAATCAAAAGACCAAATGGACTGACATGCAGTAAGAGTCCACTTTGGATTATGTGGACCATTTTCACTACCTAGTCATCAGATTACAACAAAAAAATCAAAACAAAACAGCGAGCATATCATTAATTGTGACCAGAAAAAAAAAGTGTAAAAGAATTTCCAGACCAAACACAAGTGAATGGGCTACAAAAGGCTGAAAACTGTGAACAACAACAGTCAAGAAAGAGAAAAATACTAATATCCCTCCACCCAAAACAAAACAAAACAGACAAAATGGCCGAGATAGAGTGGCATAGAAATGAGGAAAATGTAGGCAGAATTTCTACAAGGCAGGCATACGAGGGCACAACAACCTCAACAGAATTGAGCAATAAAAAAATTTTGAAGACAAAAAAGTTGGAAATAACAAGCTCAGAATTTTCTGGCAAGACAATCCCTTTCAGATTTCTCGAAGAATTTCACTTCTGTGACACACATAGTATGCACTTCACACTTTACGTTCTTTAGTTCTGGAAAATCCTTGTACATATGCACTCTGAATGTCACACATACAAAGTATTCCACAGAAGTGATATATTTGAGACCAACCTTCCCAATATTTTTTTTCAAAATCTGGACATGAGCCCACCCTTATAACTGACAACAATAACCATCCCAGAAGTGTCTGCAGAAGGAATCTCCTGTCTGATGCCATAACACAGTAACATGGGCAATCAAAACATTTATTTTCATGTTAGCTCTTGGGGAACTAAACTCACCATCTTTGGTTCTACAATACAAGCAACTACCCAGAAACATGATGTCAGTTCCCCATTTTGACAGGAAAACTACTCCACAAACAATACACTATAAACCAGTCACTGTATTTAGCTGAATCCAGTGTCAGTGCGATGAGAGATGCCACCCATCTATTCTAAAGTTGCAGTTTAGTTTCATTTTCTCAAAGGTGTCTATGTAAGGGGTATCACTAAACTGGACATACCTCACATTTTCTATCAACCTGATTTGGAAACTTTTCACTATGAAAGTCAGCATTGAAAGTCCATGTGGAAAATGCCCCCAAACTGACAATAGACCAGAGGTGCAATAACTCAATTCAAGGTTGAGGGTCACGTATCAGATGAACTGACCCAATCACAGAACTGATTTCATGACTGGACTCCAGTGCACTGCGCTGTGAAACCTCTCTATTAAAAACCAATCCTTGCTCATTAAGATTCTCAACCTTTCTGGAACATTCCTCGGCACATTCTATACTCTGAATTAAAATATCCACTTATCAAGGATTTCTAAAGGTTCCACAGTTCTTCAAACATAAAAGTGTGCAACCTTCACTGAAAACATGTTGCTAAGTGGAAGTCCCATCCACCAAGGAATGAATCCTGCTTCACAACTGCCATTTTTAGGTAGGTACCATGTCTGACATGAGCTACTTCCATCCACTAATAACCATCATTTTGAAACCAGATGGGAACTCTTACACAGGAGTTAGGGAGGAGGGAGTAAATCAGCCTTTCTGGTGTCTTGGAAAGCACAGAGCAATTGAACATGCCAACTTTCTAAAGTCAAAAAAAAGAAAAGACAGAAAAATCACAACTGTAGTCGGGAGGAATAAAAGGTGCAATGGAAAGTGGGGAAAAAGAAACAACCACAGGCAGTGCTGTAGAGCACCTGTTTCACGTCATAAAATAACACACTTGCTGCTTTTAAACATGTTTCAAGACTTTTTAATTCTGATTTTGTATTATCAGTAGGAAAAAAACAATGGACCTGGGATGGCATTCTGAAGATTTCCACCAGCAAAAGAGGAAATCAGCTGAAAAGAGGACAGCTGACATGCCTGAGCAATGCTGGCGCTAACACGATACTCTCCTATATTGCAAACTGTATGAGACTAGTAGGGCACTCAAACTTTCCACATTTCAAATATGAAAACTAGACACATGGCGTTGATTGTAAACAATCATTTCAAATGGACAACTGATTTTCAGTTAACTCTCTCTCAAAATCCTAGAAATCTCTACCCTGGAAGTCAATGTTCACCTGAGTTCCAAACCAAGTGAGGCAACATTCCATTTATATTGTGATGGGTGATCGTGAATTCCCAGGACCCTCTGAAGTCTCTACAGCAAACTAGTCTTCAATAGATGACCTGGTTTACAATAGTCCTGTCACTTCATTCCAATCCATTGAACACACTTCATTATGATCCACTAAACATCAATGGCTCATCATTCAGCACAATGTTTTTTGTTGTTTTTTCTGACATATATTCAAAACTCAATCAGAACATGACCTTTAACATCTTAATACACTGTGATCATTCTTCCTGAATAATGAAGATTCTTTTCTTTATTAACATCATGCACCTTATGAAATCTAGATAAAACATCATAAACTTTGCACATCCATGATATTTTTGTTCTTATGTTTGTATATATAAATTCATAATTCATCTTGAAATTAAAAAGTAAAGGTAACTCTCACTCTGTAGTAAATTACTACAACTTTATGTACCTTATAGCCTTTTTTACAGGCTTAGAAAAATTCTATTTGTAAAACATGTGTGCACATTGAAAAAAAAAGTTACATGTGTAAGAGAATAGCATACTGTGTGGAGACTTGTACTAATACCTGGGACGATACCTGTCTCAAACTCATTCACACATGTAGTTATATGAAGTAACGCCCATACTGTCACATATCACAAACATGTCAGAGTATCTAGAAAAAGCTCACTGTTAAAAGAATACCAAGATGACCTTGCACATGACCGCATGACTCCAGCAAAATAAATACAATTAAGACAAAAGCATCAAACAAAATGCACCCTACCTCAACACTACGACACACTGAAAATACAGCACTAAATGACAGTCCATGGCAAATAGCTAACTCTGCTTCACACAGACTTCTAGTGCCAATCCTGTACAGCAAAAACAACAGGAATCATTCTGACACCAACAACACAAGCCAGACGTTTCATTCTAAATCCCTGTCCATTAATTCCATCAGTTTCCACCACAGCATATCACGATCTTCAAACCAGTGACTTGTCCACAACACTGTGTCACAGTCCAACACGACGAACATTTACCATCAAGTCAGCATCTTGATTCTTAAAGCAGAAAAAAAAAAACTATACTGTGCAGCTAACTACTCTTCACTGCATAAACTTCTATCCATCTCTGTCCACAGCTATGGTACATGTCCAACACTCCAGAGTAATTTGGAACTGTTGTCAGCTCTGATTTGCCCTGGATAACGAACAGATAACCACAATCAAGTACACAAGACCACAAACATGTCTGTGTGTGCACGCATGTGAGCAAACCCATATCAGCAAACTGGCAGATCTTGTGGAAAAATTAATAAATTTCTAGCCATTCAGGCACATGATTTTCTTTAGTCCAAAATAATTCATAGCCTTTTCGGCAGGCATTACCACAGAATAAGTGGATGTTACAACTAATGAACATAAAGAATTAGTGTGCAGCACAAAGAAGAGTACTATTCTGTTGAGGATTCTTGACTAGGTACAGAACTGATTTGGAGGAAGACAGTCCAGACTCAAGTCTTTGACTAGATGGGAAATAGTGCGATTTGGGAAGGAAGAGCACGGAGGCAGCCAACTAAACTGTTCAGAGACGATAAATGACTTCCGTAATGGGTTTGATTCTACACGCTGACTAGACATAAGACCTGAATCTAGGTACTGACGCTGAACACAGCTGTTATCCGAATGTCAATTGCCTTTTCTTTCTGTTTGGTCCTTTGTGTTTCACCTGGCAGCTTTGAAATATGTGTCAGGTATTTTCACACACTGATCCTGAAAGATAAGAGCTGACAAGGTAGATCAACCCACTTCATCAAAGCCTGCAGCTCTCCGCATAAAAGCACCGTCCAGATCTGACAAGCCTAGACTGCACAAATACATGACAACAATAAGCTGAAGCCGGAGAACCAAGATATATCTGGAAGTGATCTGAGGCTGCACAGGCATAACTGACAATAGCGCAGAACTGACCCAAATGGTTGAATTTCTGGGGGGGGGGGGGGGGGGGGGATGCAGATATAAGCAAAAACGAGGTCATTTTACATGCTTTCATTTCATTTTTATCCCACCCCCACCCCACTTCCTCTCCCTTGTGTTCAGCAAAGTTTATTGTTTTCCTTGTTAATCAGGCTAGCCAATATCTGCAGTATGACCATTTCACTTCAGACTCTGACAATCCCATGGTCTACCTGTTCAAAAGCCCAGCCAGTCCTACACAGATTGCTGTTGTTTCCTTGCGGAACAATCGGTAAAATAAGGGTTACCTCTTGGCCATGTGGATTCTCTATATGAAAACTGAACAGAACTCTGACCGCTTAGTTTTCTTCCTTCTTCTTTCATATATTACAAATGGATGAGTTAGAAAACAATCTGCATTTTCCCATCTAATCTTAAACAAAACTAAATTCTCTACTGTTTTCAATGTGGGCTTTAAAAACTAACAGTACTGAGTGTTGCACTTGTCAAATTCTCCACGCACATGCGCATGCATACCCACATGTGCGCACACAAACACTGACATTCAAGCAAAGGATGGGCATTTTAAATTAAGAATTCAAATAACAGTCTCAAAACCATTAGATCCTGCGCTTAAAAAAAAAAACACCTCCACTCAAATTCTGGAACAATGTAACACACAAAGTCCCATGACAAAATAACTGAGTTCACAGTCTCTTGCCTCTTCTCCTGGGCAAGAAAGTCATATCACAATTCATTGGTAAAACCAACAAACAGCAAATGGTGCGAAACAAAACAAGTTTTGGCAACAACTCTGGCATGCACTGAGACTTCAGATGCAGTAACAACACAACACCAATGACATGAACAGCTTTGGTTTGTTATCCCAAACTGTCCTCACAGCCTGAATTCACTTGTTTCTGGAAAATCCACACCATCCTCCAGACCAAAAAAAAAAAAAAAAAATCAATTGTCATACAACAAAATATTCTTCTTTTCCATTCTCCTGCAGCATCTTTTGTCTAAATCATTCTTTGTGTGTGTGTGTGTGTATATATATATATATATATATATATATATATATATATATACATATATATATAGGCAGCTAATGAAGGGCTTCTTATATTTATAATATATTCCCCCACTTTCTTCATCTTCAAATTTTTTTTTTGAGAGTTCAAATCTTTGCCAAGTCATTACTATAATGACGGAAGAATTGTTAGCCTGCACTGTTTTCCCCCACTACTTAATTGTTCAGCATTATATATATATATAGAGAGAGAGAGAGCCCAGTCCATTGCAACTCCAGGGCATCTCTGGATACTTGGTTCCAAGACTCTGCTGGAGAAATGCATTGTGTACTTAGCAGCAATAACATTGCTCTGTGCTTTCTCTTTGTGTCTTCATCTTTTTCAGCTGACTTCAGTCAAAACTAAACATAACTACCAGAGGTTTTCCCAGATCTCATGAGAGACAACTTTGGTTTTTATCTTTCATCTGAGCCATAAGTTGATACTGATTTTTAACTGGGGTCAACAACTTTAACGCTTGTAACAGACAAATTCTGTTCAGGGAATTAAAAAGAAATGTAGCATCTGTTTTATACATATCCAAAGTTAAAGGGCTAAACTTGAATGCTTTTTCTGTGAGTGTGTTTGTGTATAGTGTATGGTGTGTGTGTGCGCGTTGTTTTTTTTTTTTTCAATTTTGAGGCCCCCTGACAGAACAAAAATGGACCCAAATTTCCTACTTGGCCATAAATGGCACTCATAAAACTTGTTTGTTGGTCAGAAATTTGTGAAGAAATTGAATACAAATTTTGTATTCCTTTGATACACTTGTATCAGAAATTCTCATGCGATGCCAGATCTTACTGAAAGTATGAAAGTTCTATTACCAGAATGACAGCTGACAAAAAAAAATGGCACTTCAAATCATTGAATAATAAAAACCATACTGAGTACCCTTACTGAGTACCCTTTCTGCATCCCCCCCCCCCCCCCCCCCCCCCCCCCCCCCCCCCCCGCCAAAAGATTTTAATAGTAAAAGATGCAAGACCCAGCTGTGTAAAAAAAATGCTATGCCTGGTTTTCTCATTCATTGTCACATATGTTTAACTGTTATTTCAATTCTGTGACTGACTTCGATCAACGCTTCATTCTTTGGCACAAAAGAATGTGTTTTTGTTGTTGTTTTTTTTATAATCCTCTAGTCTACCAGCAACACATGAATGATGTAACATCAAATCACATACCCTGAAAACAAAAACCAAAATCCTTCAACGCATGACAGCCAAAGACCAGCAGCACAAACCCTTTATAGAAAACAAAGTCTTGCCATGCCTGCACATGTCTATCAATGTACATCATCTGAGAGACACCATGGTCCCCCCAAAAAAAACAACAACAACAAAAACAAAACTCTAAATCAGTGGTTTCCTTTAATTAGCGAGTTCTACACACATACGCATTTGGCAGGATAAAATCAAAAACATTCTTCAAATCTTTCTCATGTAAACACACACACAAAACTCACACAGAGAAAATCTCAATTTTTTTTTCTTAAAAAAAAAACCCAACAAATTGAAAATGTATCATGGACTGTGCATGTGTAACTGACAATAACGTGACAAAATATATACTTATGGCTTCCTATGATTTCAAGTGACTTTTGGCAGATCTGTTGATCAGATTCAGCCCACTGGGAGGTGATGAACACATTCGGGTTTGGCCCAATTTGGGGCAATGACACTTTACAGCCATTTCATATATATGTGCTAGCCAACTTCTGGTGACAAATTCTCCTTTAGTTGATGAATTTTCTGAATGTACGTTAACTTTGGCTACAGAGGAAATAATCAGATTAAGTAAAACATATGTTCATGTTTCTTCAATGTACACTGCTGTCTGCTAAAAAAAAAAAAAAAGTGACACATACACATACAGACACCCACACAGACACACAAATATAACCCATACAGAGAGAATGAAATTAAAAAAGAAGTGGACAGAAAAAGACCAGACATCAAAGTTAAGCTGGTCAAAGTTTCTGTGTTTGTTTTATCCACATACGTGACAGGTAAATGGGCAACACAAGCACTACTGGCTTAGAGTCAGTTGCCTGCAACTGTTTCATCATGACCTACTTCAGATCAAACATCTGGCCAACTTTGTTTACAAGTGTCACAGCTTGGATCAGGACAACCACTGGACCAAACTCTTTAATGCATTATTGTTACTTGGACAAATGGCTGTTGGACTACAAACCTACCTCTCTATCTCATTATCTTCACCAGAGTCTAGCTTTCTCATGATCTAGTTCTATAAATGCTCCTCACTAACAATTG
Organism: Conus canariensis; assembly: GCA_033310375.1. Lineage (NCBI taxonomy): Eukaryota > Metazoa > Mollusca > Gastropoda > Neogastropoda > Conidae > Conus > Conus canariensis. Next base: position 18,500,007 of record CM065734.1, on the reverse strand, counting down.
AAGCATACAACTGGCATCTATGTATCCTCTGATGATACCAGCTTACAAATTCTTTGACCACAGCAGTCCATGGATTCCTCTATTTCCTGCAGTTAAACAACTACAAGCTCATAAATCCTTTGGCAGGCACGTTTTGTTGGTATGTGGATATGGGTGTACATGTGTGTGCATGCATGTGTTGTATACGTATGTGTGTGTGTGTGTGTGTGTGTGTGTGTGTGTGTGTGTGTGTGCGCGCGCGTGTGCGTGTGTGTGTGTGCATGTGTGCGCAGACATGCGCACGTGTGAGGTTTGTTACAAATCAACTTAAGTATGCCTTTTTCGAATCATGACTTTCAACCTTCATATCAGAATGTCTCCAGAATCCATTCATGGTTCTGAACATCCCTGGTTTTCCCAACCCCCCTCCCCCTCACTCCCCCCCCCCCCCCCCCCAAGTTTGGTGTTACTGGCTTTGGTTAACTTGTCTCTGCCACAACTATGACACTAATAAGAGGAATGGCAAATAGTACAACTATGTTTACAAGCAAATGGCCAATGATTGGGTGGGGGGGAGGGGGGGAGGAAACGGAGGAAAAAAAAAAAGGAGTGTGGGAAAAAAGGAGAGTTAAAATACCCACATCAAAACACTTTTACCATTGCCATGGTGTCTAAGACAATACCTGTAATACACTACAAAGACTAAAAGAACCAGCACCACTAAGACTGGGTGCTCATTTCGAACAAACTGAATAGGAAAGGGAGACCGATGTTTGTAACATATGTCAGTCCAGAAGGCAGTGGTTGTCAAGACTCAGGCTCCATCATCTGGACAATTAACTCCTGATTATCAACTAAAGCACTATGATTTCAAATCATGCCTGACAGTGTGAACTGATACTACATTCAAATGTTCTGGACATTTTTGTTTTATCAATCAAATTTCAACCCTGTTGTGAGCAATCTTCAACAATTCGTAACAAGAACAGGGGAGACTATAGAGTCTGGATGGTCGTCAACCACCACATGGGTTGAAGCAGCCCTTTAAAGGTTTTCTGCAAAGCACCCTGTTTTATCCACTTGTAAGCTCTGCAACAATGTTTCCTTAACATTTCATTCCCTATGGTTCAAAGTTATTCAGCTGTTGTGATTTACTTGTAGACTGTTTATCTCATGCCAGATGATGCTGAAAATGTTGTACATGCGCTAATCCAGAGAAGTGAATGTCATAGAAAGAAATACATACCACATGTGCAAAACAGGTTACAGATCAGTCTAGCACACTATACTTTCAACTGAACATGGCACTCCTGCTGAACACAAACACAACAAAAAATCTTGAAAAAGAGAGAAAGAGAGAGAGAGAGAGGAGGCGAGAAAAGATGGCAGAGAGAGCTCTGAGAGAGAGAGAGAGAGAGAGAGAGAGAGAGAGAGAGAGAGAGAGAGAGAGCCTAGAGAGAGAGAGAGAGAGAGAGAGAGAGAGAGAGAGAGAGAGAGAGAGAGAGCATCTTTTTATATTCAATTTCAACTGATTGATATTACAAATGTTCATTCTGATGGTGAAAGTGATGGCTGTCTACTGAATATGATGCAAATGTAAGACATCAGAAGATCCCATGTTCATAGTTCGAGTCTCACAAGGAAATAATGTTCTTTTCTTCCACTCTCCACCATAACGTGGCCAAGTGTTAGTTTGCCAGAGATGCGGTCCTGTGTGCACCAATGACAACAACACAGCCCTTCCTGGCCAAATTTAGCTGAAATATCCAGCTTCACGGATCAAGGAAAAAAGTCCTGTGCCGATATTGATTTGGTAATGCCAGATGATGGCAACAGAACTTGCCTGTTGACACTAGCCAGAATGTCACAACCTATGGAAACCACACAAAAAGGTTATACAGTACAATGAAATAGATTAGCAACTGACATCAATTGTGGCTTTTCCTGTTCACTGTCATTTGTAAAATTATACATGCATTCCTGTGTGGAAAATATATTGACTGCGCTGCCATTTATTTACTTTTCTTTCAATTAGTAAGTTTTTTTTATCTTCAAAACACGAAAAAGTCAGAGAAAAAGTTAAATCTATACAAGCCTCTGTAAGAGCAAATTCATAGCAAAAGTAAACACCAGACAAACTTTGGTGTGTAAGTCTAAAAACTGAGGATAGCTCTGTTCTGCACTCATGGAAGCAGAGGTCTGTGTTTGGGACTGAAGAATCTGCAAAAGTGCATCAGTGATTATCTTGAATTTTGAAAGCAGCATACTTTTGCCGATCAAGTGTTAAATTTTTCCTATGTCCTCATAACTTGACAGTGACTTATACGTTAAGAAAAAAAAAAAAAAAAATAGAGAGAGAGAGAGAAAGTGAGAGAGAAAGAGACAGAGAGACAGAGAGAGAGAGAGACAGAGAGAAAGTATAATGCTAATGTCACTAAGGATGAGTTACTTTCCCTGTTCTGGGAGAAAAACAGTTACTGAAACACAAGCAGTCACACAACCTCATCTGGGAACTGTATAAAAATATGCACACTAAGTGCATAAATCAAGCAGTCATGCATGGACAACTTCCATCTAAAATTCACCCAATATTACATAAATTGATGATGCATTGTGTACACAAGTACCAATAATCGTATATATATTCAGAAGAAATTAAAGCATAATTTAAATGCCATCTGTCCCAACAGACACAAATGTCCTGTAACAAACTTGACTAAGGCAGTTGAAAACATTGGACACTGATCACAATTGTAAAAATATGTGAAGATTTATAATCTCTAGTATTTACACTAGTTGGCAATGTGAATTCTATAATTCAATCTAAATTTCCTCTCTTCTAAGTTTCCCTCAGTTGCAAGGGTAATAGTCATCAACAAATTCATCACATTTTCAAGCGTGTTGTAAGAAAAAGTGCTTTTTTATCACGTTATGAAATGTCATAGGCTCTGATGGCAGTAAATACTGGTGCGTAACATGCTGGGAGAAGGGAACGCCACATGATGACTTCCAGCACTATCCTCCACACCCACCGCACCCTCCCCCTCCCCCACATGCAGCCCTCCACCGCATGCTGCCCCACCTCCGCCGCATGCTGCCCCTCCACCATCCCCACCAAAGTCTGCCCCTGCCAGTGCAAAGAACGCACCTGTTTCCCCTCTCCCTCCACAGCCCCCACCTCCATCCCCACCATCACAGTTAGCATACATTCCTCCCCAGTCACCGTCTCCACCACCACCACCACCGCCACCACCACCACCACTGAAGTCATCAGCACAGAACCCATCGTAATTGCTGGTGTCTTCATACGAAATGTAGTTACTGTCATTGACATACAGGTCATTCATGTCCTCATTGACGTACAAGTCCAAGTGGTCATCCCCATGGATGTCTTTGCCGCCGAAATTCTCAAAGTGGTCACCGGAATAATATTCACACTGGTTATCCGAATACAAACCACCATTATGATCGTAACTGTCAAGATCCCCATTGAAGTGACTGTAGTCATCTTGTGGAATGTGATTCTCACAATAGTCATCATCATACCGATCATTCAGATCATCAGCACCATAATGATGGAAGTGGAAGTGATCATCGCCATGGAGTCCATCGTCTCTAAAGTCGTCATCGACCCCATTTGCAACGTGACAATCTGTAGCAGGATGCTCAGAGTCCATGTCAAGATACTCTTCAAACCCTACAGCACTAGCATCATCAAAACCTACTGCCTTGTCTTCAACTGCATCATAATGATAATGATCACCTATATGACTACTGTCAGCACAACTCATTTGCAGGGCCTCGACCTGAGGCTCATTCAGGCGACTCATATCAGGAAGAGGCAACTCCTCAATAGGCAAAGGCAGATCATCATCCGGGACATCAGGTAAGGGAATATCATCGTCAGGTGAAGGGTACGAGTCATCTGGCATCAGAAGGTCTTCTGAAGGTAAGGGAAGATCTTCAACAGGTAAAGGAAATTCACTATGCATTTCACACACTGGGCTACCTGAAGATTTCCCTGCCTGTTCACCCTGAGTGACGACGTCTGCGCTATCAAGATTCCTTAAACTGTGTTCAACACCACTGAGGTCGTACACGTCCTGAGCTACAGCACCATCAACATTTGTTTCTTCATCCACAAGAGAATCAGTCTCGGTCCAACATTCGGGGAGGTGTTCCTCCACACTCTCGGCAATGCTGGGCATGCGATGTACGCGAGGGTTGTGAGAAAGCGAATGCTCACCACCACCTGGGTCTCTGTGGCTGGAGATTCTGGCGTCACATGAGGCTCCCTCACTTTCATTGTCGTGGGTAATGTTCACCTCCACCTCATGCTCATGGTCGCTCCAACGTCCTTCTTCTTCTATAGTATCATCAGCAGTATCCTCTGCAGACACAATGGCCACCACATCCTGAACACCACTATCACCAGCAGTATGGCCGTAGTCGGGGCAGCCGTCGTCCACATGAGTGCCCCAAGGTCCCCCCCCACTGCTCATCATCTCTCTCTGTCGCTCCTCTTCTTCTTCTTGTTGCTGTTTGCGAGCTTCCTCTTCTGCCTGAGCCTCCAAAGCCTCACGATGACGCTTTCGCAATAAATGATTTGATGGTGCGAGGACCAAGAATCCTGCTGCCATGATCAAGGCGAGGCCCTCTGCTGCCATTCGGGGTCTGGCTTTTGCTGCTTGCCCATCAACTCCATCTTCAGCCTTCTCTGTGCTAGGGTCCCAGTCTTTGGGTCGTGGCTGGCACAGTACCTTCAAGAAAATGGAAAGAAAAAAACACAGGCATTAATCTGATGACTTTCTTTTCAGCAAAGTCCTTACTAGCATGAGGGAATTACAAACGAATGTCATCAGAACAGATTCTTTCATAATTTGATGACTTCTTTTCAGCCATAGTCTTATCAGCATGAGGGAATTACTTGGGAACGTCATCAGATCAGACACTCTTAACCTGTTACTTCAGCAGTCACACTCAGTTTTCTAGGATTGTGTGCGCTAGGCATATTCTTGTTTCTCAAATGAAAATGGACATGAACTTTTGAATTTTGAAGAAAATTCTGATCTTGTGTGCCAGAATACCATTAGAACATCAATGCGGCTCAAGCTGATTCCCACCAAGACCTGGCCTTGCTCGATCCACATGACAGACATCTGAATGGAAGCCTTAAATCCTGACCACATGGATGTAATACTGTGTATGTTAAACATTTCAGTCCAGTCACATCACACTAAAATTTCTTTTTGAATATTAAAAAAAAGAAGAAGAAAAGGTTGCTCAGAAAAGCCTCACTATTCTGTGGGTTCTACACGACCCCTATTTTGATTTGACCTTCATCATAGAAAATGTCACAATCTTCAGCTGTTCAATGTCTGCAGATCCACAGGGACAGTCAAAGGAAGGGGCTAGTAATGATTTTGACTTACAATGCTCACACAGACTGGCTCACTGACAAAACATTTTCTGTTTTTTCCCCACGATTCATACCCTGTGCTCTTTAAATGGTGTTAATCATACAACTTCTCATTTTGACCCCCTTACCACCGTACCTGGGGTCATTCTGTTGCAGTCCAATCTGTTTTCGCACCATAGTTACCAACAGTATTCTCCAAAAGGAAAACACAAACATACCAAATGTGCAAAGACCAGGCATGAGATTCAGAAATGTCCAAATGGACTGAAGGAAACAAAAGGTGGTTGTAAGCTTTCAAAGGTTGATTGTGTATCTACACCAGATTGTTTTTTGGGGTTTTTTTGCCTTCGGCTTTTCACGAAACTGGAACGCTTTCTTCAAATGAGGCAAACCTCCAGCAAATTTGTATCCCATTACCTTTGCCTGTGATTTGGGTGAGAGGCTTCTTTCTCACTCAGAAACTGTCATCAACAAGTTCTAAAAGTGCTCAACAAGCTGGCTTAAACTAGTAAGCAATTTGAGCTAAGTAAGAATCCCGCACGTTTAGGGATACAGGATCAATAATCTAACCACTGACTGAAAATGACTGACGTTAAATATATATTTACCCAAACTCATGCTCAACAGATTTATGCAAATCTCAAGACCAACCACTGAGGCTCCCAAAATGATGAAAATCTGTCAAAAGATGGAAATATCTCTCCTGACTGATGATGTAAAAGTTTAACTTACATGTAGAAGGGCCACAGAAAAAGCCAGAGCCAGATTTTCGGCTATTTCGTTCCCAGCCTCACTGCTGATCTCTATCAGGCCACTGTCAAGTTCCACTGTAGCAGCCTCCAACTGGAACTTGTGCTCTGTCCCACTGTAGTCACGTTCAAAGGACAGAAAACGCCAGTGTCTTGTCGAAAACTTGAAGAACCGAATCTCCAAATGGCCAGGGTCTCCAGGAATGCCTCTTCGTCCACTGCTGGTTTCTGTGGCTGAAAAAACTTAAATATTCAGTGGATTTTGAGAATATATGAGCGAGAGAGAGAGAGAGAGAGAGAGAGAGAGAGAGAGAGACAGACAGACAGACAGACAGACAGACAGAGACAGAGACAGAGAGACAGACAGACAGACAGGCAGACAGACAGGGAGAGTGACAGGAAGACATACAAAGAGAGAGAGAGAGAGAGAGAGAGAGAGAGCGAGAGAGAGAAAGGGAGACAGAGAGTGCGAGAGAGAGAGAGTGAGCGAGAGAGAAAGGGAGAAAAAAACAGCTGTGTTTCGCAGATGTTAAATAAATGAAAATAACATTTATTCAATTGCTTTTATAACTAAAAAAAAAACAAACAAAAGCATTAATCATTTCAATTCATTCGTCAACAACATGTCACAATACAAACCCCATCAAACTTCATCATAAAACAAAAAAAATGAAGAGTTCGTATCCCACTCCCTGTTTGCTGAACTTACCATGTCAAACTGGTGCTAGCTATGACCAACATGTTTCCTCTGCAAGACAAATTCTGTGGCTTACACACCACTACAAACCCTAACAGATCCTCAACCATTCTGCACTTTTCACCGCTTTCACAGAAGGCACACCCACTCCCTAACTTCTATGACACACAAAAGTAATTCCCATGGACACTTGAGGGCTGGAAAGGAATCAGAAAACCCTGACGGAGTGCCCAATGCATTCGGCCTGGATTTATCAGTCAACCAAGTAGATGGTCAAGCATATGGAATCCAGTCTGGCCCAGGAAGCCCAATCCTGAACCACTCTGGAGGAGAAGGGGCTACTGTTGAAACGAATGGATGGGCGGTGAACAGGAGTCCCGACACACGAGCTTCAGATACTAATAATGAGCTGGATGGGTGAGAACATGAAAACTGGCATCCCTGAGGTAAACTAAATACAGAACATGAAAACTGGCATCCCTGAGGTAAACTAAATACAGAACATGAAAACTGGCATCCCTGAGGTAAACTAAATACAGTACATGAAAACTGGCATCCCTGAGATAAACTAAATACAGTACATGAAAACTGGCATCCCTGAGGTAAACTAAATACAGTACATGAAAACTGGCATCCCTGAGGTAAACTAAATACAGTACATGAAAACTGGCATCCCTGAGATAAACTAAATACAGTACATGAAAACTGGCATCCCTGAGGTAAACTAAATACAGTACACGAAAACTGGCATCCCTGAGATAAACTAAATACAGTACAGTCTCCTAGCTGGATATCTTCCGTGATTTTGTGTCTGGGAATCTATCTCAAAAGTTAAATTTTGTCCCTGTGAGAGATTGTTGAGGGGCGAGAGATCCATGATGGGTCTACAGCCCCTCAGAGGCTTTGGGAATCATGGATAGCTGCCCACTGTTCAACCCTTGCACCAGTTCAGAGAGGGAGCCACTTTCAGGAAAACCTGGTGCCCCTCCAAGACTCTCTTTTCCTCTACTAATGAGGAGAAAAGACACATGATTTTCCTAAGGCAGTATGTAACCTGACACCAGCATTCAGAAGATCCAACTGATCGGTCCACACTTACATGGACAAAAAAAAAAAAAAAAGTTGTGGCTGAATTGTCCTCAGAGCTTGATGTCCCCACTGCAAAAGATTGGCACGCTAGAGATACATGTCCCATCTTAAAAGAACAGCACTGAGCTGGAGCAACAGGAGCTTCACAGATTTTGTAACGAAAAAGACAGATATGATAATTCGTGGAAAGGCCCTGAGACTGTAGCTCTGAGTCAGTGACATTGCTGGAAGAGTTGTCCACCTGCTCCAGCTGAGAGACTCGTTTCATGAGTGCCTCAAGATATGAACTAAGCGAGGCTGTTTGAATGAAGACCTGCCTGGCAAATTTGTCCCACTCCACCACAGATTTGAACAAAAAGGACAGGGAAGTGGGTGGGGCACTCAGCTTGGGGACCAGGCAGAGATCTGAATGACCGGGCTTTGCCTCTGTGTGAAGGTGTTGCTCCAAGAGCAACCAGGTACTGCCCTGTATCAGTGGAGCAGCCTATAAAAAATACTCTAATGGTAGAGAAAAACTCATTCCGTGCCAATGATGAGTTGCCAATGCCACATGTTGTATAACCAAGTTTATCCCATCTGTGTAACAATATTCACTAGAAAACTGAGAAAGACCTGGAGTCAAGGTGTGTGTCAGCCCAGAAAAGTACAGCAGTCATAATGAATGGCTGTTTCGGCTGGGCAGCAACAAAGGACTTAAAAAAGTACCTCTGTAACTCCATCAGTATGGCAGCCGTTCCTTTGTGATCCGTTGAAGGTCCTGACATCTTCATTCAGGCCTAGGAGAGTGAAAGTGGCTACCATCCAAAGAATGTTTGTAGGAATTGTATGTTTGGGCATTTTCTCTCTCTGCTAACTGATGGGCAAAAACTGTTCTAGGCATGCCCACCAGCAACATTTGTCCCATGAAAAGGGTGGATCATTCTTGCTAAATGCAAGTTCTAACAAAGCGCAGATTTCCGAAGATCTGTTTGCAAAAGAAACCACTAAACTGGACAGAGAATCATACGACAAACTCAAAAATCTGAAGAGAAAATAATGCAGTGTGTTGTACACTATAAAAAAAAAAGTCACACAATGTACAACATTACTTATCAAAATAAATGACTGTCAGTAGTAGAAAAGAGAATTATTTTCAGGAAAAGATGCATGCAGTATACACAGAAAAAAAATCTTTACCATGTAAGATCTGAAATTTGATCATGTCACACACGGCTTGCTCCTTTCCCAACACTTCCCATGATATACGTATGAGCTTAAATGACACAGAAAAGAACCAAAATTTTGAACGTTTTTTTTTTTCCTGATTAACAATTTTTCACTACGAGTCGGAACTTTAGAAAACATCAGCAACTGCCAAACAACAATCACTTTACTGGCAGATGACAAGAGGAGGAAGTTTCCCTCCCTCTAATGAAAACTGGAACTAATCCAATACCTCCCCATGCCCATATGAAGTCAGCGGAATGGTAAAAAAAAATGCTGCTGTTCATATTTTAGTCTAAAACAAAGGGATCATTGATTCGTCTACCCTTTACAATGCACAGTAACACCTCACCTACTGCTGCTGAACCAGTTTCAACTGAAAAGCAGAGTGTAGTACCATAAGCAAAATGTCCGAAGGTGCAAAAATGAAACCATTTGATCATTGGCTGGAGGAATTTGCTGAATGTACTTCCAATGATGGAATGACATTACCTGTCTTCAGTATTTTGAAGCTGATCCCAGTCTAATTTATCATTTAATTCAACATTTGTCATCAATGTTCCAAGTATAAAGAAGTTTAACTTCTCTTGGAACAAGAAAGGCAACATCCTGGGACATGTAACATTTTCAATGGGACAAATTTTCATTGGAAGTTGTGCAAGCTTGAATTTTTTTTTTTTTTTTTTTTAAATTCTGTATGTACCCAAAGTGCATATCTGGAGTACAGGAGTATATCTGGAGTATTTGTGGGCAGTGGGCAAGTCCTTTGGACTTGTACGGGAAGCTGGATGTTCCCGCCCCCACAGTCTCCACTATCTTGCAAGCATACCGCAAGCATAGCTGGTAAGTTGACGGGTCACCGATCCTCAACTCAAGGGCTTGTCTACCTTGTATGCGAAGCTGAAATCGGCGGACTGCGCGGAATAAATCACTGTGGTTCAATGGGCAGAAAGGCGATTTCCAGCAACGCGTTGTGGAGCGCACAGGGCGTTTCAAGACACAAAAGACGTCACGGTCATCCACTGCACCCCAATCTATCTCCAGCCGTCTCAACAACTTCTTGCCACTGGACACAGATGGACTGGGGCGAGAGAGTGAGGCTGACGACGCAAACTCTCCCTCACTATAATCCAAGTCAAGTGCAAGTCATGACTTCAAACCCCACAGCGCAACCTCAAGTCCTGTGGCGATGGGCAAGTGGTGAAGGCAGCAGGTGTGGACACACTGGGAGCTGTCAGTCACGAGCCTGCACACAGGCGGCCCAGGGCATGTGGTCGCCCTCTACTGGACGAAGCAGAAATGGAGTTCAGCAGCCCCCTGGGTGTCTGAGCAGCCCTTTTTAGGACCACACTGCTCACCTCCATAGCAAGAGGAAGGGGCTAGAAAAGGTGCCCTAAACATTGCCTGCTTCACCTTACCCTGGCCAGCAAACCGCGGCTGGCGGGGTGTCCCTCCCAGCGGTCGAACTACGAAGAAAACAAAAACAAAGGTGTTCAACCTCAGCACATGCGAACTTTACTGGACAACGCCAAGGCAGACAGACCAGAACGAAGAACTGCACTGGTCGCCAAAGAACTTGCTCGCTACAACGTTGACATAGCAGCACTTAGCGAAAAACGCCTAGCAGACAAAGGCCAACTCACAGAAAGTGGAGGAGGATATACATTCTTCTGGAGCAGACACAGCAGCACTGAACGTCGAAAGGCAGGCGTGGGATTTGCCATCAGATACCATCTCACCGGGAAACTTGTCAAGCTCCCGGAGGGTATGAACAATCGCCTGATGACACTCTAGCTTCCACTTGGAAACAAGAAGAGTGCAACACTAATCAGCACATACGCCCCAACAATGACCAACCCAGATGACATCAAGGACAAGTTCTACAAAGAACTAGACACTCTCATCGCAGCAGTTCCACCATATGAGAAGCTAATCGTACTCGGGAACTTCAACACCAGAGTGGGGATAAGATAAGATAATGTTGCTTATAGCCCAGCCGACCGCAAAGGGCCACATCAGGGCTGTCACCACGTTAAAATCAACTACCAGAGTGGGGACCGATCACCAGACCTGGGAAGGGATCACTGGGAGACATGGTACTGGCAACTGCAACAGCAATGGCCTCCTGCTTCTCAAGATGTGCGCTACTCACGACCTCGTCATCACCAACACTCTGTTCTGCCTCCCTACCCGCAACAAGACATCATGGATGCACCCACGCTACAAGCATTGGCATCTGACTGATTATGTCATCACCAGGAAGAGAGATGCGCGAGATGTGAGAGTGACGAAGGCCATGTGTGGTGCCGACTGCTGGACTGATCATCGCCTCATTGTGTCAAATTTTGAACTCCGCATCCTGCCGATGCGAAGACCCCAAGGTCAGAAGACTGCAAAGAGGCTCAACGTCTCCAAGCTCAAGGATAGTAAAGTTGCAGAAGATTTCTCCAATGACCTAGATGGCAGGCTGCCCAAGACACGAGAGGATGACCACAGCAGCACTGAAGAGCAGTGGAAGGCCTTCAGAGATGTACTCCACTCTACTGCCCTCGAACACCTCGGACCAGCAACCCGTAGAAACCAAGACTGGTTTGATGAGAATGACACAGATGTGCAGACACTGTTGTCAGAGAAACACCAGCTGTTCAGAGCACACCAGAATGACCCCACATCACAAGCTATGGAAGATGCCTTCACTAGCGCAAAACAAAAAGTGCAGAAGAGGCTTCGCGTAATGCAGGATGCCTGGTTCAGCAAAAAGGCTGATCAAATCCTGGGCTACCCAGAGAGGCATGACACCAAGCATTTCTATGATGCTCTGAAGGCTGTGTATGGACCCCAGTCCTCCGGCTCCTCCCCCCTCCTCAATGCAGATGGGACCCAGCTGCTGACAGAAAAGCAGATTCTGGAGAGATGGGCTGAACACTTTAACCAGGTTCTCAACCGCCCTGCCTCAATCAACGACGAGGCTATTGCACGCCTACCTCAAGTGGAGATCGGGCAAGACCTTGACAACCCCCCCCCCCCCTCCCCACAGAAGAAGTCAGAAAGGCAATCAACTTTCCTGTGGCAAAGCACCAGGATCTGATGCAATCCCTGCTGAAGTTTACAAATCAGGAGGCCCAGCCTTGACACAGAAGCTGACGTAACCCTTCCAGTCCATGTGGAATGACGAGAGGGTCCCTCAACAGTTGAAAAATACCAACATTCTCCACGTCTACAAGAGAAAAGACAATAGCCAGTCCTGCGACAATCACCAAGGCATCTTTCTCTTGTCCATAGCTGGGAAGATCTTGGCTCGTGTCCTGCTCAACCGCCTTTTACTACACCTTGAGCAGGGTCTCCTCCCAGAAAGCCAGTGTGGCTTTTGTGCAGAACGTGGAACTGCGGACATGACATTTGCTGCACGACAGCTCCAGGAAAAATACCAAGAGCAGCAGAGCGATCTGTTCGTGACCTTTGTCGATCTGACCAAGGCCTTCAATACGGTCAGCAGAGATGGCTTGTGGAAGATCATGGAGAAATTTGGCTGTCCCAGAAGGTTCATTAAGATCATCCGACAGTTCCATGATGGCATGATGGTGAAAGTACTGGATGATGGAGACAAGTCAGAAGCCTTTCCAGTGACCAACGGCGTAAAGCAAGGCTGCGTTCTCACCCCTACACTCTTCAGCATGGTCTTCTCCACCATGCTGACTGATGCCTTCCATGACTGCCAGGGTGGTATACAGGTCAGATACAGAACTGACGGTGGGCTGTTCACCCTCAGGCGACTGCAGGCTGTTACAAAGGTGAAAGAGACCGTCATCAGGGACTTCTTGTTTGATGATGACTGTGCCCTCAATGCCAGCACAGAGCAGATGATGCAGCACGAAATGGACTGCCTCTCACGAGCCGGCAACAACTTCGGTCTCACCATAAGCACCAAAAAGACCGAAGTGATGTATCAGCCTGCGCCAGGTAAACACTACCAGGAACCACACATCATGGTAAAGGGACAGAACTTACAGGCAGTTGACAACTTCACCTATCTGGGTAGCACACTCTCACGAGCTGTGAACACTGACGCAGAGTCAGGAACAGGATTGCCAAAGCCAGCTCTGTGTTTGGGAGACTCTGTGAAAATGTCGGAGAGCGGAGAGGACTAAGCCTCACCACCAAGCTGAAGGTCTACCATGCAGTGGTACTACCCACTCTCCTCTATGCCAGTGAGACCTGGATGGTCTACAGCAGACACGCCAAACAGCTCAACCATTTTCACCTCAGCTGTGTCCGCAGACTCCTACACATGAAGTGGCAGAATAAAGTCCCAGACACTGAGGTCTTGGAAAGATCCAGCATCCCCAGCACCTACACTCTCCTTCAGAAATCCTGAGCCAGATGGGCTGGCCACATCGTCAGAATGCCAGATAGTCGACTGCCGACAAAACTGCTGTACAGAGAACTGAGTCAGGGCAAGCGCAAAGTTGGGGGCAGAAGAAACGTTTCAAGGACTGCCTCAAAGTATCCCTCAAAGGCCTGGACATCAACCTCAACACCTGGGAGTCACTTGCCCTGGACCGCCCAGCCTGGTGAAGCAGCATCACAAAGGGTGCATGCACATAAGAGAAGAGATGCACAGCAGAAGCTGAGAGAAAGCGAGCTGCGCGCAAGGCCAGAGCTACCTCCACCTCCGCTAGTAGTGCCCACCCACATGTGTCCCACATGTGGGCGTTCCTTCCGGGCCCAGATCGGCCTCACCAGCCACCTGCGGACCCACACTCAGCAATCTTCCATCTGAGATTGAAGTCATGGTCATCTACAAAATCGAAGGACGAACGACAACGACAACGACAATCTGGAGTACAAAAACTGTTTTTTGCGGCCAAGTTAAAAAGGCATCCCAATTTTGGCACAGAAACAGTAAAATTGCCAATATGATTCTGCCTGGACAGCAATATGGCCAACAAATTTCTCAGTAACCAACTGAATGTAATCTCAATTCATTTCTTTTCTGAATACAAATTAAAAATACAGAATAACAATATTCTGAGTGCATGACTGGATTTGACTGTCTTGGCGTATAGTTTGAAACCCGCCTCAAGATCTGGCCATATAGAATACAAATTTATTCACAAACATCAAGATAACTACCTGGCACTGGCTTTCGCATTCCTGTCCATCGACCAAGCACCACTCCCCAGTCTCCAGCATGGTTCTTCAGCAAGACGGCTCGCTCTCCATTCTTTATGTCCAGGGTTACACACCTCTCTTGGTTTTTCACCTGGAGGAATATGTGCACAGCTTAAGAGATGAGCTAAATTGTTTGGAAATCAAGTTCAAGCAAGCATACAGTCTTATATTTCACCTGTACATGTACTAAGTTTGCTACTATCAATTCAGTGTGAATAAGTTTTAGAGGGAAGGCCCATTCTTGAATGTATGTGCATCAAGTAGAGCTGCCAAAGCTTTAACAGTACAGTGTAGCATTTTGCCATTTTAAGCACTTCTCTGAAAAAGTTTAAGTACTACATCTGCCAAACATGAACAAACGAATCACAAAACAAAACATGATACGTTTCGACCTCTTAGGTTTTCTTCAGGCAAGATAAACAACACTCAAGACAATGAAAATGAAGAACAAGCAATCACTTATCTCGTCAAATTTGGCACAAGATGGGCATCGAATTTCAAGTGCAGTCTTCCAAATTCAAGTATAACACTTGCATGTGATGTGACAGATCAGACCATTACTGCATTAGCATTTTCGATTGAACTTCACAATATCAAGTTGTTTTGACTTGTTCAACAAAAAATCTGATGACTGACAATTAAATCAATGGATCAAAATGCCCACATTTGTACTGATTTTTCTTCTGCCCTTTTCTTCCTTTCCAGTTCTGCATTGAAGATTTTTTGATGAAATTAGGCTACAGTTTAAGAATCTATGTAGACTCGGTTCAGTTTAAGCACTGCTAAGTCTGTAAAGCATTGTTTTGTTTTGTTCTTTGGCGCAGCATTCTGTCACAAAGTGTAGTGGTACAGCACGGTCAATGAAATCGTAGCATGCTGCGTCAAAACCGTAGCACTTGGCAGATCTGGTATTATAGTTGTAAAGTCAACTCACATCAAAATCATTTTTGTTGAGAGTTAAACATTAAGGTTCACACTCACAGTTCTTTTTTTCAGCCCGCCGTCACAAAAATAATCATGAATGCTAATAAAGAATAAACAACCAGGGAAGAAAAGTCATGAAAAGATGTACAGTGAGTGCGCGTGCGAATATGTGTGTGTGTGTGTGTGTGTGTGTGTGTGTGTGTGTGTGTGTGTGTGTGTGTGTGTGTGTGTGTGTGTATGTGCGTGCGTGTGCGTGCGTGCGTGTGCGCATGTGTGTGTGTATGTTCATAAGTGCATGCATGCATGCATGCGTGTGTGAGTGGTGCATGCATGCGTGTACAAAATGTGTGAGTGTATGTGCACTCAAATGTACATCATGTCTCACTGTGTACACATGCACTCGAATACTGTGCATGTTGTGTGTATATATGTATGCAAGTCCTTATGTTAAGTGTAAATTCAATTCCATCTCACAAGCTGTGGGAGAGGAAGCTGGTCTGCCCCAACCAGATGTCCAACAGCAGCCATCTTGTCTTTGAAAAACACATGAACGGCTGACATCATGAGTGGAAGACTGTGAACGATGCGAACAGTGAACACCACTTTCTTCGTGTGATTCAAAAGGCTGAAATCAAACATGTATGGCTTTCAATAAAGGAAACTTTCAAATCAAACAAACCTTCAGTTTTTTGGGTTTTTTTTTCAATTTGCTATAAATTTAACATATGTATACCATTATTTCCAGATTACAATTCAATACTTCTGACTACATTTTGATCATAGTGTCTTCAAAGTCCGCTGTATGTGGTTTTCATTGCTGTTGCCTGTTTTGTTGTCCTTACAATCAGTTACATGCGAGATCTGTTCATGATATGAGCCCACAGTCAATCCAGAGTACTACACATTGCACCAAACTGGCTCTATCAGAGTATGTTTTCATCATATAATTTATATGTCATATGTTTTCAGTAACAGGAGTAATGTTAACATCAGGCATCAGATATTATCTGTTGAAAAAAAGTGTTATAAAGTGCATCATCTACGGCCGAAATAGAAAAAAAATCATAGGATGCATCTAATATATTGCACTCTGTATGCTCTGTATGCAGTGAAATTAATATGTCTGTTAAAAAGTGTAATTAAGTGCTTTATTTATGACTGAAATGGAAAAAAAAAATCAAGGGATGTATCTTATACTCTCTGTGTAAAAGTGTAAATAAGTGTTTTATTTATGACTGAAATGGGAAAAAAAATGAAGGGATGCATCTTATATTCAAACTTTTTATTGTAAAGATCTATAATACAGTACACAGGCTATATACCAATTACCATTATGTAATTCTTTCAAAGACAAGAAATCTCTCATGATGTCAGTGAAGACTTCATCACTGAAAAAAAAAATCCTGCAACCCTTAGCTTTGAGACTGATTACATCATTACTGTGCCTGTTTTTTGTATACTACTTGTAAGTTAGTGAAGCTGAGGTAGGATCAAGAGAAGCAAACAAAAACAAGAAAACTTTCCAATAAATTCTTTAAAATCATTTCATAATTTCTGTTAAAGCCACCTTTAGAATTTGCAATGATTTTCAGACTTCATCTGACAGATCTTTCAAAATACTTAAAAAAAATTTCATGACTAAGGCAAGCCAAGAGTCATCGCCATCATCACCACTGCTCTATAGATGTGAGAACAATACTGTTCCACATGCCTCAGTGGTCTGGAATTTTTACTGTTCTGTGTTCATATCCTTCAGTGTGCTGCACTGAAGCTGTACTGTAAACTAAGTTGTAAAGTTAACAAAAGCAGAAAAGGCATGTCAACTTTAATGAAGATAAAATAGAGGAAAAACATTCAGTGGGGAGGAGTGGAAGGTGCAATAGAAGGTGTGGAAAAACTAGCGGGCAGTGCTCTGAAGCACCTAGTTCACATTGCAAAACAACTGATTTGATGCTTTCAAATATATATTAAAACAAGTTTTCATTCAGATTTTAAATCATCAGTGGAAAAAAAATTCCTGGAGACAAATGGCCTTCTATTGTTCTAAAGATTTCCAGCAGCTGAAAAATAGGAAATCTGCTGAAAAAAAACAGGAAATCAACTGAAAAACGAAAATCAGATGAAAAAAGGATGACTAACATGCCTGTTAAATGTTCTTCAAAAGCATAACCAGAATTAAACATCACATACATGTATATAGTAGTTTTCGTTTCAGATCAAATAATAATTTTCTTTTTTTATGAAATTTTTTTAAATGTAATTAACTTTAAAAAAAAACAAAAAAAAACCCATCTCTACAAAACAATGCAAACCATTTTAGGTATTGCTCCTTAGTCTTATGATGTGAACATAGGTTACATAATGTGACACAATATGATTACATATAGATATATATATATATATACGCACCCACAAAATCACACAAAAGAGACACATTTGTGCATACATTGAAAGCATGAATACACACAGGTCCACATCCACACACAAACATTTAAGCATACAAACATATACACACATTGTGGACATGCACACACACACACACACACATACACACGTACACAAACGCACACACACACACTCACACACACATGCGCACACACACACACACACACACATGCACGCGCGCACACACACACACACACACGCACACACACGTCACCACCACTAGCACTACTAGCAGTAATCCCATCTTCTGAGAAATGTAAAATTAAACATACACAAGTATATATCCAGTTTCTGCTTGACCTATAAAACAATACACAATAAATTACGAACACACAATGAATCATAAATCATGCACACTCATTAGGACATGCACACAGTGAAATGCACACTTTTCTCCTACCTGTGAGATGCCACAGAACACTTGTTATCCACACCAGGAGGAAGACGAGGCAGAGGTACAGGTCCCCACATGGACTCCACCATTTCTGGCATGATGCAGTCTTGGTAGTCCCCTGACCTGAGAGCCAGAATGCAGCCACCCGTCACAGGGGGAGTTACACTCCACTGAAGCTGCACGCCGACTCCATCCCCAAGGTCCACCGTGTCCTGAGTTGTCACTCCCCGCCCGTTGCCAAGGGCCTGGATCTTCTCCAACATGCGTAGCTGAGCACTGCCAACTTCCGCCGTGGCCCCGAGACAAAAACGCCCACTTTTCTGAATCAGGTCCACCATCACCACATCATTGTACTTTGTGTCAAATGTGAAATTAGCATTGACCCTCACATCATTTGTCAAATGCCTTGGGCTGCCACGCACTGTGGCTATGGAGTCTGAAACATACAGCGCTCTGTTGAAGTTCTGATAGCCTGTGTTGTACCACAATTTCAGTTTGTACTGTCCCTGATAATGCTCTGGTAGGCCAGTGACACGGGCAGACTCCACCAACACGGTGGTCTGCTTGGTCACTAATGCTGTTAAGTCATTGGCTTCCAAACACAATAGTTTTCCTGCAGGTGGCTCTCCCCGAAACATGGCACCACTCTGTGAAAAGGGTTCATCAAAAGTTTTCTTCCACATCCGCCGTGTGCGTGCGTCTGACACCGTCAGTTTTGATCCTGCTCGACGATCATTCACAGAATCATCATGATTGAACGGATGTCCTATGATCCTGACAGTGTCTTGTCGATATGTAATAGGGTGCAACATGTGAGTGTGCCAGACGAGGTCAATGTCATAGCATGGCACAATGAAAGTATTGGGGTGCATCTTTTTTAAATGAAGGAACTTTTTATAACGTAAAATAGCCTGACCAATAAATTTCTCATCCTTGTAGTGAGGTAAACTCACTTGATAGTAGAACACTCGTTGTCTTGTCACTGCTGCTTTGAGGTCATATGTTATCTTAGATATAAAATCAGAATCAAACCAAGGGGTGATGGGCCCATCTGCTTCAAATGGAACGCTAGGATACTCATGGCGCCACAACACACGAGATTCCTGAAGACTCTGTTTTCTCCGCTCCCTGTCCAGCAGTCGATGGTCTACTACCTTTCCCACTACACGGCGACAGTCTCTTTCGTAGGCAGCAGGATTCAGTACATGACAGTGCCATATCCACTCAATATCAAGAGGAGCTGCCAAAAATCGGTCACAGTATTTGGCAGCCAGAGGTAGCCACAGCTTTTCATAGCGCTGAACTGCAAACTGTAGTGCTTGGCTGCCTTCTTCAAACAGCTCTGAATTCTTATCTACAATTTGCAGAAACTCCATCTGGCACAATGCTGCCTGGCGAAGGTCAATGCCAAAAGAAATCTCTCCAGCCTTGAATTCCATGTTGATTATCAGCTCCAAACCATATTCAACCCATGGTGCTGTATGTGGGCAAAGAAAAGAGAAATTAAGATCAAGTTGTAGAACACATCACAAGAGTAACCAGTCTCTCCTTCTGTGTCTGTAGTTGCATACACACACACACACACACACCACACACACACACACACACAGAGTTCAGAATTGTGTATTACATCAACTTAAGAATTGTTGAAAAAAAAGAAAAAAAACATACTTAAATCTATTGTTTCTGCTTTAGGGTAAAATATCACAACTTCTCATGCATTTCCTATACTGTACGTTTTCTAAGACTGAAAATTATCACTGATCTACAATTACAACCTGTGCAAAAAAATGGGGTGCTTCAATTGATTGCCTTTTATAAGTGTCAAACTGAAAACAACAATTTTTCCTGTAACCCCCTGTAACATCTTAGTCAACAGTTCAACACAAAACTGAAAAACGTGGACCCCCTTTAAATGTGTCTTGGGTCTAATATGAGCAAGGATAACAGCTCAACAATGGAGATACTGATGACATTCACTCTGGCCAGATCAGCCATGACTAGATTCAGTGTTACGTAAGTCCATCTGATGACACAGTGCCCTTTTAAGGCTGAAGCTAACCTGTGAAATATGTCTTGTTCTGAAAAAGAATTAAACAGCAAATGCAAAGATAAATATCAATACTATTTACGTCATTCATAACATAATACCAACAAAATCAACATCTTTAAAGCAGATATAATCAGGCTGTGTTGAAGGTGCAAGGCATTTCCCTTAATTTATCACCTCTTGTTTATAATGACTGAAAAAGATAATAATCGCGCCCTAAAATAGTACCAATCAAAAATCGTATAAAGACCACATGGGCAAACAAGACATGGCAGAATGGGTTGCTAACGTCCACTTTGGACGGTGTCTTAAAGTTTCACATCCTAGTAGCCAGACTGCAATGAAAGGAAAGCTATCGTTTATATATCATATACGGTTCTCAATGAAAAAGAGTAACTTAATTATTAGAACTGAGACTTGCAAAATCAGTAGTTAACAAAAGCAGAAAAAACACAACAGTGAAAAAATTTGTAAAAATATTGAAAGGCAGGCAGAAAACTGCATGAGGATATTGGTAGCACAGAATTTTCAGAACACTGTGAATATATAATTCTGTAGAGAAAGAAACCATGCCTTCCCCACAGCAGCTGTTTACTCTACCTTTACTGAAAATTTTCATGAAACAAAACCAATTAAATACCATGGTAATTAGCACTAGCATTAACAGTCACAGTTCTTTAACTAAACCAAATACAAAGTATGACAATTAAATCTTTTCAAACTTCTACAAAAAACTGAAAAAGGCATTTTAAATCAAATGTCAATTTCTCTGTAAATAAGAAGTGTAATAAACTATAATTTGAATCTGAATGAATGTTTGGTATTTACACTGGTAAAGAAGCTGTGGCATGGTGACTTTGGAATATCACACTATAATTTATTATCTAGAAATGGTGCCTGAATTTACATGAAATGTAGCATACATGATAAAATTCACATTCATAAACACCCACTGAAGTTATGTGTCAATGGCCACTCCATCCATGTACTGATCAGTTTATGTGATGCCCGCTTCCAAGCAAATATACAGCTTATTTTTTCTTAATACAAGACTAAGCATGTCTATCAGCTGAAACTGCAATGACATTCAGTGTGCTGATCACCTGATCTTCCATTTGAGACTAACATAGCTACACAAATATTTTTCAACGATCTTACCTTGCCATGGATTTAACTGTCTTTTCGTTAATCCATGCCCACCCACCCCCCCCTTCCCCGCCCATGATATCCTGTATGAGAACGACGTAATAGACGAATTAAATGGGATACTCTCAATCACACAGTTGCTCAACTAAAGCATTGCTCATGTATTTCAAACTCTTCAGTCATCGCTCATGATAAGCATTTGCAGATAAAACTGAACAAAATAGTATTTCACGTTGATAAAGAACAAACTCCAAAAAGCATATAACGCATGAAATGGTAAAAATTCAACCGAGCAGTCACCGAGTCAGTGACTGAGGCTGAGAATGACGAGAGTGTGTGGACCGAGTGAGTACAGAGTAGGTCAGGGTGGATCAGACTTCTATCTGATACAAATTACAGCACATATCACCACTCGTCATTTAGACATGCAGCTCTAAAATTCTTACCAAACAGAAGACATCAAAACAGAAAACCTTACGGCGAGTATAAGTGATTACAAGACAATTACAAATGTATGGGCAAACCTTGGTTCCTTTCAAATGTCGTCTGGTCTCAGTGTTTACTTCCGGATGAAAATGTTCACGGCTTTTGTTTCCGGTTGAATGGTTTCGCACTTTCGTTGTGTTCAAAAAGGTTCACTTTAGCATTACAGCTGTGATCAACTTCGCACTCCACATAAAATACTTCTTGTTCTCCACCGGAATCTGCCATTTGTAACAGTGGCAAACAGTCTAACATAGTCAATCATGGGCATTCAGGACGGAAAACAATTCGTCGAGTTGACTCCCTTGAAAACTAGGACCAAAGAAGAGAGACGAGGGAAGCAAAGGGGGCGGGTGCAAATGGTGACTGATCATAAGAAACACCGATACGTCAAGCTCAATCTGTATTCCGATCAAGTTTCGGTTGTAAGCTTTGAAAGAAGAGAGAAAAAAGGAGGAGGAGGAGAGTGAATTCTGGCTTTTGATGTCTCTTTCCATACCCATTTTCATACACGGCCGGCTAGGGGCATAGTCAGAAAAGCGCGTATAGTAAGTACATCGACCATTATCACTATAATCATGTAAATTGCAGGTGAGATTAGCAAGTGAAATCAGCAGTAGTAGCTCCTCAGATTTACTGGTGGTGTTGCCGGAGATGGTGTTGATAATTGTGGTGGGGGTGGGAGTCATATGCTGGCCAGTCCGGGCATGCTGGTTGGCCAGTGGAGCTACGTAGGCTACTTTGCGTTGGTCAGTGACTCAGTGTCCACTGAGAATGCGTGATCGATGAGTGGCTTAAATTTTTATCGGTGGTGGTGTATGCACGTGTGGTTACCGTCGTTCCACTGGGCTATTTGGCCGCAGCCGCGTACTGTCCTGGCCCAGGCCTATCGTATTCAGGTTGTAAACCCTAATTCAAGGGAACGGTCGCGGCAACGACCGGTTGAAATACCGTTATCTTGTGACTGATTAATTCGTTGGCTTAACGCAGCCGTACACCTGCTCACTCCGATCTCTTTCTATATGCACGGTAAGGACGCAACAAACTTCAGTATTTGTCAAATTTACTTTTCGAAATACTGTACTGAGTGTAACTCGGTTAGTGTTCCAAACTGTGTAGGTCAGAAAGGAGTTACAAATTTTCCATGTTAGTAGGAACAGTGATTGTACAGAATTTAGAAAATAACAACAACAACAAAAACGAACACAACTGTGGAACAAGTTCGTCCAGTTGTTTGTTTTTAACAAAAGTTTCAGTCGGTTGATTTTCATGCAATGCCCTCTTCAAGAAAGCTATTTTTAAGGAAAAGAAAGAAAACATAATAAATAATGGGGAAAAAAAAACGTTTAAAAGGGAAGGGGGAGGGGGGGGGGTTATTTGTTTGTCACAGAGACCGGTGCACATTTATACAGGGACTTGCTATATCTGTTAAGCCATGAATGCGCTGCTGTGTGTGCAGCATTGAGCTCGTTTTCAGTAAGTGGGCGAAATCTAGCTTTAAGGCAGGTTAGGGTAACTTTCGGTCAAGGTTAAGTAAAACAATAACCGAACAAATCTAGACAATCATCAAAGCGGTTACCGCAAAATTAAGGCTCCCGCCCAACAGCCATGAATAATTACTTTTGTACGATTCAGTCAATAGCTCTTCAATATTCGTCTGGTTTAAAAATTTCAGTACCTTTCCACCCGCCCTACACATACATACACACACGCGCGCGCACACACACAGACAGACAGACAG
Organism: Conus canariensis; assembly: GCA_033310375.1. Taxonomy (NCBI): domain Eukaryota; kingdom Metazoa; phylum Mollusca; class Gastropoda; order Neogastropoda; family Conidae; genus Conus; species Conus canariensis. The sequence continues at coordinate 18,476,516 of CM065734.1, read as the reverse complement.
ACACACACACACACAGAGGTGCACACACGCATGCGCACACACACGCGCGCACACACACACACACACAGAGTTCACGCTGGGAAGGGCCGCGCATAGGCCACGATGGGTCCACAATACATTTCGATCGATATCTCATGGGGTGGACATTCTGCGATGGATACGCTGTACTGACGGGAAGGGTGAAGGAGGGGGAGGGGGGGGGGGGGGGGGTCAGGGATTTCTAAACCAGTAACTGATTTGGCGCAGGGCGCATTTTTTTCCTTTTCCAGCTTCATTAAATGTTCTACTATTTCACAAATACTGTGACGGTGTACACAGGCACTAAACTCGTTCCTCCCCCATACGTACAGTTGTCCAGCCGAGTTGCAAACTGACCGAAATATAGCATGGGTATGCGCCTATGCATAACACGCTCGCAAGCACACCGTGCGTGCTCTCTCTCTTTCTCTCTCTCCAGGCTCTACTGCCCGCCTTCCTCCCCTACTCCCTGCTTCCCGCCCTCTCCTGCCCCCTTCATTCTTCTCAGCCCCGTGTCTAGGTCCGCGCGCACGCACGCACACACTCAGCACAGGCGCGTGCTCATGGGCACATGCGCGTACGACTGATGCGATGGGACGTTCACCACACACACACACACACACACACACACACACACACACACACACACACACACACACGGCATTCGCACCCCCGCATGTCGATAATCACACATATGAAAATCGCTTCAGGAGTTCATCGTCATCGGACGCCACTGACTGTATAATTAATCATGGATACTCGTATGAAACGAACGTGAAAATAGTTCACAATCCGGGGGCAACGCTGTATGTAGGCTAACTATTCATCGAGTAGGTTGGCATCCACCTATAGCAGGCAACGGATACGTCTTAATCATGCCTACGTTTTTTTTTGGTTCGACTTTTTCCATGTGTGTGTGTGTGTGTGTGTGTGTGTGTGTGTGTGTGTGTGTGTGTGTGTGTGTGTGTGTGTGCGTGCATGCGCGTGCGTGCGCGCGCGCGTATGTGTGTGTGTGTGTGTGTGTGTGTGTGTGTGTGGGTGAGAGAGAGAGAGAGAGAGAGAAGAGAGAGAAGAGAGAGAGAGAATGAAAATCGACACTAGGAAGGCCTTTGATGGCAAAATTCAACTGGCTTCTGCATTTCATTGGATACACCGCGACAAATAAATCATAGAGAGTATCTGCTTACCAAGTGTCATCATGCCAAGTGTTATCGTGGACAATGGAAACGTTTTTTTGTTTTTTTTGGTTTTGTATGAAAATGTGAAACTTGAACACGGCGACAGTTTCTCCTTTCAAAAAAAAAAAAAAAAAAAAGTCACGTGACTGGCATTTCCATTTGTAACAGCAGCATCAAGGGGAAAAAAAAACCCTATTGCTGTAACTCAATGTGCCATTAATTTTAATGTTAAACATTTATACTGCAG
>CM065734.1:18462573-18470073 GCA_033310375.1 Conus canariensis | reverse complement strand
TCCAGAAGACAATTACCATTTGCTGAGACGACGGGAACAGGTCAAGATCTTCCGCATGAGGACTAGACACAATCGCCTGCTCCACCACATGCACACAAAATTTGGCATTGGACAGAGTGGAGAGTGCCCTTGTGGTAAGGGACCAATGACAACCGACCATATCCTTGAAGACCGTATGACGCATGCAGCATCCAGAAGGAAGTACTGGCCAACACCGACAGCAGTGGAAGCCAAGTTGTACAGCACCCTGGAGGAGCTGCGGTGGACGGCAGCCTTCATCGAGGACACCGGGCTGCTCATCTAACGGGAAGCGAACGAGGAAGAAGGAGGAGGAGGAATGAGGAGTGGAAACTGTGATGGAAATGAATGTTGGAAGGTGTGTGGAGAGAAAAGCGTGCTGATGGTGAATATCAGACGGAATGAAAATAAGAGTGTGAATACTTTGAGAAAGACCTGGATAACAACGACACAAAAAGCCTTAAATCTGTGAAAAATAGATCAACGCAAATATAAGTCAGCACCACTCAGAACAAACACAACTGTCTCATACAGGAAGAAAACATCATACGAAGACAGAGGAACTTTGCTTTGAGCTCTACAACAAACAGAACAAAAGAGATCCAAGTGTGTTAACAGTTTAGGATTCATTAAATGGAGATGACTTTCCAACACTCTGACGAAGAAGTCGTAGGAGCAGTGAAATCGTTGAAACTTGGCAAGGCTGCAAGTACTGACAACATCCCTGCAGAACATTTGAATATGGAGGCAAGGCAGTCACTGTTATGTTAACGGCCATCTGCAACAAAATCTGGCACACTGGCGAGAGGTTAAAGCAACAGAGACTTGATCAACTAATCGTCACACCTCCAAAGAGAGGAAATCCTCAACACTACCAGAGCAACCGCAAAACCAGTTATATAAGCAATGTAAGCAACATAATTTTCAAAATCATTCTGAATAGATTACAGTTACAGATACCGCTTTATCCTCAAGGCTGAAGTACCATCAAACAGATCGTAAACCTTTGCCCAAAACACCTGCAACAACAGAAGGGGTTCGATCATGTCTTTACAGACTTCAAAAAGGCCTTTGACAGAGCCCGCCCAGAGCTGCTATAGGCTGTTATGAAGAAATTTTATATCGGGACAAAGTTAATCAACAACATCCAGCGAGTGCAGCTAAAAGTGACCAGTGCAGTACTCACAAAGGGCACGACTGGAAAGTGGTCCCACGTATCAGCTGGGATTCGTCAAGGCCCCTTTTCTCTCAAATACTTTTCAACATAGTCCTGGAATGCTTCATGAATGATCCACTTGAAGATCATGTCAACACAATCAGCACTGCAAGAACTATCACGAACCTTCACTTTGCAGGTAACTTCGATGGCCTAGCGTTTACTGAACAAGAACTCACTAAGCTAGTTAGGACACTGGATGAAACATCTACGACCCATAGTACGGATATCAACAGCAAGAAGACTAAGCTAATGATCAGCCACAACACCACCTCCAATACCGGTATAACCACGGTTAGAAGCTAGGAACTGTTAAACAGTTCGTATTATCTAGGATTTATATTTTCAGCAATCGTGGAATTTGAATTAGATATCCTCTCAACAGCAGCCAAGACATCAGTTCTGTCCAGACTGAGCCCCTGTATGGAAAGACAATAAGATCTCAGTGAAACACAAATCTGGCTCCTGCATGCACGGGTGTAAGAAAGGAATCCAACCACAGAAACGAGGTGTCATTGCAAGATACTATACATCAGATGTGCTGATTATTTCTCCATTGAACAAGTGCGCCAGACCATCAAACAGCACTTCTAGTCATACGAAAATGTGCTGATACTAGCAAAGCACAGAAATTAAGTTGGCACTGAAGATCCAACGGCCCCGCTAAAACAATCATCCAGGAAACTGGTGAAGGAGCGAGACCAAGGGGAAAACAGAACTGACAACATTGCAGAATGGGCAGGGAAACCATCTGTAGAGCCCAAGGCCTCGGAACACAACCGACAGAACTGGAGGAATCTGGTGAACAGTTGTTCAGTGCGATGCCCCAATGACTTCACATGGACCTAGGAAAAAGAAGTCAATATTAGTGATACCAAGGCAAAACCATTCTTGTACTTCGACATTTTAAAAAATCCAAAACGTGTGCGTGATTCTACAATTAAGCCATCTGTTAGTTTAAAAATAAAAGAATTTGGAATCATGGCTTTAATATGCTCTCGAGTCTCAGGAAATAAGATGACATTATCATTTTTCTCTGATGATAAAGTGTTAATGTTTTCACCTGTCTTCATTACAATATAATCATGATCAAATTTGACCAGTCGGTTCTCTCAGTAAGGCATGATAGGCACTGTTGGACCTGATGAAACAGATAAAGAGCACAGTTGCATTTTGCATACTTCAGTTGTATAGTTTCTAACTGACTAGAGAGAGACAGCGTGTGTCTAGCTCTTTCAGATACTCGTTGCCAGAGTCTAAGGATACTTTCTTTGTTCCTGAATTCATGACAAACTGACTTCGCATAAAAACGATTAGCTTTTGACAACTTACCTTATACTGAAAAACACAGCAAGCCGACTTCATGGTATGAGTTTAATGTATTTGTAAGTACCGGATTGCCAACAGCTAATTCAATAGTTCTACTGTCCATAGACTGTATATCATTCAACAAGTTTTCAAGGGTTGAAAACTAAACTTCTTATTGATAGACTAGTTTTGATCGGACGGAGGCTGGTGACTACGGTAACGGAGGTTTATTGTTGTTGTTGCTGTTGTTGTTGTATCTTGATCCCATCGTTAAGCACCAATCGCTGTCAACAATTTTGACCTCCTCCTTGCTGTCATTATCAAATTCTCAATATGAAATTGCCAATGTAATTACTAGTCAAGTGAGTATCCAAAACTTCGTCTTGTAAATGTTCTCGAGTTTTGCCGTCTAATAATTTGATGTTCGAGCAATGACGTCAGACTCTCCCCGTTTAAAACAAGAAGAAAAAAAAAAAACCTTTTCTTTCCCGAATGTGCAAGCTCATTTCATTCCATGTACATATTAAACGTATCTATATCCAGTTAATAAATATTTTATGCATGATTTATTCCCCTCATCTTAAATTTGCATTTGTCCAGGTGGAAATATCATCTGAATATTATACCGTATGCATGTCTTTTGATGCTACTTTAGGTAGGTCAAAAGTAGGAGTAGCACACACAACGGAAGCAATACTGACACACAGATGGACATGGGTATTCTGAAAATATGACTAGACTCTTACACATTCGGATTCTCCAGAAATAAAAAAAATTTAAAAGTTTTTAAAAAAACAAAACAAACATAGCTGATACAAAACTGTGCTTATACTACTAATTTTCACATTTCATAGCAAAGTTGTCTGTTATTGTAAGCTTTTAATAATTATACGAAATTTTTTTTTGTGACACAATGAAAAAAAAGTGTAAAAGCAAGCTTGACCACCTTAACAGTCAATGTCATAAAACATTAAAGCACCAGTGAAGATGAACAGGAAACACAAGAAAAAAAAAGAGAATACGGAGGGAGGGAGGGAGGGAATGAAGGAGGGAGAGAACACTGCGACCAATACCCAGTTAAACCGTGTTCCCAGTAATTGTGCAAAAAAAATAATTACAAGAAAAATACTGTCGAGACATGTTTAGCAAATGTCATTCAAAGCAGTACAATTCGTCAAAACAACACGAAGGCATTTCATTCAAAAAATTGCATAAATTCTCCCCCAACTCTCCCCTCCTCAACACCCCTCCATTCCCATCTTTTTTCCCTCATCTGTCGCTCCTCCACAAACACATCAATTTACGTAGTTGCGAGAAAATGCCGACCCCCCTCCCCCCTCCTTACCTCCCCCCCCCCCACTCGCCCCCTGCACACAAAAACACAAGCAAACGCGCACGCACGCGCGCGCGCGCGCCACACACACACACACACACACACACAGCGCACGCGCACACACACACATATTTGCACACACAAGCGCAAGCATGCAAGCGCATCAACACATATACATATACGACTATGCGCGCGTGCACACACGCACACAACACACACACACACACAACGCGCGCGCACACCCAAACACATAAATGCACACACGCACGCGCATACATATACGCACGCCTGCGCGTGCCGTGAATAAAGACATATACAACCATGCGCCCGAGCACGCACACATATAGATATATAGACTACACGCGCGCGCGCGCGCACACACACATTTTCGACCATGCAAGCACGCACGCAAAACGCACATCACACACACACACACACACCACACACACACACACACACACACACACACACACACACGTGCGTGTCCTCACTGGAAGCCAGTACGGAGTGTTAAGCATGTTCGCCGGCACTTCACCGCTTACTCTTCGCTCGAATCTAGGAGCATGATTTTGAACTGATTGGACTTCATGCAGTAACAAAGACTGCTAACCTATTTTTTTGTCTTCGAGCATATTATCTTATATGCATCAACCTTTTTTTTTCAACCCGCCTGATGTACTAGGACAACATTTTTTTTTTTCAGAGGCTTCTTTTATAACGATCTTCTGGCATTTTTCAATAACAAATAAAATAACAACATTTTTTTTCTACGTGAAAAGAAATCTTATATGTAGTAGAAAAATTTTGTCTTTGCTGGAAAGATATAGTCTCATCTTTCTCTCTTCAACTTTTGATATCAGAAGAAAGACTTGACGATAAATTCTCCAAGAATGCCTTACAAACGCCGGTGATTTATCAAGAGATCTTATGACAACGATGCTTCTCAATTCAAGAAGGTACAATGACAGTTACAATCAAATCTTAATTTCTTTTATTTTTCCTACACATTGTGTACATTTTTTGATTCAGATATTTCAGAATGACGAAAATCACAAAACAATTCATCTTTTTTTGTTGTTTTAGCAACAGCTCTGTTGCTATGATCTAACGTGAAAATGATGAATGACATAAGGGAGAACGTCAAACCGATAAATAAGTGACGGGAGACGAGCATGAAAAAGAAGAATGATTGACGATAGAAGAACGTGACAATGATGAATGAATGACGGGAAAAGGGTGAAGAAACGATGACTGACTGACTGGAGAAGAACGTGAAAAGGATAAATGAATGACTGGAGAAGAGTGTTAACATGATGTGACTAACTTGGGAAGAACATGAAAATGATGAATGACCGACTGGAGAAGAACCTGGAAACAACGAATGACTGACTGAGAGGAACTTTAAAAGGATGACTGACTGATGACTGAGAAGAACTTGATAACGATGACCGACTGGAGAAGAACCTGAAAACGATGACTGACTGACTGAGAAGAACCTGAAAACGATGACTGACTGACTGAGAAGAACCTGAAAACGGGCAAAACTGGGGGGGGGGGGGGGGGGGGGGGGGGGGGGGGGGGGGGGGGGGGGGGGGGGGGGGGGGGGGGGGGGGGGGAGGAGAACGATAATTCTTTCACTAGGTGAAAAGAAGTAAAGGTGAAAATGACGAATAGGGGTCGTCACAAGAAGAACGGAAGAGAGAAAAGAGCGTCAGGTCGATGGACTACGTAAAAGTAAGATAATGTCAGAATGCTTCAAAAAAGGAAGAAATAGATGAAGTGATGACGAGAATGATGAATGATGGACGCAGTGAGGAGAGACAAACGCGAAACGGGCGAAATAGATAATAAAAAAAAAAGAACGTGAAAATAAAGAATAATGGACGGGGGAAGAACGTGAGAAATTCCAGTGATAGATAGGACAAGAAGTAACGAATGGCAGACGGGATTAGCAGAGTCAGAAGACTTTAACGGAAGGAAAGATTCATAAACAAGAAGTGGGGAATATAAATATGACGAAGGAAAGACGTAAGGAATACAAATAACAGACAATGAGAACAAGAAACCGTGAAGATTATTACTGACTGACTGACAAGAATGAAAACACGGTGAATGATCGACTGGACTCGAACATGATAATTATGAACGGATTGAGAAAAGAAGGTGAATGATGAAAGAAAGACAACAGGGGATGGAAAAGGGGTGATTAAATGACGGAGAGAGAGAGAGAGAAAAATGGTGAAAGAAAGCAGAAAAGGAGAACGCAAGAATGATGAAAGAGAGAAGGGAGAAGAATGTGAAAATGAAAAAGAAATGGCAGACGAACGTGAGAGTGATGAAGGGCAGTTCGGATGAGAAGGCAAGAAACCGAGGATGGCGCATATGGCGCCGATTGGAAGAAAACAGACAGACGCGAATATGATGAAAAGACGATCGAGAGGAGAACACGAGATGACTAATGGTCGAGATGATTAAAGCGTAAGAATCATGAATGAGGGGTGGGATGAAAAGAGAAAGCGATGTCTATGAACGAGAGGTGAGAAGGTGAGAATGACAAACGAAGTATGAAAAGTGACGGACAATATTGTGGATGCGAAAATAACGTGAGATAAGAAGTCAAAGAAGAGGGGAATGTGAGACCGAATGATTGATGAACACTTGACAGCGTTGGAACGATGCAGTGATAGCCAGAATATAACAAAGGAAACAAAGGAATGATGAGTGATTGCAAACAGAAAAAGGGAGAAGGTGAGAATTATGAATGGGAAACTGAATAAGAGAAGGGAGGTAAGAGGGGAAGAACGTTGGAATCATGGAGTACAAGAAAATTGGACATCGTCAGAGTGATCCGATGATGAAAGGAATGAGAAGGGAACGAGAGATTACCGAATGTCGATCAGAAAAGATGAACAAGGGAATGACGAATGACAGACAAAATCAGATAAGAGAAAGTGGGAATGGTGAATGACGAACTGATAAAAAGGATGACGCGAAAATGATGAATGCTGGACGGAGGGAAACGTGAAAATGATGAATGCTGGACGGAGGGAAACGTGAAAATGATGAATGCTGGACGGAGGGAAACGTGAAAATGATGAATGTTGGACGAAGGGAAACGTGAAAATGATGAACGTTGGACGAAGGGAAACGTGAAAATGATGAATGTTCTACGAAGGGAAACGTGAAAATGATGAATGTTGGACGAAGGGAAACGTGAAAATGATGAATGTTGGACGAAGGGAAACGTGAAAATGATGAATGTTGGACGAAGGGAAACGTGAAAATGATGAACGTTGGACTTGCGGAAAAGTTGTGAATGATGAATGTCAGACAGGGAAATCGTCAGAACAAAGCATTTTGGAATGGGGGAAACGTGAAAACGATGAATGCTAGACGGGAAAAAACGTGAGAATAATGAATGTTTGACTAGAGGAAAAGTGAGAATAATGAATGTTTGACTGGAGGAAAAGTGAGAATAATGAATGTTTGACCAGAGGAAAAGTGAGAATAATGAATGTTTGACCAGAGGAAAAGTGAGAATAATGAATGTTTGACCAGAGGAAAAGTGAGAATAATGAATGTTTGACCAGAGGAAAAGTGAGAATAATGACTATTTGCCCAGAGG
>CM065734.1:18455073-18457573 GCA_033310375.1 Conus canariensis | reverse complement strand
ACTAACATCAGTTAAAACAATAGGTGGAACGAAGGCAAATGACCAAAGACGTTCGACACGACAGAACAAAGTAATCAGGAAGAAATGACAGAAGAAGAAGTGTGCGTGCGCGTGCGCGTGCGAGCGCGTGAAGGGGTAGAGATGATGCGGGGGAGCACGAAGGGCAAAGAAAACCACGTGACATGTTCTGAAAAGGCAGGGTGGGTGCAAGGGGAAGAAGGTGGGGCGGAAAGCTAAGGAAGTAGCAGTAAGGGGTGGGACAGGTGTTCGCAGATGTTTCCAATGAGATATTGTGACAGATAACTGCGCGCTTCTTAATCACATCAGCTACCGGCGCTACGGACCCAAGGTTTTTTTTTTTTTTTTTTATCTTATTCTAAAAAATCACTACTGATATCATCATCATCAGCAGTAGCAATAGTGGTAGTGGCAATAGTGGTAGTAGCAATAGTGGTAGTAGCAGTAGTAATCGTATTTTCTTATAGCTATTGTTGTAATCCGTCCATTACCCCTCGAACACCGTCCTTGTCTAATTTTTTCTCTATCGACTGTGCAACAATTAAAAAGAATATGCTGAGGAAGAGGAGCTTTCATTTTTTTCGATTTAAAGAAAATACCAACCCGATGATTCAATCAGATGTAGAACACACGGTTATGAGATCGCTTTGACGTGGCTTTCGCAGTCTGATGGAAATAATGCACAACGATTAATAAATGTTGACCATACGACCTCCACTCTACACACTTTTACACCTTGAAAGAAACTTTCGAATCAAATTATCTCCCATCCCACCCAATGCACCACCCAACCCCCAACCACACCCCCCCCCCCCCTCCCTCCCCCCCATCCTCGGTGAACGCGAAAAATCATTTGTTTGGGCGACGTTACAGGATGGGAGGGTGAAGAGAGAGTTGTTGCTTTGTTGCTTTATACCTGAATTTATTAATAATATGCTGACTAAATGAAATGGAGGCTAGCGGAGCAAAGAAGTTGTTCGCTTGGTTCACCGTCGCCAATACATGTCCCGCGCATTTTCATCAGGGGTGTGTGTGTGTGTGTGTGTGTGTGTGTGTGTGTGTGTGTGTGTGTGTGTGTGTGTGCGTATGTGTGCGTGCGCGCGCGCATGTGTGTGTGTGTTTGTGTGCATGTGTATGCACAAGCGTGTGTTCATGTGTTCATGTGTGTGTGTGTGTGTGTGTGTGTGTGTGTGTGTGTGTGTGTGTGTGTTCATGTGTGTGTTCATGTGTGTGTATGTGTGCATGCTCGGCGCGCGCGAGCGTGTATGTGTGTGTAAGTGTACATACGTGTGTGCGTGTGTGTGTGGTGTGTGTGTGTGTGTGTGTGTGTGTGTGTGTGTGTGTGTAGAGCGGACGAGAAGGGAGAGGAGGGCGGGGGGTGTAGGGTGAATGAAAGGGGCGGGAAAGAAGAGGAGGAAAAGGTAGTGTACATGACTCTTACAGTGCAAGTGCGGTGTGCCCGTCTTTCTCTCACAGTCTGTCCGTCTCCCACTCTTTCCTATATGCTCTGTATAGGGGCGTATGCAGAAGTGGTGTGTGTGCGCGCGCGCGCGCGTGTGTGTGTGTTTGTGTGTGCGCGCGCGTGCATGAGTACGTGCGTGAGTGAGTGCGTGCATGTGCGCGTATGTGTGCGTGTGCGTGTGTGTGTGTGTGTGTGTGTGTGTGTGTGTGTGTGTGTGACCGTGTGTGAAAATGTGTGTGCATGTGTTTGTATGTTTGTAAGTGTGTGCGCGTGCGTGGATGTGTGCAGTTGTTTGTGTCTGTCTGTGCGTGTGTGTGTGTGTGTGTGTGTGTGTGTGTGTGTGTGTGTGCGTGTGCGTGTGTGCGTGCGCGTGCGTGTGTGCGTGCGTATGCGTGCGTGTGTGTGTGTGCGTGCGTGCGTGCGCATACCCACGTACATGCACTCACAGATTCTACTTCAGACCCACCAGGCTTTCTCCCCACTTATTTTCGGATCCGCCTTCAACACCCTCATCCTCCCTTTGAGACAGGTTCCAACAAAACAACCCCCCTTGACAGACGACCCCCCGAACCCCAGCACCAAAGATCGCCCCGCCTGCCATCAAACGGCGGTTCCGCCGACCCGCCCTCTCCGGTGTCTTTGGCTCCCCCCTCCTCTCGGGACCAACACAGGGCGCCAGTTTTAGTTTTCTCCAAGGTTCTAGACGTCCGTGACCGACCTAAGCTGACGGTGGTCATCCGACCCATACGTGTGCTTCCAGCAGTTGCATGCCTTTTCCCCCTAATGTTATGAGATGGTGACATTAGTCTTGTCCACGTAACGGAGCATACACGAGTCATTAGGCGTATTTAATACCATCTGACTGCGCCATTGGCCCTGTTAGCTGTGGAGGTCCCCTCCCCCTCCCCCCTTTATTCGAATAATTAACTTTTTTTTAGTCCACTGAACAGGGCATTCACGAGTCATTAGGCGTATTTAATACCATCTGACTGCGCCATTGGCCCCGTTAGCTGTGGAGGT
>CM065734.1:18432573-18450073 GCA_033310375.1 Conus canariensis | reverse complement strand
GGAGAACAACATAAGAATGATAAACCACGGGCAGTACAGGAAGAGGAGAACTGGATGGAGTTGAACATGATACGTCCATCTACTGTTCAATACCACTCAACGAAATGTACAGGGGGTAGCAACTGAAATGACTGTGTCACAAGTTTGTAGCAATGCAGAATGATACGTCGTTAGTGTATAAAAGGAACTGTTTGTAGCAGAGAAGAATGAAGGGGTGGGGAGGTGGTGGGGGGGGGGGTGGGGGTGGGGGGGGGGGGCTGCATGACTTTTAAAGGCTGGATGTGTAGATGGAAAAGACCAAATATGACATAAGAGAATGAGGAATGTGGAAAGATGAATGATGTACAACTGTAGACATGTGCGGTAATGGAAGGGCTAAAAAATTAACGGGGAGAGAAACTAAAGAGCCTCAAGTTCAAATCCATGAAATATCAAAAGAAGACAACCGCAATGGAAAAGCGAGAAACTACCACTGGACGGAGATGGAAACTGGTGGTGGTGTGCTCACTCCTTTCAGCACGTCCCACAGTATGATTATGCAATACAGAGAAGGGTCTCTGGTGAAACAGCAAGGAGTGATCTTGAGAAGTTGAGTGGAGTGAAAACTGGACTGAAAAGTACAAACATCCTGGTGTGAAAGAATGCAAATGAGAAGCAAAGGAAAGGAAGCTGAAAAAAAATGTGTAGTGATAAGCACAACAAAATCCTATGTGAGTGGAAATAGGGGCAAAAGTGGGATATTTATGAAAAGTTGCAAGCGGTGTCTATCTAAATTGATTTAAATTGAGTGGATCAGACGTAAAACATGTCAGGACTGTAAGCATTTATAAAACAATACCAGTTAATATTGAGTCGCAAGACTGATCGAGTCGCATGGATCAAACTCATCTGTAAAAAAAAAAAAGTCAAGATTTCTTTAATCAACTTAATTCAGGAACCCCACCCCCACCCTTTCCCATCAATACCCATACCTACCCCATTAAATGATAAGCTCAGGGTAGAGCACCCAGACTGTCGTAACGCGAGTTCACATACGCCCAGGGCTTCATGTATTGATGTTTTGATGGTATCGGTCTGATGTTGCATAAACCCTCTACCATCACTCTCTTCCCCTCCATCACCCACATGCTCGAACCAGCCTACCTGTTGCGGTTATCCCGTCTGCCCTACGACTCTGGTGAGTGTCGACGCTTAACCTGATTATGATCTCACACTGAACCTGGCTCGGGTGTCACTTCTCTGCCCAGAGTCTACACCGGATCAGCTTTAACATTAGTTCGACGGATGCGCAAGAAATGTCAACAACGAAATATTTGTTTACTTACTACCAGCGGCATCACCAAAAAAAAAAAAAAAAAAAAAAAAAAAAACCCGCAGCAATGAAAAACTGTTGAATACTGACAGCAACAAAATAATATTGAGCTGCACCTTGGCCACACCCAGAAAGAGTCAACAGCACAAAGCCTGGAGAACTCAGAAACAAAGGCTAACGCAATCAGGTGCGGAAACTTGGTCACTGTGAAAGAAACGCAAAGCGCACGGTCTTGACTATCTCCAGACAGGCAACGGTGAATCAGGGGGCACTTATACGGTTGCTTGTGTGTTGACCTAAGGTACAGGGAGCTAAACAGAAGTTAACCCTAGGGCAAAAACGTCACACAAGTGAACATATCACATAGAAGGTAGAATGCAAAAAAAACAAAAAAACCGGTCAGGACACTGAGTGTGTGTGTGTGTGTGTGTGTGTGTGTGTGTGTGTGTGTGTGTGTGTGTGTGGTGTGTGCGTGTGTGTGTGTGTTGTGTGTGCGCGGCGCTTGCTTGCGTGCGTGCGTGCGTGCATGTGTGCTTCGTTGTGTGGTGTGTGTGTGTGTGTGTGTGTGTGTGTGCGTGCGTGCGTGTGTGTGTGCTTCTGTGTGTGTGTGTGTGTGTGTGTGTGTGTGTGTGTGTGTGTGTGTGTGTGTGTGTGTGTGCACGCGTGCGCATGCGTGTGACATGAATTTCAGTTTAAGAGGAAAGTGTCTCTTACATACGATAAACAACAGCTCCAGACGTCATCGGACTATGGATGGCTGGATACGAATGAAAGAAGATCTTGTACACCGAGCTCGTCCGGTATGTGGTGAAAACAAGAAAGTCTTGGCATACCAGCTCCACAATCACCACAGAAAGTTGTTTGTGTTTTGAGGAGAAACAAATTACTCGAAGCTGAAAGCATTATCAGAAACAAAACAGAAAAGGCAGCACTGAAGATGGGCACGGAGAATGCCTGTTTCAGTGCGGCTTGAACAGACAAGAGAGAACATTTCCAGGGCTGTCAACACGTACCAAAAAGAAAAAAAAAGCAAGCAAAATGCAAGCAAAGAAAGAAAGAAAGCACAAATAAATGAACAAACAACAAAATCAAGAAGTCACTCCCATCAAGACAAAACTCAGATTTACACACAGTTTACGGTTACACTTACAACACGCTGCAGTCCTTCAGTTGGATGAAACAACCATTTTAAGTGTACCAACCACTCTGATCATTTCGCTCATGACGTTTCTTTAACCACCCCCCCCCCCCCCCCTAAAAAAAAAAATCCTTTTGAGATAATTCTAGTGCAACAAAGATACATCCAAATGCCTGATTAGAGAACAGCACCGCAGAATGGACAGCAAGTGCCCGTTCCAGTGGTTGAACCCTCACTATCTCGTCACTAGATTACAAGAAAGAACTTGTATCTTACAAAGTGAATAAAGAAGAAAAAAAAAAAGAGAAAATGGTTTCCAAACCATAAGATGATGAACTGATCACATATACAGAAAAGCGGTTGACAACAGTCCAGAGAAAGATATTAAACCCAAATTTAAAAAGAAAGCACAGTCAAAGAGAGTGACACAAAAGAAGAAATTATCAGCACCGGATTTCTAGAAGACTGGAGCTGCACAATGTACACTGAAGGATCTTCACCTCCCCCTCTCTCCCCTGCATTCTTATGGAGAAATTATAAAAAGTATGCAGAGTATTCAAATTAAAGAGTGGGTCACAGAAGCAGAAAAAAAAAGGTAGTAAAGAAATGCAGACCAAAGAGAAAAGTTATAAAAAAAAAAAATTAAAAAAGCGAAAATAAAAAAGAAAATTCGAGCACACTGTCGCAAAAAGACTGGAACAGAGTTGATACTAAAACAGCCCTATCCCCCCCCCCCTCCCCCTTTCTTTTAGCACGGGGTTTCCACTGTACAAGGTGAGTTCTAGGTGAGAGGTGCGCTGCAGATTGGCTTACAGGATGACGAAGATGACCGAGGTGAAAAATAAACACATTAAAGGGACGGTCAAGCAGGTTTAGAAAAGTATTGTACAGACAACCCTCGCAGAAGAACTGTGTTTACATGTTGGCAACATTGGAGTTGTTGCAGGATACTCGGAGAATGTAAGCTTGTGCAAAAATGAGTTTCGTGTAACTTCATATGTCCTTTCCTCTAGCATGCTATGAACTTCCATTTTACTTACAGAAAGAAAGGAAGTGGGGATCCATCAGTGAATAAGGAGCCATGAAGGCACTGAGGGGAAGATGGGGTTGAGAGGGGGGAGGGGGAGGGGGGGGGGGCAGACGTTCGGAAGGGAGTAAGTGGGCTCTTAGATAATGAGAGATAAACGCTACTAACATCAGTTAAAACAATAGGTGGAACGAAGGCAAATGACCAAAGACGTTCGACACGACAGAACAAAGTAATCAGGAAGAAATGACAGAAGAAGAAGTGTGCGTGCGCGTGCGAGCGCGTGAAGGGGTAGAGATGATGCGGGGGAGCAGGAAGGGCAAAGAAAACCACGTGACATGTTCTGAAAAGGCAGGGTGGGTGCAAGGGGAAGAAGGTGGGGCGGAAAGCTAAGGAAGTAGCAGTAAGGGGTGGGACAGGTGTTCGCAGATGTTTCCAATGAGATATTGTGACAGATAACTGCGCGCTTCTTAATCACATCAGCTACCGGCGCTACGGACCCAAGGTTTTTTTTTTTTTTTTTTATCTTATTCTAAAAAATCACTACTGATATCATCATCATCAGCAGTAGCAATAGTGGTAGTGGCAATAGTGGTAGTAGCAATAGTGGTAGTAGCAGTAGTAATCGTATTTTCTTATAGCTATTGTTGTAATCCGTCCATTACCCCTCGAACACCGTCCTTGTCTAATTTTTTTCTCTATCGACTGTGCAACAATTAAAAAGAATATGCTGAGGAAGAGGAGCTTTCATTTTTTTCGATTTAAAGAAAATACCAACCCGATGATTCAATCAGATGTAGAACACACGGTTATGAGATCGCTTTGACGTGGCTTTCGCAGTCTGATGGAAATAATGCACAACGATTAATAAATGTTGACCATACGACCTCCACTCTACACACTTTTACACCTTTAAAGAAACTTTCGAATCAAATTATCTCCCATCCCACCCAATGCACCACCCAACCCCCAACCACACCCCCCCCCCTCCCTCCCCCCCATCCTCGGTGAACGCGAAAAATCATTTGTTTGGGCGACGTTACAGGATGGGAGGGGTGAAGAGAGAGTTGTTGCTTTGTTGCTTTATACCTGAATTTATTAATAATATGCTGACTAAATGAAATGGAGGCTAGCGGAGCAAAGAAGTTGTTCGCTTGGTTCACCGTCGCCAATACATGTCCCGCGCATTTTCATCAGTGTGTGTGTGTGTGTGTGTGTGTGTGTGTGTGTGTGTGTGTGTGTGTGTGGTATGTGTGTGCGTGCGCGCGCGCATGTGTGTGTGTGTTTGTGTGCATGTGTATGCACAAGCGTGTGTTCATGTGTTCATGTGTGTGTGTGTGTGTGTGTGTGTGTGTGTGTGTGTGTGTGTGTGTGTGTGTTCATGTGTGTGTTCATGTGTGTGTATGTGTGCATGCTCGGGCGCGCGCGAGCGTGTATGTGTGTGTAAGTGTACATACGTGTGTGCGTGTGTGTGTGTGTGTGTGTGTGTGTGTGTGTGTGTGTGTGTGTGTGTGAGAGCGGACGAGAAGGGAGAGGAGGGCGGGGGGTGTAGGGTGAATGAAAGGGGCGGGAAAGAAGAGGAGGAAAAGGTAGTGTACATGACTCTTACAGTGCAAGTGCGGTGTGCCCGTCTTTCTCTCACAGTCTGTCCGTCTCCCACTCTTTCCTATATGCTCTGTATAGGGGCGTATGCAGAAGTGGTGTGTGTGCGCGCGCGCGCGCGTGTGTGTGTGTTTGTGTGTGCGCGCGCGTGCATGAGTACGTGCGTGAGTGAGTGCGTGCATGTGCGCGTATGTGTGCGTGTGCGTGTGCGTGTGTGTGTGTGTGTGTGTGTGACCGTGTGTGAAAATGTGTGTGCATGTGTTTGTATGTTTGTAAGTGTGTGCGCGTGCGTGGATGTGTGCAGTTGTTTGTGTCTGTCTGTGCGTGCGTGCGTGTGTGTGTGTGTGTGTGTGTGTGTGTGTGTGTGTGTGTGTGTGTGTGTGTGTTTGTGTGTGCGTGTGCGTGTGTGCGTGCGTGTGTGCGTGCGTATGCGTGCGTGTGTGTGTGTGTGTGCGTGCGTGCGCATACCCACGTACATGCACTCACAGATTCTACTTCAGACCCACCAGGCTTTCTCCCCACTTATTTTCGGATCCGCCTTCAACACCCTCATCCTCCCTTTGAGACAGGTTCCAACAAAACAACCCCCCTTGACAGACGACCCCCCGAACCCCAGCACCAAAGATCGCCCCGCCTGCCATCAAACGGCGGTTCCGCCGACCCGCCCTCTCCGGTGTCTTTGGCTCCCCCCTCCTCTCGGGACCAACACAGGGCGCCAGTTTTAGTTTTCTCCAAGGTTCTAGACGTCCGTGACCGACCTAAGCTGACGGTGGTCATCCGACCCATACGTGTGCTTCCAGCAGTTGCATGCCTTTTCCCCCTAATGTTATGAGATGGTGACATTAGTCTTGTCCACGTAACGGAGCATACACGAGTCATTAGGCGTATTTAATACCATCTGACTGCGCCATTGGCCCTGTTAGCTGTGGAGGTCCCCTCCCCCTCCCCCCTTTATTCGAATAATTAACTTTTTTTTAGTCCACTGAACAGGGCATTCACGAGTCATTAGGCGTATTTAATACCATCTGACTGCGCCATTGGCCCCGTTAGCTGTGGAGGTTTTTTTCTCCCCTCTTAATTCGAATAATTAACTTTTATTTTAGTCCACTGAACTGGGCATTCACGAGTCATTAGGCGTATTTAATACCATCTGACTGCGCCATTGGCCCCGTTAGCTGTGGAGGTTTTTTTCCCCTCTTAATTCGAATAATTAACTTTTATTTTAGTCCACTGAACAGGGCATTCACGAGTCATTAGGCGTATTTCATACCATCTGACTGCGCCATTGGCCCCGTTAGCTGTGGAGGTTTTTTTTTTCCCCTCTTAATTCGAATAATTAACTTTTATTTTAGTCCACTGAACGGGGCATTCACGAGTCATTAGGCGTATTTAATACCATCTGACTGCGCCATTGGCCCTGTTAGCTTGTAGCCCCCCCCCCCCCCCCCCCCCCCCCCCCCCACTTTTTATTCCATGATTATATCAAACTTTTTTTCTAGTCCACCTAACAGAGCATTCACGAGTCATTAGGCGTATTTAATACCATCTGACTGCGCCATTGGCCCTGTTAGTTGTGGAGGTCTTCTCCTATTACTCGATGATCACATTAGCCTTTGTATAGTCCACGCAACAGGGTATTCACGAGTCATTAGGCGTATTTAATGCCATCTGACTGCGCCATTGACCTCGTTAGCTGTGGAGATCTCCTCTCACTCTCCTACCTCTATTCAATAATTACTTTTTTTTCTTTTTTTCTAGCCCACGTAACTGAAAAGTCACGAGTCATTAGCCGTACTTAATAAATATCTGACTACGTTATTGGCCCTGTTAGCTGTAGAGGATTTATTTGCACATTCTTTAGCACCCGGACCTAAGACGCTCTTTGGTGGGCGGAGGATCACTTATATCTAGAACCAAGGAGATGGCACCCTCTGTTGACCCCAGTCTAAAATTGGAAAGAGGGGGGACATTTACGAGGGAAGGTGCTTGAAACCACCGTTTGATGGCGCTGGGGGTGATCCGGTGCTGAGGGTTCGGACGGACGTCCACCAAGGTGAGGCTGATTGTTGGAACTTGTCTCAAAGGGTAGGAAGTCGGGTTTGAAGACGGATCGTGAAAATAAGTGAGGAGAAAACCTTGACGGGGCTGAAATAGAATCTCTCTCTCTCTCTGTCCGTCCGTCTGTCCGTTCGTCTGTCCGTCCGTCCGTCGTTCTGTCTGTCGGTCGGTCGGTCGGTCTCTCTCTCCGTCTCTCTCTGTCCGTCGCTGTCTAACTGTCTCTCCCCCCCCCCCCCCCCCTTTGCCTCACTCTCCCCGTCTGTCGCTGTCTGCCTAGCTGGCTTGCTGACTCAGTCAGTCAGTCAGTCAGTCAGTCAGGGCAGTCAGTCAGTCAGTCAGTCAGTCACTCACTCATCACTCACTCACTCACTCACTCACTCACTCACTCACTCACTCTGTGTGTGTGTGTGTGTGTGTGTGTGTGTGTGTGTGTGTGTGTGTGTGTGTGCGCGCGCGCGCGCGCGCGCAAATGTGTGTGCAAATGTGTGTGTGTGTGTGCGCGCGCGCGCCCGGGTATGTGTGTGTGTGTGTGTTGCGTGTATGTGTGCTGGTGTCGGCGTGTGTATGTGTGTGTGTGTAGCGTGTGTGTGTGTGTGTGTGTGTGTGTGTGTGTGTGTGTGTGTGTGTGTGTGTGTGTGTGTGTGTGTTGTGCGTGCGTGCGTGCGCGCGCGCGCGCGCATGCCTGTAAGCGCTTTCAAGCTACCTATCCGATTAAAACGATTACTGTCAAAAGAATTCTTTTAAAATACCTACGAGTTTCAGAGTTACCGCAGCCTTTTTGCATGCGATGCTTTGCCCTGTAAATGCAGACAAGGAAGTGGAAGAAAGTGATCTTTTTTCTCTCTCTTTTTTTTAAGCTTAACCTGACACTAAAGATAATCCTACGTTTTGTCTTACCAACTGACTTATCAAACCGAGGAAAGTTGTTCAGTGTGGTCGTGCGCGTTATTTGTTCCTTCACTTATTGTGTGCTTGCTGAATAACATCGTAAGCGGCACTGGGAAGGTTTCTGTGTCTTTTTCTTAAATACCGCGGAGCATGTCACACTGGTAGGTTGTTTGTTACTAATCACGTGACCTCTCTTCTGAGTTTATTCCTCACTGACTGCACTAACACGTAGCATGCTAACACTTACCAATTTCTCCTGACCTAAATTTCAATTTATAGATAAGCGTGCTGACGAGTACTGCTATTTCTTGTACTGTTTTTGCCGGTGGTGCTACGTCACTACTCTTACTAACTACACACCACCACTACTACTACTACCACACACTACACCTACACCACTACTACTACTACTACTACAACCACCACTACTAATACTGCTGCTGCTGCTGCTGCTGCTGCTGCAACATGCTCAGTACATCACGACAGTCATGACAAGACGATCTGATAAAATTTTATCTACAATGGCGCTGAGCTCGTACATTTCAAATGCACGCACGCACACACACACACACACACACACACACACACACACACACACACACACACACACACAGGGAGAGAGCGAGAGAGAGAAGAGAGAGAGGAGAGAGAGAGAGACAGACAGACAGACAGACGACAGACGACAGACGACAGACAGACGACAGACAGAGAGAGAGAGAGAGAGAGAGAGAGAGAGAAATCGTAAGCTAAATAAAATAGTGATGGGTGCAGGTAAGAACGCTTCTTCTAAGCAACAATTTTCGGAAAGCTGTAAAACTTGCAGTCGGGTCTGCTTGGCGAACACAGAAAGGGAGCTGGTTACAGATGGAGGGACCTTAGCTTGAAAGAAAAACGTTGGCCGTAGGATTCAGGCCTAAAAGAAGGAAGTCTGTACACGTGGATGTCAGAAAGAACAACGTTGTGTTTTGGCCTAGAAGAAGGGAGTCTGTAGGTATGGATGTCAGCAGCAGAACGAAGATGAAGAGGTGTGGACAGACTGAAGGGTTCAGGGTGACACGCTGGAGCCTGATCTTCAGGCGACTTAAACGACAGGAGAGATTGGAATATATCCTTTGTTCAACGTGCGACCGGTAAAGGGGATCCAAAGAGACAGGCGCAACATAAGCATGGTTAGAGGATCCAAAAACACGTCGTGCAAGCGCTGTGCTGGATTTTTTTCAGGCTACACCCTGATGACTAGAAAAGATTTCCGTATCTGGTGTACAACGGACATTATCTGGTGTACAACGGACATTATCTGGTGTACAACGGACAAAGGATCGCATCCAAGTAGAGACAGCTTCTCCAGTAAGATTGGAACGGAAGGAACCGATTCTTCTGCCCTCGACGCGAAAGGTGCGACTAATGCAAGGAAAGAGAGTTGTTGAAACGAGAGTTCTGTCAACCAAGATATCCAGATTTTTACCCATTGAGGCTATCTGATTTTTGGGCCTGTCTAGTTTACGTGCGATAGAAAGAACAGATCTATGAAAGAAAGAAAAAAAGATAGAGAAAGAAAGAAAGAGTGAGGGGGGAAGGAGAGCGGGTTATATGACCGTCGTAACTCTGCCAGAGGCGCTGCTACGTAATGGGACAAGGAGCTATAAAGACGATCGTTTCACACGAGCTTCTGAAGTCCATAGTCACTGCGAAATTGACAGAAATGTGCATTTTATATGTCCTTCAACAGCCCATCCAGTATGGTCAAATAAGAAGAGAAGAACTATATGGTTTAACAGTTACATATCTTAGTGCCAAATGGGAGCTGGGGAGCAAGGGGGGTGGGTGGGGGGAGGGGGGGGGGTACAAACCAATTCGAGGGAAGGTAAGTAAGAAACAACTTGTATAAGAGAAGAAAAAAAATGAGCGTACATGAAATCTGCACAAGATGATCGCAGATCGGCAGGAATGAGAAGTAAAGAAGCAACCCCTCTTTCCATCCCCTAGTGCCCCCAGCTGACTTGTCAAGTTTTTATCATGAAAGAGTTATCACATGAATATATTTCTTACTTTCCGTATACAATGACCGATAAAGAAAACAAAATCTCAAACAGTATGGAAAGGAGACCGGAAAAAAAAAAACCGAAGCCGCTATCCAGACCACCCAAACCAAAAACCAAAGAGGAGAGAGAAAGCAACAGTCAGAACAATGTTGACATTCATGGTTACTGATGGCAACAACCAATGGCTGAACGTACTCAGCACGGCTTAATTTCATTTGTCCTAAGACGCCAATCGTCTACCTTGTATAACATGCATTGGTTTACATAACTATATGCACGTATACCATTTTGTTTGTCCTCTCCTCCCTCTCTCTCTCTCTCCCTCTCTTTGTGTGTGCGTGCGTGAGTGAGTGTGAGTGTGAGTGTGTGTGTGTGTGTGTGTGTGTGTGTGTGCGCGCGCGCGCGCGCTCGTGCGTGTGTCACTGTGTGTGTGCGCGCGCGTGCGTGTGTGTGCGTGTGTGTGTCCCTGCCCGCGTGCCTGCATGTGCGTGTGTGTGTGTGTGTGTGTGTGTGTGTGTGTGTGTGTGTGTGTGTGCTGACAGAACTTTCTGTCCTCTGCGTGGTGACAGCCCTGAAATGGCCGCAGGTGGTCGTCTGCACTACAACACAATGACCGTGACTGAATCAACATCACAGACAGCTGAACTGGAGTTTATCTCCCAGGGTGTTCTAAGGGTCTATGCTGACGGGGAAAACAGATGCTGCCACATTTTGGTTGCCCACAACATCAGAGAGGGCATGCTGCTGGCGCCAGGTGTGCAGAGATATTTTACACCTTACAAAGTAAATAACATGACAGGCGTGCATCGGGTATCCTACACTTTACGGCGAAAGTAATATCATGCCAGGCGTGCGCCGGGTATCCTACACCTTTCGGCAAAATTAAAATAGTGTCAGGCGTGCACCGGTTTTCCCACCTTTTACGGCGAAAGTAACATAGTGTCAGCCGTGTACCGAGTATCCTACACTTTACGGCGAATGTAACATAGTGTCCACCGTGCACTGAGTATCCTACACTTTACGGCGAATGTAACATATAGTGTCCACCGTGCACTGAGTATCCTACACTTTACGGCGAATGTAACATATAGTGTCCACCGTGCACTGAGTATCCTACACTTTACGGCGAATGTAACATAGTGTCCACCGTGCACCGAGTATCCTACACTTTACGGCGAATGTAACAGTGTCCGCCGTGCACCGAGTATCCTACACTTTACGGCGAAGGTAACATAGTGTCAGGCGTGCACCGAGTATGCTACACTTTACGGCGAAAGTAACATAGTATTAGGCGTGCACCGGGCATCCTACACCTTACGGAGAAAGTGACAATGCCAGGCGTGGACCTTACGGCGAAAGTAGCACGGTGGCACGTGCGCACGGATATCCTACACATCACGGATTAAGTAACACGTTGCAAGGAGTGCACGGATATCCTTCCTTTTACGGTAAAATTACGATGTACGATGGAAGCAAGTACACACCTTAAGGTGAAAGAAACATGATGCTAGGTGTGTGCACGGATAGCCTGCACCTTATAGAGAAAGTAACATGGTGCCAATTGTGAACGGATATCCTACACCGAAAGTTACATGGTGCCAACAACAACAACAACAAAAGCAACATGGTGCCAAATATGAGCGGATGTCCTAGCCGAAAAGAATATGGTGCCAGATATGAACGGATATCCTACACTGAAAATATCTTGGTGCCAGATATGAATTGATATCCTAAGACCAAAGTAACATGGTGCCAGTTATGAACGGATATTCTACACTAAAAATAACACGGTACCAGATACGAACGGATATCCTACACCGAAAGTAACATGGTGCCAGACACGAACGGATATCTTTCACCGGAAATAAATGGTGCTTGGTTGACCCAGGAGTGACGCACCGCGTTCGCACTTTGAAGCTCCGACCGACAAAAAAATTGTCATTTTCACTGCCTATTTTAATACGCTGCTCTCCTCCTCTCCCGTGATCCATCTGCCTCGCCCACACACATCCAATCTGAAATGGTTATTGTTATAAGTTGCGGTGCATGTGGACATCACGCCTGAATGTACCTATCCAAACAACTATAATAATAGGTAGCCCTAATATGGCTAATGTACACCTAATATGGCTAATGCACCTATCTCAACAACTATATAAAAAAAAACAAAAGGTACGAGGGCTTGAACTGGCCAGCGCAACAATGAAAACAAGTATAGACAGTGGACAGCCCCAATGTCGCCAACTGCGAGGAGAATAAACGTCAACATCATGAGAAAGGCAGTAACAAACAGCAACATCAACATTATAACAAATGGATAAGGACATCATGAAAAACGAAAGATAGACGAGGCCATTGGGAGAAACGAAAGATCGATAAAACAAAAAAATTAGGAAAAATGGATTTAAAACCATGACAAATGGAAGGATGGATGTGGTCATCATGAGTATGTAAGATAGATGACATTATGAGAAAGGAAAGGAAAAAAAATAGATACACCCGAATGTGCCTCTTACCGAGAAAGTAACATATAAAGGACTGATGTGGATATCATAACAACTAAACAAGCAAAGATGAATGTGGACATCGCGAGAAAGGACAGACGGAAGTTGACATCATGAGAAAGGAAAGATGGATGTGGACATTCTGAGAAAAGAAAAGTGAGCGAGGACATTATGAAAATGTAAAGATAGATGTGGACACACTGAGAAAGGAAACATGGTTGTGGACATAATCAATAGGGGAAAAAATCATTTTCCTGCGGTTACCTTTGAAGAAAATAAGACAGATAGGAAGGGGTGGAAAAGGGATCTTACAGTTTGCGAGTCTTTTTGTTTATTACAAGTGGCTGCTCATAAAGGAAGTGCCATCGTTTTACTTTTTTTTCGCCACTCAGGACAATGTGAATTGTTTGAAGTCATGCAAGAGAACACAACGGACATATAATTATTTCATATTACATTATACAAGCAACTTACCATTAATCTGCTCGACTGACTGACTGATCGTTGTTTTTTTTCCATTAGCCTATCTATAAATCTTGACTAAGTTTTATTTGATTGATGAATCGTTTTATTTCTTAACCAATGGATTACTGAAATCGGCAAAATAAATTTCCAAGAATCACTGTCCACAAACACGCATGTGCGTGCATAACACACACACACACACACACACACACACACACACACACACACACACACACATGTACACACTATACACGATACACACAACAAACACAATAGGACACAAAACACCGTTGTACAACACAGTGAGTATATGCGCACACACACACACACACACACACATATTCGCGCGCGCGCGCATGCATAAAAACACGCGCGCGCTCGCACGTGCGCA
Source organism: Conus canariensis (assembly GCA_033310375.1). Classification (NCBI taxonomy): domain Eukaryota; kingdom Metazoa; phylum Mollusca; class Gastropoda; order Neogastropoda; family Conidae; genus Conus; species Conus canariensis. The sequence goes on along the minus strand of CM065734.1, from coordinate 18,436,646 downwards.
CGCACATCTGTTTGACATCACTAATGTCGGCTGACGTTAAATTAGATAGGAAACAACAACGATAATAACACTCCCTCCACACACACACACACACACGTGCACGCGCGCGCGCTGACAGACAGACACACACACGGCACGCGGGCACTTACATTCACATGCAAACACGCGTGCGTGCGTGCGCGCGCGCGCTTGCACGCGCAAACACACACACACACACACACACACACACACGCGCGCGCGCGCGCGCGCGAACTCATGTGGATAGACATTGAATTAAAAAAGAAATGACAATGACAAAAACAAGAGCACACATACATACACACACGCGCGCGCGCACACGCACACACAGAGAAGGGGGGGGGGGGGGGGGGGGGAGAGAGTGAGAGTGAGACATTTAATATAGACAGATGCTAAATTCAAGAAATAACAACGACGACCCCCCCCCCCCCCCCCCCCCCACACACACACACACACGAACAGATACCTACCCATTGCTTCCGCACGGGTCAACATTTCACGCAACAGTTCTTGAAAATCACAGACGACAGAATGGGGTTGCTGTCCCAACACTGTCAACACTGGCGTCAGTAAAACTACCCATGAGTTCAAACAGGTTTCAGAAAAGCACGCGTGGGCAACTGTAGATAATGCTCAGCATCAATGTCGCCACAAAAAGAAACTTCTGGGAAGACCACTGACGAAAAACTTACCCATTTTCGGTGTCATGGCTGTGGTGGTTCTTTTTCTCCATGCTGTACTCATGCCGGTGCATTCACATCCGGAGTGTGCGCGCATGCGCAGACCGGTTGCTCAGACAGCCAAGCTGGTCGACCGAACTTCGTGCGTGAGACCGCGACTTGCACGGAATTTCTCAACGTCGCTCATATGGTGCTTGACAAATACTTGTACCAGTTTGAAATGCACTGCTTTGTAGTTGATACGCAACCACAAGTGTGTGTGTCTGTGTGTCTGTGTGTGTGTGTCTGTGTGTTTCAGCGCGCGAAACTGAAAATATTGTGCAACACCTCTCTCTGCCTCTGTCTCTGTCTCTGTTCCTGTCTCTGTCTGTCTGTCTCTCTCTCTCTCTCTCTCTCTCTCTCTCTCTCTCTCTCTCCATCTCTCTCTCTCTCTCTCTCTCTCCTCTTCTCTCTCCTCTCTCTCTCTCTCTCTCTCAGGAAATTGAAGTGGTGGATAGGCGTCGAGTTTTAGGTGCGCGTATTGATAATAATCTTTCTTGGTCTTATCACCTTCACAGTTTATGTAAATCAAGATCAAGACAAATATTTCCGCTGTGAAGGATTAAGCATTTCTTAAATCTTTATGCCAGAAAATTATTCCTACACACACATATTCTCTCTTCAATCAATTATAGTTCAACGCGGTTCGACTCTGCTAATGCTAATGTCATTAAACCTCTTACCAGTATCTACAAAAGAGCACTTAAAGCAGTTCTTTTAAAATCGTCAAGTCTTAGTGCAGAAGGGGATTATACTAAAGCAGGAACTCTTCCGCTAAAAGAAATGTTTAGTGTCAACAAGTGTTTGCTGATGCAAAAACTTGCATCGAGTTTTAGCCCCACCAACTCTTCAGTGTAAATTAACATAAACCCGAGGGACCCAACCAAATTCCAGATTCCCACACCTGGAATAGACCTGTGTAAATCAAGCTTTTCCTACTCAGGTAGTGTGGTTTGGAATTCACTTCCACTACATTTTCCCAGCCAAATTCCAGATTCCCACACCTGGAATAGACCTGTGTAAATCAAGCTTTTCCTACTCAGGTAGTGTGGTTTGGAATTCACTTCCACTACATTTCCCGTGCACTCAAAATGCAAAATCCTTCAAGGAAAAAATAATTACACGTTTCACGGCAGATCATTACTATTAGAGACAAAATACACGTACTAGGGCACACCTCTTGTTTCGCTACATATTTAAACTGTTGCGCCGCTCCCTATCTACTAATATTTTTTTTTGGGGGGGGACCAGATAATGATAAATGAGAAATATGTTTACTCTTGGTGTTATTAATGATTGTAATTATGTCATGATGAATGAGTGTTGTGCATCGGTGCATTGTCACTGACTGATTATTGTGCTAATACTATTGATATCTAAAAGCACTGTAGCTACACGATGGTAAATGTGTGTCCCGATTATTGTTGATTTTATTGGTGTACTATTGCTTTTCAGTCAAAGTACATAGTAATATTTAGCATATAATATTTCAGAAAATGAAAACGAAAATATAATAATCATATCTCTCTCTCTCTTTTTCACCCTCTCTCTTTCTCTCTCTCTTTCCCCTCTCCTCCCCCCCCCTCTCTCTCTCTCTCTCACACACACACACAAACACACACACATACACACATCATGATTAATTAGTGTTATGATTATTGATGCTATGAATGCATTGTCGCTAACTGATAACTGATTGTAATACGGTTCGTTCTATTCTTGCATAGTAATCACATCATAAAAAGTGATATAATAGGTTGATATTATTGATGCATTGTAGTTGTCCAGTAACATCCTCAGCAGTATGTAGTAAGGTAATATTTCACAAAAGGAATATCTCTCTCTCCTCTCTCTCTCTCTCTCTCTCTCTCTCTCTCTCTCTCTCTCTCTCTCTGGCGACCCGACGACTACCTTCTTATCTTCCATCTCTGGCGACCCGACTTCCAGCTTCCCATGTTCTGCCTCCGCCCTACACAGCAGCCATTCCTATTCCCTGACAGTTCTCGCCATCTTTCCATGTTACTTTCCTACCCCGCAATGCATGTGTCTTCGAGACACAAGTTAATTGTGTGTTAGTATGAGACATATCCATAGCGTGCGTGCGTGCGTGCGTGTGTGTGTGTGTGTGTGTGTGTGTGTGTGAACAACGTAGGATTAATTGAAAATACATTGTCAAAGAGTTTGAAAAAAATATATCATCTGCTGTGCTGCACTTTCAGTTTGATTCGCCACGAGCGCTAAACCTGTATAGTTTGACTTCCTTATGGTGAACAAGATACATCAACAGGTGGCCTAAATCAGTTTTATATCAGAAAAAAGATTTATTGGTAATTGCTCCTGTGCTTGCTATAAATCATACTGAAAGGCCTTATCTTGATGCTGTATCATTAAGTATTTGTTACAATATTTGCATAATGATATCACGTACTATATCTTTTATTTGTAAATAAGGGATTGATTGTAAGTGATCAGAATTTAAAAGACATTGTCAAATTTCTAAGACTGAAAATATCGCTAAAAAATGTTAATCACCGATTGAAGGCTGTTAGCAGTCGTTGACATCGTGCAGCAGATGGCGGGAAAGGTCTAACTACCGTTAAACATTCCGCAAAGCGTAGTCTTGATAGCGCTTGTAATTGCTGAGAAAATGCTAATGCCAACCACACACACACACACACACACACACACACACACACACACACACACAACACACACACACAAACACACACACACACACACACACGCGCGCGCGCGCGCGCGCGCGCAAACATTTGCACAAAGAGAGACAGACAGACAGAGAGACAGAAAGTGTATAATAAGCAATCGACGATCATTTGTTAACTCTCGCACGCTGCATACAAAACACAGTCCACATACGAAAGGTAGAAGTATGGATAATCCGTCAGCGGTCGATTGAAGAGAATAATCCCCATGTTAATGACACAGCCAAGGCTTCTCTCCGACACCCGGATTTACAGTGCTGCCTGCAGGGGACAAGGGTGGGGGAGGGGGGGGGGGGCTGGATGGCGGGCCGAAGCATTGGATCACTTTAGAACGATTAACATTACCACGGTTCAAGGGAACGCCATGTCATGAGGCTATTTTATGTGGGTCACTGTGAGAGCAGCCTTACTGATCCGAACGAGCTAAAAACAAAAAGTTGAAGTTGTGTGAAACGAATAGCAGATAACTAATTTGTGGATGTTGTTGTTGTGTTGTTGCTTTCCATATTTATGACATTTGTTTGTTCTGCCTGTAATACTTGTAATGATTATCGTAATAAGAATAAGAGGTCGTTTTTATAGTGCTCTCCATAATCTCAAAACGATCTATAAT
>CM065734.1:18417573-18425073 GCA_033310375.1 Conus canariensis | reverse complement strand
GACTGGGGGAAAAAACTAACGTAGCATAAAAATTCTGGGAGAAAAAAAAAAAATCAAGAAAAAGAAAGTTACACAGGGACATCATGTGTCTCAATTACTCCAAATAAGCCACCATGCGATCAAATAGAAAAAAGTCAGATAAAAAAACAAACTAAATCCACCAAAAACACCTACCTTAACGCACTCTAAAGCATACAGGTGCAAACAGAACCCTCATCAGGATGTCTATGGTTTCAGGTTCTAACAACCCTTACGAGCGCGCCCCGCACCCCCCTGCCCACATGATGACCACCACCAACGCCTGCAACCAACCCACCCTCCTCCCACCAGACGTCCCCTACGGCTCCCAGACTCGCAATCATCAGCCCAACCTGGCCTCTGGCGCGCCCCCTTCTCTGGCCCCCAGAGCCCCCCAACCCGACACGGACCCGGCATTCCCTCCCGGAGGACATCCACCCGCGGGCGGAAGTTCCGGAGGGGCGTCTTCCGGAACGGCTGCCATGAACGGGGCCCCGGAATGGTGCTTCCTGCTTCGTCATCGATGAACGAAGCTCCTGCAATGATGCCTTCGTCCCAAGGTCCCGGACTGATGCCTCCGTCTTCGACTGGCGGTGCCGCTGGTCGGGTTATGCCCCCTTCTTCTTCCATGAACGGGGGTCCGGCCATGTTCTCCAGCTCCGCCCTGCCCAAGATCTCACCGCGGAAGGGGGCGCTTCCGGCGATTCCCGTGGCCGCTGGGTCGTCTTCTCCCGAGGGTCCCCCTCCTCCTGTCTTGACCGCCTTCGGGGATCCCAAGAGCAAGGCCGGAAACAGACAGAGGGAGGGGACGAGTCTGGGGGCCACTGGTAGCAGCATGGCCCCCACCAGGAATGACATGGGCGTGGAAGACATTGAGGAGATATACTAAAGAATGGGGTGGTGGGTTACTTTCACTATTACTGCACTTTTCTGCTGGTGTTACTTGTGTAGTAATGTAGATAGTGTCCCCTGCAGTGGAAGAAAGTAATCTGAAGGCACAGGGGAGGATGTGTTTGCTTTTTTTATTTTTAGCTCCCACACCTTTTTGTTTCAGTCTTTTTTTCTCTCATTCAATCATCATCATCATCATCATCATCATCATCGTCTTCCTAATCGTCTTCCTCATCGTCGTTGTCGTTGTCATCGTCGTTATCATCATCATCATTATCATCATCATTATCGTTATGGTCACTCAGTACGATGATTTGCGTTGTTCTAATGACTTGTCCTAAATTGATCTACCTCAATGCTTCTGTCTATTGTATATTTTGGCCAAGGCTACCAAACGTCACCCTTCTATGTCAAGGAACACCACTCAATAGAACTGGAACGTCCACCTCCTGGGTGTTAAGCTGTCGGAGACGAATGTGGACAGGTTAGATAGCAACTTTTGTCTTCAACTGTGCATCGTTCACTTGAATGTTCTTATTCAGGTGCATAAGGACAGCTGATCAGTTTCGGACTCGGCCATTCAGATGTCAAGTAGCCCAGCACTTTCGTGGCAACCATCAAGCATTTACAATGAGCTTATTTATCTGCAAGACTTCAAGTTTGTGACTTGCACGTTCAATGCGTTCGCATTTTTGTTGGTGTATTTGACTGCATCTGCATGTGGTGTGAACTTGTTCCATTTCGTTACATTTTGTGGCGCGCGAATGTTGAATTCTACTTGCGGTCAGCCGGCAGAAAACGGAGGTCTTGGCTAATTTACTATAAACTGCAGTCTGTGTGGTCGATCCGAACAGGACCAGTCTGTCTTTTCACATAGTACTGCATGCACAAATACTGTTGTGGTCATTTTGGAATTAGACTTTGACATTAATACGAAATATAGAAAGTTTTCTTTGACTAATTCAAAAATGGTGTGGTGAAGGTGGGGAAGATTGGGGACACACACACACACACACACACACACACACACACACACACACACACACACACACACACACACACACAGGTGGACTTTGACGCTTTGAAATATGTTGTGAATGGCAAACTGATGTCGGACAAGAGGGTGAACATAACACCAAAAACATAAATTGCGAAAATTCGCCTTTGACAAATCATTTGTGTACTTAATAAGACGACACAATATCCAAGAAAACAGCCGTTACAAAAACGCAAATATGCAGACAAAAATAAGACCAACTTGAAACAAAACGACAAATTATATGTCATTCACCTCTGTACCCGAAGAAAATATAAGGGGAAAAAATTCAACACGAACAAAACAAGATCTGGTCCATCTAAAACTTATGAAATAAACTGTGTTTTCCTTCAATGTAAAGAACATTGTCTACGACAACTGAAAAAATCCTTTTCTGTCGATTTTTCCGCACATCTACAATGAATTTTGCATCAGATTGTATAATTACTTTAGAAGATAATCTGATGAAAGCGTACATGAAAAGTGAGAGAGATCGAGACAGAGAGACACAAAAGTAGACGGACAAAAACAGAACGGGTGAGAAAAACAGAAAGGAAGAGACAGACAGACAGAGTGACAGAGTCATACAGACAAATAGATAGAGAGACAGACAGAGAGAAGAGAGAGGGAGGGGGAGCGAGACAGAGAAATAAGACTGGCAAACAAACAAGAAGAGACACGAAGAGACTCTAACCGGGGGTGAGAGAAAGGGGCTGGGGGGGGGGGGGGGGAGGGAAAGGGGGGAAGACCAAAAAAAAAAAAAAAAACCCTTGAGAACAAGTTGGCCACTGGCCTTCCATTGACAAGAGTCTTCTCCACACCAAACAAAACTCTTTAAGGCCAGCTGACCCCAGCACAATAAGGTCAAGGCCAGAACGGAGTGAGGGAGGGAGAGTTTCACAACAGCCTATTCGGATCTGGATTCTGGTTTTTGCCTGATAAGACTCCCGAAAGGTCTACAGGTGTGCACACAAGCGGTGATAAAGAGGAGAAAAGGCAGGAAAAGAAGGACAAGCAGGAGGAGGAGGAGGTGGGTGGTGGTGGTGGTGGTGGTGGTGGACAAAGTTGAAGAGATAACAGAGTCTGAGACGGTGAAAACGTTTATTATACAACAGTAGTCCACTATTGAAGAGAGAGAGAGAGAGAGAGAGAGAGAGAGAGAGAGAGAGAGAGACAGACAGACAGACAGACAGACAGACAGACAGACAGACAGACAAATAGACAGACAGACAGGCAGACAGGTAGGCAGACAGACAGACTGACAGATAGATAGACAGACAGACAGACAGACAGACAGACAGACAGACTGATTGACAAACAGACAGACGGACAGGCAGACATTACAACACAGAAGATTGCAAAAATGATCGACTCCAAAATACGATGACAATCGCACAGCTTTAAATAAAACAAAGGAAACAGTTGAAAACGAAAACGAAGCATTACAAAATAAGGTGACTGGTTCAAGTCAATTAAATTGGGACTTTAACACTCCTTGTGATAAGAACACAATAGTATTCGACGACCGACGGAAAGAAGAAAAGAAAATGGGGGCGTCGGGGCGAAGGTTTGGGTCAGAGTCCTACACACACACACACACACACACACACACACACACACACACACACACACACAGACACACACACACACACACGCACACACACACACACACACACACACACACACACACACACACACACACACACGCACACGCACCACACACACACACACACAGAAACGCGCCTGCGCGCGCGCCCGCATGCACACACATACACTCACACTTTATGCACTTCGTCTAATATCACAATGTGTATAGACGTTAAATTGAAGACCTAACCTAACTTTATGCACATATGTGCGCCAGCCACACACACACACACACACACACACACACACACACACACACACACACACACACACACACACACATCACAACACACACACACACACACACATGTCCACGCTCGTACGCACGCACGTACTCAGAACACACACACACACACACACACACACACACACACACACACACACACACACACATTTTTTTTCTTTTTTTTTCACGCACGTACGCACGCACTCAAACACACACACACACACACACACACACACACACACACACACACACACACACACACACACACACACACACGATCCTCATTCTAATCACGTTTATTCGATCCTCGTCTGATTTGGCCAGCTCTTTCTCACACCAAAACTTCGATAATTGCTTTTTTTCTGCAAAAGTCTGCGGTGCGGTATCATTGCTAGAAACCAGGAAAAACACAACAAAATATTGCTCGAAATGATTTGACACAACTGGAATCTTCCATTGACATTACTCCAAATTCCAAGTACAGTCACAGATTAACAGTTGTAGACCGCAGCATACGTCTTCAATGGTAGCAGGTTTTAATGCCGCTAGGCTGATTGCCGTGGCCGTTGGTATAGATGTGAGCCAGAAAGTTGTACAGATTCGGGTCACGTGACCGGAGGTGGTTCCTGGCGTCCATCTCGTTTCGGCATTCGCCGTAAGAGCAACTGAAATTTAGCATAATGATCATCAAGATCATCATCGTCATCATCGTTGTCATCTTTGTCATCGTTACGGTCGTTTTGTGCGATCGTTAGGGAGGGCTGATTCTATGAATTGTAATTTCTGCCTCCACTTGTCACTGCCAGTCCTTTTTCTCGGTAGTTTTGAAAAGAAACATTTTCACATCTGTTGCTAGTGAAATGAAAACCCACAACACTACAGGCTCCTCCCGTCCCACCTACCGTTTTTCAGAGGTATATGTATGATGTTAAAACCTTGAGTACAAACCGGCATGATTTTTTTCCCCCGACAGTATTTTATGACAAACCGCAAGCAAAACACAAGGTCACCCGCAACATCGGAAATACAAAATCCGAGCTCCTGTCTAGCGCGCGTGTGTGGCACTCAGAACTTGGGTCGGCCACGTTAGAACTTCCTTTCCTTTCACTTCGTCTGATCCTCTCTCTCTCTGTCTGCCTGTCTGTCTGTCTGTCTGTCTGTCTGTTTCTCTCTCTCTCTCTCTCTCTCTCTCTCTCTCTCTCTCTCTCTCTCTCTCTCTCACTCTCACGTACACACACACACACACACACACACACACACACACTGTCTGAGAAACTGAATATAACAATCTGTACAGGAATTTTATTTCTTCTTTCCAAAGTGCTGTAAACTTGAGTATTATGGTAGTACCGAGTGAAATGTTTACCTAGGGTTGGAGTGTGCAATCTCCACCAACAATAAATTCCGAGATGTTCGAAATGATGTTTTTTTCTTTGCGCAAATCTGACTAGTTCCAAGAGCATGTTGACCTATCCTTTCCCCCCGGCAAACCCAGGACCACGTAACTCAACGATGTAGGATCGTGGACATAAACAGAATAGCAAGAAGAAAGGAAGAAAGAAAGAAAAACAAAGAACGAAAGAAAGAAAGAAAAGGAAAAAAAATCGCAAAATTAAGGGGAGACAAGAATCGCCCCATATCGTAACTCGATAATCTTCTTTCGTGAAGTTAGAATTCATCCAAGCAGCCTATAAAAACCCAGTGTTTCCAACGTAGAACGGCAAAGTTTTTCCCTTTAAGAACAGCATCTCTACTCACTCCGTCATGCCCCCAGTCTGCATGTTGACCAGGAAGAAAGCGCCAGAAGCTTCCCCGAAGTACTCCGCCGCGTTGGACATGGCGTAGGTGTTCAGGTTCCAAACAGAGCGGGACTTGGCGCTGTTGAAGTTGGCTTCGTTCTGCGTGCACACCGCCATTTTTCTTCGTTAGGACCTGCCTGGTCTGGGGCTTGGGGTGAAAACGGGGGAAGCATGTTCTGACATTTTCTGTGTTTGAAGCGACAGGAGAGTGCTGGAGGCGGAGGAGGAAGGGAAGAAAGAGATCAGTAGAAGGGTATGAAAGAAAGCAGATCACTTCAGACGGGGTATTCAGTTAGAAGATTTTGTTTGTTTATTAATCTATCTTAGTTTATTCAATACTCTCAACAATAAAAAAAAAAAAAAAAAAAAAACATATCCAAAGTAGAATGATGAATTTTTTTTTAAATTAATAGAATGCTCCCACATTACAATGTCTTTATCTCCTTTAAAATTTTGTCGTCAAAACTTCAGATTCGTCTTTTCTGATATCATCATGGCTAGCAAATTTTATGGGGGCTTTTAACATTGCGTCATACTTATTTCATATTTTTAATACCGTAAATAACCATATGCCAGTTTATACTTATCCGAGGGTTACAGTTTCATCCAGCAATACACATCAGCTGGGATTTTTTTTACTAGCTAGCCTTGGGCATACTTTGGTACATACTTTGGTCCATTTCCATTGAGCAGTTTTTGCTGAATTCTGAAACGTAGAGTTTGATTGTTCCAGAGACTCTCAGCTCCCAGCTTGTGCCACTACCTCTCGAAAGTCAGAAAAGCCAGTATGTGTGACTTCTTTTAATGTTTAGCCTGTACTTGCTGTTAAACTTCCTCCATGAAATCACGCAGATATCTCTTGCTTAAGGTATGGAGTGTAATACACTCTTTTCTTTTTATCACCCTTGATTTTTTCACGATGTAAATATGGTCGTATGATTTCTTCTGACTCAAAGGACGACCGTTGTGATGATTCATTATAACTGCGTAAAAGCATGATTTCGTGGTGATTACAGTTACGGATCTGGCAAAAATCTCTGAAGTAGAAATGATGAGGATATGATTCCGTGTGTCCGGATAGGGATGAGAGGGCAACGGTTACGGAAACGTCCATATTGACCAGAGCAATCAATGTCAAGTTATCATGGGGCAACCCACGTGAGGAGACACTGCGCTGCTTCAGTCACTTCAGTGGTGTTCCATGGCGCCTGTTCTGATCCAGCATACGCAGGACTCCACCTACTATGTCCCCTACTGACGACAGTTATTGTGTAGACGCGGAACCAGCATGAATGAGCATTTCCCCCGGAGGCGTCACCATGTCCGTCCAACGACGGCCCCCATGAACTTGCCGATGCTGGAAGCTCGGCATGGACTCAAGAAGAGCGAAGACACGGAGAGTAAACGGAAGTGATATCACCTTCAGAACAAGGCATGAAGGGCCATAGAATTCGGAACTTTTTTTGTGCTGATCGATGAGGATGAGGATGATAAATATGCTGCCATGGAGTTCCATTCCTGTCTGAGACCTTAGTTTATGCTTACTTTCTTAATATTTCCCGGCGTCAATCAAGCCCGAGAGATACAGATACCTGCAGTAGTTGTCAGGAAATTTGAACAGCGTATCCATTACGTGGATGAAACTCGACTAAGTGGTTTTAGTCTTTCTAACTCGACTCCACAGCAAATTGAACTCTTGGAAGGAGCCGATCGGTGCAGAGAAATCCCTCAAACAAACAGCTCTGATGATGGACATCGAACTGACGACTTCCCATCTGGGAGTCCGCGACGCTAGCCACTACGCCACGACGGCTGGTACAATGATGATGGTGAAGATGATGTTGATGATGATCATAGTAATAACAACAATAATAGTAATGATG
>CM065734.1:18397573-18415073 GCA_033310375.1 Conus canariensis | reverse complement strand
CATAAATTACGATAAAAAGCAATGTACATTTCAGCACTAGCTGTAGGAACTCACAATAAACTCTGCGCGCGCGCAAGCACACACACACACACACACACACACACACACACACACACACACACACACGCACACACTCACGCACTCACACACCACTCCACTGTTCATGCGAGAGCCACGTCGATTTTGTTCGTTTAGCCCTGATTTCTACCCTTTCGGGTCATCCGGGCTACAAACCACGTGACCGGATGCCTAAATGGAAAAGGAGCTCACTGTGGCAGGCAGGCGTGTCAGCCAGATGAGAGAAGTCAGGGAAGACGGTGACTCCCTCTGACGCGGTGAAGATGCCCGCCCCACCCGGACTGTTGGCCACCCCGTTGAAGACGTGGTCCGGGGCGTACTTCATCATTTTGTGCAGCGTCAGGGCCGCCTGAAAGGACACGTTTTCAGGGGCCATAATTGCACGGACGTCATTGAAGATGTAATGTACCAGAAAAGCTTAATCAGCTAAGACAGTGAAATGACAAAGTGAGCTAAAGTGTAGAACAGGAAAAATCCTCAGAAGCGTTTAACCGACTCAGCAAATCTGGTCAAACAAGCTTTCACTTCGGACCAACCTTAGATTCCACCGCTCAACTTTGCTGTCAAACTCTCTGTGTGTGTGTGTGTGTGTGTGTGTGTGTGTGTGTGTGTGTGTGTGTGTGTGCCCGCGCGCGTGTGCATGTGTGTGTGTGTGTTCGTTTTATTTATTTACATTTTTGCACAGCTATGAAAAATAGCACCCAGATGCTAGCCAAGAAAGCATGCTTGATGCTTTCCATTCCTGTTACAAAGAAAGCGGTTTTGGCACGCAAAGGAGCGACTTCATCCCTACCGAGGAAGTCATAACGTACAAAACAACCCCGGTGTTCTCCATCATATGATGTCAAAGGCGCGTGGACTGCCTGAATCATGTAGCTCATTTTCCCCGTAACGTCCAGCAAGCCAGGTGCTTAGGCTGACACCTTCAGGAAGAAGACGAAGAGGATGGCTAAAGCTTAACTGGCGGCTGACCATAGGGCGTGACATCCACGCACACAAGCTGGCGTGACGTCAGAACGCTGACTGCTGATTGATTGACCTTGCTAGAGAGTGATGACAGCTTCATGCGTCAGACGACGTGGTAGCTTCTAAACGCGGACTGAATCCACCCGAAGTCCCATGCGATAGAACAGTAATGCCATACGGCACAATGCAGATCAATGGGCTAACACAACGTAAAACAGAGCAAAGCAATACAGCAGAATGAAGGACAATGTTGAGCAGCGAAGTTCTTTTGTTTTTCTTTAAGTCAACTTCTGTTCATGGCCTCATGACATTGGACAAAAATGAATGCTGTTAATGATTGGGCATATACTAAGTAAGCCTAATTTATAAAGCACCCTCCCTCATCCCCTCCCAAAGAAAAAAAAAGAGACAGAAGAAACGGATAATGAGATAAAGAAGAACTACTCAACTGATCGATGAAGTGACAAAATAAAGAAGAACTACTCAACTGATCGATGAAGTGACAAAGCAACTAATTAATCAACTAACTTTCTGACCCACCAACTGCCTGTGTTGAACCAGCCACACAATATTGGTAAAGGACAAGGCCCGCTGATTAACTGATTATAATAACATCTGTCGTCCACACACTTGTCCACTGAACCAACCCACCGGCCAGCCAACCCACCGCCAGCCAGCTAACCCACCAGCCAACCAACCCACCAGCCAGCCAACCAACCCACCAGCCAGCCAGCCAGCCAGCCCACCAGCCAGCTAACCCACCAGCCAGCCAGCCAACCAACCCACCAGCCAGCTAACCTACCAGCCAACCAGGCAGCCAACCCACCAGCCAACCAACCCACCAGCCAGCCAACCAACCCACCAGCCAGCCAGCCAACCCACCAGCCAAACAACCCACCAGCCGACCAACCCACCAGCCAGCCAGCCAACCCAACAGCCAGCCAACCCACCAGCCAGCCAACCCACCAGCCGGCCAACCCAACAACTGCTGTCATCACAGGATACCTACCACATAGAGGGTCTGTTGCGAGGTGCGCGGACTGCCGACGATTCTGATGAAGTTGCCGGCCGGCTTCTGGTTGGGGGCGATACGTCCATCTTTGCTGAAGTACATGAACTTGAATCCGGCGGGGTAGCTGACGCGATGAGTCGGCACGTTCTTCTCCAGCCATTCACGGTATTCTGCGCTGCACGACATCGAGAAAAGAAACAGCCTCAAAGTCTGGACGAGTCATGAAACGTGTTGAAATACCTGGATCGATGATTTTTTGATGTATCTGTTCTGTAGTGATACTATTCTAGTTCACCGCATGGTCTTTTTTTCTTCTTCTCGTAGAAACAATAACGAGACAGACAGACAGGTAGACAGACAGAAAGACACAGACGGACAGACAGACAAACAGACAAAGACAGAGGAGACTTCATACTTCAGACTTTTGTTCAGTAAGGCCATTGGCCCATTTCAAGGGGTATGAGCACAATCATTCAGATGAAAGGTAAAAAACAAAAGACATGGGGAGAGAGAGAGAGAGAGAGAGAGAGAGAGAGAGAGAGTGTGTGTGTGTGTGTGTGTGTGTGTGTGTGTGTGTGTGTGTGTGTGTGTGTGTGTGAAGCAGCCACGTTGTATCGATTTAAGTGATGAAGCAGAAATATAAAACGAAAGCCGCGATGACTTACCTGACGGGATCCGTAGAGAAGTTGCCGTAGGGAGTGACGATGGGAGGCCTGCAGAGGACGGCCCCTGCACACACCAAGCTTTGTAGATCATTCTCCAAAAACCCGTGACAATGAGTCAGCATGATATCAGACCAACACACACACGGAAGAGCATCTGGGAAGGCTGCTGACGGATCCACGCGTACTTGACTGCTGGTATTTATTAGTTAGCTGTTCAATGACAAAGCGACCAACTGTTTAACGGCTGGGCTGTTCGGCTCTAGTGCTAAGCTCGTGAGTTCGAGCATGTGAAAGCTTGAAGCCCTTCTGTCCACCCAGCAGTAAACAAGTTCGTGTTTGACTTCTGGGAAGGTTCAGGGAGAAGGGTGGCTGCTTTCGCTGTCTATAATACTGTGCCATGGACACCGTGAACTTCCATGATACTGTGCCATGGACACCGTGAACTTCCATGATACTGTGCCATTGACACCGTGAACTATAACACTGTGCCATGGACACCGTGAACTTCCATAATACTGTGCATTGACACCGTGAACTTCCATGATACTGTGCCATTGACACCGTGAACTTCCATGATACTGTGCCATGGACACTGTGAACTTCCATGATACTGTGCCATAGACACCGTGAACTTCTATGATACTGTGCCATTGACACCGTGAACTTCCACAATACTGTGCCATGGACACCGTGAACTGCCATAATACTGTGCCATTGACACCGTGAACTTCCATGATACTGTGCCATGGACACCGTGAACTTCCATGATACTGTGCCATTGACACCGTGAACTCCCATGATACTGTGCCATTGACACCGTGAACTTCCATAATACTGTGCCATGGACACCGTGAACTCCCATGATACTGTGCCATTGACACCGTGAACTTCCATAATACTGTGCCATGGACACCGTGAACTTCCATGATACTGTGCCATTGACACCGTGAACTTCCATGATACTGTGCCATGGACACCGTGAACTTCCATGATACTGTGCACCATGTGACACCGTGAACTTCCATGATACTGTGCCATGACACCGTGAACTTCCATGATATTGTGCCATTGACACTGTGAACTTCCATGATACTGTGCCATGGACACCGTGAACTTCCATGATACTGTGCCATGGACACCGTGAACTTCCATGTACTGTGCCATGGACACCGTGAACTTCCATGATACTGTGCCATGGACACCGTGAACTCCATGATACTGTGCCATGGACACTGTGAACTTCCATGATACTGTGCCATGGACACTGTGAACTTCCATGATACTGTGCCATTGACACCGTGAACTCCATGATACTGTGCCATTGGACACGTGAACTTCCATGATACTGTGCCATTGACACCGTGAACTCTATGATACTGTGCAATTGACACCGTGAACTTCCACATACTGTGCCATGGACACCGTGAACTTCCATATACTGTGCCATGGACACCGTGAACTTCCATAATACTGTGCCATGGACACCGTGAACTTCCATGATACTGTGCCATGTGACACCGTGAACTTCCATATACTGTACCATGGACACCGTGAACTTCCATGATACTGTGCCATTGACACCGTGAACTTCCATGATACTGTGCCATGGACACCGTGAACTTCCATGATACTGTGCCATTGACACCGTGAACTCCCATGATACTGTGCCATTGACACCGTGAACTTCCATAATACTGTGCCATGACACCGTGAACTCCCATGATACTGTGCCATTGACACCGTGAACTTCCATAATACTGTACCATGGACACCGTGAACTTCCATGATATTGTACCATTGACACCGTGAACTTCTATATACTGTGCCATGGACACCGTGAACTTCCATGCTACTGTGCCATGGACACCGTGAACTCCCATGATACTGTGCCATGGACACCGTGAACTTCCATGCTACTGTGCCATGGACACCGTGAACTCCCATGATACTGTGCCATTGACACTGTGAACCTCCATGATACTGTGCCATGGACACCGTGAACTTCCATGATACTGTGCCATGGACACCGTGAACATCCTTAATACTGTGACATGGGCACCGTGAACTTCCTTAATACTGTGCCATGGACACCGTGAACATCCTTAATACTGTGCCATGGGCACCGTGAACTTCCTTAATACTGTGCCATGGACACCGTGAACTTCCTTAATACTGTGCCATGGACACCGTGAACTTCCTTAATACTGTGCCATGGACACCGTGAACTTCCTTAATACTGTGCCATGGACACCGTGAACTTCCTTAATACTGTGCCATGGACACCGTGAACTTCCATAATACTGTGCCATGGACACCGTGAACTTCCTTAATACTGTGCCATGGACACCGTGAACTTCCAAAATACTGTGCCATGGACACCATGAACGTCCATAATACTGTGCCATTGACACCGTGACCTTTGAAGGAAGAGTTCGCCATCCCGGTGGTCATCAGGTTTCGAATCTTTGACCTCTCAACGACTGAACATCAAGAGGGGGGGGGGGAGGGGGGGATAGGGGGGATAACTCACACGCTGTCCTGTCTCTTACGTTACTTCGGCACCGAAGTTACAGAGTTTGTACTCTGGCAACGCACCAAAATCTTACTGTTTCAAAGACATGCGTCAACACGGTCATACCTTACACACACACACACACACACACACACACACACACACACACACACACACACACACACACACACTCACTCACATTCATGCGCACGCACAATTTGGGAAAAGGAGAGAAGGGGGGGGGGGGGGAGTCCTTTGGTGAGCAAAATTTAAGATACGCTTTGGCAAGTAATAACAATTAATAGTAATTTGTAAGTCTGGACGTTGCAATATTGTTTGATGACATTTTCCCCCTTAAAATGTTGCCAATAGACCCTCTGAAACGGTAATATTTTCAGTCCAGTGGACAATGGAATTTTAAGCTGAATCATCGTCAGTTTTGGAGGAAAACGATGCTTTAAAAAAAAAAAGAAGATGATGATGAAAAAAGAAAAGTTCCATGCTGTTGAACAACAATATTTCTGACAAACGGTTTATTTTGCTCGAAGTTAAAAACATGCATGTAGAGGAGACCAAAAAAAAAAAAAAAAAGAAAAAGGGAGGGAGGGGCGGGATGAACGACTATCAAAAATATATGACACTTGAATCTAATGGATAGTCATTTCGAAACTTCGGACGGAAATGTGTCGATGAAATAATGTTTCCAGCAACTTTCTGAAGTCTGCATTGTGGGAGCCTAAGTGTGACCCAAACACATGTCCGCTATTTGACAGGCTTGCCGAAGAGACGGTACAGCTTCGACACAATCGTCCAGACAAGGCAGACACAATGGTTTCCTTCAGGTGGGACTAGTTGTGTGCTCTCGGTCTGTTCTCCAGCGAGCAGGGGGGGGGGGGGGGGGGTGTGGCCTTGCGAAGGTTGGCGTCAAAGTATATTTGGTGTCAGCTGTACGCTGTATATCCGTCTAAAAATGAACCTTCGATCAGAGGTTTTTTCTTTTTTCTTTTAGAATTTGTCTCTGTTCCCCTAAATGTCCTTTTTTCCAAGAATGAAGAATTGGCGACTGCATTTGTATTTTTCTACGATTTAGACATTAATTTAGGAGAAAATGATGATGATGATGATGATGTATGTGATGATGAGATGATACTATTACTACTACTATTTACTAATGATGATGATGATGTGATGATATTATAATAATATTATTATTTACAACATATAATTAGCAATAATAATAATAATAACTAAATCAATAATAATAAATAAAGAAAAAACTAAACGAACATTATAAGCAAAGAATGAAGAGAAATAGTCTATTAACATACGCAGAAAATATACAGAAAACACAACAAACACACGCACACACACACACACACACACACACACACACACACACACACACACACACACACACACACACACAGAGAGAGAGAGAGAGAGAGAGAGAGAGAGAGAGAGAGAGAGGGAGAGAGAATAAGACAGGAAGGTAAAGATAAAGACTCAGCATACCAAGAACCGAAGTAAGAATGGCGGCAAAGAACCACATGTCTGCAAATCTCAACAAACGCTCCACTGACGAAGGCGGCTCTGTACCCAGTGTCCTGAAATGACCCTTCCATGGCGGACCTTTATACCTGCTACAAGAATTTGACCTCCAGTGTTCTGGTCACTCTTAACAGATCAGAGATTCAGACAGTCTTATCTTTAACACCGAATGTCCTCCTTGTACTCCACCCCCCCCCCCCCCCCCCCCCCCCCAGTCTGCCCTCTCTTATCAGTAAAGATTCATTACATTAGAAATACTGTGGTTAAATTGTTCTGTCTTTGTTTTCATGCCAGTTTTTTTTTTTTTTTTTTAATTTCTACTGTCTGTCTGTCTCTGAAGCCGTCGAGTAAGCGGAACATATCTTAGGGTTCGTCGTCAGAGTATTTTGGTGATTCATTTCGAAGCCCAAGATTGAATGTTGTCTACTCTGTGTCTTAATATGTTACAGGTAGGTATCAAATGCTCTCTCTCTCTCTCTCTCTCTCTCTCTCTCTCTCTCTCTCTCTCTCTCTCAGATTAATTTCCTACCATTCAGTGTGTGTACACCTGCTAGTGTGTATGACTGTTTGATTGGCGGCTTCCTATCTAATGAGACAGTCTCACCCCCAACCCCCCCCCCCCCACACACACACACACCACACACCTCCCCGCAAAAAAAAAAAAAAGATAACGGAAGCTTTGAAATATTGGTTCAACAGTGGATTTGTTTAATTGTTTTATCAGTGTGCGAAAGACGAAAAGGAAAGAGGTTAACGGAGGGACAAGAGACACAGTGCAGTGTCACGGTATTGTTCGTTGATGAAATGTCTGTCCCCAAAAGACAGAGGTAAACAAGGGATGAAGAACACAGTGGACATGAACATCAGGCAAATGACGGTTTTGTTTTTTTTTTTAGTTCCTTTGAATTTATTTTTACCAGCTGTATAAATATTGTTTTACGACAGATAAGTGTTAAGTTCATTAATACTGTTACATGTAAGTCTGAAGACAGCAACACCCCCCCCCCCCCTTCTCCCCCTTGCTCTCTTTCTGTTACTGCATGTGTGTTACAACACACTTAGTATCACCGACACTCTCCGATTATCAGACCACTCCCGTTTCTCCGTTGTTTCAGTACAACCACAGCATGGACTGAGAAGGGAAAGAACCCCTCCGGCTAAAAAGGGTTTTCTATGGTGCATGTCGTGTAATTGGCTTGTTTCTTGCGTTCGGCGGCAGAATCTTTTTTCCTGTCAAGTTTCCTAAAAAATAAAAAATGAAAATAAAAAACTTGCCCCCGATAAAGCTGATAATCCGTGTTACCAATCCGATACTCTAAACTATTGACTTGACGGACCAGCCAAAAGACTATCTTTATAACTCTAAACGGCTCTGTCATCCAACTGAATTATTTCACGTGTTAGGCGAATCATCTTCAAACAGTGAATGTATTATTGGAAGAGTTTTATCTGATAAGCTCGGCAATGAATAAAATGAAGGGAAATAAGCTCTGATATTTCGTCACCGTCTGACGGGGGTCACTGCTGGCGATTGATTCTGGTGGTGACGGGTATGTGTCACATCAGTTCCCGTGACACCCCCCCCCCCCCCTCCCCATTCCCCCCGAGCCTCGTTTGGTACACTGGTTGGTTCAGCTTGGGAAAGGTACGTGGTGCAAACTTCTTACAGCTAACGTAAAAGGTTACAGGAGACAGGTCACTGGAAATCTTTCAATCATTAAAAAAGAGGATTTTTCAGGCAAAAATCGATTTAAAAAAAAAGAAAAGAAAGATTTAACACAGAATCTAGCTCTAATATGAATGAATATGTATGCTGTCCGTTCACAAGGTGTAAAGTCAAACAGTTCAACAGTCAAGACTGCTTATTGCATACATATAAAGACTGTTATCATTATCGTCATAATTATTATTATTATTATTACGTCTCTATCTGAAACACACTCCCCATAGAGGCACAAACAATTTTGAGCAATGGGTTTATTGAAACCGTTTCCTTTTGGCCATGTCGAACGAAGAAATCCATACAGAGAAATACCAGATTTGAGCAGATGCATCACACCACCGATTGTCCATTAACCGCACAAAAGTAATAATTATGAGGAAGGTTCAGTTGTCTAGTTTCTAGTTCTTAGCAGTTGAACTGCACCACCCACTGCCCAACAGCTAAAAAAAAAAAAAAAAAAAGCAGGAAAAGAAAATCAGCGAGACTCAATCATTCAGTGTCCGGTTTTGAGTACTTGCACTGCACCACATGCTGCCAGACAGTTGTCCACAAGGAACCACTGTCAGCAAGATTCAGCTGCCTGGATTCTGGGCTGTGTTTCTTTCGTCCATCTAACTTTGTTTCCTGCAGATCTAGCGGCTGAACCAGTCGGAAACAAAGCTTTTACTGTGTTAATAATTTGAACTGGGCTTGTCCAGTTACTGTCTTCTGTCTGGCTTATCTTGAGAGACACAGTTACGCATTAGGCAGCAGCGTCAATCCTTGGATCATGACGCCATTTTCACGTAATGTGTGTAGCCGATCTAGTGCATGTTGTCGAAAGGTGAACGATGGCTTCAATATCTAGTTGGTTTTATTTTTTGCAGAAGTATTTTTCACATGGGAAACACTACGCCGCAGGCTTGATTTAGACACAAAACACTGCTTAGTGTCACAAGCAGGATTGTTGTCCATGTCGTAAGTAGTGTTCTGTGTGCTTTAATTCAAAACAGTAAATAGGCTTACTGAATGGCAGTGCATTCACCCGGTACCAGCGCAGCATCTTCTTTGGTGGGTGGCCTCATATCGCCTGATACTGATATCTTCCTGTGCGATTATGACAGAGACGTTCTTGGCGTGGCTGTGTGTATGGAGTTGTGATGACAATGGAAAGCCCACAGGGGTTGAAGTAGCAAATGAAAATGTTCGAGTACGGAGGCAATAGCGTGGACGTGAAGCAGCAGGTGTGGAGAAGCCTTTCTCCTAGTCACAAAAACGCAATGTGCAGTCAGAATGTTCCTCTTTGTTTATATGCAGTTCGCCATTAAATCTCTCTGCTGAGTTATTGCTGTAAGGAGGTTGGGATTATGTAAACCTTTGTCGTCCGATTTTTATGATAACTCCAGGTGAATGTTCTGCACCAGTTTAATGAAAACAAACAAATGGCAAGTTGCTGATGGGATGAAATCACACACACACACACACACACACACACACACACACACACACACACACACACACACAGACGCGCGCGCGCGATTCACACACACACACACACACACACACACACACACACACACACACACACACACACACACACACACTCACACCATTTCAAATAATCTTTACTGAATTCTTATCAGGTGTTTTTTTTTGTTTGTTTTTTTTGGTCATCTCTCCAAAATTTCATTTGTCACGATTTCTGCGAATCACATCCGAATCTTAAGAGCTACGTACATTATTCAAATCGTTTACCATTCAATCGAAATCAACAGATGGCACCTCATGTCAGAAACTGGGCAGTGGTCAGCAGCCAAAGACTTCCCATCACTGTCTGTAGCAGATGTGGAGTCCACTGACCTGGTCGGCGTGGCCATTAGTCCAGACGTGAACTAGGAAGTTGTACAGATCCAGGTCATGTGACTTGATAAGGTTCCTGGCGTCCATCTCATTGCGACATTGGCCATAGCTGCAGCTGTAATTAAAACACAATTATCATCTGCATGAAATGGAATCATTGTTTGCCTGCGGTTTTCTTTTTTCTTTTTTTTCTTTTTTTTTTTTTGTGTGTGTTCTATCTTCTCATTTTCTTTTCAGTGAACAACTTGTTTTCCACAAACTCATCAGATTCGATGAAAGGAGAAAAAAGGCAAAATTTATGCTTCATGAAATGAGCTGTTTTAAACTATATTTGTAAAAAAATAAAGAGGTATAGACTGATAGGTTACAGACTGAAGGATCAGCTGAGCGATAAACAAACAGGCCTTCACACAATCAACTGAAACAGTGGTTTCTTTACCTGACTCCGCCGTGTCTCCAGTTTGCAGAAATGAAATGCTCTTCCCTTGGTTACACACACACACACACACACACACACACACACACACACACACACACACACACACACACGCACACACACACACACACACACACACACACACACACAGCATGCTCTTTGTCCTTTTATAATCACTCTACTACAACCCCAGATTCCACAATCAAATGATGTAATGATACAAACCACAAAATACCGGGAAGCCTGAAAAACCCAGTCAGTTACAGCATTAAACTCACATTCAGATGGTTGTCAGTTCGAATCCCAGGCCACCCCCCCCCCCCCCCACCCCCACCCACCCCCAACCCCTTCCCCACTCAATCGGTATTTTTCGCCCATCGTACCGTGTAATTGTTTTGGTGGTAAAAGTATAGCGTAAGTTATGCCCCCTTCTCCCTCTCTCTTGGGACGGTTAGCCTCGTTTGCCA
The DNA here is from genome assembly GCA_033310375.1 of Conus canariensis. Classification (NCBI taxonomy): domain Eukaryota; kingdom Metazoa; phylum Mollusca; class Gastropoda; order Neogastropoda; family Conidae; genus Conus; species Conus canariensis. The sequence continues at coordinate 18,403,827 of CM065734.1, read as the reverse complement.
TAGAAAGAACTGAGTATGACCTAACCTGATCTGACCTGACCTAAACAACACACCGTTCTTTGGGTGGGTGAAGCCGCAGAGAGCGATCACCCGTTTGCCTATCGATCAATGAGCATAAGAAACCGCACCAGCAAAATGCGGATGTTCCGAGAGAATTTGTTGTATGTGCGCCCTTGTACGTTGTGTGCACGTATTTACATATATGTGTGTAAAGGCTGAGAAAACCTTGAGACCGACTGGAAACAATTTGAAACCGCACAAAAAATACATTTGGTGATTGTATTCCGGCAGAGTTAAAACTGGCTTAAAATGCCTGTATTTACAGGCGTCGGGCGAATAAGTTAAACATGACATAAAATATGACTCAAAAAGGAAAAGATGCTCCCAGGATTCACCGAAAGGGGAGAGAATGATGAATCCATCGGTGCTCAACCAATCATGACTGCAAATCCCAAACGGACTATGAACATGGACCAAATGGAATATCCATGTGTCTGTGGAAAGCGTTTCGCTACCACCCGTGGCATGAAGATCCACAGAACAAAGATGGGATGTGTGAAGACTCATCTGAATGAGCAGCAGCGCACTGCATCAGCAGATAAGACGTCGGAAGACCAAGGCCAGGATTTAAACCACAGTGCCAAGGACATCCACGCTGTTGGTTCGGATGAGGAATTTGCACAGGCCCTCGATGCCAGGCGCCTGAAACTCAACCTGCCACGAGCAAACGAAACTGAAGATTGGGAGAAACTGGATGCAAAAATCGTCCAAAGACTCGATGCACTGATAGGGAAAAGCACCCTGGAACACAAACTAGCCACATATGGGGACATTGTGTATGCCACATGTAGAGACGCCTATGGAGCAAAACTACCCAAAGAGAAAACACCTCCAAAGAAATCCAGACGCCAAGAAAAGATGGACAAGATCAGGGTCCAAAAGAAAAACCTCAAGATGCAAATGAAGACCGCACTGCCAGCTGAAAAACAAGGCTTGGAAAAACTGTGGAAAGACCTGAAAGAAAAACACAGTGCCCTCAGCAAAGCGGAATCTGCGAGGAAGAGGAAGAGCAAAAAGAAGAAGACACAAGAGCGCTTCTTCAGAGACCCCTTCCAGTTTGCCAGAACACTGTTTGAGCAGCCAGAATCTGGGACCCTAAGTGTGGACAAAGGAGTTCTTGAGCAGCATCTGAGGAAAACATACTCTGACCCACAGAGCAAAGCACCACTCGACATTCAAGGTCTGTGTGGCCAACCAACCCTGAGGAACAGTTCAATGGCAAGCCTCCAACGTTGGCGGAAATCAAGAAGGTGGTCGACAAAGCCAGAGCCAAATCATCACCAGGGCCAAACGGAATACCTTACCAGCTTTACAAGAAATGTCCCAAGGTGCTGGAGTGGCTCCACAGGCTGCTGCGATCGGCTTGGAGAAACCAGAAGATCAGCGGCCAGTGGATGACGGCAGATGGTGTGTACATCCCCAAAGAGCAAAACTCAAGTGACATTAGCCAGTTCAGGCCAATATCACTACTGAACGTCGAAGGGAAAATCTTCTTCTCTGTCATGGCAGCAAGGCTGACCAAGTACCTGATGGAAAACAAGTACTTGGATGTGTCAGTCCAGAAAGGTGGCATCCCAGGCGTGGCGGGCTGTGTAGAACACGCCACAATGATCTGGGACGCAATCCAAAAAGCAAAAACAGAAAAGAGAGACCTGGACGTAGTGTGGCTTGATCTGGCAAACGCATATGGATCTGTGCCCCATGAGATGATACAGTTGGCTCTTGAGATGTACCATGTGCCAAAGAACATCCGCGAAATGCTCAAGAAGTACTTCAATGGCTTCTCAATGCGGTTCTCTACCAAGGAGTACACAACAGACTGGATCAACTTGGAAGTGGGTATTGCAATGGGCTGTGCAATTTCCCCAATACTGTTCGTGCTGGCAATGGAACTCATCTTGAAAGCAGCAACAAACAACGCGAGACAAACAGACCTTGGCGATGGATACAAGATGCCTCCTCTCAAGGCCTTCATGGATGAACACTACAGTGATTTCATCCAGAGAAGACGAGACACGTCATGTGCTGGAGAGGCTGGACGACATAGTTGCCTCATCCAGAATGAAGTTCAAGCCAAAGAAATCACGGAGTCTCTCACTGAGGAAAGGAAAAGTGGCCGGATCTGTGGTCTTCAGTGTTGCCAACCAGGCCATTCCAACAGTCACAGAAGAACCAGTCAAGAGCCTTGGAAGATGGTATGATGATACGCTGAAAGACACACAAAGAGCAAAAGAAACCAAGCAGATGGCGGAGGAAGGCTTGGAGACCATTGACCAGTGTGGGCTCCCTGGCAAATACAAGGTCTGGTGTCTGCAGTTCATGCTGATACCAAAGCTGCTATGGCCTCTGATGATATACGACATCTGCACCAGCATAGTGGAGGCAATGGAAGCCAAAATCAACAAGTTCACAAGGAAATGGCTTGGTGTCCCACCCTGTCTGACTGACATAGCGCTGTACTGTCGCCAAGCAAAGCTGAAACTACCCCTGAAATCCATCCTGGAGGAATACAAAGCAGGGAAGATCAGACTTCAAAGCATGCTGGAGGACTCAGGAGACAAGGTGGTAGAAGCAATTAAGCCCCAGCTGAAGACAGGCAGAAAATGGAAAGTTCAAGAGGCGATGGATTCTGCAAAAGAAAGTCTCAAGATCAGAGAAATAACAGGACACACACAGACCAACAGACAGGGACTGGGGGTGACCAAAACTGAATGGTGGTCAAAGGCCAAAGGAAAAGCCAAAAGAGACATGATGATTCAGGAGATGAGAAAAGAAGAAGACCAAAAAAGACTCCAAAAAGCAGTCCAGCAGAGCCAGCAAGGGCAATGGACAACGTGGGAGAATGCACTCCAAAGAAGTCTCACTTGGAATGACATTTGGCACATGGCCCCTCTCAGGATCAGCTTCATTCTCAGATCTGCATATGACCTTCTGCCCTCAAATGCAAACCTGGTGAAGTGGGGGAAAACAGACGATCCTGCATGCCCCCTCTGCCATGAAAAACAAACAGTGGAGCATGTCCTAAGCTCATGTAAAGTAGCCCTGGCTCAAGGAAGGTACACATGGAGGCACAACCAAGTGCTCAAAGAAATTGTACAAGTAGTCTGGGCTAGTACCAAAACCACAAAAGGGAAAATCAGGACTCCAAAAGCACCCGCAACATTCTTCACGGCAGGAGGCAGCAAATCATGGCCAAGAACAACAGTGCCACTCGAAACATGCAGGCAGAGTCTGCTGGACGGGGCAGATGACTGGGAGTGCACTGCAGACCTCCCAGAATGGAAGAGTCACCCAGAGATCATCAGCAAGAGTGGCATGAGACCAGACATAGTAGTCCACTCTAAGTCAACCAAGTAGCTGATCATGATCGAGCTCACGGTGCCATATGAGAACAGAATGGAGGCAGCTCAAATCTACAAGACTGAAAAGTATGCTGATCTGGCAAACAGCCTGAGGAGAGAAGGCTATCAGGTCAAAGTCCTCACTGCAGAAATCGGAGCTAGGGGGTTTGTAGGAACGTCTGCATACAGCCTCATGAAACAGCTCTCAGTTGCAGGGAAGGAAAAAACCAGAGCCCTGAAAGCAATGGCAGAAGCGGCAGAGAGGTGTTCAAGCTGGATCTGGTCAAGGAGGAACAAAAGTGAACTTCATAAGGCTTAATTTCCCTACAAATATCAGGTGTCCCTGTGGCTCAGTGGTTAAAGCGCGAGTCATTAAGTGGAAAATGAGCATGTCCAGAGGGTCAGGGGTTCGAATCCCAGCCATGGCTCGTCCCAAGATGGGAAAAAAAAAGGGGCAGCAGAGGGACATCCGGAGTCATGAACCGGGTGTGGCCCAACCCCCCTAGAGTGTCAGGAGATAAGGGCCGAAACACTTGCTTGAAGGGGGCTTCTCTTCTGAGGACTCTCTGCTGCCACGCTCTCCACGAGTTTCTTTCTACTGACTCGGGTTATTTTAGTAATGTTTATATAGAGGGATTTTTTCAGCCAGCAACACCTCAAAACAGCTTCACACACTGGCCTGTAGTTAAGTACACATGATCTTCGTAAAACAACTTAGGTTTCCAAATTATAATGGTTAGCCTTAATTCATCGGAGTCCAACAACTAGGCTACCATGGACGACACTGGCAAGAACGCTGGACTGAGACGCCAGCCAGCATCTACTCACCCTGCTAACATGGTGTTCGCTGTGCGTGCAGCCCACAGAGATACATCTAATGGTGTGAATGCCGGCTATACGGTCATCCAGACAGCTCCATCCTCCCCCACCAGCTTCCCTCCCATTTCCATTGCCTGCCTGGTTCTCCTATGCAGCCTCACTCCTATGGTCAGTTTTTTTTTTCCTGAATGGCTGAATGTTTGTGAACAGTCACGCCCTCGCTCACCACCTCCTCCCCTCTCCCCGTCCTGTTCCTCATTCGTGGGAATTACAGCAACTCAATACTGCTGCTACTACTGCAGAGGGACAGAAAGAGACAGGAAGGGAAGTAATGGACCTGACGAAGCTGAGTTAAAATGCTAGTTGTGAAATAAACTTATTGAGGAAATTATAAGGTACACTTACTGTTCACGCTGTTCTCTGTCCTCAGGGGTTTCTGCTTTTGGGATAGCGCTTAGTGAATTCCTTCACCACCCCTTTCCGCCCCCCTTCCTAACCCCCATTCTACCCCCACTCCCACCCCCACCGCCCCCCATCCCTCGTGCAACCCATTCGCCTTTGGCAAGTCACTTGAGCTGGCACTTCGCAAGGAAGACTAGCGTGAAACTCTCCCTTACCCGGTGTAGCCTGAGGGGAAAGAGCAGACTGCCCACACCCGTGTTGTGTTCCACTGACCTGGTCATTCCTCCGCTCTGCAGGTTGACCAGGAAGAAGGCGCCCGAGGATTCCCCGAAGTACTCTGAGGGGTTGGCCATGGCGTAGGTGTTCAAGTTCCACAGCGCTTTGGACTTGGCGTTGTTGTAGTTGGCTCTGTTCTGGATAGCGAACCCCCTTTTTTGTTATGGCAGTCGTTCATTGTGGTAATGGTAATATGATATGGTGGTTCCCATCAAAACGAGGGATGAAAAGTTAGATTTTCATTTTCAGAAATTGGGGAAAAGGAAAGTATGGGAGAGAGAGAGAGAGAGAGAGAGAGAGAGAGAGAGAGAGAGAGAGAGAGTGATGATGATAATGATGATCATAATGATGGTACTGACGAAGATCACGATGACGTTTAATGTGCCATCGACAGACATCTGCCATTTTCTGGTGAATGTCATTCAACTGGAGAAAAAAAATATACATATACACACATACAAGTGTGTGTGTGTGTGTGTGTGTGTGTGTGTGTGTGTGTGTGTGTGTGTGTGTGTGTGTGTGTGTGCTGTGAAAATGTCATTGTGTCTCCTAGTAACAAAAAGTCTCGAGCTGTCTTCGAACAAAATAGGAGGCTGTTCACACAGTTTCATCCTCCATCTCTTTCCATGAACAATTTCATAGCTTCGTCTGACAAGCACGCCACTCACAGAAACAGAATTTCTGTCATTTTCTGCACCAATCACAGGACGTAACTATTCGTAGTTTCGGGGAGGGGGGGGGATACTGGCGGTACCTAAATAGAAAACATGTCCTTTCCCATCTCAAGTCGTAATGACAATATTTATTTTGTTTGTTTTTACGGAAACATGAAATGAACTCTAAATAGAGAGAAACTGCAGCGGAGATTATACCGCTTAAAACATCGCCTTATTTCTTCATCTCTGTCTCTGTGTCTGTAAATATCAACATATGTATCGGGGGCTACGTGATTCGTCTGGCTTCATTGTGAGTGGTATGCGGTAAGCCGCGTTTCACGTGCTGTTCAAGCTCAGTGGTAGAACACCGGGTCTGCGCAGAGTCGAATGTCGCTGATGCACAACATGTTGACCCTCCAAGAGTAGAGTGGACGTCCTCAAACCCGACTGACTGATTTGAGGACAGTTCCCAGAACCTCTGGAACAACAGACGGTGCTTTATCTCCACGGGTCTAGTAGGCCCCCACCAATCTTTAACCAAAGTTCGTTCCCTCTGAATACCACCGAAGTGACCACGGCAGCAGCGCAGTGTCTCCTCAAGTGGGTTGCCGCTTGACGACTTGACATTGACTGATCCCTGTGGAATGTCGGGGCCGGCCTGTGGACACGGAGTGTCAGAATTAGGCGGCGTGGGTGCACT
>CM065734.1:18390073-18392573 GCA_033310375.1 Conus canariensis | reverse complement strand
AATAGAATAGAGAAGAATATGCATTTTATGTATATCACTCTGACACACACAGGTGTGAAACAGACACACAGACACTGACCTCACAGGGTCCGTGGAGAAGTTTCCATGACGAGTGACGATGGGAGGCCTGCAGATAACGGCCCCTGCACACACCAGTGATGCACATCGAGGAGGCATTAACAATGCCATGCTTGTTGCACGTGCACGACGGGTGGCGCGCGCGCGCGCGTGTATGTGTGTGTGTGTTTGTGTGTGTGTGAGTGTGTGTGTCACACACACACATACGCACGCGCGCGCGCGCGCACACACACACACACACACACACACACACACACACACACACACACACACACACACACACCACATACACATGCACGCACACACGCGCGCGCACACACACTCACACACAGCTATAATAATGATAAGATGAAGAAGAAGAAGAAGAAGAAGACAAGGGTTAAAAACAACAGCAATGTTTTATTAAACAGTCTAGTTTCTGATTCAGCTTCTTTTCGTTTAAACTTCACTGCATCTCCTCTCCCATACAACAAATAATCACAATTATGTTTGCGAGTTCCCGTTTTATGAGTTCTCGGATGACTGAAAATCGCTCAACGCACCTCACCGCAAACGTGAACTGTTTCAATTTCAGTTTCATCGAGGAGACTTCACCGCGTGCGGAATAGTCCATACGCGCTACACCATACCTACCGATCCACGAGATCCCAGCGCTTATGGTGGACAGCAAGATGGCTGGATAAATAACTAAAAAGGATACATTTGAGAAGAGGGTCTCATGGATTACATCAGCATAGCAATTGCTTGACGTGAACATATTCAAATGCCCTGGTCATACCTAGGATACCTCGCTAGAACTACCTGAACGTTGACAAGACGTTTCAAATATGTTGTGATGAACGGAAACTCCAACAGGTCAAACACATACGACTAACAAGAGATATTCTGATGTTTTCGGTCTTTGAACTATTGATCAAATCTGGTGCAAGTAACCAGTGTAGCTTAAAAAAAAGGCCTAACATTCACGCTTTTGTCATGTAACATTCACCTGCATCTGTCAATATAAGCTGATGGAGCGTTAATTGAAATGTTGAGACTAAATTCCAACGTCAAGTCTAGTCCTGAAACGACATATTCTGATATTTTCAGTCTTTGAACTATTGATCAAATCTAGTGCAAGTAACCAGTATAATTTTTTTTTTAATCTAACATTCGTGCTTTTGTCATTTTATGATCTGTGTCTTTCAGTGCAAGCTGATGAAGTGTAAATTTGAATTGCTGAGACAAAATTCCAACGCTAAATCTAGTCCTGAAACGACCAGATTGGTCTGAAGCAAAGTGTACTATCAATTCCGTTTCAGATTGAATGAAATAGTCAACGTACCTAGCAGAGAAACGACAGCGGCAGCAAAGACCCACATTACTGTCTTAAAGGAGAAAGTCCAATGGCGAACCTCCAACTGGTCTGAAGCGAGCTGGAATGATGGGAGTTTCTGGTCGTTGTAAGATTTTTTTAGTCTCCTGTCATGACCTTTTGGGTCTTGTTATCTTCAATTATTCTTTTTCTTTCTTTTCTTCTTTTTTTTATTTCCAACTATTATTTTCAAAGTTTTTTTTTTCGTTTTCTTAAAGATAAAAAAAAAAACCGTTATGGGTATATCTCTAATGTACCTTGCTTTGTTTAGTTGCGGGGATTTTATCATCTGCTTTATCTATGTTCACACACACACACACACACACACACACACACACACACACACACACACACACACACACACACGCATATACACACACACACACACACACACACACACACACACCACACACACACACACACACACACACATACACACACACGCACACACACACGTTCTTTTGCCTACTTGTGGATTCCTTACCAAACTCGGCCAAAGTGGGTTCCCCTAGTTCTATTCATTTTAAAGCTTCAAACTGTTGATGAATGCAATCATTAGCAGTATTGTTACACATTTAGCGCAACCTGAACATATTCCAGGCGTTGTGTGTGAGAGCAGGCTGTCGTGAAATGGTGGGTATAAAGAAACAGTGGGTTCCATACTAATTTGCTTATTATACGCTGTGACCGGCTAGTGAAGAAAAGCGAGTCCACGTGTGTGAAATAAACTCAGTGTTTTTTTTTTTATGTATGGCAGGATAACTGAGCAGCTGCACCTTCTACATTGATGTTGCCACCCGTCCATCTGATGTTCATTAACAATGCACTTAGGTTCTTATGACTTGTAAGACAGGTGCAGGCAGCCGGTTGTAGAAAATCTGTAAGAGTAGGATCACTGTGAAAGCTTACATGTAGTTATACCCAGAGAGGTCGACTGGATGCAACATGAATTGTTCATTTTGACCAAAATACTCTGCCATCTGACGGTCGAATGCTAATTTGTGTTTTGAATAAATGGAGATCTGTTTGTTTGGCTTTTTTAAAAAATAGTTATGCTTGTTTCCATTC
>CM065734.1:18372573-18382573 GCA_033310375.1 Conus canariensis | reverse complement strand
CAGTCTCCAACCCAGGCCCGGAGACCCGAAGTCTGGCGCCGCGACAGCTAATTGTCGGTAGAGAGCCTCGGACAAGTGGTGTCCTCCACAAGGCTGAATCGGAGCAGGCCGCACTGCAGACCCACCGAAGTGATACAGCAGCAATGTAGAACCACCTTTAGCGCTCAGCAGCTTCCTGTGTAGTGCTGGCATCCGTGGTTAAACAATACAATACGGGATCAAAAGACACCGACCCTCAGCCGTGTGAGAAGAATCCCCCCCCCCCCCCCCCCCTCTCCCGAGAGAATCAAAAACAAAACACAATCCATTCTGTCGTCATCGTTTGTCAATCTGATACCCCCCCCCCCCCCCCCTCCCCTTTTTTTTTCTTTAGTCTATCAAAAACATGGTCAAAATCTGTGGTCCTTCAGTCCCCGTTCTCACGATGATATGAATTTTGATCGCCTTGCACCTTCACGCTAGTGGATACTTCGTGTCAAACGTTATCGTTGCTGATTTTTTTTTTTTTTTTTTTGGGGGGGGGGGGGTGGTGGAGGGGAGGGGGGAAGAGGTCATCTCTGAGAAGGAGTGATGGTACGGGGTGAAGTGAGCGTTGTCCACTTCTGACTTCTGACTCCGCGATATAACAAATGTCAACGAGGGGATCACCCAGATAGTATTCAGACTGGGTTAAACTAGACCAGGCACCACTGTACCCCACCCATAGACTCAACGACAATACATAATCTTCTCCGGCGATGACCCACTGACGACCAAACAACTGTAGCCCTCAGTACCCTGCTGGGCCAAGGGGTAGCGACAGGACATATGCTGGATGTAGCTATGCATGAAGGCAGGGGCAGCCTTCTCTGGAGAACTGCCTGTGACAGGGAACGAACAGTTTACTACATTTAGCTACCACGCGTTTCCCTTAAACATGTTTTACTTGTTCCCCTGTGGTCTGGCAAAAAGAAAGGAGAGAGAGAGAGAGAGAGAGAGAGAGAGAGAGAGAGAGAGAGAGAGAGAGAGAGAGAGAGAGAGAGACAAGAGAGAGAAGAGAAGAGAGAGAGAGAGAGAGAGAGAGAGAGAGAGAGCAAGAGAGGAGGGGAGGACCAGCCGCCGTGGCGAAGTGGTTAGCGTCGCGGACTCCCGGCTGGGAGGTCGTGGGTTCGAATCCCATCAGAGTCATGTGGATTTTTCTGCCCCGACCGGCTCCTACCCAGAGTTGAGTTTGCTGCGGACTCAGTTGGGAAGACTGGGACCACACAGTCGAGTTTCATCCACTTAATGGATGCGTTTCTGAGAGTGTTGCTCAAATTTCCTGACCAACACTGCAGGTGCCTGTATATCTCGGACCTGGTTGACGCTGGGATATATTATGAAAGGAAGCGTAGAGTACAGCCCTGTCATGTAGTCTCAGACCGAAATGGAAATCCGTAGCATCATCTTAATCATCCTCATTCTCATCGATCAGCATAAAAAAATGTCTCAAATTCTGTGGCCCTTCATGCTCTGCTCTCATGGTGACCTCAATTTCGATGTCCTCTCCACATCTGTGGCCTTGGTTTGGTTCCGTCGGGATCACCGGTATCGGCGAGTCCATGGGGGTGGACGGACGTGGTGGCGTCCTCCGGAGAGCTCGCTCACGCCGGCTCCGCGACTAAGCAATTATTGTCGTCAGTAGGGGGCTTAGTAGGTGGTGTCCTGCGTATGTTAGATCAGAACAGGCGCCACTGAACACCACCGACGTGACTCGGCAGCAGTGCAGTGTCTCCTCCGGTGGGTTGCCTCTTGACGACTTGACATTGACTGCTCCCTGTGGATTGCCGGTGCCGGGGCTGCGGCGGGGCCGACCGGGCTGTGGCTGTGGACCGGGTGTCGGAATGAGCGGCGTGGGTGCACTGCCTCTGAGGTGGCGCAGAGGTTGGAACAGCAAACCAAAAAAAAAAAAAAAAAACCAAAAAAAGAGAGGAGGGGAGGAGTGAGTGAAGAACAGATCACTGAATGAAAGGAGGGAGTGATGAAGAGGGGTACGGACGGAAAGGGAAACAAATCGCTGAAAAAAGACGGAGGGGGATGAATCTTATAAGGAACGGGGGAGGGAGGAAGAGAGGCAGGTGGAAGGAAGGGATCACTGAAGATAAAAGTGAAAAGGGGAGACAGAGGGAAGGGAAAAAAATCACCGAATGGGATGAAAACAGAAAGTGTGTGTGTGTGTGTGTGTGTGTGTGTGTGTGTGTGTGTGTGTGTGTGTGTGTGTGTGTGTGTGTGTGTGTGTGAGGGGGGGGGGGGTGGTGTTGTTTGAAAGAAGACAGGAGCAGAGAGGGAGGGGAAGAGAAAGAAATCGTTGAAGGAGGGGACGGAGGAGAGGAGGGAGGGAGGAGAGAACAAGAGGGACGGAGGAGAAAAATCACTGAACATACGGGAAAGGGGAAGAGAGTGAGGGTAGGTAGTAGTTATCACTGAACGAAGACAGAGACACGGAGGAAGAGAGCACGAAATTATTGGAGGGAGAGGAGGAGGAGGAGGAGGAGGAGGGGGTGATGCAAGGTCAAACAAACCACTGAAAGGAGGATGGAGAGAGGAGAGGGAGGGACAGAAGGACGGAAACATCATGGACTGAAGGACCAACACGCGAAGAGCGTTGATAAAACCACTTCGTAGAGGATATGATCACGAGTCTAGGTACGCGCAACACAAAACAAAACTTCATCATGCTTTTCGATATATACTTCGAAGAAAAAAAATTAACCGAAAATACATGACAATATGTTTCGCTTACATGCAGCGATACTGTCAACTCTTACAGCAATGTCAAAGAACATATAGTGTGAAACGACCACAAAGGTTTTTACAAATGAAAGTGGGACAAGAGTGGTGCCATGGGAATATGGACATGGGTTCACCGACAACGAACAGCCAGTCACAGCAGACACAAGACAGTCAGGTGACTAAAACTGAAGTCCGATCGTCACGTAACTGTAGACACAAAATCAGATGACAAAAAACTGAAGTGCCATCGTCACGTAACTATAGACAAAATCAGATGACAAAAAACTGAAGTGCCATCGTCACGTAACTGTAGACACAAAATCAGATGACAAAAAAAACTGAAGTCCGATCGTCTACATAAAGTGTAGACACAAAATCAGATGACAAAAAAAAAACTAGAATTCCGATCGTACATAATATAGACACAAAATCAGATGACAAAAAAAAAAGTCGATCGTACGTAATATAGACACAAAATCAATGACAAAAAAAAAAAAAAAAGATTCGATCGTACTAATAAGACACAAAATCAATGACAAAAAAAAATAAAAAATTGAAGTCCGATCGTCACGTAAGTATAGTCACAAAATCAGATAAAGAAAAACTGAAGTCTGATCGTCACGTAACTATGGACACAAAATCAAATGACAAAAAAAAAAAAACACACACACACAAAAAAAACCCATGAAGATCGTCACATAAGTATAGACAAAATCAGATGACAAAAAAACTGAAGTCCGATCGTCACGTAAGTTCCTTCAAGCAGCCAGGCCAAATCAGAACTGTCCGTAGCCTTGAAATACACTGTGTGAAATTTTGGAATGCAAGAGGAAGACCTGTCCTGTGTTGCAGAACCCAGTGAAGTCAGATCTTCCCGGGCAGACAGGACGCGAAATTCCAAGGGAAGTCTTGCTCCTTCGTTGCTTCCACTAGCTCGTCCATCCACAAAGCCTTGCTTTTGTAAAGCAGTTTGAGGATCTCGAAGTCCACCCAGCTGCTGTGGCTGAGCATGTGACACAAGGGGTACCTGTAGCCCTTGCAAGGTTCTTTGCTTTCCTTCTCGTGGTGCACCCTGTCCCGGACCACACTGACGTGGAAGGGAGCCAGCTTCAGCTCGTTCAGCAGAACCTGTAGGGTGTTCATTTTTCGGCGTGTGTGGAGACCATCCTGCGAGACCACAGTGTCAATCAGCGTCAGGCCTTGGCGCAGCTCTTTGGGGTCGGCCCCGCGCTCGGTGCAGAACGCGATGTGCTCGTGGGCGCCCAGAGCGCAGAGCACGTGCAGCACGGTCCATCCATCCTCATCTTCCCTCCACTCGATCTCTTGACCGTAATTGACTGCTTCCGAGATCAAAGTCATCATCGCATCGATTTCTGACTCACCGCTTTTCAGGTTCATTCTTTCAAAGTTTTCGTACATCTGTTGTTCTCTCCCCCCAGCTTCGTTCTTGTTGGCTTCTGCAAGGCCCATAATTCTGATTGACTCGGTGACAAGGCGCTGCAGGATTGTCTGCCCATCGGAGTCTTTCGCGTTCACGTCTGCGCCGTGTTTCAGCAGGAACGCAATGTTCACCAGGTTGTTTTTGTCGTGAAGAACAGCTACATGCAGCACAGGCGTCCCTGTGCAGTCCGTGAAATTAGCGAGCTCCCTGTCGAACTGGACGTAGTCATCCAAATCCAGTAACGAGAACTTGCCGGTCTTGAGAGCTACGTGCAAAGGAGATGGTCTAGTCACGAGCTGGGACGATCCATCATACATCTCGTTCAGCGCGGATGTCACCTCAGGCGGTGGTCCCGTGACCTTAGCGCCTTTCATGATGCATTTGAAGAACAAGTTCCAGTCGGCTCTTTCCCCGGCTTCGAAAAAGGTGTGGTAGAGTTCACCGTAGTCAAGGTCTTCCTCTTGCACTTCATGGTCATAGCCTTCGTTCTGCCATTCGTGCATCATGCTCATCGCTTGCCCCCAAAACATACCCGTGCTCCCAGTTTCCATTGGGGACAGCTCGTGCAACCTTCTCTCCAGGGTACGATGATCGTCGCTGTCCGTGCTGTTGGTCATGTTCAGCAGCATGAAGAGCACGTCGACCATCTCTTTCTTGGAATCGGCCTCCTCCAAGAGCTCTTCGGCAATTTCCTTCGCCCGAACGACATCCCCGTCCGCCTCTCGGAGCAAGCACTGGGCGTAGACCGCTAGTGAAGGATAGAGGACCATCAGCCAGACACGGCGAAGTGGAATCTCCGTTAGCAGTGCCCGGGCGGCGAAGAGCAGCTGCCTGATTTCATGGCGGTGTTCAGAGATTCCACGCCCTCCGGGATCTCGGCGGGCAAGGAAGACTTCCGTTTCTGGAGGATAGTGCAGTACAGTCGCAAAGCTTGGATGAACGAGTCTTTGTCGGTTGTCTGGGGGCTTTTGCTGGTTTTGTCGGTCTGGTGGAGGTCCATGATTTCAACTGCTCCAGTGGTCATCGCCGAGGTCCTTAAGTCCTTGGGCGTCTCGATTTTTTTTTTTTTTTAATGTATGACAAGAAAAGGAGGGTTTGGTGTCACAAGATTCTGAAACATACATGGTGGACTGGTTAGGATGGTTTCTTTCCAGCTGTTAGATTTTTGAAAATAAATGTGTGTGTTGTGTTGTGGTGTGTTGTTCTGTGAGTTGTTGTGCTGTGTTGTGCTGTGCTGTACTGTGTACATCCGTCCGTGCGTCCATCAGTCCGTGCGCGCGAGCGCGCGCGTGTGTGTGTATGCGTGTGTGTCGGAGAGGGAATGTATGTGTATGTACCTATATGGGTATGCGTTCATGTGTGTATGCGAGTGCGTGTACTTTGTACTCTGTACGAATATGGGCAAGTGACAAAAAAGAGAAACAGAGAGAGAGAGAGAGAGAGGGGGGAGAGAGGGAGGAGAGAGAGAGAGAGGAGAGAGAGAGAGAGAGAGAGAGAGAGAGAGAGAAAGAGAGAGAGAGAGAAGAAATCGGACGTGTCAGCAGGTACACTGTGCGTTCTACATGTCCGAGTGGACCAGAGGAGGATGTGTTTCAGTACAACTGGCTCAGGAAATTTACCAACAACGCTTTGTTTTCACAATCTAATAATATCTGATTGAAATGAACCAGATCCACATCATGATTGACGGGTTGGTGCTGTTTTGTTTCTAACCACACGGCGTTCCCAATCATGTGGCCTAATGTCAGTCCAAACGAAACACACAAAATACGTTGTCAACCGAGTTAATGGTGTTGAATGATGAGGCTTCTGGATCCCTCGTTCACCCCATCCTTTACCTCCAGCCCTCACCCGTGCATGCCAACTCGCACGCACACAGTCCCCACGAAGGCCTGTCACCTATCGATTAATTCTTTTTTCAGACATTCGTAACTCTTGTTTCGTTTTCTCTCCTTCACACAAATATTAGAATTCATAATGAGTCGAGCACACAGATCAATTCACTGAGCGTGCTGAGCCGTGTAGTACAGCATCGAGTAGAGGAGCATTTTTAAACAGTGAAATTAAATGCAACTTGATCCTACAAGCGAAGAAAAACAGCGACTTCAATGCAATGTTTTTGCTAACTGCATGCTGTGAACATAGCTGATTCAACTTTTAGGAGGGATATTGTTTCACTGCATTTGCCAGCTCCCCTCGCCAAAAGGTACATTTACTGTGTGCCACACGTACTTCAAAGTTCGGAACGTACAGCTTTTGTCTTGGTTTCAGCTTGCCTCCGTGATGGGCTCGTGTATAAACAACAAACTGTCAAATAAATAGCAAAAAAAGTGTTTTTTTACGCGTCATCAACATTAAAGATGATCCGGAACAAAGGCCATTTACCGAATTGTCTTAGTCTGAAAGAACTTTTTAGCCTACTCACCCACTCTTTGTGTCGACACCACCCGTCCCCTTCCATCCTCCCAACCACGCGCCCCACGTATACGGCGCTCAAGCCCCTTCACGTCAGACTGTCTACGAACCCAGTCACGTACATACATCTGGACAATATGCTGTCTTTCCAAGGAACTGAAAATGTCTTTCAGATACACACACACACACACACACACACACACACACACACACATGCGCGCGCGCAAAGACAGGTTTCACTTTTGTTTTGATGGAACGAGCCCATTTTGACCACTGCTGGGTACGTTCAGAATATTCATGAATGTAATTCTGTGGAATGTTTTTCCCCGTTTGCCGACACTAAAACAAAAGGCATAACAAGTGACTACCTGATATTTCAAACCTTTACGTCTTTTCTCTTAATTACATTTTCTCCCCCCACATCAGCATTGTTGATGATAAAAAGATAATCACAGTAAGTAGGTATAACGTGGCGTTGTGATATTTCCTATTGAACGTCTATGTGGCGATCGGCAATCGTCCCGGCACGGTCATTTGCACCGCTACAA
Source organism: Conus canariensis (assembly GCA_033310375.1). Classification (NCBI taxonomy): domain Eukaryota; kingdom Metazoa; phylum Mollusca; class Gastropoda; order Neogastropoda; family Conidae; genus Conus; species Conus canariensis. Next base: position 18,375,418 of record CM065734.1, on the reverse strand, counting down.
TAGTCGCCAGTTTTAATTTGCTCCGGGTGTTAATGTCAATTGTGATTTACCGCGGGGCGATTCGCTTGCCGTGCGCCCTGACTCTCATTTGCACCGCGACACTCAATTTAATTCTTACTCTCATTCTGAACGCATTGTCGGCTATGCGCGGAAAGCACTCACGGACATGACCTAGCATGGTGGGTAAATGCATCTGAGTGGCATCTGCCGTATGGGGAGAGGGGTGCAAATGGAAATCTTTCATCTCTGCCCCTCTACCACTGTACGGGGGCTCCTGTTCTGCCGTCAAACAGCAATTCTGGTTTATCGAAATCTAAGCACATCGATGTTTCTCGTGGCATTGTCGATATTTTCTGCAACCCCACTAACCATTATGTTGAACAGGAAACGCTGTTGTGCGGCAGAGGGTTATGGAAAGAAAACATTTTCTTTGGCTCACCCCCCCCCCCCCCCAGCCCCTACAGCCATACCCTTCCCACCACTCCCTCCCTCCCCCCCCCCCCCCCCCCCCCCCCACTGTTCCATCTTTTCATTCCCGCGCGGCTTGAATAAAAATAAAAAAAAAATTGTGAGTTGCCTAACTTTCACATTGAATGTACGATTTTAAATATAGATAGATAGACAGATGATTAAATGGATAAAACTGACTACGTTGTGAACAAAATCCACGTTAAGAAATACAGGGCGAAAACGCAAACGCAAACAAAACACAAACAAAACTGGCGAACGGTAATTGTCCCCAGAACGTTGCCGCCCATTCACAACACAAATATTTACCTGCTGCGCTCAGTAAGTGCCGCCGCGCCGACCTTGCGTTCAACTCAGCCCGCCGATCTGCAGTCCACACGACGGTTCAATCTACAAAGAGAGCCATAGGCAAACTTTCAAATCACCGTATGGTCCGAGCAGTTAGAGTGAGTCTCGAGCTTCACCGGATGTTCGATCGGAGTGAGTCAACGTTCTGGAATGGACGGAAGGTCACCTGTGTTCGGTCGCTTCCGCAGCTTCTGTCCGTGACAGCTGCACGAAGTTTTCGTGTTTAAAAAAGAAGAAAAAAAGAAAAGAAAAGAAAGAAAGAATGAATGAAAGAAAGAAAGAAAACAGACGAAAAAGGGAAAGAAAAAAAAGAGAAAAAAATGACAAGAAAAGAAATGGTTAAACTCTCTCTCTCTCTCTCTCTCTCTCTCTCTCACACACACACACCACACACACCACACACACACACACACACACACACACACACTCACACACACACACATGAACACACACACACACACACACACACACATGAACACATACACAAACAAACAACACACACACACACACACACACACACACACACACACACACACACATACACACACACTCTCTCTCTCTCTCTCTCTCTCCTCCACACACACACACACACACACACACATACACACGCCCGCACGCACGCACTCACCCACGCGCGCGCGCCCAACCCACACCACACACACACACACACACACACACACACACACACACTCACACATACACACGCTCGCACAACTCACCCACGCGCGCGCAACCACACACACACACACACAACACATACACACACACACACACACGGCGCGCGCGCGCGCGCACACACACACACACACACTCACACACCACACACACACACACACACACACACCACACACACACACACACACGCCAAAGAAAAAGAGGAAAGTGTTAAAGAGCATTTATGTTTTTTTTTTTTATGCCGAGCCTGTTATATTATTGGTTGTGTATGTATATGCTCTGTGTGTGCGTGTGCTCGCATACGTGTGTGTGCGTGAGTGTGTGGGCGCGTGTGCACGTGTTCTTGTGTGTGTGTGTGTGTGTGTGTGTGTGTGTGTGTGTGTGTGTGTGTGTGTGTGTGTGTGTGTTTTGATGTTCGTGTATGTGTAGGTGTTCGCGCGCGCGCGCGCGCGCGCGCGCGCGTGTGTGTGTGTGTGTGTGTGTGTGTGAGAGAGAGAGAGAGAGAGAGAGAGAGAGAGAGAGAGAGAGAGAGAGGCGGGGAGATACTGTACAAGATGTGAACTTCTTACTCACCTATTCGATTCTGCAGACAGAGAAAGATGCAAGGATGTTTGAAATGCGAAAATGCATGTATTCTTACTGTCCAGGGCTCTGTATCATCATGCATTTGACATGCACTGAGTTCAGACTTGGTAGTACTGTAGTGGCAGTATCTAATACTCAGTCGACACTTGGCTTTCGATTCTTGATAAGACAGAAGCATTTGACTGCACTATTTTTCTCTAATTCTTGACCGCAACAATTTGCACAGAGATAAAATTCATATTCCACAATAGTCGCCATTCTAGAATACTCTCATTTAGCATATTTGTAGTTATCTTTTTTGCCCATTCATTTTGCCGATGCCCAATATCATATGTCGTCTGTCACGATAACGAGGTAAGGGCAATAATTCTTACATACTAAGACACTGCGATGAAACAGTTTGCTCTCTTGCTTTACCACGTGCCGCTTGATATTTGTCAATCTATCGCCCTTCATACATTTGTTTCACATAGTAGATGGACATGCTGCAACTCTCTCTCTCTCTCTCTCTCTCTCTCCTCTCTCTCTCTCTCTCTCTCTCTCTCTCTCTCTCTAATTCAATGCTTGATATGCATAAACATTTAAAGTTTATCACATCGAATTTCAGACTTGATACTTCAGAATTAGCTGTCCATCATAATAGATTGAAAAGTGTTAATGGCAGTGATCGACGTCGTCCACTATGCATAGAATCTCAGAAGAATAAGTTTCATTTTGTTCTTTGCTGCCCTACTCTTTGGAACATTCGGTATAAATTCGTCAAGCATAA
>CM065734.1:18362438-18364938 GCA_033310375.1 Conus canariensis | reverse complement strand
CCCCCAAAAAAAACAAAACAAAAAAACTTGTGTATTGTTTTATGGTACGATCTTTATATAATGACAAATGAAAAGACTCCAATTTGAAGGAAGAATAAGGGCGAAAAAAAGGCAAAAAAAAAAACAAAAAAAACCCTGAAGTGACATAACAATCTCTCTTGATTGAAAGCCGTATTTATATACATCCGTCACATTGCACTTTCAAGACAGTCACAGACTGTAAGTTTACAATACGGCTGTGACGTTTGTCAAAACGGATTGGGTGTCTGGTGTACTCAGTACTTTGAGAGCTCAGGTTCACAGTCGTATTTATGGGGTTCGAATCCCTTTACCCCTAACCTAAAAACCAGCGTTAGCTGCAAAATGAGGTGACTGCAGGCGGAACTTTAAGCAAGTTTTAAAAGGTACTTGAACTAACTCCGCGAGAGAACGTGGACAGACATGTGTTTTGTCCTGTAACTCGTCTGTCCATGTTATCTGGCGGAGGCATTTCATGTACCTTTCGATTTAAAAAAAAAAAAAAAAGAAAAGAAAAGAAAAAAAAAAGAAGAAACCAGCATTTTCCACTGCCCTTTTCACGCCCTCTCGTTGTGGTGTCAGTGTAGTGTAAGGTTAGTCCTTCCCCCCACCCCCCTCTCCTCGGATAGTTTTCCGCCTCTGCCATGTCACCTCTATCGGATGTGGAACTGAAACCTGACTGTGATTCAAAAGATGGCATCTCTAACACCTAGCACATGGTCCTAACTAGCAAACGATCCAAACAGATTCAAACCAATTCCTTGGTCATGCGTGCAAAAACCTCTACGACTGCGAAGCCACTGGCTTGAACAAATTATACTGAAATATAATGCGGGGCGCTTTTGTACGGGCTGTTTAAGCTGACAAAAGACGGTTAGCTAGATGTTTTGGGTTGCTGCTGCTGCTGTTGCTGTTGTTGTTGTTGTTCTAAAGCGACGAAGCTATCAACAGCCACTCGTTACTACATAATTACAGCTAAGCTGACAGTGGGCCTGCGGGCTTTTCATGACAATTGCTCAGTCACTTAAAGCATAGCGACACGAGGCCTTGACATATACAGACAGGTAGACAAAGACAGAGACAGAAAGACCAAGATGAGAGAGACAGACAGACTGACAAAGACAGAGACAGACAGGCAAACAGACAGAGAGAGAGAGAGAGACAGACAGACATAGACGAGAGAAACAGAGAGAGAGAGAGAGAGAGAGAGAGAGAGAGAGAGAGAGAGAGAGAGAGAGAGAGAGACAGTGAGGACTGTTGCTTTCTAAAGTAGTCCTGTGTTGTGTCCGTTTTTCTACAGATGGCACCAAATCGTCAGCTCACATGTGAACAATCTACCCTTGCATAATGTATCATAAGCTGTCTTTTCAAACACATGCTCACAAGCACGCCAACACACCACACACACACACACACACACACACACACACACACACACACACACACACACACGCCAAACTGTATAAATAAACCGAGTAGGGTGATTTCAAAAGAAAATGATGGGGAAAACGCCCGCACACACACAAAAGGAAACGGACGATCAAAAACGAATCACTGCACAACGGTGATTCCCGGGACTATTCTGCCAGGTGGACTGTGACGTCATGACACCCGGAACTGTTCTCCCCTTCCGCCTTAACTTCCGGGCCATCCTGTGCTGATGTGACGTCATGATCCGCTACTTTTTCTCCTTCCTTCTGGTCTAAATACTTCTGGTCTGCATTCTGGAATGTTGCAAATTCACACAATCAGTAAATTTGCTTATTTACGCTTCTCTCTTCTCTCTCTCTCTCCTCTCTCTCTCTCTCTCTCTCAGAGAGTGTCTTTATGTGTGTGTAAATGTGAGAGAGAGCGAGCGAGCGAGCAAGAGAGAGAGAGAGAGAGAGAAAGAGAGATGGAGAGAGACAGCAACAAGAGAGAGAGACAGAGAATGAGAGAGAATGGGAAAGAGAGAGAGAGATGGTGAGAGGTCAGAGAGTGCATAGGTTGTGTGTGTGTGTGTGTGTGTGTGTGTGTGTGTGTGTGTGTGTGTGTGCGTGCGTGCGTGCATGCGTGCGTGTGTATATGTGTGTGTGTGTGTGTGTGTGTGTGCATGTGTGTGTGTGTGTGCGTGCGTGCGTGCGTGTGTGTGTGTGTGTGTGTGTGTGTGTGTGTGTGTGTGTGTGTGTGTGTGTGTGTGTGTCCCCTTACACAACAGTCTGTGTGTTACTAACCTTTCCCACGTTATTCTGGTCCCTCCTCGCTTTCTGTAAGAAATACGTTGGTTTGCTGTTTCCAATCACAGTCTGTGTGTGTTATTGGCTTTTTCTATATCATTCTAGCCTGTTTTCTTGTTTTCTTTTTTTTCTGTATCATTCTAGCCTGTCTTCTCTTTCTGTAAGAACTACGTTGGGTCACTGTCTGCCATTATACAACTGTCTGTATGTATTATTGCCCTTATCCACAACATTCAGTTCTTCTTCTCTTTCTGTAAGAACTACGT
>CM065734.1:18344938-18349938 GCA_033310375.1 Conus canariensis | reverse complement strand
CAAACATCATCAGAGTAATTATCCAGACCATTCAGGAAGCTCAAAGTTTTTAGAGCATCTGGTGACACGTCTGTCGACCCAGTTTCATCAGACACAGTGTCTCCTTTTACACGTGCATGTAAGCATAAAAAGCAACGGGGCGGGGGGGGGGGGGGGGGGGGGGGGGGGGGGGGGGGGGGGGGGGGGGGGGGGGGGGGGGGGGGGGGAATTGTGAAAAACCAAAACTTTCTTGACTGGAGAATCTGTCAGATTTCTTGCAGAACACTCTTGCCTCTTTCACTGATCTTCAGGCTTTGGGAGATGGATCGACGGTCTTTGACCGACTAGCGTATTTGACAGGGTATGTATTTGGTTCAGAATCATTGCATGCAACCAGATGAAGGGCACGTGCTCTATCCGCTGTGCAGTTTGTGAGGTTGTATCCAAAGATTGGTAACAAGCCTGATGCCAAAATTCTGCACACATGATCTTTCTCTTTACTGTTCAGAAAAAAATTCTCTTGCAGTGAAGATCATAACAGCTTAAGAGGTTTTCTTTCATGGGAAAAAAAGGAAATAAACCGTGGGGCGTTGTTATTATTGCATCACATGTGCGCCATCCCGGAGATTCTACATTTTTTTGTGAACTGTAACATAATTCATCAATGATTGACCCATCCGTCTACCTATCTAACATGCACCCATCCATTAAGTGTGTGTCTGTTCACCCGTCCCTTCGTTTTCTTATCTGTCCGTCCATGTCTTGTAGCCTGCCTTCAGGTTGAACGTGAAGACAACCCCCAGCCGCCCCCCCCCCCCCTCCTTGCTCCCTTGTCCTTCACATGATAAAACCAATGGGTAACAATACCTAAGAGAATGGAGAACGGGAACAGCTAACACCACACCACTATAACCGGAACGGCAACATATCAGGGTGGGAAGCCACATTTTTGTTTAAATTTTCGGCATCCAAGATCGAACCCCTCATCTCTTAAATGCGAGCTGGTACCTGATCCATGTGTTCCACCATCTGAGCTCCTCGGGCACCCCATTGGTATATCGTTAGGTTACTTTTCAGGTTGAGCATCCACACGTACCAATGGTGATGTGACAGACGGGCATAACCATTCTGGAAGAGTAAGTGGAGGTAGTGGACCTATGGAACACTAGACTAACACCACCAGACCGACAACACGTTTAGATGAGCAACGAGAGTGACATTTCTTATGTTAGACGACAGCCGAACCCGAACTCGCATTGTCTGACTGCGAACTTCATGAACTGTTTGTGTAAAAGATGAGGTATACGTCCAATTCCCCCTACGTATAGATCAAGAAGGGTTAGAGGATAAGTATCTTCGCCCTTCGCCTGCTATAGAGTTCCGCTGCGTGTACCGAAGGTATTCTCCACTTCCTGTTTATATGACTGGCTCCGTGTCTGCCTCCTGTTCCCAACCTTACCGCCGGTTCGCTGCAGTTTTCAGCTGACTGCGTCGAACTATCAAGTTTGAAGCACACACACACACACACACACACACACACACACACACACACACACACACACACACACACACACGGTGGTTCGCCCGCTTAACAAGGCTACGCTCAGGCCTTGGGCCGCCCTCACTGACCAGCGAGCAACAAGCTGGGATACAAGTTTACCTGAAAGGGCGGTTCCACTATTTGAACGATTTTCTCATGGCGCGCAGCGGCTGTGGTGCCCGGGAATGGTTACTGACCTATGCATGCAAGGGAGCAGGACTCCAAGAGAGGTGAATTATGGGAGCGATATGAAGTACTTAGCCTCTCTTCTCTTGTTTGACGTCATGGACTCGTCGTGCCCACGCTAGAATCTTCATGGGAATCAGCCTGTGTCTGCTTGTCTGTTACAGTGTATTTCATTTGAGCTTCTGCCTGTTATCTGTCGACACCCACCTGACGAGGACAAAGGCGAGGGCGACCAGAAGCCAGACGGCGGGGGTGAAGGGGGCCAGTAGAAGCCCCGCCCCCGGGCCCGCCTCCGCCGTGGGTCTGAGCAGCAGCAGCTGCACGCTGGACGAGTGGAAACTCTCCGTCATCTGCAGCACGCCCGCACGTTCTGGAGTCACAGCCATCGCGCCCACCACCATGTCTGCCGGCTGCCCAACAGTGAAGGACAGAAACATACATGGATGGATGGAAGGATGGATGGATGGATAATCGCCGTTGCGCTTACTAAAATGTCTGGTAAATGTAGAAAAGTGAATGAAGGGAAAATGGATGGATGGATGAATGGATGGATGGATGAATGGATGGATGGATGGATGATCGCCATGGCGCTTACCACAATGCCTGCTAACTGTAGACAAATAAATGAAAGGAAATGAATGGATGGATGGATGGATGGATGATCGCTATGCAGCCTGCCACTTTCTGTGCCGGTAACCAGAAAATGAACGAAAATGAATGGATGGATGGATGGATGATCACCATGGCGCTTGCCAGAATGTCTGCTAACTGTAGAAAAGTGAATGAAAGGAAAATGGATGGATGGATGGATGGATGGATGGATGGATGGATGGATGGATGGATGATCGTTATGCTGCCTGCCACTTTAGGTAGCCAGAAAATGAACGAAAATGAATAGATGGATGGATGGAGAGATGCTATGACTCCTCTCACATACCTGCATGCTGTCTAATGGATTATAAAAACGAACGAACAAGTGAATGCATATATGAATGAAAGAATTAACCAATCAATGAATGAATGAATGAATGAATGAATCAATGAATCAATAATTAATCAAATAATCGATCAATCAATTATGTTAGTTTCTGACACCCTGTCCACCAGTTGCTGTGACGGTTGAGAACACGAAGGAAGGAAAGGACGAATGGATTGATCATCATATTCCCTATCACTATGTAAGGTGGCCCCAATATATATGAATGAGTGAATGGACGATTGACCACCACGACTCCAACCACCATTTTAACAGCAGTAGCAGCAGCATCTGCATGAGTAGAAGCAGCAGCAGTAGTAGAAGTAGCAGCAGCGGTAGTAACAGCAGCAGCAGTAGTAGTAGAAGCAGCAGCAGCAACAACAGCAGTAGTAGTAGCAGCGATAGCAGATTCAGTAGTAACAGCTTTTCTTATGCTACATAACTATAGTAATGATAAGAGCAGTACTTTCATTCTACATCTTTTCACAATGATATTAGAAGACTATCAATCCGCCGGCTGCGGAGGCTAAAGAATTATGACAACAGAAATACTAAAGGAGTGTGACTCAATGATTAACAGAGACCACGTCATCATATCTTCTCTCTCTCTCTCTCTCTCTCTCTCTCTCTCTCTCTCTTCTCTCTTCTTCTGTCTTCTTCTGTCTTCTCTCTCTCTCTCTCTCTCTGCGTCTCTCTATCTCTGTGTCTCTATCTCTGTGTCTCTGTCTGTCTGTCTGTCTGTCTGTCTGTCTCTCTCTCTCTCTCTCTCTCTCTCTCTCTCCTCTCTCTCTCTCCTTACCAGGGTATTGACGCTGCCGATGAGCCCGGTCCAGGTGCCATTGGCCTCCAAATGGCCGTAGGTGCCCCTGGCCACCTTCAGCCGGAAGCGGAAGCCGATGGTGTCGGCCAGTTTGTGCAGCAGGTCCACCACCAGTCCCTCGTATTGCCCGCTGCCATCCTCCTTCTCCATCACGTAGGGAGGGTCCTGTGGAGGGTGAACGAGGGAGGGAAGCCGTTTTGGTGATTTTGTTCTGGTCCATTTGTTTGTTTGTTGGCTTGCTTGCTTGTATCTTTAGTTCCTGAGTTTCTGTCAGTTTGTCAAAGTTCACTTCCACCAAAAGAGGTTCTGTTTTCACCTGAAGCTGTTGGATTGTTTGCTTGTTGTTGTTGTTTGTTTGTTTGTTTGTTTGTCTTTTGTCTGTCGGCAGGATTTTGTTTGTGTGTGTCTTTTGTTCCTTAATTTCTCTCAGTTTGTGTGGATTCACTTCCACCGAAAGAGGCTCTGTTTTCAGCTGAAGTTGTTGGTTTGTTTGCTTTCTGTTGTTGTTGCTATTGCTGTTGTTGTTGCTATTGTTTGTGTTGTTGTTGCTTGTTTGTTTTTTCTCTGTCCGTAGGATTACGCTAAAAACTGCCGAACGTTCATTCACCATACTTCATAAAACGATGGAATGTGTCCTAAAGTTGAATCCATTACAGTTACGGGTGGATCCTCAAAGGGGATGCGGATCAAAGGTGAATCCTGGATCGTTCTTCATCATTTTGCACATATCTAATCTGCTTCACAAGACAGGTATCACAAAGGTTCTACAGATTTGACATAACTTATGAAATAAAATGGTTCGTATCATTCTGAAGTAGCATAATTTGTCGCAGCCATTGTGTTCGACCTTAGTGGAAGTCTTCGCTCTCCACAAAGCTCTTCTGGTTGTATTTTTGTTTGTTGTCTTTTCCTTCTTAAGAGCAGGACTAACCTGTCTTTATATTTGTTTTGTTTTGTTTTGCTTTGCTTTGTTTTTGTTTGTTTTGTTTTCGTTTGTATATTTTATTTTGTTTTATAATTTTTTTTTTTATTTCCTCATTCCTTCTGTTCTTCCTTTTTCATGTTTCGTCTTTTCTGATTTCCTTTCATTTCTTCCTTTATCGTCCTTAGAAATGTATGCTCTCTCTCTCTCTCTCTCTCCTCTCTCTCTCTCTCTCTCTCTCTCTCCTCTCTCTCCTCGCTCGCTCGCTCGCTCTCTCTCTCTCTCAGGGCTGGGTGGAAAAAAAGCATTTGTATTGCTTATCTCATTACCCTGGTAAAATAAAATCTCTCTCTCTCTCTCACTCTCTCTCTCTCTCTCTCTCTCCTCTTCTTCTTCCTTTTATTCTTCTCTCCTCCCCTTCCTCCCTCCCTCCCTCTCTCTCTCTCTCTCTCTCTCTCTCTCTTTGAGTTACTCTCTCTTTGACTTGTCAGTGTTGAAGTAAGCGAGGCCGACAAAATATGACATATTGAAGTGTTCGATGAGGCCACAGCTTACGGCACGAAAAATGGTAAGAGAA
>CM065734.1:18329938-18339938 GCA_033310375.1 Conus canariensis | reverse complement strand
TATATATATATATATATATAATATTATATATATATATATATGTGTGTGTGTGTGTGTGTGTGTGTGTGTGTGTGTGTGTGTGTGTGTGTGTGTGTAATGCCGAACAATTAAGTAGTGGGGGAAAACAAATGCAGGCTAATAATTCTTCCGTTATAGTAATTCTTCCGACTTGGCGCGCGCACTCGCGCGCGCGCGCGCGCGCGCACACACACACACACACAGAATGAGAGGAACAGGCATCAGAAACCATTAAATAGACGTGAAAATAGAAACTCAACCGATATTTCAAATCAATATTAACAGAAAACAATCCGTGGACATTGCAAATTAATACGCGTTAATTTGCGAAAACAGTCAACAGACATTACAAATTCATAAGCACAAGAAAGAAATCAATACACAAAAAAAAAAAACATTCATAAAAAAAGGAAAAACAAACACAGGAAATACACACATGAAAACAACAAAGATGAATTACACGATAAAGAGTTCCCGGAGACCTGCGGTAATGAACGTAGTCGTGACTAACAACGGAGTATAATCTGGGTATCTCCTGTTACAGCAAACTGCATTCATCGGGGTCTTTGTTTGTTTCTTGCTTTTTCCCCTCGTTCCAACCAAACCAAGTTATATTCATGTGATATTGTTTGAATAATAGAGTAATTGACGATCATCGTAATATCAGCGTGTGCCATGCAAATGCAGATTAGCAATAAACATGCCAATTACCGGATCTGATGTCGTTAATTTTCGATTACCTCAGCGTGTGTGTGTGTGTGTGTGTGTGTGTGTGTGTGTGTGTGTGTGTGTGTGTGTGTGTGTGTTGTGCTTTTGTTTTCTCGATTACCACAACGTGTTTGACACTGCATGGATAAAAGGTTTATTATGCAAATATGCAAACTTTTTAAGGCGTGAACGAATGGCAAAGCTTTACAAGTTATTAACATCCTCAATCAAACAAAATCTTGTGTCCACATAAATCTATATAAAGTCTGTTGTTCTCTTCGTACCAGAATGATTTTGAAAGTTACTTGCTAGAAAATGGTGTGTTGTAATATTTTAAGTAGCGATAGTTCAGATAGTTCTTGTAGGTATATGCTGATGATCTTATATCGCTGGCATCATCAAGTGACGATTTGAACAAGGCTTTGAAAGCGTTGTGTGATACAGAGTGGGTATGACTGCATATTGACTCAACAGCCTTTTATTCGTAGAAATACACTTTGCAGAAATACTGAAAAATCAGTACAAGACAGCTACAGACAGTGGCGACAGGAAGCTTCACAACATTCAAGTAAATGCTTGTATGACTGACGGTATAACAATTCCTATCAATGGAAACCTTATGTCAAAAGTCTTCCTGGTATTTATATAATGAAATTTATCATATGTAGATGCGATAATAAACACCCACTTGAAATGGGAAGACGGTATGGAACAGGAAGATGAGAACTGTCATGTAAAGACTGTCAAATGAATGTTATGGGTTACGAGCATAATTTTATGACCGATTGCCCGACAAATACGTTACGAAAACTGCGGTTAACCTATTCGAATAGAAAAGTCTATCACTATTATTCCAATAGAAAAGCTTATCACTTCTATATATGTAAGGGGAGGAGGGATGGTAGGAGGCCATACTATGTAGGGGAAAAAAAGTTTAAAGGGGAACTTTATCTACATTTTCTCCTCTTTGTATCTATGCGTGTGCTCATACGAGAGAGAGAGAGAGAGAGGTGTGTGGGGGGGGGGGGGGGCTGCGCGCGCGCGCGCGCGCGCGTCCTTGCGCTATGTTTTCAATCCGTATCTGTAGGCCCAGCGCTATCGCTATTTTCTCCCGATCCTCCTAGCGGGTATATTACGGAAATAGAATTTCCTCGCCTTGTTTGCCAACCGAAGAAAACATAGTTCGGTCACCTTGCTCCAACTGTGACCTTTGTCAACACTGAAACCAGGCTCAGCAGGAACGTGGAATCGATGGGAGGCGCCTCTAGGCCATTCTGACTCATGATGAAGACGTACGTAGGTGACTGCGCCAACTGGCATCGCATTGAACTGAACGCGTCTGACATCGATACACCGATGACACGCGACGCATCTGACAATAGTTACATGACAACATCGGAACGATCGTGACTCCTAGGACGGTTAGTAGATCTATGTGGCGTCTTTCTGATTTTTTTTTTTTTTTTCGTGAACGAATGTAAAACCAGGGCAACTTTTTATTTTCATTATTATTAATTTTTTTGTTTTGTTTACAGAATATCATCAGTGACATCAATCAATCCAAATAAAATGGCCTGTGAACCTGTCTGTCCCCTCTCACTGAGCCCTTGATTCGACTTTTCCATTTGGATGTTAGCAGGCCTACGACGGAGGGAAGCGCTCGGTGTGAAGAGGCAACGTCATCTCATCAATATTCATGAATGCGTGGTACAGCAGGTCCGAAAGACGAATGAGAAAAGAAGGGATGGTGTTTCAGCAGCCTGGTTGTTTTGGTTCTCATGAGGTAAGGCGTCAGCTGCACTTTTGTTGTCCGAATTATACATTTTTTTTTCAATACATTTTTCACCCGGTAATAAAATCTATAACGAAAAAATAAAATAAAAAGAAAAGAAAAAGTGTACCTGTACACTGAAGTGTTCACATTCCACGCGTAGACCAACTTTTGGTTGATATTCCACTGACGCGCATGCGCTAGATGTGTCCGTCTTCGTTTATGGATAGCCTACACGATTTAGATTTGCGCAGCAGACGATCGGCATACTGAACACTTGAAACAGAATCTATGTTTCTGCATTCAAATTCATAGTTTGACTTGCATTGTTAAAACGCAGTTTTCTTATTGTAGCTGTAGTGTGACTGTTCTTAATCCAGATGATCAACGATGTAGATCTAGCTCACAGTCACATGACTCGTTGAACTGTTGTGTCGTGGGATTCGATGTCGGGCAAACAGGACCGAAGACCGAGCAAAGGTAATGGTGAAGGCAACGTCGCGAGAGAATAGGGAAACGGCGTCCCATGTCGAAAAAAGCGTGCGGCTATGGCGTTTCCCGTGTGGCTTGGCTTTGAAAATCTCTCTCTCTCTCTCTCTCTCTCTCTCTCTCTCTCTCTCTCTCTCTCTTTTAATGTGCCAGCCTCTTTGAAAGGGATATTTCTGCACGAAACATTGTCGTCTGATACGGGGCCCTTTCCGGCTCGGTGACCATAACAGATACTGTTTGGTGAGATTCATGGACACCCTTTATGCAGGGACATTATTTCTATTCATTCGGTAATGTATCCTTAAGTTAAAAGTTTACTGTTGTCAGTGAAAATGAAAAAGTCATGAGAAAACTGTGCGAGTCAAATGTAAAGTAGCATAAATCATTTCCTGAAAAAAAAAAAAAGTGTATGAGCTGCCACTTCCCGCTGTCCCTTCCTGCAAAAATTTCGGCAAGGGTACTTGACTAGGTAACTAACAAATCTGGCTACTCCCCTCCCCATCCTTCCTCCCCATCACTCTTACCTTTCGCTTCCGCCACTTTCACGTCTTACCCTCCAGTTCCCTTTCAACAATGTACTTGATTTGCCAAACGAAAATTAGTCTTACCTTTCGCGCTGTTATTGGCGAGTACACTTGATTTTATAAGCAAGAACAAGTTTTGCTGATGCTATTCCTTTTCGCGGAAGTTGTGGGGAGAAGTGATTCGTAAGGTGGGATTTCTTGGAATGGAATGTCGCACGCGGAGCATACCAAGGGAGGGGGGGGGGGGGGGGGGGGGGGACGCGGGTTCGATCACTCCAGCCCAGTCCAAAGCATTATTGTATGATTTCTATGTCCCGGTACACTTTTACTCAGAATTAGATTTGCTATACATGTACCAGCTAAAATAAAATGATAATGGGGCGTTAAAAAAACACGAATCTGATCAGAACAGTATCATAATTATAATCACTTCTGTTCACGCGGATGGAGTCACATCGATCGAAACAAGGCGGACAGCATCGTCATGGTAGTTATACACAACACAAAAACAATATACACACTACATAAACGTTAAACACAATACAGAAACAAACATACATAAAACGTAAAGCGGAACATATAGAAAGAAAACCGATAAATTTTCATTGTCGAGCCGTATGTTCCATGAGCTGGCACACCCGGTTTGACAATGGAAGTTTCTTGTTTTGTTTTTCTTTCTGTGTGTTCCGCTTCATGCAAACATCGTCATAAAACCGAAAGCTCGTATAGGTCCACATGAATCATTGCAGCACAGCGGGTTCATTTGTACTGGAGAAGACTGTAAACAATTCCATAACTCTGGACAGACAACAACAGCTTGTGGCGGGTGTTGTTCACATCATATTCAAGTCCTTGTTTTAAAAAAGATAGAAAGAAAGAAAGGAAAAGAAGAAAGACGAACGAACAAGCTGAAACATTAGCAGTCTGAGTGGATGAGTGAGTAACAGAAAAAACCCACTACTCTTTGGGTACAGTTAAACACGATGACTCAAAAGAATGATGCATCCCCCCCCCCCCTCTCTCTCTCTCTCTCTCACTCTCTCTCTCTCTTCAATATAATTCCATTCGTATTAATGGTTTGCATAGTGTATTCAAACAACAGTTCAGGCAAAGTAACCAAAACAGAGCAGAGAACGAATTTTAATCTTTTAGTAAAACAACAACAACAACAACAAACTTGATTGTTAATGTATTAATGTAAAAATAAAGTTAAGATAACTCACTTTTTGATTTACAAAAACATGGTATTTCTGTTTTTTGTTTCAAAACGATATAAACGGGTACTGTTTCTAGAATCGATATAAAGAACTTGAAGATCATTTGAAAAAGAACAGTGATATTGTAAAGCTTTGATGCTCCGAGCAAACACAGCACAGGACAGTCTGCCCATTTCTGCAGCCCAGCTGTGGCCTTCGTTGTCGGCTGGGCTATGAACGACGCAACGGCTGGTTTCCCGTCGCTCTCTAGAATCTTTTCTCATAACACCATTCATAATCGTTTTCGCAGTTAGTAGTAACAAAGCACTGACTGCCGTGTTATCTCTTTTCTCACTAACTGGAAAGAACAATGACTTTTAATACAGCGCGCAGTGTTGTTTTCGCCGGCTCAAATGAACAGCGCGAAACCTGCAACAGCCCTCGTCGTGCAATAACGCTTAGCAACAAAGATTCTCGCGAACCGAAATTATCAGCGCTCAGCTGCTGGCCCAGCTGAGCGCGGAATCCCCCGTAAAAAGAAAAAAAAAAAAAAAAGAAAAAAAGAAAGAAGAAGAACGGAAAAGCCTCGGTTTCTCTCAAAACGTGAATCCAGCGAAGACGATCGATAAGTCTCCGCACCCACTGCGGCCAGTGCAGGCGCTAGGCTGTGGTCCTCTCCCCTGCCCGCCGTACAGGCATGTAACCCCACAATACACACGAAAACTTCATTCACAACTGTTACGCCTTGACAAGTCCCCACACGTGCAGTCGGAAACGTTATTAAAAGTACCTCCTGTTGTCACAACAATGCAAACTTTATCTCCCTACTTACCGTGTTGGCTTCCATATTGATTCCGGGGTGTGCTGCTCCGGCTGTTGCGTTGTTGGGAGTTGAAGCGGAATTCTTCCTTGGGAGCTTTTGCAGGAGGGCGGAGAAGGTGAACGAGGCTGTGCCGAAGCTGATGGGAGGGTGGGAGAAACGGGGAGGGAAAAGGGAAGGAGGGGGGGAAGGAGGGAGGCCGGGGGCAATATGGAGGAATGGAAGTGAAGGACGAGGGGAAAAAGGGAGATGGGGGGGTGGACTTTTTTCCCCCCTCTGTTTCACCGTCACAAACCAAGCACCCGTGTCCTTGGCCCTTCTGTCGTTTCCGTATATCACGAGCTGTCCCAAGCCGAGGGAATGAAAAACACTACAGGTCGACTGACATGATCCGTTTCCCGACCACCCAGTCCGCGAAACGTGTTCCCGCGCTTGTCATGCTTCAGCAGCTGGAGCAGACAGAGAGAGAGACAGACAGGGAACTGGGTGGGCTGCTGTATTGATCATTGAATAATGAATTAGCCGGGGTGAAATTTAAACCTCTGATCACCGGCGATTGCTGCTTCGACGCGCCTGGAACGTTGGAAAGGGAAACAAGTTACTCAAGAAAGAGTCAGAACACAAGAAAAGAGAGAGAGAGAGAGAGAGGGGGGGGGGGGGGAACGGGGCGCGGTTAGTTCAACCACTTCTCCCCATTCCCATTACTCTCACCCCCATCCCGCATTGCGCCCGTCATAGTTTACGCCACTCCCAGCCCTTTCCTCCTCAGTACCCCCATTCCTCATTCTGTCACTAGAGTGTACTTGTATGATTCGATGAAAGGGTGTGCGTGCGTACGTCAGCGTGTCTGTGTGCTTGTCCGAGCACGGTCGTCTTCAGTTCAATGTCTTTTCACAAAAAAAGTGACAAACATAACAAAAAGTGATGGACGAGCAAAGTTGTGTGTGTGTGTGTGTGTGTGTGTGTGTGTGTGTGTGTGTGTTGTGTTGTGTTGTTGTTGTTGTTGCTGTTGGTTGTGGTGGTGGTGGTGTTTGGGTAATCGCTAAGAGACGAGAAAAGATAAAAACTAGTACCAAATTACCAAATTCTATTTCTAAAATTAACAAATGTCTCGTGTCTTTTACCCCCTCGTTTTCCTTTTTAACGTCAGTTGTTTGTGCTCAGAGTAGACCCCCAAATTTAGGACCGCTAACTAAGCATAGGACAACGACATATGAAGCATTACAAGTGAACGTTCGGGATGTGTGTGTGTGTGTGTGTGTGTGTGTGTGTGTGTGTGTGTGATGTGTAGGCCTATGTGTGTGTGTGTGTGTGTGTGCGCGCGCGCGCCGCGCGTGTGTGTGTGTGTGTGTGTGTGTGTACACGGTGTATGTATATGTGTACGTGCACACGATGTGCGTGTGTGCGCGCGCGCGCATACGATGTGTGTGTGTGTGTCTGTATGCGTGCGTGCGTGCGTGCGTGTGTGTGTGTGTGTGTGATATACGGGGAAGCTGCGAACCAGGCTTGAAAGAGAGCCAACGATTGACACTCCCACTGGCGCAGTGTGTGACAGGGTTTTTTCGTCACGTCTCGGGCGTACCCTTTGTGTTGACTGAATTAATATGTATGAACAGATTGTTCGTTAACGAATGTTGGAGGATTTGTGCTTTTCAAACAAACATTGTTGTTTTCAGCGGTGTGTGTGTGTGTGTGTGTGTGTGTGTGTGTGTGTGTGTGTGTGTGTGTGTGTGTGCGAGAGAGAGAGAGAGATAGGTAGAGAGAGAGTGTTGTGTGTATGTACTGGCGCGCGTGCGTGCGTGCGAACTTGCTTTTGTGTATGTGCGTGTTTATGTGCGTGCGTGCGTGCGCGCGCGCGTGTGTGTGTGTGTGTGTGTTGTGTGTGGGGTGTGTGTGTGTGTGCAGTTTCTCTCTATGTGTGTTTTAATGTGAGTGTAAGTGTATGCTCGAATGATCTTGTGTTTGTTGACATGCAATATGAATGTTTGCATATGAGGATGTGTGTCTGTGGGTGCGTTTGGATATCGGCATGTCCCTGTTAGTGTGCACATGCACATGTGAGTAGGAGCGTGCTTACGCGCGTGTGCGCGAGAGCAAGCATATACGTGTGGCTTGCGCAAGTGAGTCGCTGTGTCTGTGGTTGTTTATTCGCATGTGTGTTTGTCGGTGCACATGCATTAGCATGCTCGTCCGTGGGTTCATAAGTTTACGTCACGCACGAGCAAATGAATGCATTCGTGTAGAACAGCAACAGCGACGCAGTGGCTAGCACCACTGACTAACGACTGGGAGGTCGTGGGTTTGAAACCCCATCAGAACCAGAGCTGCTGTTGCAGTCGGTATATCGGCTTCTGACCCAGTTCTGCTCAGAGTTCAGCGTGCCTCGGCATCAGTCATAGATCGAGAGACGACAGGATAAGTAGCCCGCCTCGCTCTACCTGCTATTCGCCTTTGTTGGAGTCCCGTTCGTTCGTGCAGGTCACCATGCACTTCCGCTCATCGCGCGCCGCAAGGAAACACTTCAGCTGTCTAGCCTGCCCTCTCTGGTGATCGTGTATGCTAGCTCGTTGTCAGTCGTTGTTCAGGGAGATCGGCCCATTGCTTACACGTAGCCTTTGCCCACTCGCGAAGCACTGTGTGAGCGCTTCAAAATTAACTGCTTGATACTGTGAGCGGCGAAGTGTTGCAGCCAGCCAGCTAAGCCGCGGACAGGAGGTAGACAGAGAGCCAGTCGGACCAACAAGAAACGGCGAATGCCTTAAAAATGTACAGGGGAATTCCAGTCAGAAAACCGCAGCGTCTCTCTCCGTTTTTGATCAGTGCTACCGTGAAGAGATCGGATGGGCGTGCTCAGATCTCCCTGACTGACCGACACTGGAAGTGTGCATCTCTCTGTATCGTTCGTTGCTTGGGATATGATACAGGAGGTGGGCAAGAGCACATCTGTGTTGACTAGTGTTAGTCTCCTGTTCTCACCAGTGCTTGGGATGAGCTCGTCTCCTTGTCTTTCCTGTCCTCGGTATCGGCGAATATACTGGGATCACGTGCTTGCACAGAGGGGCCACACTCACTCACGCAGAGGGTTCCTGCACTTCTGCAGGGGTCACATTCATGCGCAGACAGACACACGTTCACATAGAAAGATTGCACAGAAGAATCACCCCGAACACACACGCAGACCACACAGATGGTTCACAAATTCACATAGATGGTCACACATCCACGTAGACGATCACATGCTCACACAAATACACTCTCGCTAAGGGGTCACACACTGACACAGAGGCTAGGTCACATGCAGCGAGAGGTCACAAACTCAAAAAGAGGGTTCACATACACACATTTTAGGAGTCACACACATGCACAAAAGGGTCACACACGCTCAGTCCGGCTTCAAGGCAACTACATAAGTATTCTGTTGTCGGTTGAGAGCTTGTTAAGGGAGTCCAGCTCGTGTTGAATAGAAACAGACACTGATATACATCACCGAAATGACTTGGGAGGCACGGCAGGTTTCTTTCTAGAGGGTGACCTGGAGGCGACCAAACATCGACAGCTGCCTGTGTTGATCGCTGGCCACGGGACTGAGACAGGACGAGCTGGAGTGTGGCTGTTAAGGGAGAAGTCGGGGGAACAAAGTGACGCCATGAGGAGACTTGGTTGAGGGGACACGTGCACGCACGTGAGTGAGAAACGTCAAGGCAATCCGTGAAAACAGACAAGTGTCAAGGCTTTCTGTAAATGGAGAACTCGGTACAAGGGGCAATAACCGATCAATGCCCGCACGGCGCTGACACCCAGCTGAGTTAATCTCTCCAACATACAACTGCACATTATTTATTGAAATTGCCGCTGCTGTTTGGGAAGTATGAAAGTCAGGAACAGCTTGTACACCATTAGAAGTTTGATGATTTATGTGTCGTCTCTGTCAGCGACGTATGCGCGCGCGCGCGCGTATGTGTGTGTATATGTGTGTGCATACTCTGTGTGTGTGTGTGTGTGTGTGTGTGTGTGTGTGATTATGGCGAGCCTGTTCCCGTTGTTGGTTTTGAACGTGTGACCGAAAGCACGCGCCTCTGTGTGTGTACGTGCGCATGAGGGCGTGCGCGCATATGTGTGTCTGTGTATGTGCGTGTTGACTGTGCGTGTGCACGTGTTTCAAAATGACGAAGATTAGCTGTTATGCGACAGAGAACCAGGCAAAGAGAACACTCGGTTTACATCCGCATGGTAGCAGCATGGCTCCGTGTGTGTGTGTGTGTGTGTGTGTGTGTGTGTGTGTGTGTGTGTGTGTCCCATTGTTCATGCCAGCCTGACTGGGTGATTCTCATTGTTCCTCCTCCCCACACGATCACATGTTGACAGTGACATTGCTGTTACGATTTATGGGGTATCCATTGAACCCCCCCATCCCCATCTCTCCACATCTCCTCCGACACAATTATTCATTGACAGTGACATTGCCGTAGGGGTT
>CM065734.1:18317438-18327438 GCA_033310375.1 Conus canariensis | reverse complement strand
TCGTGGTGATATTCACTTTCGGTTTCCTCTCCTCGTTCCCGCCCTTGGTAAGTTCGTGAGGCAGTGTTCAGAGATGGCAGGTGCGTGGGCATTGTCGGTGGATGGCCATGGTGGAAGGGGGCACTGGCACGCTGGTTCTGCACTCAATCATTTATTACCTTCAGCTGGTATTGTCGCCGGTGCCTAGTGTGTGTGCAGGATCACAAACACCACTGAACGCTACGGCAAATGACTCATCAGCAAGGCGGTGTCTCCTCCAGTAGGATTTTGACAATCTAAAATTGATAGCTGTCCGTGAATTGTCAGCTGACATTCGGACAGGACGTATTTGGGTTTTGCCGTGAATGGGAAAGAGGAGAACCGGAGTAAGTATACGTGAGAGTGATGTAAACTGAGAGATTTTGGGTGATTAGCTGTCAATAATGACAATTATAGTGATGATGATTTTTATGATAAAAAAAAAAAAGATTATTGTAGTAGTGATAAAAATGAACGTTAAAAGTGGTTTAGTTAAACAATAAGTGATAGTTAACCGTCATCTAAAAACAAAAACATTACTTTGCGATGTACACTGTCATTCAGCTACAAACGTATCTGTCCATCAATCTATATAGGGCGCGCGCGCACGTACGCGTACACACACACACACACACACACACACACACACACACACACACACACACACTGAGATTTAGATAGGCCTTATTTCAAGACAAGATAGAATGGTCTTGGATCATTTTTTTTCTTCTGTTCTCTTCAAAACATATTTTTAGACGACAATTTGAAGCACTACGCAGATTTTTAAAAAGACATTTTACTAATAATACACTGGAACACAAACGTTTTTCTCTTTTAAGAACTTTATCCTTCATTGTAAACGGAGGGATTTTTCGTTGCTTACAATGGCCTACTGCATGTGGGTAGATTGGGAGGACGAAGCATGTTTCCTGAGCAGGACAAATGTCCTGCAGAGACTCGTATATTAATTTCGGCCAGTCATCAACTGTCTCGATAGTTCTGTCTTGAATCTCAATTTTGTAGAGAGGCGAACCTGAAACCTGGCACCCATTAGGATTATTTGAATTTTGTTCTACCTGTTACTTTTCGCATTCCTTTCTTGTAAACCAGAACAAACATTTTTTTGTTTCCATTTTCATTCCAATTGACACAGAGATTTGTCTTTCCAAAAAGCATGAGAAACCGTGGACTCCGGGCATTGGAAACGGTTTAGTGACAAACGTAAAATGCTTTCAGATTTTTTTGGGGGAAAAAAAAACAAAAAAAACGCTTGCTTTTCTCATTGAACGTTCCGTTGCACATGGTAACTAAACAAAGTAACATACCCACGCAGCGTTCGCAACGTTTTCAAAACGTTTTGGAAAGCCGAGCTGAGCAAAGTTTGACTGAACAAACCCCTCTCCCGTTCTCTCTTTCCCCATTCCCCTCCTAGACAGGAGTTTGTACATCATTCCGATTCCCCGCACCCCCCCCCCCCCCCCCCCCCCCCCCCCCCCCCCCTCCCCCATATATGTATCGTTATGGTCGGTTCGGCTATGAAAAAACAACAACCTGACCCGCCTTGAGGCGGAGCTGCCTGGCTGGTGGGAGAGTTATGACAACAGGCTCCGCGGGAGACTATTTTCTCTCTGCAGTGAGTTCAGTGTCGTGTTGCACAACAACAACGGTGGAGAAGATGGCGGGCGTCAGAATCGATGGCTCGGCCCTTGGCTGGAAGTCTTTCTCAGTCCCGTGATCTGTCAAGAACCATGGCTGCAAGGAACGTCACACCACGGCCGTCCGTGGTGATCCCGTCAGTGCGGTTCGAACGCTGTCAGGTGATCGTTTGTTTTAAGATGGCTCTGTTCGCTGGCCTTGTCCCTCCCTCCTCCAGCCCCGCATTCCCACACCTGTCGTCTGCCCTGTCTGTCTGTCTCTCTCTGTCTCGCTGTCTCTCTCTCTCTCTTTCTCTCTCTCTCTGTCTCTCTCTCTTCTCCCTCCCTCTCTCTCTCTCTCTCTCTCTCTCTCTCTCTCTCTCTCTCTCTCTCTCTCAGTAAACTTCTCGATGAAGTTCAGAAAAACAGTTCAGGTTACTGTCATTCTGAAAAATTGTGGGTATTAGTCTTTACTTGTTCTAAAAAAAAAATAATAAAACTTTAGAAAAAAAAGTTTCTATTCTGTTTTGTGTTTTTCATTGCTTTATTTCTAATTAACATTCCTCATATGCCCCACAAGAGGTGACAGAATAATGCAGTCTATGTATGTGGGTGGGAGAGGGTTGGAGGCATGCATATGTGTGTCGTAGACAAAAAGAGAAAGAAAGTGCCACCTTCGATTTGGGGGGAGAGAGAGACAGAGAGAGTAAACACACACACACACACACACACACACACACACACACACACACACACACACACACACACACACACTGAGAGAGGAAGAGAGGGAATTTACAGTGTGTGTTTGGGGGAGAGAGGGAACGAGAAGGAGCCCTTACAGCCCGCGTATTGGGGAGTGCGAGACAGACACACAGACAGACAGACAGACAGAGACAGAGAGAGAGTTTACACTGCGTGTTTAAGAGAGAGAGAGGGAGAGAGAGTGTGGGTGAGTTTACAGCGTGCGTGTTAAAGAGAGAGAGAGAGAATGAGAGTCTAGCCTGAGAGAGTGAGAGAAAAATGAAACAAATATCTTATTAACTCATTTGAAGAGGTGTTGTGAAATATCAGTGGCATAAAGTATAACAGAAACATATAACAAACAAAAAATTAACAATGCTTGAAATAACTCGGTTGTAATCAGGCACACGTGATTTCTGGGAAAACAAACCATATGAATCGTATTTCTATTTGAAAGTTTTCGTTGTTGGTTTTTATCAGCAGTTACTTGTATCATAGATCGTCGTCTTTCGAATGCCAAGTATAAATTCGAAGAAATATGTCACACATTTTTTACAACAAAAACGACATCACTACCTTATTTATGCACAGTTGTCTCTAAAGTTCGTTAAAGCGAACCACAAATCTGGTTATGTCCAACAAAACGTGACTCGGCATTGGGAAACACTTTGAAATTTTTCTTAAATTTTCTCTTCAAACTCCTCTTTTTATCGCTTTTATAAATGTGGTCTACCCAATGACGCCATCAGATATCAATGAGTTTCTGTATAACAAACTTCCTGCGTTGATCAGATCTACACAAAACCATTCACACACAATGCATTACGAATAATTGTTACACAACTTGTTTTGCAAGACACCGTTGTTCCATATTATAAGCGAAACAAAAGTTGAAGTGGTAGTCTGTCTTCATTCATTTCAATTAATCTAAACCGACATTTTACACATCGTACAGTGGCGTTATTTGTGATAGGAAATCTCCTTCAACCATCACATATTGAGGCCATTCGGTGCTCTTTTATTGAGTCTGAGGTGTCTGTATAATGGACATAAATGTTGTTTTTAGACAACAGAGAAACTGGCTTCAAGAGCCCATAACTTGGCCCTATAGAGAACCACTGGCTGCACCTGAGCTTCAAATACTGGAGACAAAAATAGTTATCGAGATATTGATAATTCTGTGAAATTTAGTTAATGTTCACAACAAGGATTGTTCAGCTTTGAATATCAAACTGCGCACGCAAAAATAAGAGCCAGTTTCATTAAAAAAAAAAAAATAATAATATTGCCAAGATATCTGCAGGAATTTACGATTTTTATTACATCATATAAAGTTATCTGCATCTGACAACTAAATAACCGCCCTTTAAGAGATTTCTATACGGCTTTCTGTTTCACCCGTGATGAATTTTAGCCTCAGTTTAGAAGCAGCTGCAGACAAACTGTGTCACTGAGATCGCAAAACTGTTAAAGTCTCAGACATTAAAACAATAGTGTCATCACCAACCAAAAGTATAGAAAGTTCTAACAGACCATTTGCTAGACTTGCACCATGTCGATCACTGTGGATTATTTCTAGGTCAAGTTTATTGATAAATAGAGAAAAAAATCACTTGAGGGCAACAAAGGTCTCCCTGCTGTACGCCACTTGTGCAGTTGAGGTATTCGGTAAACGTAGCACCACATCTAACTCTGGCTTTGACGGTTTTGTATATACATATCATAAAAAAGGAAGGGGGGGGGGGGGGGGGGGGGGAGAGAGAGAGAGAGAGAGAGAGAGAGAGAGAGAATTTGAACTCGAATATATTCTGTAAAGATCATAGTCCCATTAGAAGCGGCGTGTACAAGAAATCACACGGATAAACAAATTTAAAGACAGTATATTAACACATATACAACATTCATGACAAAAAAATTATGATAAAACGACCGCTGTCGCCTCGAATGCTTAATACGAAAGATACAAAGTTTCCTTACGGTGTCGCTGTTATTAGAAGATATTAAGAAATAGAAACGGGAGGTATTAGGATTTTCGTCATATTTA
The DNA here is from genome assembly GCA_033310375.1 of Conus canariensis. Taxonomy (NCBI): domain Eukaryota; kingdom Metazoa; phylum Mollusca; class Gastropoda; order Neogastropoda; family Conidae; genus Conus; species Conus canariensis. Next base: position 18,322,998 of record CM065734.1, on the reverse strand, counting down.
GGGGCAATATGCTGTTTCCTTAAACAGTCTAAAGAAGGACAGCACAGTGTAAAATATGATTCATTTTCAACAGACACATTACATAATGGGCATAAGGGTCCTGTGTTTCATGCCTCTTGTATCTATAAAAATGCGCCTTGGAGGCGGATGTACCATAACGAAATCTTGTCATAATATCTTTCAGTTGTCTATCGATCTCTAAGGCTAGACATATCGGTACACAGTGTAGAGAGTCACAGAACATACTGCAAATTTTGAAACGTTCTCTGCTATTCAGGTGCTCACTCACATTTTGCCGTCTGCAGTCGATCAGTCGCTGCTTTAAACACGCGCAAAAATTCACGCACATTCCGCACACCTTGATTCATCCATACATCTCCAAAACCATTTTGCTGTAAACACAATTAGTACATTCGTAACCCAAGTATTCTTACCTGTATTATCCAAATCCCTTAGCTATAAGCTCCTTGGGGTAACCTGCAACTATCCATTTGAAGTAATCTCAGCCAATAACGGACGCAGTTTACGATCGAATAAACAGTGATAGGATATCTTTTCAATACATTATAGGCTAGATCATTAGGTGTAGTAGTTCAACAGATAGAAATTCTTCAGCGCATACCGATGCACTTTTTCACAGTGTTGAGAAGCATTTTGTAATCCCCACATCTCAGAATCGTACTGCATAATAGGTTGAACATGACCATCAAATAACTTTACAAAATATATCTAACGAATAGTTATTCAACGTACGAAGCCGTTGCATTACACACAGTAGTGCTTTCTTAGTTTTATAGAAATATCTTTACACGCAGCAACAAAACTAAGTCTAGTAGACATACAGACACCTAGATATTTAAACGCATTTACAACAGGCATAACAGAACCATCAAATATCCATCTTTCTATGGCACCTATATAACCGCCCTTTCTAAAGACGACAATATTACTTTTACTTAGAGTGACTTTAAGACTTAATGCGGAGGCTAGTCTTTGTAGGCTGTTCATTGGACTTGTAAACCAACACTTTCTGAAAGAAGAACAACATCATCTGCCAAAAAGAGAATAAATAGTTCAAAAGCATCGGGCATGAACGAACACCATGCCTACCATTACAGATGACTTCGAGAGCTAATTCATTTATAAACAACTAAAACAAAATCGGACTACAGATTTCAGCGTACACACTTTTCACACAGCAATATAGTTTACCTCTAATTCCATTATTTAACAATGCTGGCCATAAAAGGTTCCTGTTGATAGTATCGAAACACTTTTCGAAATCAATAAGCGCAACATAAAGTTTGCGATTTGAGAGAGAGAGAGAGAGAGAGAGAGAGAGAGAGAGAGAGGGGAGAGAGAGAGTTACGGAATATTTGAGTTTGAGAGAGAGAGAAATAGAGAATGATTACAGTTCGTGAAGTTGAGATCGAGAGTCAAGAGAATGGTTACAGCCTTTGTGAGAGAAAAAGAAAGAAAGAGAGAGAGAGAGAGAGATGGGTGTGGGTGTGATTTCACCCTATTAGAGAGAGAGGTAATATCTGAGAGCGTAAGTGTGAAAGACAGAAAATGATTACGATCCATGAATCTGAGATCGAGAGCTGAGAGAATGATTACAGCCTGTGAGATTGAGAGAGAGAGAAAGAGGGGGGTGGTGGTGGGGGGAGGTGTGGTGGTGGGGGGGGGGGGGGGGGGGGGGGGGGGGGGGGGGGGGGGGATGAGAGCGGGGATGAGATGACTAATGATCGTAGTTTGAGTGAGTTGAATGAGATGGTGGGAAGGGGGACGGGGAGGGGTGGAGAGGGGGGCGTGATGCAAAAAAGAAGAAACAAGGCGCGTGTAAAATGTAGATTAGACCCCCTTGACCACGTGTGTTTGTCGATCTGTATGCCTTCATGTTGTTTTTGTGTGTGTTTGGTGTGTGTTTGTTGTGTTTGTTAGCCAACTTTTTGACACCATGGTAACGGCAATGAACATAGGATTTCATCACGAGTGATAAGATTTTCGCATGATTTGTGGGTCTAGATCATCTCGTACGGCAGAGGAATTTCTGCCCCTATTCAGAAAAAGAAAACGAACGAACAACAGACGTAAATAATATAGATGCATGGTGTACATGTCCTGTTTAACCGAGCACCAGCATGCTTGAATCATTTGGAGTTTATTGTCATCATAATTAGTTTTTTATCTCTCTCTCTCTCTCTCTCTCTCTCTCTCTCTCTCTCTCTCTCTCTCTCTCACTCTCTCTCTCTCTATTAGAACAAGATCGATCTCTTAGTTTTGTAACCATCACCACCCTTCCCCACTCCCTCCACCCTCATCACTTTCACATGTCTGTTATTTCGTTAGCTAAGAATGCATTTGAAAGCTCTCTTCTCTCTCTCTCTCTCTCTCTCTCTCTCTCTCTCTCTCTCAAAAAAAAAAAAAAAAAAAAAAAATTCCGTTTAGGTATTTCACGTGAACAGAACACAGTGCAGTTTTTTTGTTTTGTTTTCTCTTGCTTTTTTTTTTTTTTTTTGTGGTTTTGTTTTTGTTTTCGTTTTGCATCATCTTACAATCGTGATGAAACAGAATATTGACTGCATAATAACAGCGGCATTTCTGTATTCATATTATATGAGCATTGCTATGCCATACAGAGACGGTAGGGGCATGGGAGGGGGGAGAGGGGAGAAGGGGGAGGTCATTTCAATTCAACAAAGACCTAAAAAGCTTAACAAAAGAAAAATCATAATAAAGATATGTATGGGAACTAGAATGCGTGTGTGTGCGCGCGCGCGCGCACACACACACACACACACACACACAGAGCGCGCACACACACACACACACACACACACACACACACGCGCGCGCGCGCGCGCGCGCACACACTCACCAACAGACGCACAGAGAAAGAGAGAGAGAAAGAGGAGGTTCGTTTGATTTGTATTAATACTGTCCCCCTCACCAGCCCAGATGTCATTGTTATGCAATGAAATTCTCAGCCCGGCAGCAGTGCTGGCCAACTTTGCCTTGACCTCGTTTCGACAAGGACACTCTCTTCCCCCGTCGACCCCCCACCGAGGCCACGTTATTGATTTTCCCTGCAAGCCGGGCTCTGTGAACGCTGACGTCATCCTTCCGCGCGTGCAAGCGCGGCCTTCATTGCGCAAAAGTTACACTCGAGACGGAGCAGCTGGTCTTCCCGCCTGTCGGTGACAGAGCAAAATGGTTCCCAAGTTCAGGGTCTTCATTCCCGGACATTTTTCTGCCTCACAAACTGACCAGGCGGAATGTAGATAACGTATCCTCGGCGGCGATCGTGCAGCTGTTGTTGAGTTATCGGCAGATGCTTTGGTGGTTGAGCGGACAGTCCGACTTTCTGAAAGACGAGAGTTCGAGTCACACTTTGTTGAAGATTAATTTCAGCTGGCTGCGCGGACGGTTTGAAGTATTGCTTTCTCTCCTCCCCCCCCCCCCCCCCCCCTCCCCACCGAGACACCACAAAGTCTTGTGTGTAGCATGCAGCTAGTTGAAAACGGCAACGCACAATTTATTTGTAGGCAGGTTTCTGAGGAAAATCCTTTAATACAACATGAACATACACAGGCAGACAGGAGTGCCATGGTAGCTGAGCGGTTTACGCAGCCATCCAGAAGACAGCTTGAAATAATCCCATCAAATCCGAAGTCCTCCGGCCAGATTTGTCTCCCTTTCCACTAGGACATTAAATAGTGATGAGTGCTACTGCCTGAACATCTGAACCTTTTTTTTTTTTTCTTTTTTTAAAAAAATTTTACTTCTTTGAAAGCGGAAGGTCACAACGTTGTTCTTGCTTGGGTTCCCGGTCATGTGGGCATTGGGGGGAAAAGAAATAGCCAATCATTTGGCCAAGAATACCGCAACAAGGAAACTATCCAGCATATCTATCCCCCACTCAGATGTGAAACCGAAAGTTAATGATTATGCCAGAGACCTTTGACAGGAGGACTGGAATACACAGACGGATAACAATTTTTCCCTAGACCCGTCCTAACCTAAAAGAGTTCCTCTCATCCACCTCTGGTGGTCGCAAAGAAGAAACGGTTTTATGTCGGCTGCACACCGGCCATTCGTTTTCAACTCATTCGTACCTTTTAAAGAGTAAAAAAGCTCCATGGGGCATTCCATGTCATGTACCACTCACAACGAAACATATTCTTTTAGAGTGTTTGGACTTGCATGATGTGAGACATAAACATTTTACAGCGGACTCCATGAAAACCTTGTTCAGAGATGTTCCACCTGATGTGATCTTTGGATTTCTGAGGGAGAGTAACGTTTTTCATCTGATCTGAGATTTTACAGTATAAAGATTTTTAACTAAATTTCTGGTGTGTTTTTAGAAGGTGTATTTTAAAGGGTTGTGTGAATGAATGACTTGTGGGTTGACTTCAACGTGGTGACAGCCCTGATATGGCCCTTTGCGGTCGGCTAAGCTATAAGCAACATTTCCTTACCTTACCTGCCTCAGATGAGATGGCGAGTGGAAGTGGCGCGTGCATCGTTCTCCTAAAACATTAAAAATGTTGTGATTTTTAATACCGCGTGTGTGTGTGTGTGTGTGTGTGGTCTCTTCCTGCCACATTAGTGGCATGACTCCTACGCTGCTCCTTCGGGACATTACGTGCACCGCCTCATACGAGTTATTTTCGTCACAGCCGGCAGTACACGGGGAGCAGTTAACACTGGTTCGTTACGAGGCAACCCACCAGAACAGACGCTGCACTGCTGCAGTTGATTCAGGGGTGTTCATGGTTTCCAGTCTCTGTTGTTATGCATTCATTGAACTCCGCCACACTAGCTTTACACCTAAATATGTTCTACTCGAGACCACAAGGATTCTCTAGTCTGTGCGTTTGTGCTGTCTAGACGGTACTATTGTAATTCGCTCTTTGCTCGCTGTCCTAAATAAATATTTGATGGACTTCAAAAGGTACACAACTCCGCTGCCAGGCTTGTCCGTAAAGTAAAGCAGCAAGAATACCCCCCCCCCCCCCCCTTCCCCCTCCTACACACACACACACACACACACACACACACACACACACACACACACACACACACACACACACACTCCCCCTCCCTCAGTCTTTCAACTGGCTACCAGTTCGTTCCAGAATTGATTACAAGCTTTCCACCCCCTGTCATGCTTTGCTGTTCGATTCCTCCCCAGCGTACATGTCTGACATGCTTCAGATCTCCACTTCCATTGAACGACTTCGTCCCCCTGCCGACACCAGACGTCTAGTTGAGCCACACATCGATGTCTTTTGGACAGAGATCGATTTCTTTGGGTGGACCACATGTGCAGAATGATCTGCCTGTCACTATTAGTAGTGTCCAGTCATCCTCTGCTTTCAAAGAATATTTAAAACCCCGTATTTTCAAAACTGCTTATCCATAGCCTGTTTAATTATTGACTGCTCATGAATTCCTGACGCGAGCGTGTGTGTGTGTGTGTGTGTGTGTGTGTGTGTGTGTGTGTGTGTGCGCGCGCGCGCGCGCGCGCTTGTGTGTGCGTGCGTGCATGCGAGCG
>CM065734.1:18292438-18312438 GCA_033310375.1 Conus canariensis | reverse complement strand
CTTGTAACATTCACACTGAACATGCCAAAAAGGTAAAGGAGGAAACAAAAAAAAAACACACACACACACACATAATTTGCCTTGCCTTGGGACTTACTTTTGAAAAAAAAACTCAGAATTACACAGAACAGATGAATGTGCCTCAAATCTACTGTAGGATGAGGGAGGGAAGGAAGAGAGCGGAAGGGGTTGCCGGACAGAGCAGTGTTGTCTTGATCAAGGAGAACTCGGTCCATTCCCCGTCGGCCATTGCCCGGGTGAAGGAAACTGTTCAGACTCCAGTCCCTCCTAATCCTCCTGAAAAGATATTGAACTTATAGCCTACCCCCAGAGTGAATCTATCTAAAAAAAAAAAATTCCTTCCATGAATGTTAAACTCCATACCACCCTTTGTAGTAGAAAGAAACTCGTGGAGAGCGTGGCAGCAGAGAGTCCTCAGAAGAGAAGCCCCTTCAAGCAAGTGTTTCGGCCCTTATCTCCTGACACTCTAGGGGGGTTGGGCCACACCCCGGTTCATGACTCCGGATGTCCCTCTGCTGCCCCTTTTTTTTCCCATCTTGGGACGAGCCATGGCTGGGATTCGAACCCATGACCCTCTGGACATGCTCATTTTCCACTTAATGACTCGCGCTTTAACCACTGAGCCACAGGGACACCTGATATTTGTAGGGAAATTAAGCCTTATGAAGTTCACTTTTGTTCCTCCTTGACCAGATCCAGCTTGAACACCTCTCTGCCGCTTCTGCCATTGCTTTCAGGCTCTGGTTTTTTCCTTCCCTGCAACTGAGAGCTGTTTCATGAGGCTGTATGCAGACGTTCCTACAAACCCCCTAGCTCCAATTTCTGCAGTGAGGACTTTGACCTGATAGCCTTCTCTCCTCAGGCTGTTTGCCAGATCAGCATACTTTTCAGTCTTGTAGATTGAGCTGCTCATTCGTTCGATATGGCACGTGAGCTCGATCATGATCAGCTGCTTGTCTTGACTTAGAGTGGACTACTTGTCTGGTCTCATGCCACTCTGCTGATGATCTCTGGGTGACTCTTCCCTTCTGGAGGTCTGCAGTGCACTCCCAGTCATATGCCCGTCAGCAGACTCTGCCCGATGTTTCGAGTGGCACTGTTGTTCTTGGCCATGATTTGCTGCCTCCTGCCGTGAAGAATGTTGCGGGTAGAATACTAGCCCATTGTGTTCTGATGGAATGCACCTCTCTCTCTCCCTTTGTCTCACACACACACACACACACACACAAATACACACACACACACACACACACACACACACACACACACACACACACACACACACACACATTCATGGACACAAAAAAAACATTACTGGCCAGCACCAACGTTTATTCAGGTTTATCAGGCAAACTGTACTCTGGTTACAGCAGATAATGCAGCTAGGGCATATAATCCTTTCAGTCTCAGTAATAACTTACACATCTCTTTCGATGCTGACATCAAAGCAGGTAAATATGGGAAACACACATTCTGATCATAACAATGACATAATTCAATTGCAGAATTTGATGACAACAAACATAGTCATTTACTCACAAATAATGACTAACAATGACTTTTAAGTAAATATCGCTTATCAGCATAGACAAAGAGCACCAATAAGACAGGTTAAATGATGCCCAGTTGCTACAGCATATCCAAGATAAAGTTAGCAGAATTAACAAAAACAAAAACCAACCATCCTGGGATATAACAGGCAAAATTCCTTTCCGTCTATATTAAATCTGATAATACACCAGTTTACTACCAGAAAACATAGCAATCAGCAGGGCCTGCTCCAGAAGGCGATCTCTGGGCCATTTATTGTGAATAAGTCCTGACACTGGGACTACCAGAGAAGGAATAAAGGAGCAGCAAAACAAACACATAAAAATAATCAGGAAGCATGAAAAAAAAAAAACACACCATCACCACCACCACCAAAGTGAAGAGATGAAGATCAAATATGAAACTTTTTTCTTTTTTTTAAAGGAAGACGGAAATCAGTTACAAACGATAATTAATCAGCCAGATAAGAACAGCATTCCATGTTTGAGATGGACATCAACAGATCACAACAAAGATCAGAAAAGAAGCTGAATTTTTTTTGCCCCCACAGAAAGATTACACAGTACAGGTTGACTTGCAAATGCAAGGTAAAGAAACATTAAGAACACTACCAGAATATTTCGCCCATCTTGATGACACTCTATCAAGCAGTCTTACCAGTCACTGCAATGCTGAAATGGTCATCCTATCATGAACAAGACTAAGGGGTTTCTCAGGGAATGGTTCATCCTGGCATGCCAAAACTGTTCAACCTATTGACCCCTGGTCAGCATGACGACACGAAAGAGCTAGCTTTTGAAATGTCTCACACAATCACTGCCAGTAACATGGTGGATTTTTTATTTTTTATTTTTTTCAAATTTGAGTGGCCATTTGATCAGACAAATACAAGCGCCAGAGACGCAGATTTCTGCAACTCCATTGGTGAAGGAATGGTTTAAAGTAATACGCATAGATCATTGCAAAGGAAACAATTCTATCCTAACTAAAACATGATAAAAATTTGTAATAATAATACAGGGATGAGTGCCTCTAGTACTCAGTCTTAACAAGCCCAAAGAACTACCAATAATTCTTGCACAATACACTCACACATACACAAATAATGCTTGCATCTTTAAAAAAAAAAAAGAATAAAAGAGAGAAAGCATCACGCATCTTTTAGAGAATACAAAAAAACAAAACAATAAACAACAAAACAAAAAAAACCCTCCATCTTTGTGGAGAGCTATCTCTGTCTCAACAAATGCGTCAGCTGTCCAGCACCCAGTTGCGCACACTGAACTGTTTCAAACAGCTACTCTCAACTTCCATTGTGTAATTATCACACAGAATAAAACTGCCACATAATGGTTTTGAGTTCAGTGCAGCTTCAGATCAAAGCTGCACGAACAGAAGGGCAGGGGGGGGGGGGGGGGGGGGGGGGTGCTGGAGGGGACCATCCATTTTCCATGAACTCTCGTCATATGCGACATTTTGTCCTCTTTTGTTTCCGAATTCTGTTTACTTCAATCAATTTCTCCCTTCCACTCTGCCTCCATTTAAATAATATTATAAAGAAAGGCACAAAATGCGTATTCAAATGCTTTAGTATTAAAACAAGACTACAAAAAAGGCACGCAGCATTCAAACTTTCAACTCTCAGACAAGAATCTTTGGTACTTTGTAAGCTTTTCTTTCTTTCTTTCTTTCTGCGTACGCAGGCTGATACTCCTGCGGACACTGCCTGTATAGACAGGCAGTGGAGTTTTGTGTGTATGACCGTTTTTTCTATCCCGCCATTAAGGCAGCCATACTCCATCTTCAGGGAAGGGTAAGCTTTATAAAACGTTCATGACATGTCAAAAGTAAATCATAACGGAACTGTTTTCATTCTCTGATTTTTTTTCCCTCTCTACATGTTTTCAAATATAACTTTTGTTTCGGCAACACACGTTGTCATCAATATTTCACAGATACACAAAATGGAACTTTCTTATTTTGAACAGGGACGAGATATAAGGATCTTTTTGTTTGTTTGCTGCTTAAAATTCTTTTTTTTTCTCCCCCAGGACACCAGCTGCTATAACGGGTCTCACTACAAGACTATTTCATCAACAGAGTATGAAGCAGTTGATAAAGCCATGACTCATCTACTGGTCTTTTTGTCTCTCACACACACACACACACACACACATACATACACACACACACAGCATAACAAACAATAACTGATCCATGAACAAGGCCATTCTCTGGGAATAGGGGTACTTCCTTTCAAAATAAATCCTGTTATTATTTTTTAACAAGAAAATTCAACACTTGTCTTATAATGCTCAAATGAATAAGACTGATGATGACCCCAGTGTTCAGATGCACACAACAACTTCATTCTACATCATTGAACTTTTTTTTTTTTTAATCTTTATTAGGAGAAGGAAGGGAGGGATGAGGATAAAAAAGGTGGAGAGCAAAAAAGAAAAAGAAAAAAAAAATCCAAACTGCATGTAATCACAGTGCATTGTACAAATTCACATCACTATTTAAAAACCTATATTCTGTCAATCACATTTTCACATCACTATTTAAAACCTGTGTTCGGTCAATCACATTTTTTTTTTAACTGGTTCCTTGAGAAGGGAGAATGGGGAATGGTAGGAGGAGGATAGGCAAACAGGAAGAAATTCCACTGGATTAAACTAAGCAACTGACACAAGAAATTCAAAATACAGTCCAACCTACAGACAAAATTAACTTCAGAATGCGTGTTTCATTTAATTATATCTTGCACATTTTGACATGAATTTGCTCATGGTATGTGCATGTCTTTTAAATATACTCATGTTCATCCTATCATACAAAAAAAAAAAACAAAAAACAAAAAATGAAAGAATCAGAAATAACATTATCCACACTGTTTCTCTCCCTTCTACTAGAAACATGTAGCCCATTCCCACTTGCCAACTCTTGCTACATCAAAAAATGATTCAGCCTCATGGACTAAAGTGCAGATCAGGCAAAGATGCTTTAAGGTATATCATAGTCTTGTATGACTTATCAACAAACCGCAAACTCCCCCTCCCCATACATCTACCATATGACATCCATTATTTGACTAGATTTCAATACTGTCTTCAGAGACAAATCAATACCAAAAAAAAAATAAATAAAAAAATAAAAATCAATGAATCAGTTATTAGAATACAAGTAGACTAGACATCTGGAGAGATCGATTTTTATTTCAAGACAGATCTGTGTCTCCCACATGTATTAACTGGGGCATTTCTCAATCAAGGTTGTCCTGAAAACTGGCGGATTTTGGAAACTGTTTGCTCCAACAAGTTTCTGTACTGTAAACTTCTCATCTAAAGTTTATTTGCTGTTCAGTATGATAATAATCAGCTGCAGGTACATCGATACTAAACGATCAGCAGCTAATCCCATATCCATAACACTGTGGCAACCGCAGTACCTTTTAATTACCAATTTTGAGGGGGTGGGGGGAAGAGAGGGAGGTGTGTGGGGTGGGACGGGGGTGCAGTATGTTCCAAATCACCAAATCAGTATTTTAGAGTTCCAGTGAATCTATTAAACTGGGGTACTGTTGAAAAAAGAATCGAGTCTGAATAGCACCAAATTTGACCAAATCTGCCAGTGAACGCCGTTTGATTTTGCATGAATCTGTTGGTCTGTTGGCATTGATCACTGATCATTCATCTTCACTGTGGTTACTGATCTTCATATTCCAAAACTGCTCACAAAGTCGCCTTGTCTTGGTCATCTGTTGGCTAGTTAGGAGGACCAAGGCAATGGCACGCTCATCACGGAGGCCATGGCTCAGAACGCTGCAGCATTACGATCAACCCTTCAAAACCACCCTGTGGTAACACACCGTGGATTCATATCAGACAGACAGGTTGGTAGTGAATAAAAAAAAAAGAAGGAAAACGGCCATTGGGCTGATTGGAAGTTCAAAAGTTAAGCGTGACATTTCCTGAAGCTCTGATTAGATATTCTTTTTTTTCCTAGAGTGCAGTGTTTTGCTTTGGGTTTAAAAAAAAAAACTGCACAAAGTACATCCAAAGTGTGCGAGATGTACAGATCCTTCCCTACCAGTCGCTGCATGAGTTCAGACTTGGTATGTACACAGTTGTTCAGTCAGCAACTGCAGTCCATTGCCCAGGGCATTCTAGGTCTTCCAATACATGTCCTGACGTTGCCGAGGCAGTACCTTACATCGCTCACAGGACTGCCAGGTTCTCTCAGGACAAGTCCTAGGAGAGAGAAAGACAGACAATGCTAACACTTCCACAGTCCAGAGGAAACAAAGCATTATGGAAAGGGATCTGGGCAGCTCTGACATGGCACAGCGGTGACTTCGGTGAGGAAACCAGCGGTGGGAAAGGGACTACACTCTGCGCTTACTTGTTGCCTTTTACGAATGCCATGGATAAAAATAAAGGATGGGAAAGGGACTACACTCTGCGCTTACTTGTTGCCTTTTACAATGCCATGGATGAAAATAAAGGATATAATTAAAGAGAACATGTGACTGACATTCATTTCAGTTTTATGACTACTGAACTGACCTGAACAATTAAAACAAAAACAAAACAAAACAAAATCTTTCATGCTCAATTCTGCAGTTCAGAACTGTCAGGAGCTCCGGTATAACTACCTATGACTAAAAAAAAAAATTCGGGTGGGTGGGTGGGTGTGCATGTGTGCATGCATGTGCATGCCGCTCTTGCACGCATGCAGACACACACATACATATATATATGTTTAATGTTGTCCACGACCTTGGAGCCTCCATGAAACAATGGGAAACAAAGTTTGTCTGTATAATGTACTTTCTCCGAATGCCATGATTCGATGGAATTGCAATAATTTATGTCATGCGTTTTATAACCTTACATCCTGTATCATGTTTGTGTACATCGTTAATGCCATTCATATCGGAATTTATTAAAAAAAAAAAAAAAGAAAGAAAGAAAATTCAAGAAAACATTTAATTTCAAAACCTGTACCTTCCTGATATGTATCTCTCAGGCCTTGTAACCATTTTCACTTCTGAATATTATTCCCAGCAGCAAATCTTGTTTTGTCCCCACACAGCATAACAAAGAACAATTTCTGTTTTCACCTAAGCCCATGACACTGCCTCTAAAGGATATCTACATGACCCTTTTTCATGCACAGTTTGCAGGTACTCCAATAAAACAGTATATTGGTACCATTTATTTGGGGGCAGTCACATAAGACCGGTTGTGGCCGGTCTTTTGACAATGTATGAACAGTGTCCTGCTGCTTTTAATTGCATATTTCACTGCAATGTGCTTTGTCATTGCTTGCAGCGTTGAGTGTCCTTCAGTTGCTGCTTTATGTGATTTAAGACAAAATATTGAAGTTAAAATCAAATTTCACCTTGTTATTAACCCGCGCTAAACAAAAAAGTTCCCTCTCCTCCATTTTTTTTTCCTAACTGCTTTCAGACTTTGCTCACTGGAACAAAAAAGTGCAACATTCAAGAACAAGAGTGCCTAAACTTTAAATCAATGATAAAACAGTATCACTTCTTGATGAGAAAATGTTGATGATGAGGAGAGTCTTTATCGTTCTCTACTATTCTTTTTATATTTCATTTCCATTATTGAAACAACAGCCCCACTGCTGTCAAATCAAGCAGATATGACATTTTGGGTAATGATGTATAAGCTTAGTACATTTGTGATAGTGAAATGTATTAATGCTTTACAAAGTTTTCAGTAAACTTTGGTTTAAATCATAGGCAACAAAAGCAATGTCCACGATACAAAAATTAGCTGACTTACTGAGTGACAAAGAAATGAATAAAATCATCTTTCATAAAACTGAACTTTTGGGTCCATTTTAAAGAACTGTCAAGCATTTTAAAGCAATCATATATTTACAAAATGTTTTGATGCTCCTTTTAATGATTGTTAACTTGATCCAAGAGATTATTTTGCAGGAAGATTCTTTAATTCTGTAGCTGCCACTTCCGTCATATGCACCAGAGGCTAAATATTGCTGCCCTTCATCTCCCCCCTCCACCCACACCCCATCCCCCTCCTACCTCTGTGCCCATCCCTGCGCTGGATTCAGCAAGCTAGAAAAGAAAGTCTACTCCAATTACATGTGCGTATATTTTGCTCGTAGGTCTAAAACATAGAGGCTGATTTTCCTTCAACTGTCAGCAATCAAATACATTCACTTTGGGGAGGGGTGGGGGTGGGGGGGAGCCATAATTGTATTATCTTATTGCAACTCAGTGCAATTCACAGACAAATATTGCGTAGCAAATGTTCATTAAACAGAACAGTCAAATTTCCACTGATTTCTTTCCGAGTCTCAACAGATTTCAGCAGTAACTTATAAAACAGAATATGGTGATGGTTTTGTACGATGTCAACATATGCCTTACCAGTATCATTATTTTAAACATAAATTCAGTGCATGTATTTCCATGCCTCTCTTTTTTTTTTCTTTTTAATTGTGAGGAATACAGGAAGCAGCAAGGGAGGTAGGAGTGGGGGAGGTGTGGCATCATAACTTTCTTGTAACTTTTTGTTGTTGTTGTTGTTTTGAATTATGAAACAACCATTCACTTTCATATTGCAGTGACGTTCCTAGCCTTGTGGCCAATCTGCACAACTGAAAAATGTCAAAAGTTCAGTTCACTTACAGCACAGGAATGATCTGCCCCTACTCTACCCTCACTGCTTCATCTCACAAGTGGCAATCCTGTAGTCAGGTGCCAATCTGTTGTATGTCAACAAAGAAACAAAAAAGAAAAATTTCTCTATTTGTAAGCAAATAGCTCATTATGTAAAAAAGAAACTGGCACTACAAACACACTGCCCCTTTTGCTGCTAATAAGCAGAGAAATCAAATCTGCTGCCACAATACTTGTGGAAAAAAAAATGATACTGTAACTCTGCTTATAATGAAAATTTTTGTTATCATGAAGGGAAATATTGCTGGAAGACGATAAAACATGTATGAAGCACTAAACAGGCTGTATTGCAGGCTTTTACGTATTACCATACCTCACAGACAAGGTTAGCCATCCCACCTCCCCCCACCCCCCCCCCACCCTCCCCCCCCACCCCCCCACCACCCCCCCACCCCCCACCCCCCCCCACCCCCCCCCCCCCCAAGTTGCACATTTGTGCATAACAAAGTGTAATAATGTTTAAAAAGATGTGATAAAACCTCAAACAGATGCAGACCTACAGTGACATGTTTGAACAGGAGAAGGCAGACTTTAGAAAATTCTCACCGATGGTGGCGTTCGACGTGAAATCTCAGGCTCCATGCAAACCCCAAAATTCAATGCAGGTTTCTAAACAATAAGAGCCCATGACTACTAACAAGCGCTTTCTGGAAGAGAAAAGGACAAAGGAGAAGAAAGAAGAGAAACAAACACAGGCAAAAAAAGGGACAGCACTGCCCCAAAGCATGAACGTCACCAGGATATCATATACATACTGTTAAACTCTCTGTTGCTGAAAGTAGAGTGCATCCCCCTTCCGCGTATCACTCTTATGCTCACACACACACACACATACCCACATCAGGGATGTAAGATGGGTCTGGGAGGGGGAAGGGGAAGGGGCAAAAGTTTACTATACCACATGAATTGTCCCGTCCAACATCAAAACCGTCATCCAGTAAGGGTCGGTCAAACTTGTACTTCTTTATCAATTCTTCAGTTTTAACATGTACATTGTAAAATGTTCATAATGATTCACATTCCTTTCAGACAACACAACATAGTGCAGCTGGACTGATCAAAGGTGTTCCGGCCAAAACAAAGGTTACATAAACCAACCACTTGAAGAGGGAATGCACTGCGGGTAAACAGCTGCCGCTTCACCCTCTTGTGTGATTGGTGTTGACTGCAATGCACAGCAGAACTGTGTCTTTTCTTTTGATGAAGAAGCACATCGACACATTTCTGTGCAATTTTCTCATCCTTCTCTCCATCCTCCCACCCAATACATGGGTGAGTGACCTTCTGTGCAGCAGCAGAACACATGTGCTAAACTTTGCACATTCAACCCTTAGAAACTTTGGACAAGAGCTATCCTTACAAACTCTTCTTGTGATCAGGAGGTGACAGAGATCTCCAGCAAAATTTGGTAGACTGGTCTGCTAGGCCACAGAAAATTAACATCACTGTTATCTCTCTCTCACACACACACACCAAAATGCTGTGCATAGTACAGTAAGCAGATCTGACTTGAAAACAAAATTACATGACATGGATTGCTTAATGGGGGTGGGGGTTCAAATGAGCTCTCAAAGGAGGATCTTTGTCTTCACTCCGAAAGACCACAAGAAATCTGTCTTGCTTTTTCATCTCCACCTTCCGTTAAACTGTTGTATCGACCTCTGGACCCAGACTTCTGTCCATCCTATTCAACATTTCATGAACATTTCAAGACAGTGTAAAAGAAATTCAACATCTCCATTCAAGCTCTGTTGAGTGAGGCATGTCAGGAATGGAATGGCTGTCAAACAACATTCAGATCCAGGCTCATGTCTACAGTCTGATTCCAGTCATCCCTGCATTTCATTCACCACTTATGGCCAGCCTCATCTCCCAACTTCCCATACATGTAAACTAATCCGTGGACCTCAGGAATGCAAACAAGTCTTCTAAATACTGAGGACAAATGTCAGTGGGCTTTATCACAAGTATGAAGGAAGTAAAAAATAAAAACAATAGGCAGTGAAATTTTTCACACACACACACACACACGTACACACACACACACACACACACACACACACACACACACACACAGGGGGTGTAACTTATGAGCTCATTTTTACAGCAGTATAAGTGAAACGCTACTGTTGCCAGCAACAGATTTTGGAATCGACCGATATTCTGTAACAATTATATAAAACTAAGCAAACCTTACGTTCCTCTTCAACATCACAATACAACATAATGAGGTGAAAACAAACAAATACGCACAAACTACTACTAACACATCTGTTTACAGTGAAAGATCAATTTCTGTTCCATTAAAACAAAAATTGTAACTTTAGCCTCCAGGTGAGCCATACACAACAGTAGACAGAGCCCTTGTTCCTGACCCACACTAAAAAAGGTACATAGAACAAACCCTACCACTCTGTGCCAGCAATGTAATATACAATGACAGACACAACTTTGGTTTAAGATCAATGGCAGTATTGTTATTGCTATCAATGCAATATCGAATGTATAAGAATTTCCTTATCACAGATACTACACTAATCTGACATATTTTTGCCTGCCACGGTATCATGCCACATTGTCCGAATCTTTCGGATTTTAAATCCCATAAGATTTTGCTGATTGTGGGTATTCCTACAAGGATTTTATCATTTCATCGCCGTACCAGGTCTGATGCGGTGGCCTTTTGTACCTGCACAAACTGTTGTGACCACAGAATTAAGGACATCTGCTCCGTCTGATGGCACTGTAGGGCCTTAGTTTAACACCAGAGTGTTGTGTGCTTACTCACACTCATGAGCAATGAAGGGAAATAACTCTGGCTCTTTTCCTTGCTGTGTCATCTGCTACCCTTGTTGCAATCACATTGGCATAGCAAAGAATGTTCGAATAAGACCTGAGATCGTCTAAGGAACTTTTTTCCACATTCTCTGCAACAACACACATCTCTTTGTTGG
Source organism: Conus canariensis (assembly GCA_033310375.1). Classification (NCBI taxonomy): domain Eukaryota; kingdom Metazoa; phylum Mollusca; class Gastropoda; order Neogastropoda; family Conidae; genus Conus; species Conus canariensis. The sequence continues at coordinate 18,301,176 of CM065734.1, read as the reverse complement.
GATATGACTGACAGGCCAGCACATTCCATTTGAAAAATAATGTGAACCACAATGACGCACACAGTGACTGTGAGGCTGGCACATTCCAATTGAAAAATAACGTGTGTCATTGTGACCCACACAGTGACTGTGAGGCCGGCACATTCCAACTGAAAAATAACGTGTGTCATTGTGACGCACACAGTGACTGTGAGGCTGGCACATTCCAATTGAAAAATAACATGTCATTGTGACCCACACAGTGACTGTGAGGTTGGCACATTCCAATCGAAAAATAACGTGTGTCATTATGATGCACACAGTGACTGTGAGGCTGGCACATTCCATATAAAAAAACAATATACGAGTCACAATGATGCACAGAGTGACTGTTTGGCTGGCACATTCCATTAAAAAAACATAACGTGAGTCACAACAGGCACAGAGTGATATCTTCATACAACAGAGTTAAAATCAGTGCTTCATTTATGCACATACATGCATATTAGGGAACACACACAAAAAAGGGTAAATGATGTCCATAGCCACTGTGCAAGATGCAGACAGAAGAAAGGAAGTGAGTGAGAAACCCCTTAGCACAGTCACTCTTTGCCACATCAAGAGACAAGTTATCAAAAACTTCAATAATGGTCCCATAGTTGACTCTTTTCAAGAAATTTTAACTCTGTTCAGAGCTTTTATTTTTCTTTAATCCTTTGAGGTTGACAGACTGACTGACTGTCTTCTGTCTGTCTGTCTGTCTGACTGACTGACTGACTGACAGTAGATAGATAGACAGACACTTTCCCCCTCCCCCCAAATGTTCACACCTTGAGTGAAGTATGATCACAATTTACCTTTTGTTGGGAAGTGAGGTGAGGGAATGGGGGGAGGTGGAGAAGGGGGGGCAATTATTACCTCTCATTTTCACTCTCCATCTTGCTCCAGTTTGAATTTTCCCCAACCTGTATCGAGTCACCGGCAATTTTGTCATCATTTGATAGAGAACAATCCCTTGGTTCCCTCCATCACTTCAAACTTTGTTTCTTAACACTGTCAAACACGTTTTGTTTTTTTTTTCTCCTTTTTTCAAAAACCGAAAACAGTTCATTTCACCAACTTTGAAAACTGAATACATAAATACAAGAATACATGCATGCATGCAGGGTATATATACTTGGCACATTGAAAATGAACAAAACCCTAAGTTGGCACTTTCCATCACCGTTTTCAACATGTACCTTGAAAATCTGGTATCAAGAACAAAAAGCATAGATCCATTATCTGCTTCTTCTCAATCTTAAAACAAAGTCACTTGCAAAATAATTCAAGTTAAGAACAGTAACAGGGTCCCTTACACCAAGGAATTTGAACATCATTGACAGAAAAGAAGAAGATGCGTCAAACACAGAGAACCAAAAATCAAGACAACGCCAACAATGAAACTTGAGAAAGATCATAGCCTTCAAGACTGCTTTAAAATACTATTTGCAGCTAATGTGTTTGTGTATATCTGAAACAAGAATGTGTGTGTGTGTGTGTGTGTGTAAAAACAGCCGTGGAATGGTCCACGACAGGCAGACAGTGTGTGTCTATGTTGGACTTTTACATTTGCATTCTCAGCAATTTAAGTTCTACAGATACCTGTTTGGCAAAATAAGAAATACAGATAACATACCTCCAGCTGTCCTCTTTGAGTAGACACTGCTATAGGCAGACACCCATAAACTCTCGATAAACCTTTTAGCCATATTCTTACCGTGAGAAAATCAATATTTTCAATGAAATGCATTATATTTACAGACTAATTCAGTACACTCTGACGCAAGAGATGATCTTTTAAGTAAATGATAAAGGGAGTGTCTAATTAAATCTGATAAAGATCAGCGTCACACAGGCGTTGTTTCCAGCAAAAAGACAGAAGAGCTGGAATAGGTTGCCAAACAAAGGAACGAGTTTCAACACAAAGGAAATTAATTTCAGGCAATCAAAGGGAAGCAATCTTTCATCTGTCACTAAACACTGCCAAAATGTGTGGAACCAGTGACCCACTGAATTCAAATCAATGACCAAAGAAATGCGACCATTCTAAATAATGACATCAGAATCAAGTCTAAACCGTTCATGAAAAAACAGGCAACTAAATGCTACAGAGACTGGCAACCGACTTTAACATGTACCAATCCAAAGTTGGATTACTGGATGCATGATAAGGATGGAACAATATTCTCTTTCTGGCCTGCCTGAGAAGCAGATAGACAAAGTCTTGACCCGCCCCCAGGCAAAACCACCTTCTCTTCAAATCAGCCAAAATTTTATATTCTATAAAGTACCAAATGACGATGAAACAGGAAAACGCAGTCTGCCATTTTGTCTGCAGGTAGATGAAAGCAGACAACCCGTGTGCTCCATTCTGACTGGCCAATGCCTTGTGACCCGGCCAATCACTTGGTACGATACATAATGTTCATGTCATAAACAGCACCTTAAAATGGCAGTTTCATAAAGCAAACCTCCAGCTCTTGTGATAATGATTCATGATCAGCAAAATTATGCCAAACATCTGCTTTGCTGCAGCAGATTATTGACAAATATTGCCCTTCCCCTCTGGGCAGGTTGCACCATTCACCAACTGTCTTAACACATGTGATTGCCTATCCTGTGCAGCGGGGTAGCTGTTACTGTCCTTCCATGAAGATACACACAGACTAAAACTTACATGAAAATCTTCTGAACATGGCGAACATGCTATTCCCAAAGCTCTGCATCGATTGTCACAAGCCCAAACAGCTTCAATAATAAATAGCAGTGCAACAAATTCTTCACAGGTGTACTGACAAAACAGAACATTTCAGATTCATGTGTAAACTGCAGCTTTTGTTGGGAAAATTTACAAATCAAACATTTATGCATGCACATGAATAAAAAGTGATGCTCTGGGAAAATAATTCACTTAAATGTCAAAACCACGAGCATGTTAAAGTCACATGCGACCATAACACCATAAAATCCCACTATTGTTGACAGTTACCTTCACAAACACTGTTAAATATACCTCAATTTTCAGAGCACAAAGCACAACTTTTTTCCTTGTGATGAGCCCCAGCGCCTAAAAAAAAACTGATAGCACCTTTTAGCTTCCTGAAACAAAACCTCAGAACCAGGGATCAAAGTTCAAACAAGTCTCGACGTTAAGGCCTGTGAAAACATGAGACGGAGTGTAAACCAACGGATCAAGGCAGTCTTAAAAGTAACCAATAAACGTCCTCTTTCCTTCACTATGATAACAACAAACCTGGGGTTTGCCAACGCAATTTTGTGACTGGCCCCCAAAAAAGAAACATTGACTCCAGAGCAATTTACTTCGCTGCAAATCAGATTCATTCCCAAAGCAAACCAAATGGCTTATAAGACAAAGTTCAAAGGGAGCCCCTTTGACATGGCAGAGGAGAAGGCAAACTGAGGAGAAAGGCATTTTGAGAAGCAGCTTTCACACTTGGAATAAACAAATCAATAGCGAGAATGTGGCACAAACAGAAGAGAAAGCTGTCCGCAGAGATTGATGACCGTTGCTGACTGGGAAACCCAGTACAGTACAGCAGAGGTAGATGATTCAGCTGACGACAAAACCAAGCCTCAATCTGACCACGGAGCCATCAGGGAAGCCACTGTCGTACTGTGCATCTCAGACTCACAATTGGTCTCCTCCAGGTTTTTGTACAGACAAGACTGACAACTGAGTATGCCCTTTCCTTTTTTTGGGGGGTGGGGGGGGGGGGGGGGGGGGGGGGGAATGTTTTCCTGTACTTTAACATCTCTTTTCTGTTTGCTAAACCTATGCTGTACCTTACACAATGTAATTGAGCATAATCAGGTGAATTTGAGTGTCAGCACCGAATCTCCTATAACTCTTTTTGACAATCGCTACTTTGATCAAGCGTACGGCTGTGTTGGGGGTTGCATCTTCTTTGCACCCGGAATCTGACAGCACACCCAAATTGTATGTTTTCTTTTTAGGGAGTGCACCTTCTCTGATGCTGCACATTGTATGCAGAAAAATACTGTACACACATAGCTACAGGTTTTAAGCAAGTCATGTGAATTTCACTTTCCTGTATGCTAATACTTAAAAACCAGAGAACACGAACATTCTGACTGAAACTGTTCATTCAGGCCACTTCTTTTCTTGTTTTAAGTGGCCTTTGCTGCTAATATTTCTTAATATGTGACCTCCACAGTTGCATATATTGTATAAAAGTGTAACACACAGATATATTCACACATCGTGTACCCTGCCAAGTAACAGTGTTGACACGCATATACAGACAGACATATAAAAACAAATAACAGAGTTGACTGGCAAAGAAAGTCATGTGAATTTTTCCCCCCCCCCCTTTTTTTTTTCTACATATATTCACAATTACAACAGTCTACTGATACGTTTCACACATTTCAAACACTGTGCTTTACATGCAAGTCTTGAATGCTATGTTTACTGTTTACTGATACGTTTCACACATTTCAAACACTGTGCTTTACGTGCAAGTCTTGAATGCTATGTTTACTGTTTACTGATACGTTTCACACATTTCAAACACTGTGCTTTACGTGCAAGTCTTGAATGCTGTGCTAACTGTTTTGATTGTGCCAAGTTTGTTTGCTTCTTGTCTTGACCCTGCCAGGTTTGCTTGCAATCAAGTTTAAATGCCAGGTACATGCCAATGTTAGAGTTAATCACAGACACAAGTGCAGACATTACATGGCTGTTAACTTTGAATCTGCTTGAGTTAATGAAACAAAGAACTGGGATCAAACAGAAATGAGCAGTAACAAACAAAAAACAAAGAAAGAAAATTCAACAGAAAAAAAAAAAACAACTGAAAATCAAAATCTGAAGACCACAACATTAATACCTGTCCGTAACGTATTGAAAAAGGTTGGGAAAATGCAAAATGCAATCTGTTTAGTGGATTATTACAGAGTGTACTTCACTGTAGTGTTTACAACAGACAGACAGACAGACAGGGTGAAAGAGATGTGACTAATTGGGAACTGATAGGAATCAAAACAATACACACAAAGAAAAACACAGACAGAATAAAATTCAACACTCTCTTCACAACTCATCTTTCTGCTGCCTTTTGGTTACAAGCCAGTCGACAAAAGTTTGGTAGATTTCTGGCATTTTCGATTTAGTAACACGAAAGCCCAGCTCCCTAGATCGTCGTAATGCCCAGTCCAGATCAAGGTCATACTGCACTGCTGCGGCTAATACTGCAACATAGGCTGCAAGAACACAAGAGAGAGAACTGGGTGAGTATGGAAATGTGTCAAGACACCAGCAGAAAATTGTCACACACGTAAAAAGATTTTTTTAGAATTAGTTTTCACATGTATAATGGCAGAACTGCCAACCTTGATTAAGACACAGGAAATGGCTGGGTGGGACGAAAATCTAAGTTTTAACTTAAACCATCTTTATGACTGCTCAAGCTGATGAAAAAGTGGTGGGGGGGGTGTTTTGAAAGTTCCTTTCCATAGGGTTCCGGGAATGTTCTGAGCTTCAGGTTTGGCTGTACTTTATTGCCTCTTTATACAGAAAAAAAAGACGAAAATAGAAGACCAATCTCTAAAAAAATCCCAAAGTCTTGGAAAACTTTGAATTTTTTTTTTTTCCAAAATCAGGGGATTCTGGATTAATTTTTGAATGTCTAAATAATACAACTTGAATAATTATTTGGGGTATGAATTAACTGTACTGACTTGCCTGGTATTAAAATTGTATCTATTTATGGATCCCTTTGCAGTTCATGTATCTTATGGTTAGCAAGCAAGCTGTGTTTGTTCACCTGACTGGTTAAACTGAACAAACACAGTCATTAAATGATTAAGACAGTTCTAGGAAAACACAGCATTTTTCTAATGCCAACAACATAACCAAGGAAACATCATGGCAAAATAATGTACATTCACAATACTGCAGTAAACTGTGATCAAGAACAACTTCAGCCAATGAAAGACAAGTCACTGCAGCCATACCTGATCAAGAATGCCGCATTATGCAACATAGCGTGAGCATGTGTTCATTATATTGTGATGTTAGATTTGATGTGGAAGAAGCATCTGGAAGTTACGATGGAAAAGAAGGATTATTCATGTGTGATGGGACGATATAATTCAGTCGTAACTGGCTGTGTTTATGCTCACCCTTTCAACTTGGAGTACTGTTATGATGAGCTTCCATTAAATCAATCACACAAAACATTTAAACACAGAAACAGACAATCGAGAGAGGAGAGAGAGATAACAAGATTAATGCAGATATTCGTAATGATCAGATTACCAAAACATAGCAGTAGAATTATACAGCTGTTACATTATTCTGAAAGGGGTATCAAACATGCACAATTTGGTCACACACACTAACACACTCACAGATACACACACACACACACACACACAAAACACACACACACACTCTCTCTCTCTCTCCCCACAAATCATCCCCTTCCTCTTATGTTAGGCTGGCACAGGTGCAAAATCCGGCATGGAAATACACAGCTTATGAACATGTTTTGGAGTCTAACTTGTACAACACATTCTCACAATAAAGGCATATAGATTTTGAGGCCTTTATCATCATGAAATACATTGTGGTGGTCCTTTTTCCATAGGAAAAAGAAAAACGTCAGTAATCAGTTTTAAACTGTACAGCACTGCTTAAAAAAATGTACAATAAAAAGCAGATCAACAACATTCTAAGAATCATAACCTGTTACACAATATACACTGTAAAAATGTCACGTGAAAACCATATGGATCTCCTGTTTAAACAGGTGAAGGAGAGGAGTGAAGAAGTGAAGGCATTCTGAGACAGATTTGAAAGCGAACAGTCAGGACTAATCCTCATGTCACCATGGAGGCTGGCAGGATCGATGTTTAAATCAGGGTGACCTGGACTACAAGTGCAGCCCTGCAACTTCCCAGCATTTGATTACTTCCCTTGGCAGAAAAGCATGCTCTTATTAATCAATAATACCTATGTGGTGTAGACTGAATACAGAACACTGCCTCATTGTGAAGAGGGGCACAGTTTTTTACTCTGAGATTCTGAGATGTTGGTTATATCACTGTTTTTCAGTAAGTAGTACCAACCAAAAATGATTAAAAAAAAAAATAAAAATAAATAAAATAAATTTCTGATAAATTTTAATACAAAATTTGCTTAACTGGCAATCTGATACATTTTCTTTTTACTTTAGGGATTTTCTTGTTCACTTTAGGGAGAGATCCAGTCATGAAATCTTGTTGTGAGGAACTATCAATCGGTTCAAGCAAAGAAATAATTTCAGCACAGAAACATAGAAAGGATGAAAAAAAAAAAAATGATGGTTTGTTTACAGAGGTGGCATTCATCGGTGTAACAAATATGATTGTACATCTGCAGTCCAGCTGTTACACTGCTCTGAGTGATCTGCAGACCTGGCCACAGCTGCACACACACACTGCACACCTCTCTCTCTTCTCAAGTAACAGCACCACACCTGAACCACAACCTGTCAAACGGTCTAGCTGTTGATGGTTGTCTGCCTGTATTTGATGTTCATCACCAACCAATGTAAACTAGTTTCGCCAACAGTGAGCAAGGTTTGCGCTTTTGCGACCGATTCAGTAAGTACCTGCTGAAGACGATCCCTCGGGATGATGAAACGACTCATTTTCCACAGTGGAAAACAACACAAATGCACAAAGACACATCACCATGGAAAACAACAACACAAATGCTTAAACACAAACACTCACCACCATGAAACAACAACACAAATGCACAAACACTTGCCATCATGAAAAACAACACAAATGCACGAACACACACACCACCATGAAAAACAACAACACAAATGCAAGAACACAAACACACACCACCATGAAAAACAACAACACAAATGCACAAACACACACCACCATGAAAACAATAACACAAATGCACAAACACACACCACCATGAAAAACAACAACACAAATGCACAAACACACACCACCATGAAAAACAACAACACAAATGCACAAACACACACCACCATGAAAACAACAACAGACAGACAAACAAACAGACAGACAAACAAACAAACAAACTGACCAGTTCTCTGTGCTGAAGCGCAGTGCACCAGGACTGGACCCTTTCTACCAATCTCCAGCAACTGAGTCATGTGCTTGTCCAGAAATGGACCAAACGGACCATCGCCCCCTGAAAGGAAAACACCAGCCAATGTGAAGCTCAATGTTAACACGCAAAGACCATCGTGAACTGACTCTGGCTTTAGCTGTCATATTGCAGGCAGAACACTGGTCAGAGCTAATTTGTGTGTATCATGCTAGTTTCATCACACACACACACACACACACACACACACACACACACTCTCTCTCTCTCTCTCTCTCTCTCTCTCTCTCTCTCTATCTATCTATCTCACACATACAAAATTGCAGTTAGATGCAGACAAAATCATTTCTTGAGCAGCAGCACTTTTACTTTTCAGCCATTAGGCTTACTTTTCAATATCATGTAAAATGAGATGAATGTGTATGTAATTATAAGTGCTCTAGTGCTCCAGGGTGTGTCATACTGTGCATACACATATGAGACAGACAAAGACAGAAATCAAGTCAAGTCAAAATTATCTTCATTGAGGGTTGAAGAATAAGCTTCAGAAAAATAACTATAATCATAAGGAACAAACAAATGAAATCATGTATAC
>CM065734.1:18282438-18287438 GCA_033310375.1 Conus canariensis | reverse complement strand
CAAGCACACACAAGCACGCGCGCACGCACACACACACCCCCTTTTTTTTTTCCTTGTCTAAAATCGTATTAAACGGACAGATGTCAAACTGAAGAATGAACACATGTACACAAATGCGTGTTAACAATCAAATGTTAGGTTTTTAGCATATCAGCCCTGGTACACACATAACTGATTATACACACTCATACACAATCACGCTCTCTCTCTTTTTGTCTCTCTCTCTCCGTCTCTTTCTCTCTCTAACAGTAACACACACACACACACACACACACACACACACACACACACACACACACACACACACACACTCACTCACTTGGAGAAAGCGCCAAGTGTAGACTGAAGTGGACAAACTAGTCTGAAGAGTATGACACATTACTTGTCAAGGTGCTACCACATCTATGATACCCGATACACACACACACACACCCTCTCTCTCTCTTGACTCTCTCTCACATACATGTACTACACATTTGCATACACACACACACACACACACACACACACACACACACACACACACACACAACACTGCTATTAAAGAAAGTCCACTGGCTCCCTGTGCCAAGTAAGCAAGACCGAAATTCTCGATTGCCACCATTTCGTGGGTCACTTCTGCCCTATTTGTCTGCATTGCTCAGTACATTCCGTTCTTCCCACTGCTACGTTCATCCAAAGAAAAGCTGCTGCGACTTCAAAGACTCGAAACAAAGACTTTGGGAGAGTGCAGTTTTCATTTCTCTGCACCATGTATCTGGAACTCACTGCCCTCTAGTCTGTACCACATCTCAGCCAAAATTTTAAAAATTCTTAACACGTTTGTTTCAACATGCATTCCCGTGATCTATAAAGTATGCTGTGTGTATTGTGCGGGAGGAAGAGGCATTGCTGCGGAGTCTCGTGAATGGTGAGGATTAAGGAGATGGTTCTCGATATGTAGTTAATCTTATGAGCGGTGAATGGACAGATAGCATACCAAGTTGCGTATTTAAGATATTACACTTTACAAATACTATATAGTCTTAACTAGTCGTTTAGTTACTCAATTCACAAAATTTCAAAACTGCTCTGTCTGGAACTTCACTTTCTTTGGAACCACAATACCTTGGTGGATTTTCCGGGACGGGCTTTCCAGTGATGAGGGACACCGTCTCCTGTGGGATCCTGGAGATGAAGTCCAGGCCCATGGCGGCAGTGATGTCGTAGAAGTCTTTGCTGGTGATGCGCGGTTTGAACGCAGCATTGTGGCGTGTCTGGTTCGCCAGGTACATGAGGGTGACAAAGGTGATTGTGTATCCACGGTCACAGTACAGCAACGCAGGCTTGGGTAGATGAGGAAGTACCTAACAACAGACATTTAAAGATTTCTGCAATGAAAGCAGCACATTTTTCCTATTGATGCATGAAAAAATGGAAAGAAGAAGTATAATGAGCATGCTGTACTTCTACTAGCCGACCACATAGGTTTAGTCCATCCAATAATCATGCATTTCTTGATATTTATTTTAGGGTAAATCTATTCATGATGTGAACTCAACGATGCAAACTTATTTTTGTCATCTCTCCTTTATTAAGCAAATTAATCATAATTGTTAAGGTCTTTCCACTGAATGCATGCTATTTACATCTTTTGCTGGACAAAAATTCAGTAACAGAAGTTACTGTCACTGGCAATTTGAGGTCATTACATGCCTATGTGCATACTCTCATTTCGCGTGCGCACGCACACACACACACGCGCACACACACACACACACACACACACACACACACACAGAGACACATTTGTGTAGTCATAAAAACTACATCACTTTAATTTCTGCTTTATAACTCATTACTGAAGAACAGGCCCCAACAACTTTCAGACTTAATTCAAAATCATGTCTGTATGGAGGGAGACATTTACAGAAGGTAAATCTGGTGCAAAAAGAACAAAAACTGTGCATAAAGCAAAAAAACAAACAAAAAAAACTAAGTCATTTAAACATCGTCTCAGTTTCAAATGAGTACAAAGCCACTAAACTAGTCAAAGAAATAAAATCTGTATTGCTGCGGAACATCTTGTACAAGACATGTACGTACATACCTTTGTCATTTTCCTAACAGCTTCAACGTCAGCCCACTCGTCCATTGGATCAAGTAGCGTTGCAAACTTGAGCCCAGCAATATCCTCCACAATTTTCTTGGCTTCAGTGGTAGTCGGCAAACTATCCCCTCCAAAGGTGTGTTTAAATCCATCATCAGGGTACGTGAACAAGGACACAATGCTCTTGAAACCAGCATCAGCAGCATACTTGATCTGTCTTTCCGTGAGTCTGCCCGACACATGCAAATCGGGAGTGATTTCCTTCGCCCACCAACATTTTCGGGTGGCGTTTAATCCGGGTGGCTTTGTTCTGCTGGGGAACACACACTGCTGAGATTCATCCTTAGCAAGAACTTCAGTTCTCAATAATGTAGAAATTAATAGTAACAATTCAATTTTTGGCCACATTGTTGCCCAGATTTGTTTCCAACAATGAAATATGAGAATGTCAGATCAACGATGAAGGTATCACTTTTAATATCGTTTATAACACACACCCAGAAAATTGAGAGAGAAAAAAGCGCACTGCAAAACCGTCTACAAGTTACGCAGTCTGACAAACGAGGAACGAGTCTGTTGGAACTCCTTGGTTGGATCGACTTGGTTGAATTTCTATGTGCCAGCAGCTGGAAGCGCAACTTGACAAGTCTACCAAAACACTGACGTGCGATCTTCCACACAACATAGACTTATTGCCTGCAACAAACGACGATCCGTCCCTTTCATTTAGTTTCAAGTCCTGGCGTTAATTTGGCTGTTGGATGACGTGTCGACCAACGACAACGGAACTACTTCTCGCGATCAAGAGCTCTAAATTAGGCCACTTGAGTGTCCTCTTTGTAAAGCGCCAGAAAACAAGAACACGAAGATAAAACTGGTGAATCAAAACATAAGTTCGCCTGCTAGCATAGTATTATTTACATTGATTGGGAAACAGAAAGCACACTTTTTCTTCAAAATCAAAGGCATTTAACGTCTGACTGGGGGGTCTGGTGGCGTATGAATAACAAGTAAAACACCAACAGCCGACAGCTGAATGAAATGCTATCCACAATGGGTCCTACACATCTTTCGTGAGAACGGACATGTGCATTTCAACCACCTTCGCTGGTGTTACCTTGACCTTGAACTTGACCCCATGACCCTGTCAACATCTCAATCACTTCCGTTACTTCTGGTTTGTCAAGCAAACACACACACACACACACACAATGAAAACCCAAGGCAACAGCAATAAGATTGAAACTGTCCAGAAACGAGCAGCACGGTTTGTGGTCAACCGGTACCACAACACATCTAGTGTCACCGTGATGATCGACAAACTGCAATGGCCGACTCTGCAGCACAGACGCAAGGTAGCTAGGCTTGTCAAGCTACGGAAAATAATGAACGGAGAGGCGATCGTCGACAAAAGCTGCATCGTGCCAGCCCCTCCCAGACAAAGAAGGAAGCACTCCCGCCAGCTCAACCAGATCCAGTGTAAAACCCAATATCGACAAGCTTCCTTCTTCCCCAGAACGATACGTGACTGGAACAACCTGCCTGAAACAGCTGTGGCCGCGGACACCTTGGACACCTTTAAGTCTAGGGTGCCCCCAGTCAGTAGTTAGTTAGATAATAGGTCCCTCCCCCCCCCCATCCCCCTCCCCACTCTTACCCCAATAGCTTTTTGTTTTGTTCTTTATTTTCGGGGCCCTGCTGTCTTAGATCAGCAAGGGACCGGCTAGCTCGGAAGGGCGAAAAGTGAAGTAACAGTAGCCTGCCGGAGAACCCACTTAGAGCAGGACTAGGTTTTTATCCTCACTTTTAGGTCTATCGCTTTCTATCATTTGTTTTTCTTTCATCGCAATCCCCACAAAACGGCGTAAAAATCAATTGGATGATTATGGCCGTATACCCTGAAATTCTAAATTCTAAAACATTTTGCTCCGTTATCATTTTCACTCTCAATTTCACACGACAGTCGGTGGAATTCGCCATGTTATCACTGTGTGTTTTGTTGTTTTTGCCGAATATTTTTCCCCCAACTGAGATTTGTTCAGTTTTCTTCCGTAGCCTGTCCTGTTTTCTATCTGCCTCTCTGATTTCGAAGTTTATGAAACTATTAAATGGTGTTATGTCGCAAAGGAGTATTCTGAGCCTTTTCTCTTTTTCTTTCTTTTCGTTACCCCCCGCTCCCCCCCCCCCCTCCCCCCCCATCTCAGGGCATGCATCAAGCAATGACAATGTAGGGTATACCACTCTTACTGAAAGTAATCTCAGTTTCTTAATGGCAGTTGTTCCTCTTTGACAAATCTACCGATGAAGCAAAACCGATTCCTACAAAGTGCATGATGGTAGGCCTAATCAGTGTTTCGTTTTGTTGCTTGTGTGTTCATTTATTTATTCAAACATGGGCAATGTTTGTTTGTTTTTTTTCCCCTTCATCCTTCTTCATCCTTCATCCATTGAACGCCTTCAGTCATCATGTTGACTATTCTGACGTCCAAGTCTCACAGAATAAACTTGAACATTTGTCAGTTCAACAAGCCCAGAACAACGCAGTTACGTTGTGTGGCCAGATCAGCAATAGATTATGTATGAAACCAAGAAAATCACGCATTATGTGTTTTGTTTCTTGATGTCCATTCTGTGCCATTCATTTCGCGACGGTTAGAAAATTTCACAAATTAGTATAACATGGGAAGAGTGGCTCATGATTTTAATCGGAGCGAAGGTCACTTGCTCTGAAAAAAAGAAATGATCAGAAATTGTTTTTGACTCATATAAATCACTGAGGTTGTTGTTGTTGTATGTTAACGTTGCAGTTAAATCTGTTTTGATGTACTACAGGTCCAGTGTGTGTGTTTTGTTGTTACATCTTGTAAACACCAAACTTGTTGACAAAAAGATCTAAACGTCTGCGATCTTA
>CM065734.1:18259938-18264938 GCA_033310375.1 Conus canariensis | reverse complement strand
GTTGTTTGGGATTTTGACGCTGAGCTCCGGCGATTGTTTGTTCTGTCTTATTTTCTTTTATGTTGTTGATTTCATTTCGTCTTATTTCCCTGGGACGCAAGTATGGTTTGGCAGATCTTAGAGTGGTGATCAGTTTTTTTTTTCAGTTGATTATGAACAACTACTCCAAACAAATAAAGATTTTCTTGGTGAAATGATAGCACCCAGCATATCCTGAGTAGACAAACTGAACTCGGGGCAAATCCTCGTAAGCATTCTGAACTCCGTGCGGGTTTCTTCTTCTCAGCTGCTTGCCAAATTCGCTGAACCATGTTTCAACATCAGCGATAGTCGCCCCATTGGGAGGCGGTAAGATCCATTGTCAGTTCGTGAGGTAGGTTTTTACACGGCCCTTTCCATGGTTCTGTCCGGGTCATCGGCTGCCAGACGATATCCCATATCCACACCCGTCCTACTTGACCATGTGCAAGTCTGAATTCTCGTCAGTCCCTCTGTTTTGTTGTACAGAATCTAAAGCAAGCAAGCAAGCAAGCAAACGTGTGTGTGTGTGTGTGTGTGTGTGTGTGTGTGTGTGTGTGTGTGTGTGTGCGCGCGTGCTCTCTCTCTCTCTCTCTCTCTCTCTCCTCTCTCTCTCTCACACACACACACACACACTCACACGTGCGCGCATGCACACACACACACACACACATGTCTACCTGTCTGTCTGTCTCATTATCAGCACACACGCATATCTGTCTGTCTGTCTGTCTGTCTGTCTCTTTCTTTGTCAGCATACACACATGCCTGCTGTTGCGTGATATTGTGAGCATGCACTCACATGTCAGTGTGTCCCATACTGTCAGTATTTTCGTCAGGTTTTTGCTGATCCTGAGATTTGTTTGGACAAGTCCACCATTCCAGCTGTAAAAGAAGCCAGATTTCTGGGTGTTATTTTCGGTCAAAAACTGAACTTTAAAAGTCATATCAGCACTTAAAACTGCATGTCAGAAAGCACTGAACATTCTGCGAGTTGTGGCACACAAAGATTGGGATGCTGACAAGAAAACTCTCCTCCATCTTCACAGGGCTCTGATCCACTCCAAACTGGACCATGGGTGTGCAGTGTACGGCTCGGCCAGGCCATCCTACCTGAAAAGTCTTGATCCTATCCACCATCAAGGGCTTCGATTGTGTCTGGGTGCATTCCGCACTATCCCTGTTCATAGCCTGTATGCCGAGCCAGGAGAACCATCCCTCTCAAATCGTTGATTGAAACTTGCCTTGAACTACCGTCTGAGTCTCTCTTCTGAACCTCAAAACCCTGCATTTATGACTGTGTTTTCGACCCCAAGTTCCAAAAGAAATTCGATGACCACCCTAGTTCCATTCCACCCTTGGGAATTCGTCGTCTTCCCCGTTTGAACAAAGCAGACATATTGACCAGGGAGTAGTTTGTGATTTTTTTTCAAAGTATCCTGATGACCCTCCATGGACTATCTGCACTCCAGAGATCCGCTTAGATTTGGCCTCGTACCAGAAAGATTACACTAGTTTCTTGGCAGACAAGTCTCTTTTTGCTGAACTGTGTTCTAAGTTTCCATCCTACAAAAGAATTTTCACTGACGGTTCCAAATCTGAGGAGGGAGTTGCCTCTGCTGTGTTTTGTGCAGTAGACCCCCTCAGAGATGTACAATACACATTCCAACGGACAGCTCCATCTACTCTGCTGAGCTGATAGCCTTGGTCCTGGCTCTTCAAATGATCTGCAAATCGAAACATAAAGATTTCCTTATTTTATCAGACTCCCTTTCTGCTTTGGAGGCCATTGCCGGCCGTAATCTCAGCTGCTGAAAGTTTTCAAACTGTACACCTCTCTGAAAACAGATGGGTACAACATAGTTTTTGCATGGGTTCCCAGCCATGTGGGCATTCGAGGCAACGAGGTGGTTGATCAGCTTGCCAAGAGTGCCTCAAAGGGAAAGTTGAGCAGGTTGTCTATTCCTCACACCGATTTGAAATCCAAAACACAGGCTTACGTTAGAGACCTCTGGCAGGAGGAATGGAACTCGCAGACGGATAACAAACCATTTGAAAACCTGAAAGAGTTTTTACCATATTCCAGAGGCGGCCGTAAAGATGAAACAGCCTTGTGCTGATTGCATACAGGCCACTCGTTTTACACCCATCCTTATCTTTTGAAAGGTGAAGAAGCTCCGTGGTGCATTCCATGTCATGTGCCACTCACAGTGAAACATATTCTTTTAGAGTGTTGGGACTTGCACGATGTGAGACATAAACACTTTACAGCAGACTCCATGAAAACCCTGTTCAGAGATGTCCCACCTGACGTGATCTTTAAATTTCTGAAAGAGATTAACATTTTTCATCTGATCTAAGATTTTACGGAAGAAAGATTTTAACGAAGTTTCTGGTACGTTTTTAGAAGGTGTATTTTAAAGAGATGTGTGAAAGGTGTCTTTTTATTTTTGTTTAGTTTTTATTTTTTGATGGCTTGTGAGTTGATTTTAACGTGGCGACAGCCCCGGTATGGCCCTTTGCGGTCGGCTGGGCTGTAAGCAACATTACCTTACCTCACACACACACAACACAAACACACACACACACACACACACACACACACACACACACACACACACACACACACACAAACACACACACACACACACACACACACACACACACACACACACACACACACAAATACACACACTCTGCCTCCGTCATTGTCATGAACACGGACACGTCTCTCTCTCTCTCTCTCTCTCTCTCTCTCTCTCTCTCTCTGTTCTTTATCAGAATACGCTCGTTTGTCGCAGAGTGTCTCTTCTCCTCCCTTCATCCCCTTCCTCTCGTGCCCCTACCTGCACCCTCACCCTCTCATCCCTTTTCTTCCTCCCCCCCCCGACCCCCATCCCTCCCCCCCCCCCCCCCCCCCCCCCTTGCTGTCTGCCTTCCTGCCTGATGTGTTAGATCGTGATTTCCGTTCGCCCGTCTTGCCACAGAACGGACAGAACCTTGCACTAGAGAAGAGAAGAGAAGTGAATGCGCCAGCCAGCGCGGAGTCCATTTCAGCATCGACCTGGGTCCCTCCCGGGCAAGCTGTCAGTCAACGTGGGGCGATATCGTGGGCCTGTAGTCCACACCCCCCCCCCCCCCCCCCCTGTCCACCTCAGTGTCTGCGTAGCATACATCTTGTTGTGCCGCTTCTTTTCTTTCTTTCTTTCTTTCTTTTTTTTTTTCCATCTTCTTTTCTTGCTTTCCCATGATTTCTTCTCTCTCTCTCTCTCTCTCTCTCTTTTCTTCTTTTTTTTTTTTAAATTTCTCTTCTTTATTTTAACCGTTATCTTAAGTTCTGACACTGCTCATTGAGGATGATTTCACTGAGCTGGACGATCAAAACATTATCTGCAGTGAGCGATGCTCATGTCTGCATGCCCCGGACTGCAAAATGGATAAGTCCAGTAACGTGAAGATCTGTTATCAAATTATTTCTTAATATATCGATCAATAAAGAGAACAGGGCCGTGCTACGCGTATTGTCTCGTCTTTCTGTACACCCCTTGATGTGGTCAAACAATCAAAGCCACGTTCTACTGTTTGCGTAAGTGTATGATAGCTGCCCTGCCACAAGAATCCTGTATCTCCCTTCATTCCCACGTATTGTCGGTTGTCGTCGATTGCTGCCCTTGACCAGTTTGCCTGCGACGGTTTTGGATGTATTGGATAGTCTGACTTGCTCCCTTGAAAGGTTATTTTCTTCCCACTCGATGAGTTGTCCCGTTAATGAGTTTTGTATAGGAATTGAATTGTCTTCAGGTAACCTTCACATTTCCGAAATGCAAAATTTTGCAAAGCGGTTGTTGATCAGGCTTTGAAGTAGTCTCCCTTGACTGGCAGCTAAGGCGGACGAGTTGTGTCTATCTGGATTTGAAATCCGGTGAGTTCCCATCCCCCTCCCCCCCCTTCCCCTTCGTTTTTTTTTTTTTCCACTGTGAGATGATATGCTTACGAAGTTGGTAAATCCGTCCCACCATGTCTGAAATCACAGTTGTCCATTTTTCTGGACTGGTCACTTCACCGATGTGGGGGCAAACGCATTCAGTCAGTACAGGTTGGGAATCGAGCTTTCTTTAATGTGACAACGTCATTTTTTTTTTCTCCTCTCCTCCACATTATCCGAAGCAATGAACGGTTCATCGTGTACCTCGCAGGAAGTGATTTTCCTATGGAGACTTTTCGAGGAAAGCATATCTGAAATATAAATACACAAATGAGGAGGGCTCTTCTATCTGGCTTTTTTTTTTTTTTTTTTTTAAACGCGCGCCTTAATTAACGCTGTGTAGTAGTAGTAGTAAGTAGTAGTAGTAGTAGTAGTAGTAGTAGTAGTCCCCAACGTGAGGAGGTGGATCTACAACCTTCTGTCTGCTGCATCTTCGCGAAAGTAGGTCAGTGTGGCTGGCTAGGTCAGAATGGCCTTGGCAACATCCCGGTGTTAATGTGTGAAAAGGGTCGCCGGGGAAACAAACAAACAAACATAATGATGCTGTCCCGTATCAGTAAGGTCATGTGAACCAGTGGCGCCTGATGACTATATCATTTTGTTGTTGTTGTTGTTTTTTGTTTTTTTGTGCTTCATCCTATCAGAGAGACGATACAGACCTATCATGAGCGACACAGTCGTCCTTAGCAGTGTTTATTTGCTTGTGTTTGCTTTGGCGCTGGGGACGGCGGTTATTGTTGAAGTCGTGTGCGATTGCGCACGGTTGAGGGACATGTGGAAGATGTCGGTGAAGACAGCAGATCGCTGGGGCACACCATAACTCTAGCGGCTTGATGAGGTTATTATCAGGTCGCTCGCTCTCGTGCAAAAACTACAACCGTTGGTTTCGGCCGATGCTGTTTAGTTCTTTAGTTTTGTGGAGTAAGGAGGCAGGGGAGGTAACCTTGGGTGGGAGCATGTTGAAGGAGAACCTGGATGTTGTTGTCAAGTCTGGCGT
>CM065734.1:18247438-18254938 GCA_033310375.1 Conus canariensis | reverse complement strand
GCAGGGCAGATCTCATGTGGCTAAGACAGCGGGGACTGGTATAGAGCAGGGCAGATCTCATATGGCTAAGACAGCCGGGAATGGTATAGAGCAGGGCAGATCTCATGTGGCTAAGACAGCCGGGGAATGGTATAGAGCAGGGCAGATCTCATGTGGCTAAGACAGCCGGGGACTGGTATAGAGCAGGGCAGATCTCATATGGCTAAGACAGCCGGGGAATGGTATAGAGCAGGGCAGATCTCATGTGGCTAAGACAGCCGGGGATGGTATAGAGCAGGGCAGATCTCATATGGCTAAGACAGCCGGGGAATGGTATACAGCAGGGCAGATCTCATGTGGTAAGACAGCGGGGAATGGCATAGAGCAGGGCAGATCTCATGTGGGTAAGGCAGCCGGGGAATGGTATAGAGCAGGGCAGATCTCATATGGCTAAGACAGCCGGGGACTGGTTATAGAGCAGGGCAGATCTCATGTGGCTAAGACAGCCGGGGAATGGTATAGAGCAGGGCAGATCTCATGTGGGTAAGACAGCCGGGGAATGGTATAGAGCAGGGCAGATCTCATGTGGGTAAGACAGCCGGGGACTGGTATAGAGCAGGGCAGATCTCATGTGGCTAAGACAGCCGGGGACTGGTATAGAGCAGGGCAGATCTCATGTGGGTAAGACAGCCGGGGAATGGTATAGAGCAGGGCAGATCTCATGTGGGTAAGACAGCCAGGGAATGGTATAGAGGAGGGCAGATCTCATGTGGGTAAGACAGCCGGGGACTGGTATAGAGCAGGGCAGATCTCATGTGGGTAAGACAGCCGGGGGACTGGTATAGAGGAGGGCAGATCTCATGTGGGTAAGACAGCCGGGGACTGGTATAGAGCAGGGCAGATCTCATGTGGTAAGACAGCCGGGGACTGGTATAGAGGAGGGCAGATCTCATGTGGGTAAGACAGCCGGGGACTGGTATAGAGCAGGGCAGATCTCATGTGGCTAAGACAGCCGGGGACTGGTATAGAGGAGGGCAGATCTCATGTGGGTAAGACAGCCGGGGACTGGTATAGAGCAGGGCAGATCTCATGTGGCTAAGACAGCCGGGGACTGGTATAGAGGAGGGCAGATCTCATGTGGGTAAGACAGCCGGGGACTGGTATAGAGCAGGGCAGATCTCATGTGGGTAAGACAGCCGGGGACTGGTATATAGGAGGGCAGATCTGCATGTGGGTAAGACAGCCGGGGATGGTATAGAGCAGGGCAGATCTCATGTGGCTAAGACAGCCGGGGACTGGTATAGAGGAGGGCAGATCTCATGTGGGTAAGACAGCCGGGGACTGGTATAGAGGAGGGCAGATCTCATGTGGCTAAGACAGCCGGGGAATGGTATAGAGCAGGGCAGATCTCATGTGGGTAAGACAGCCGGGGACTGGTATAGAGGAGGGCAGATCTCATGTGGGTAAGACAGCCGGGGACTGGTATAGAGCAGGGCAGATCTCATGTGGGTAAGACAGCCGGGGACTGGTATAGAGCAGGGCAGATCTCATGTGGCTAAGACAGCTGGGGACTGGTATAGAGCAGGGCAGATCTCATGTGGGTAAGACAGCCAGGGATGGTATAGAGGAGGGCAGATCTCATGTGGGTAAGACAGCCGGGACTGGTATAGAGCAGGGCAGATCTCATGTGGGTAAGACAGCCGGGGACTGGTATAGAGGAGGGCAGATCTCATGTGGGTAAGACAGCCGGGGACTGGTATAGAGCAGGGCAGATCTCATGTGGCTAAGACAGCCGGGGACTGGTATAGAGAGGGCAGATCTCATGTGGGTAAGACAGCCGGGGACTGGTATAGAGCAGGGCAGATCTCATGTGGCTAAGACAGCCGGGGACTGGTATAGAGGAGGGCAGATCTCATGTGGGTAAGACAGCCGGGGACTGGTATAGAGCAGGGCAGATCTCATGTGGCTAAGACAGCCGGGGACTGGTATAGAGGAGGGCAGATCTCATGTGGGTAAGACAGCCGGGGACTGGTATAGAGCAGGGCAGATCTCATTGTGGTAAGACAGCCGGGGACTGGTATATAGGAGGGCAGATCTATGTGGGTAAGACAGCCGGGGAATGGTATAGAGCAGGGCAGATCTCATGTGGCTAAGACAGCCGGGGACTGGTATAGAGGAGGGCAGATCTCATGTGGGTAAGACAGCCGGGGACTGGTATAGAGGAGGGCAGATCTCATGTGGCTAAGACAGCCGGGGATGGTATAGAGCAGGGCAGATCTCATGTGGGTAAGACAGCCGGGGACTGGTATAGAGGAGGGCAGATCTCATGTGGGTAAGACAAGCCGGGGACTGGTATAGAGCAGGGCAGATCTCATGTGGGTAAGACAGCCGGGGACTGGTATAGAGCAGGGCAGATCTCATGTGGCTAAGACAGCCGGGGACTGGTATAGAGCAGGGCAGATCTCATGTGGCTAAGACAGCCGGGGAATGGTATAGAGCAGGGCAGATCTCATTGTGGGTAAGACAGCCGGGGATGGTATAGAGCAGGGCAGATCTCATGTGGCTAAGACAGCCGGGGACTGGTATAGAGGAGGGCAGATCTCATGTGGTAAGGCAGCGGGGACTGGTATAGAGCAGGGCAGATTCATTGTGGGTAAGACAGCCGGGGATGGTATAGAGCAGGGCAGATCTCATGTGGCTAAGACAGCGGGGGACTGGTATAGAGCAGGGCAGATCTCATGTGGCTAAGACGCAGGGGATGGTATAGAGCAGGGCAGATTCATGTGGGTACGGACAGCGGGGACTGGTATAGAGCAGGGAGATCTCAGTAGGCTTAGACAGGCGAACGGACAGCTGGGAGGGAGGGGACGCGGGGGGAGGGGAGAGGACAGTAGGGGCGGGACACGGGCGGTAAGACAGGGGAGGAGGACCAGGGAGTGTTGACTCAAGGGGCGGATCATGCTGGGAGAGGAGTGGACGCAGGGGGGGAGGGGGGAGGACAGTAGGGGCGGGACACGGGCGGTAAGACAGGGGAGGAGGACCAGGGAGTGTTGACTCAAGGGGCGGATCATGCTGGGAGAGGAGTGGACGCAGGGGGGGAGGGGGGAGGACAGTAGGGGCGGGACACGGGCGGTAAGACAGGGGAGGAGGACCAGGGAGTGTTGACTCAAGGGGCGGATCATGCTGGGAGAGGAGTGGACGCAGGGGTGGGGGGTGGGGTGGGGGTGGGGGTGGGGTGGGGGGGCTGACGGGACAGCACTAGAGAAGACGAGAGGGGGACAGGTCCAGCGATGGGCGTCATGAGAGGAAAGGTGTCAGCATATTGGTTGAAACAGTTTTACTTCCACGAACATAACATACACATTGAACGCAAAGCACATTTGCCAGGACAACAAGAGGACTCTTACATAAAGCCCTGGCGGTGAGACATTGCGGAATAAACATGTGACTGATGGCGGCCTCGCTAAAATGTATAATACAACATATTACCATAACAGACAAATTTCAACATGACAAAAGAGGTAACAATAACAGTATACTATAGTGTTATACTTGTAAACAAAAGGAGACAAAAAGAAGAGCCGACGTTTAGAATTTGCATTTAGAATTAAAAATGAAACTATGGAAAAGTAAGAAATAAGAGAAAATGGTGACAGGGTTTTGCCCGTTTTTGGTGTGGCTGCCTAAGGCAGTCTGGCATATGATAGAATGTGTGCAACACTGGTCGACTGCAGTGTACAGTGATCCAATTAAATGTCATATTCCTGTACATGGATAAAGACTTAATCAGTGCATCGATGTAAGCATTGCAGCCCCTCTGACATCCATAACTAGGTTGATATAGATGAAAGCATCGTTAACTGAAGAGGTGAAATATAGGAAACTGCAGCAGGCAGGGAGGGAAGGGGGGAGGAGGGGTCATGGGGGTAGTACCGGAGAGGACTAGCGATTGTTGTTGATTGGTTCTAGGGTGGATCATGGGGTGGAGAGCAATGGGAATGGGCAAGGGGGGAGGGGGACGTAGGGGATAGGATAGGAGAGGACAAGAGGGGACAGGTTCAGGGATGAATCATGGACTGGTAGACGTGGTGAGTAGGGGACGGAAAGGACAGACGAAATAAGTTCCGAGTCCATTAGGGAATAAAACGGGGGTTTGGGAGGGAGAGTGGGGGGGGGGGGGGGGGGGGGGGGATATGACAGAGGAGGGTTACGAGGGGAAAACGGGGGATATGAAGGGGAAGGTCATGAGAGAATAACATGGGGATATGACAGGAGAGGGTCATTAGGGATAAATTATGGGGATATGACAGAGGAGTGATTAGGGAATAAACATGGGAAATATAACAGGAGAGAGCCATTATGGGAATAAAATGGGGGATATAATAGGGAGGGTCATTATGGAATAAACATGGGGATATGATAGGAGAGAGTCATTTGGGAATAAACATGGGGGATATGAAGGAGAGAGTCATTAGGGAATAAACATGGGGATATGATAGGTGAGAGTCATTAGGGAATAAACATGGGAATATATTATAGGAGAGAGCATTAGGAATAAACATGGGGGATATAATAGGGGAGGGTCATTATGGGAATAAACATGGGGATATGATTAGGAGAGAGTCATTTGGGAATAAACATGGGGATATACAGGGGAGGTCATTAGGGAATAAACATGGGGATATGACAGGTGAGAGTCATTTAGGGAATAAACATGGGGACATGACAGGTGAGATTCATTAGGGAATAAACATGGGGATATGACAGGTGAGAGTCATTAGGAAATAAACATGGGGGATATGACAGGAGATAGTCATTTGGAAATAAACATGGGGATATGACAGGAGACAGTCATTAGGAAATAAACATGGGGGATACGACAGGAGATAGTCATTAGGAAATAAACATGGGGATATGACAGGAGAGAGTCATTAGGAAATAAACATGGGGATAGACAGGAGAGAGTCATTAGGAAATAAACATGGGGATATGACGAGTGGAGAAGGAGAAGTCATTAGGAAATAAACATGGGGATATGACAGGAGAAGTCATTAGGAAATAAACATGGGGATATGACAGGAGAGTCATTAGGAAATAAACATGGGGATATGACAGGAGAGAGTCATTAGGAAATAACATGGGGATATGACAGGAGAAGTCATTAGGAAATAAACATGGGGATATGACAGGAGATAGTCATTAGGAAATAAACATGGGGATATGACAGGAGATAGTCATTAGGAAATAAACATGGGGGGGGATATGGGAATGAGGGAGAGTCATTAGGGAAATAAACATGGGGATATGACAGGAGAGAGTCATTAGGAAATAAACATGGGGATATGACAGGAGAGTCATTAGGAAATAAACATGGGGATATGACAGGGAGTAGTCATTAGGGAAATAAACATGGGGGATATGACAGGAGAGAGTCATTGGGAAATAAACATGGGGATATGACAGGAGAGAGTCATTAGGAATAAACATGGGGTATGACAGGAGAGAGTCATTAGGAAATAAACATGGGGATATGACAGGAGAGGTCATTAGGGAATAAACATGGGGAATATGACAGGGAGGAGTCATTAGGAAATAAACATGGGGATATGACAGAGGAGGGTTATGAGGGAATGTACATGGGGATATGACAGAGGAGGGTCATGATGGGAATGTACATGGGGGATATGACAGAGGAGGGTCATGAGGGAATGTACATGGGGATATGACAGAGGAGGGTCATTGAGGGAATAAACATGGGGGATATGACAGAGGAGGGTTATGAGGGAATGTACATGGGGATATGACAGAGGAGGGTCAGGAGGGAATGTACATGGGGGATATGACAGAGAGGGTCATGAGGGAATGTAACATGGGGGATATGACAGAGGAGGGTCATGAGGGAATGTACATGGGGGATATGCAGAGGAGGTCAGAGGGGATAATGGGGATATACATGAGGAGGTCAGAGGGTGTACATGGGGGATATGACAGAGGAGGGTCAGCAGGGGATGTACATGGGGGATATGACAGAGGAGGGTCATGAGGGGATGTACATGGGGGATATGACAGAGGAGGGTCAGGAGGGGATGTACATGGGGGATATGACAGAGGAGGGTCAGAGGGGATGTACATGGGGGGTATGACAGAGGAGGGTCAGGAGGGAATGTACATGGGGGATATGACAGAGGAGGGTCATGAAGGGGGTATGGTACAGGGGGATATGACAGAGGAGGGTCAGAGGGGATAAACATGGGGGATATGACAGAGGAGGGTCAGGGAGGGGATGTTACATGGGGGGTATGACAGTGGAGGGTCATGAGGGAATGTACATGGGGGATATGACAGAGGAGGGTCAGGAGGGAATGTACATGGGGGGTATGACAGAGGAGGGTCAGCAGGGGATGTACATGGGGGATATGACAGAGGAGGGTCAGGAGGGGATGTACATGGGGGGGTATGACAGAGGAGGGTCAGGAGGGGATGTACATGGGGGATATGACAGAGGAGGGTCATGAGGGGATGTACATGGGGGATATGACAGAGGAGGGTCAGGAGGGGATGTGCATGGGGGGGGGGGGGGTATGACAGAGGAGGTTTATGAGGGGATGTACATGGGGGATATGACAGAGGAGGGTCAGGAGGGGATAAACATGGGGGATATGACAGAGGAGGGTCAGGAGGGGATGTACATGGGGGGTATGACAGAGGAGGGTCAGGAGGGGATGTACATGGGGGATATGACAGAGGAGGGTCAGGAGGGGATGTACATGGGGGATATGATAGAGGAGGGTCAGGAGGGGATGTGCATGGGGGATATGACAGAGGAGGTTTATGAGGGGATGTACATGGGGGATATGACAGAGGAGGTTTATGAGGGGATGTACATGGGGGATATGACAGGGGAAGGTCATGAGTGGATAGATATGGGAGATTTTAGAGAGGAGGGCAGTGTGTGTGTGTGTGTGTGTGTGTGTGTGTGTGTGTGTGTGTGTGTGTGTGTGTGTGTGTTGTCGTGCGTGCGTGCGTGCGTGCGTGGAGTGTGACGTGCGTGCGTGCGTGCGTGCGTGCGTGTGCGTGTGGTGGTGTGTGTGTGTGTGTGTGTTGGGTAAGCAGGAGACTGTCTGTAGGTCTGCATTCTGTTGACGCTGTCGATGTGGCTAGTTCATGTGACGTTACAGCATCCAGCAGAAGGCAGTGTCAAAGTCGAGCGTTCATGAACAGTCAGCTGATACGCCGGCGGCTGTCAGCACCACTTTGGTTCCGCCGTGTTCTCTGTCGTGACGTTGGTAAGCTAATGACTAATCACGGCTACATACACGGGAAAGCAGATGGCGAGTGCACGGCGCTTACATCCACAGCAGATGCTGCTGCTGCTGCTGTCGCCTCGAGTCACATGCAGTGAGGGACTCGAACACTGACTCTTGAACAGAGCGCGTTGCCAAGTGAGGTGACCGCGGGCGGAAATTTGAAACCAATGTTAAAAGGAAGTTGAAACATAATTAACTCCGCCAGTCAATATAG
>CM065734.1:18229938-18239938 GCA_033310375.1 Conus canariensis | reverse complement strand
CTCTCTCTCTCTCTGCCGCTGTCACACCGCCTCCTCCCCTCCTCTTCCTCCCTCCTCCCTCCCTCCCCCACAACACAAACCACACACACAAACACACGCGCGCGCGCGCGCGCGCGCGCGCCCACACGCACTCTCTCTTTGTGTCTCTCTTTCTCTGTCTCTCTCTGGCTCTGTCTCTCTCTGTCTGTCTGCCTGTCTGTCTGTCTCTCTCTCTCTGTTTCTGTCTCTGTCTCTCAGATTTGCATGGGATTGATTATGTGTCTAGTGTCGCCGTACTGTGTGTTTAGCCATTATGTGTCGTTGTTGTTGTATCTGTGTGCGATTGGTCGTGTGTGTGTGTGTGTGTGTGTGTGTGTGTGTGTGTGTGTGTGTGTGTGTGAGAGCACGCGCGCACGTGCAAGTGGTCGAGTGTAAGCATGTGTGTGTGTGTGTGTGTCCGCAATCGTATGTCTGTGAATGCGTTACAACATGAGAGAGAGAAAGAGAGAGTAGGCTGACTTGCGCCATCAACGTTTCGCACGGAAGAGATATATCTATTACGGAACGAAAGGTATGTAACATGTGCGTGTAAACACTGATACCCTACGTGTGAGTTATGACTGGGAAAGAGCAAACATTGAGAGAGAGTGAGAAGCGATTTGAACATCTGCCACAGGCAAGATGTTGCACAGCTCTGTAGGATGCATAGGCCAATCGACAGCAAACGAGACACGTGTTTCACGTGCGAAGATCCGCGCTCAAGTCTGAATTGTAGGTTGACCCAGTTTGTTCAAAGATCTCCGAGAGCTGGTCTGTCTGTACAACGTTTGTAACACCCGTCAGGTTTCGTTTATCGACTTCATCTTTTTGTACTCCCAGATCTTATAGAACAGGGAGTACTTTACAATGGGAACGAAGAAATGCTGTCTGTCTGTCTGTCCGTGGTCAAAATGTGATCCACTGGCTCCCGACAAAACGTCTGGGCCGATCTTTCTGAAAATTTGTAGGTATGTTCATTTTGGGTCAGGGATGATGTCCGATGTTTTATTTTACCAGAATAGCCGTTACTAACGGCTATGAATGATAATTTTAAAAAAATCAAGTCTGATAAGGGAAATAACCACCGCGCTGTCGAGTGTTTTCTTCCACTAACTGGAAATTGTCTCCCTTCTTGCAATAATGGTTTATAATTTTATGTGTAACCAAACTTGTATCCCCCCTGTCACGCGGGAGACCGGAGTTCAATTCCCCGCCGGGGAGAGCAACTTTTTTTTTTCTTTTCTCTTACAAAATTTTTACCACCAAACTGGGAGTACGTTTATATGCTTTGCATCTTGTTTTGTTGTTGTAGTTTCGCGTAAGTGACTCCCTGAACTGGTATTGGTCCAGTGAAAGAAGTTTTGATGTTTGCTGTCGTTGTCTCCGACGCTGTTGTCTTTCTCCCTGTCTTTTCTGTCTCTCACTTTAACTCTGTCGTTCTCTCTGCTCTTCGATCTTCCCGCCTCTGTACCTTTATCCAAAGGTCTGTCTCAAATCCCATCATCTCCGTTGGGTCCCCTTTGCCTCTGCCATATCTCTGTCCTCTGCCGCCCCACCCCCACCCAACCGCCATCCCTGCATTGGACTGGCTACATGCCGATGTGACCACATGTTGTTGTGACCACATGACGTTATGACCACGTGTCGTTGTGACCACGTATCGTTGTGACCAAATGTAGTGTTCTTGTCCTTTTGATCGGGTCACAACGACACGTGGTCACAACATGCGAGTGGTCACAACGACAGTTGGTCACAACGGACACGTGGTTACAATGACACGTGGTCACAACATGTGAGTGGTCACAACGACACTTGGTCACAACGACACGTGGTCACAACATGTGAGTGGTCACAACGACACGTGGTCACAACGACACGTGGTCACATCGACACGTGGATACAACTACACTTGATCACAACGACACGTGGTCACAACGACACGTGGTCACGTGTGAGTGGTCACAACGACACGTGGTCATAGCGACACGTGGTCACAACGACACTTGGTCACAACAACACGTGGTCACAGCAACACGTGGTCACAACGACATGTGGTCACAACGACACGTGGTCACAACGACACTTGGTCAAAATGACACTTGGTCACGTCGACAAGACACCACTCACCCGGGTCGATTCTGTATTCAGTGTTCAGCTGCCTATGGCCTTCATGTCCACATTCTTCCTTTGTGGTTTCTCTAGACCCGCCGCGTTGCCTGTGCGGTGCGATCTGTGATGGAGAGCAAGGACATCTTGGAGATGCAGATAGCACTGACTTGCAACAGGTCATTTTGGCCTGCGCTTCTAGACAGGAGGTACTCACCCGCCCAGTTTATATCAACTGGCTACTTTCATGTATGTGTGGGTCAAGACAGACTGCGTCCTGGCTTGCCCAGGCTCAACCCTGAAGCTGCCCAAGCTCAACCCTGACACTTCAAATTCCCGAACATTTACTTTGAAAACGATCGACGAAAGTGCCCATCTTGCTTCCTTCTGTAAAGACTCCACTGCTCGTTGGCATACAATCCCTGCTTAAAGGGGTTCTCACCCATTTTTACAAATCTATTTTGACCAAATACACGGTTTTGGTATGTGGTTGTATTGCGAAACCCAGCCCCGAATCAGCCACCTGTGCTCTCATCTTGCAGTGAGAGCAGCATTTCCTGCGGACTGGGAAAGCGAGAGGCTGAAACAGGAACGAGAGCCTCGATTTCGATAAAAGGGGGGTTTCCCGATTGATGACGTAGAAAAGCCAAGTCGCTCTTCGCGTTCGGCTGAAGTGAGATGGGGCGAATGTGTGCTGTGTCTGGTTGCGGAATTTCGTCAGGAAATAAGCAAAGAGTAAGCGTTCATGCTTTTTCAGGTGCATCCAGCCAGTTTAGGTGATTGTGGATAAATTTTGTCACCACAACGAGGAAAGATTTTGTTCTTCGGGACAGTTATCATGGCATTTGCGGTCGTCACTTCGAAGAGCACAGTTTCCAAGACCAAAACACCTGGAAGTCAAAGGTGGAAGCTGAAATTAGGGTCCGAAGACAGCTGAAAGAGAATGCTGTGCCAACTGTTATAACAGAAAAATGTATTAAAGCACTCTCTGTTCATTCGCCAGCTGCAAGTGCAAGCCTCAAACGCAACAGTGACACGGATTCTGTCAGGAGCAAGAGAGCCAAACTCAGAGACGTAAAGAAGGTAAGGTTTGTGGAATGGGTGGTTGATCTTTTTGTGTTTCATTTCATTCTCAGTGTATGGTTGGTTGTAAAGATAGTTGCTGGTTTTTGTTGAGTGTTGGCATCAAACTGAAACGTACATTGTTACTGTCATAGTGGCAGTCAGTCAGTCACACTGCCTGCTGCCACTGAAACTGTTGCATGTTTGTGATTGATTTTTTTCTCCCTGCTGTTACTGTTTCTAACAAAACTGAAGTTACGATTCTTATTAACAAGAAAGTGTCCATGTCCACAAATAACAATTGTTGGACTCCAGTGAATAATAGTTTGGGTTTTTATTTTTCAGGACATTGCTGAACATCAGGCACCCCTGCAAGTTCAAGTTTCCGCCCAACAACCATATGCTTTAGTAAGTGAATTATTTATCAGTATTTGGACACAGGATGGTGACTTAGTGTGCATTTTAAGATATATGCAGGTGTGGTATGTCTGTATGCTATAAACTGCCCTGGTGAGTAAGAGAATAATGAGCTTAGATCTGCAGCTTAGATCTGATGTAGGCTACGGCACGTCACGCATCAGTTTTTAAAATAACGGCCAGAATCTTTGACTGCAATATATTGTAAAAGACCCCTCAGATTCTAATTGTCATTGTGGAACTTCAGAATTTAAATGGAGGGAGTGAGATTGAAAATGAGGAATGTAAAAAAAAAAAAAAAAGGGGGGGGGGGGGGGGGGGGGGGGGCTGAAAGTGAACAGCAATTGAAAAGATTTCTACAGCAGGGAAGAGAATTAGTGTGATGATGCAGTAGCTGACAAACTCCTGTTCAAAGGAAAAGACATTATCTGATAGATCTAAACAACTGAAGGAAAATGTGGTTTATTACATAATC
The DNA here is from genome assembly GCA_033310375.1 of Conus canariensis. Taxonomy (NCBI): domain Eukaryota; kingdom Metazoa; phylum Mollusca; class Gastropoda; order Neogastropoda; family Conidae; genus Conus; species Conus canariensis. The sequence continues at coordinate 18,235,860 of CM065734.1, read as the reverse complement.
ATTTTAAAGTTATTTACATACTACGGTAATGTGTGTGTGTGTGTGTGTGTGTGTGTGTGTGTGTGTGTGTGTGTGTGTGTGAACAGATGTATGTATGTGCATATGTATATCATGTACTATCTGTGTCGTGCGTATGTGTGTACATGTACATAATATGGTCAATCTGTAAAAATAATGTCGAACTGCCTGGAAAGAAACACAAGCGTCTGATGGCGAGGGAGGTGGTACTGTACAAGGAGCTGTAGGTTCAAACTGGTACAGCTGAACTCCATACACTTCAGTGAAAATTTCACGTTCGATGTCCTCTTCGTTGGAACTTGACTCGTAGCTGGGAGTATCTGCCATTATCGCCGGAAAATAGTTGAGTTTTACGTCCTTATAGCAAAAGCTTTTAGGGACATGTCTTTCATACACGGTAGTCTTGGCATTTATACGTCACTTGCGGAATCCCCGACTCTCGTCTCTTTCCGTACTGTGCTCGGCAATTATTATATTATTATATTGGGTATTTATATAGCGCCTATCCTCGGTCACAGACCAAGCTCTAAGCGCTTTACAATAAACACACTACCTCACTCACTCACTCAACGGGCTGCCTACCCAGGTAGAGCCGGCCGAAGAGCAGCCTACTGGCGCTCATTCGGTCGTTTCCTGTACCATTCAAATATCAGTCACTCATTTTCATTTATCTCATTTATTCCTCCAGTTTCTCACATAGGATGCATACGATGTTTTATACGTGTCCTCCATTTCCACCGGTACACGATGGCACAGATAAGTCAGTGACAATTTTTGAGGCTTGGTAAGAAATACCAGGCGGCTATCTTTACTGTTTACATCAATTTTGCCAGGGCAGCGGGGAACCCCCTGCTCTTTTCGATTTTCAACTGCCGTGGGTTTTTTGACGTGTGCAGGGGGCCAGGAAGGCACACGGGTCCGACTCGCTTATAGTCCCCATCCGATGGACTTGACGTTCAGTTCGATTTGTCATTCAAACTAGGAAAGAAAGGGCGAGAAAGGCAGGGCTCGAACCCACGCACTTCTCACACGTTGGATTGGCAGGCGAACGTCTTAACCACTCTGCCACCTTTCTTCCGTTGCGAGTCACGATCTGGCTACTTGCACGACCCGAAACACGGATATTAGTGAGTTCCAGAAGAAAAGTAACACGTAAATCGAAACACGCTCGATCATACTTTTGAACAACCCAAACATGCTATTTATGGTGAGGACCCCTTTAAGTGCTAAGCAGAACTCTGTCAAAATGTTCCGTCATTCCACACAAGATTTACAGACAGATCAAGGTCTGAGGAAGGCGTGGCTGATTCTGCCTTCTGTTCTGCTGATCAACTATTTTCCAAGCACATTCCATCTTGTAGACAGCTGTCTGTGTATCGTGGAACCGGCCGCTCTTGTTTTGGCACTAAAAATGGTGTCCCGATCCAAGCGCAAAGAGCTTTTCATCTTTTCAGACTCGTTTCCGCTTTGGACGAAATGGATGGGTGTAATGCCAGCCACTCAAAGAGTTTTGACCTTCTTTGACCCCGCTTCCTGTCTGAAAACTGCAGCTACAGCTTTGTGCTGGCCTGGGTTCTTGGCCACTTGAATATTTGAGGCAGTGAAACAGCTGACTGCCTCGCCAAGAACGTTGCATCGGAAAAAATGGTGACAACGTTTTAATTCCATTCACAGATCTAAAATCTAAGAGGAAAAAAAAAAACTTACCTGGGAAATCTCCGGCAAGACGACCGGAACAAATCAGGAGACAAATTTTGCGTATCCGCCCGACCTCAGAACTCCTCCCGTCCGTTCTTGAGAACCGCAGGGAGGACAGAGTGTCATGCAGATTATACCCCGGGTCACGCATTGTACACTCGCTCACACCTTCTAGAAGACGAAGGTTCAACTTGGCGCCAACCATATGATGAGCCGCTTGCAAGACGTGAAACATACAGCAGACAGTTCTCAGTTCGGACATTTTGGTGTTATTTTTTAAGTTTGCTGATGATGAAACAAAAAATCCTGCATGGTACCAGAATTCAGGTAAAAAGTCTTGGCTTTTTAATTCGTGAAACAAAAATTAGCACAAATTGATCGTAGAAAAAATGTTTGGGATTGCTTAAACAGTAACAATGGAAAACTCAGAGGGTCTGGCATCGAATGTATCCATTCGGTTTCAAGGAAACGAACGAACTCTTTAAGCTTTTAAAAGAAATCAATACAATTTCATCTTGTATGATAAGTCGTAATCCACAATAAATCATTTTTAGCTTGTTTTCTTTTCTTTTTTTTTTTTTTTTTTTTTGATCACAAATGAAGGTAGATTCTTGTCTTTTCTTTTTTTTTTTTTTTTTTTTTACCCTGGATGTTTATGTTGTGTTTACAGTATTGTTTTCCCATTGTATCTGGATTTACCGCCTTCCCTGGTGTGATCGGTTGGGTTATAAACAACTCGACTTCATGACCGCCCCCTCCTCCTCCGCCCAGCTTCTTTCTTTCTGTGTTCACAACACACACACACACACACACACACACACACACACACACACACACACACACACACACAGCACGCACGCACGCACGCACGCACGCACGCACCAGCACAAACACACACACACATACACACACGCACACACACACACACACACACACGTACGCACGCACTGGTACGCACACCACACACACACACACACACACACACACACACCATTATCGTGTTGTACCAATCTTTTGACCCTCAAGGGTTATCATGACTATTAAAATCGGTCAATGACTCTCACTCTTTCTCTGAACAGGTGTGTGTGTGTGTGCGCCCCCCCCCCCCCCCCCCCCCCCCCTCGTAAACCCACTTTTTAAGGGGGCCATACATCTCGGTATATTTTCAAGGTAGGAATTTTTTTTTTTCAAATATTTGAAAATGAGCATGACAAGTCGACTTTTTAACTACTTTTAGAATGTCGGGGAAAACCCCCCATAAAAGTCATCGTAGAACATTTAAAACTTGCTTAAAGTGAAGGGATTTAGTGTCAAAATAGCAATGCGAATTCTTTTGTAGTTTAACAGGAACATTTTAGAAATGCATTTGAACATTCAGATAAACTTAGTTGGGGGTTGTGAGCTGTGTGTGTGTGTGTGTGTGTGTGTGTGTGTGTGTGTGTGTGTGTGTGTGTGAGAGAGAGAGAGAGAGAGAGAGAGGAGAGAGAGAGAGAGACAGAGACAGAGAACGAGTGAGAGAGAGAGAGAGAGAGTGTGTGTGTGTGTGTATGTGCGTGTGTGTGGTGTGTGTGTGTGTGTGTGTGTGTGCGCGCGCGCGCTGTGTGTGTGTATGTGTGTGTGTGTGTGTGTGTGTGTGTGTGTGTGTGTGTGTGTGTGTGTGTGTGTTGCTTCCGTGCCTGTGGCGTATGTTAATTATTAATGCTTAACAGACGTGTGGAGTTAACGCTATCAAGACACTCGCTCTGACCTAAAAAGACAGGAAGCTGCGGACAGGCAGTTGGAAAGGATTGTTTCCCTTCAACTGATAGCGAGCGGTCAGCGTGGCGACTGTTGCCGGGATGGGTCCCTTGTGCGTGCAGTTGAAGCGGTTCGTGTAGTGTAGCATTTCGTCGTGTTATTATTATCGTTGTTGTTGTTGTTGTTGTTGTTGACGTCGTCGCCTTTGTATCACCTCTCTCTCTCTCTCTCTCTCTCTCTCTCTTCTCTCTGTCTGTCTGTCTGTCTGTCTTCTCTCGCTCTCTGTTTTCAACACACACACCACACACACACACACACACACACACACACACACACACGCACGCACGCACGTACACACACACAACACCATACATACACACACACACACAACACACACACACACACACACACACACACACACCGCATGCTCTCTCTGTAAAATCTCTCTCTGTAAAATCTCTCTCTCTCTCTCTCTCTCTCTCTCTCTCTCTCTCTCTCCCTCCTCTCCTCTCTCTCTCTCTCCTTCTCTCTCTCTCTCTCTCTCTCTCTCTCTCTCCCTCCCATCATCGCCCTCCTGCCCTAGTTTCCCTGTCCCACCAAAGTCGATATATACAATGGTGAAACTGGTGATGGTTTCCTTTTTTTCTTCTTCTTTTGTTTCCTTTTTTCTTTTCTTTTATTCATTTTGTAAAACGTTTTTTCGACGTTAACTTTCGAGGCACAAAGTGTGTGAACTGTACCGAATACGGGGAAGAATAGGAGATGAAGGGAATGAGAAAGAAAGGATTTACCCTTCCCTCGCTCCTTTCTCTTCCATGTGTGCGAGTAATCAAATTGCTAGTTCTAAAAGTTTAAAGTAAATCACTGGCACACGTGCTCAGTTTTGAATTTTATAACATTGTCGCTCGCCATCTCTGTCCACCACGCTTCACCCCAGCAGTTTTAATGTGACTCTCTCTCTCTCTGTCTGTCTGTCTGTCTGTCTGTCTGTCTGTCTGACTGTCTGTCTGAACAGCTCAGTAGTAATGGCAGTTGATGATGAAGGAATCTTCTGTCGGTCCGACGGACTAGGATGCAGGCATGTCGTTTGCCAGGATAGGTCCTCATGTGGAAGTGGAGACCTGTCCTTGAGGCCCACAGTCATCCGCTGATGAGTAGAGACTAGGTTCTGTGAAGTCCGTACTTTAACACCAGTTGAAAGCTGGCCACTCTGTCATGACTCCCTCCCCTTCACGTTGCAGATCTGTAGCAAGAAACGTTGGTGGGCTCGTTCCAGCCGTTGGACGTGTCGTGGGAAGGTGGTTATGGTCTCGCAGCTGTGGAGTAAAGCACCCAGGACCACTGCTCTGCGCACGGCAGTTTTGGTGGAGAGTCTGCTGCCGTGATTTTCGAACAGTTTCTTTGTAGTTATGCTTAAAGCAGCGCTGGTCTTTACAATAAGGGGTGTCATCTTTGTGTCCAGGGGTTCTTTGCTATTCACGGTGCTGCCAAGACAGCAGAAGTAATTCACGGTTCTGATCTTCGTGTCGTTGATGCCAACAGGTGGTGGAGGTGGGGCTCTGGCAGTCTGTGATGATAGCATGGCTTTGGTCTTGCTGAGACCAAGGGTGAGGCTAAGACGTCTGCAGGCCGATACGAAGCGGTCTGCCGTGCACTGGATGTTCTCATGGAACATTGCGGTTTGTGCACATGTCTGCAAAGAGGATCTCGCGTAGAATGGCCTCCAACACTTTTGTTCTGGACTGAAGACGCCGTAGGTTGAAAAGTTTTGCATCCGTGCGAAATTGGATATACCCCCACCCCTTCCCTTCCCCACCTGCCGAAGTCTTCAATGTGGAAAAGAGGGTAAGGGCCAAGATGCCGATTAGTTCATTCCCCGCCTTGTTTCACTGGGATTAGGTTTCATACTTTCCCATTTCCTGTTCCCTTACCTACATGTCCACTTGAAAAGAAGAGATGAGTGCGAGTAACTTCTTGGCACACCCAAAACTTGAGCAGGATCTTCCCCAAACCATCGCGAGTCACAGTGTCAAATGCCTCCCTTAAATCAAAAACACATTGTGGAGTTCTTAAATCTGCTCTCGACACATCTTTAGCATATGACGAATAGCAAACACCGTCTCGCAGGTGTGCCCGCGTGCTGAGATTCCGTAACAATGGTGTTAGTGATGAGTCTGATCCCACGATCATTGTTACAAGATATCATACCGCCATTCCTCTTGTAGACAGGCACGACTGAGGCGTTCTTTAGAACCTGCGGTATCTCACGACTCTCCCGAATGATGAAGAAGGATGTCAGTCTTTCCACGAGTTCTCCATTCATGTCAGTGTCCACAAGATGCCATGGGCTCCAGGTGCTCGTCACCTGTGGTGTGCTTAAGCATGTAATCATCGTGAGGCTTCACTAGTCTGTGTCAAGGCAACAATCATCTCTTCGATGACTCTCTGTTCAGGAGCGTGTTGAAGCGC
>CM065734.1:18221336-18223836 GCA_033310375.1 Conus canariensis | reverse complement strand
AAAATGTAAACATCATACAGACAATATCTCATAAATCGCATCCCCTGTTCTTCAGTTATTCTTACTTAACCAGGAAAGACAATGCTCCACTATTCTGTTTGCACACTTATAAACTTAAGAACAAATGAAACGTCCATAACTTGCGAGCATTCCTTGGTTGAACGTCAGTTTCTCTCATCCCACTGTGCGACTACGAGCTGAAGCTGCCACACTGTTGTGTCCTCCCGATTGGCCAAATCCCAGTTGGGGGACACTGGCAACGTAGCTTGAGTCGCACCCTCAGACCGAGTCTCCCGGACTCCACTGCACTTCGCCCTCTCCACGGAAACGGCTCCTGCCGGCCTCTCCCACAGGTCGTCTCTGGCTGCAAACACCCCACCATTGTCTGGCAGCTTCCTGTCTAGGCTCCAACAGGCTGACACGTCTTGCTGTCGACCGTCCCCACACAGGAGACAACTCTTCTCGTCGTCGGCTCCGAGGCTACAGCAACCTCCACTGTCTTACGTCCCCACTCAGGAGACAATGAGGCGACAGCAAGCCTCTGCTTCTCGCTGTATTTTCTTGAGCCCTCAGCAAGACGGGCGAGTTCACTTTCCCTTAAATGAATCACACACTTCCTGGTTTTCCAAGCACCTTATATTCATTCTCAAACAAGAGAGAACCCGAGTTTAACTGGCTCAACCAATGGAATCACTGGCACACACACATCACACGATTTGTACCAATAAATCCCCAAGTTATTTTTATTCCGCCAATGGAATCGCTAGTCACCTACACATACACACCACCGCTGCTAGCGCCAACAAGGACTTGGGTACCAAGCGCTTAATGCCTGACCTCCTATTCAACTCATGTTCGATTCCCCGAGCTACCCATTGTACAAACAGCCTGGACTTCTCTCCCCAGCCAGGACTGACGCTTCAGGTAGTTACTACCTCTATAGACAACAAGGTGCAAACCACTCAATAGGCCGAAGCCTTCCATTCATTCCTCAGAACAAGAACGACTGAATGGTCAGTGTACTCTGCCTGCAGGCTGACGGTCACCTACCCGTGACGGTCACCTGACACGATCGCCTTCCTTTCAGCCCCACTGGAGAACCCAGTGAATAGCCAGCCAGTGGCGGACATTCTCCTTCACCAAGGACCGGCAGGTCGGCAACTACTTGTCACTATGCCTCGGACATGCGAAACACTTCCCAGTAATTGTCCCTCCTTCAGTATACGACTTGGGGTATTCCCCACTGGTGATGCCCGAGTTCGCACACTTGAAGAACCCAAGGAACTTGCTCTCAACAACAGCAAAACTGCCCTTAATTTGCCTAAATGCTTGAGAACATTCGGCCGACTCATGACAATGTCCAATAACCATTCCAGCATTATATAACACACAAACAGTCCTCACACCTACCCCCCCCCCCCCCCCCCCCACACACACACACACACTCTGCATATCCAATAATCATTCCAGCATTTCATAACACACAAACAGTCCTACACCTACCCACACAGACACCCTGCATATCCAATAGTTATTCCAGCATTATATGACACACAAACATTCCTAAACCTATCCACACACACACACACACACGCACACACACACCCTACAACATCCAATAATCATTCCAGCATTATATAATACACAAATATTCCTACACCTATCCCCCCCCCCCCCCCCCCTACATATCCAACAATCATTCCAACATCAAATAATACACAAACAGTCCTACATCCACCATTCCAGCGTTATAAAATACACAAACAGTCCCACACCTACCCACACACACCCTACATAGCCAACAATCGTTCCAGCATTATGAAATACACCAACAGTCCTATACGTACCCCCACACACCCTACAATATCCAATAACCGTTCCAGCGTTATGAATTCTCATTTTGGAAGACATGGGCTTTTAAACCTGTCAGAGAATCCGAAAAGAGACCGAGGTAAGTTTGTACCTTCTCGCCGGGTATGGAAAGAAAACGACTATTCACCGTGGGTCTTTGATTTGTATGTAGCCAGTCGCAAGAGACAAGTGTCGGAGGAAAGAGCAGAGCTGTCGAGAAGGTATGTGGATGCGAAGTTATTCACGTACACACATAGTCGTGTGCAGAGCCTGGTATGACGGCGAAAGGGAAGCATGGAAAGTTGGTAGTTAGCTGATCCTGTCAGAGACTGGCGGCACCCAGCCAGTGCAGGGAAAGCAGAAGTACTGTTTCATGTTCGATTTTATCGGTGTAGGTGTGTGTAAGCCAACTTGCCGCTAAAAATATCTATTAGCATTCATAGAAGGAACGTCTGTAATCAGTTAAGTAAGCACATCACTGTACACTTCACTCAGAACCTGAGGGCACGTGATCTTCGCTAACTGCTTGAGGTTTGAGGTTAGTTTCTTCTTTCGTTTAATAGTGTTTACAAATAGGGTGATATACACCGGCATAGGAACAAACAAGAAGTGTGTGTGTGTGTGTGTGTGTGTGTGTGTGTGTGTGTGT
>CM065734.1:18198836-18216336 GCA_033310375.1 Conus canariensis | reverse complement strand
GTTGATCGTTTTTGTGACGGTGATTTTCCGTTAGCGACTCATGCAATGTTTTAATTAAAGTAGCTCCATGCTTTGACATGCTCGAGCGTTGGAACAATCCCAAAGTGAAGTGTCCTAGTCACAGCAGTCTCACTGTAACCCCCCCCCCCCCCCCCCCACACACACACACACTCCCTACTCCTCATTAATGCACAGATAAAAGCACTTTCACAGAAGCGAGCGCACACAGACTGTACTTTTCCTGATCATGAATTCATCTAGCGCATTAGCTGTTTACTCATTCAAACCATCTACACTCAAGCATCCTGGAACTGAAAGATTGCGCTGACTTAACGTTATCTTCGTGGCCTAAAGCACTGAATGATAGAAACGAACCAATACACCACACGCACTGCCTCTGGCTCACTCGACACGCCTTTTCATTTAGGCTTTACCGACTTCACGTTTTTGTACAGTCCATGTACCATGTGCGTGCAACTGAATGAAGCCCAAGTTTCAAGTGCTCTTGGGATGTTTTACCAGTAACCTTTTTCTTTCTTTTTTTTTTTCTTCCAGCTACACGTTATCGGATTGGTGAACTTCCAACACAGCACGAGGTTTTTTTCCGTTTTTTTTTTTTTTTTTTTTTTTGCCCCACTGAGTGAGTTGCGCAGGCGCAACACCCAAAACTCAAACTGGCGCACGCGGCGAAGACAGAAGAGAACGCTGGGAGCCAACAGCAGCAGCAGACGACAGTTATACCCGGCGTCGACCATAACTTTTTCGAAGAGGAGCTGGCCAAAATGGCAAGCGGGAGCAATAAGCCGTTGGTAGTAGTCGTCGCCGTGGACAACAGCACCCACAGCGAATACGCCTTCAACTGTGAGTACCGTTATGAGTGAGTGTGTGTGTGTGTGTGTGTGTGTGTGTGCGCGCGCGCGCCCCTGTGTGTCGCTGTGCTACTATTTCATGTGTCTTGCGTGTGTGTGTGTGTGTGCGCGCGCGCCTGTGTGTGTGCGCGCGCGCACGCAATGATACGTACGTTCGTTTATGCACTTGATGACTTTGTTCAGTTAATTGGCGTGTGAGTCCTTGGAGTTAAGTTCTGGAACTGTTTTCTCTCCCCACCCCGTTCGCTCAACTTTCTCCATCTTCATCTGTTAGACGGCCACAATCACCTTGTCAATTACTCTGCCTCTGGATGGGTTAGTTATCTTGCAGAAAACCAAAAACGGGGGGGGGGGGGGGGGGGGGGGGGGGGAGGGGGGGGGGGGGGGGGGGGGGAGGAACCAAAGACGGTGAGAACTGAAAGGTATTGGTCTGTTTGATGTGGTTTTTATAAGCAGGCTACAACTATCTGCTTTTCGCCCCGATGGACTAGCTGAACCCGCCACGCCCATACACAGAAACAGGGAACAAATGAAAAAAAATATTTAAAAAAATATGAAAAAAGAAAGGAACTAAGGACTCTTTCCTGTACATGCAAGCTTAGCTAGTTTCCTTCCTGTCAAATATATTGATCGAATTAGTTCGAATGGATGGCAACTTGGATATTTACTTAGCATGTATAGCACGTCACTGATGATTTTCGTGGTTCTAAGGTTCCTCCTATTAGGGGGACTCAAATTTCGGGTATTTTTCCTATCGAAGTAACTATCAAGGTAAACAGCAAGAGTATCTAAACTAGCCCTCTGTGTGTGTGTGTGTGTGTGTTTTTATTGTGAGTCATTTGCCTCGTGCACACCCACCCAAGCGTTTTGCTGTTACCGTACGTCGGCGGGGCTGTTTAAATCAATAGCGAGATACACGGGGAATGTCTTTGTATCGTCATTCGTCATCGACACTCTCGCACCGAACCATCTTTAACCACCCACACAGATGGTGTCAGAAGACGAACTTCCCAAAATAATTAATGTTCAGTTTCCGCGCTTGCGCATGAACAAGGAAAGCAACGGTGTACACGGCTTCGTGGGTTTTTCTTTGTACGTCTACGGATGTTGTTTCGGCCCCTCGACCCTCGAGAGACCGTGGTCCTGGATCGACTATTCCTGCTGAGCTTCCATCTCACCATTTACGATGTTAGAAGGGGTCTGGCAGCACAATCGCATATGCGTGTTTTCACACGCCAATATGCCCCATGCGTGCGTGCTAGCTCGCCAGGTATAGCACTCCAGTTTTCCTAATCGGGCCCATCTTGGCACGTGTGGCTCAAAACTTGAGTATTTCTCGTCAGTTGCGGATCCACGAGCACAATGACCCCCCCCCCCCCCCCCCCCCAATCTTTCCACACTCACAACTACCCTCGACCCATCCCCCCCGCTCCCCCCCCCCGCCTCATCCGCTTTCCCTACACCCCCCCCCCCCCCCCCACATTCAATCAGCCTCCCTGTCAGCTCAAGGTACGTACGCGTAATATGCTTGTGAAAGAGTGTAGCGTGTTTATTTTAAGCTTTCGCAGGCGTTGTGCAGCACTTGAAATTGCTAGAGAAGCCTTCTCCACTTTGTGTGTTCTCCGTGTCAGATGAGAGTTTTGCCCTGGAGTGGGAGACTCGCGGAGTATCCTCCAGGTGTATGCACAATGAGCCGAACTCCTTTGCCGCCGTCGAGGTTCGCGTGTGTAAACAGCGTAGACCACCACCATCCATGTTTCCTCTATTAGTCACACTACATCTGAAGTTTGATATGGTAAATGTTCAGGGGGGGGGGGGGGGGGGGGACACACACACGCACGCACGCACGCGCACGCAACCGCACGCACGCACACACACACACACACACACACACACACACACATTCATGCACACATTCACACACACAGTCACACACACACGCACGTACGTATGCATATACGCATACACACACACACACACACACACACACACACACACACACACACACACACACACACCACACCTCACACACACACCACACACACACACACACCACACACACACACTTCACACACACACACACACAATTCACACACACACACACATTCACACACGCACGCATGCACGCACACACACACATACACATATACACATTCACACACACATTCATACACACACACACACGCACACACACACACACACACACACACACACACACACACACAACACACACACATCACATTCACACACACTCACTCACTCACTCCTCACACACACACACACACACACACACACACACACACACACACATGTGCATGTGTGTGTGTGTGTATAGGTATGATGTTACTGCTAAGTCGGTTTTTCGTTCAGAGTGGCCTGTGTTTCAGCATCACTGATAACCAAAGCAACTTTTTCTCCCCCAACCTCTCTGCCTGTCTGTCTCCAATGGAACCTCTGAAACTCCTCTCCTGTATTATGAGATACGATTTAGAACGGGTCTCTCTTTGCTGCCATTTCTTTACCGTTCGCAGCACAAATTTTTTGACGAAAATATAGCCTCTGTGCCATGTATACGCACAAAATAGGAATGATGTCATCTGTAGTGCCTGTTTATGAAAAAGTCGTGCAACGACATGTACGTCAAAAACTGGACGTTGGCCTACAGTATTTTGACATGCCAGAACTGACAGACGCGAGACTGATATTTGAAGACATTCTGGTCAAAATGTGCACAGTATATAGGGACCTGAGTTCCATATGGGACAATCAGCCTTTTGACTCTTTCAAAGAAAGAAAAACGACCAGAAAAAAGAAGAAAAAAAACAGTAAGCTATGTTCCAGGCATCCGAAGGTACGAAGAATCTGTGCTGTTCGGAAGAAACGATATGAAATGAAGGAACCTTGTGGTCTTCTATGGCACGGTTGAATGAAACCTCCGCATGTGATCTTTTAAGATGGAAGGGACTTTACGAATACCTCGTCCTCAGAGAAAGAAGCGGAAAAGACAAGACGGATGCTTGTTCGATGTCATGTTTTGTTGTGCTTCAAAGGCTGTATCGTGGTTGTCGCTTTGCCTGAAAAGTTTGTGCACAATACAAAACGTTTTGAGGAAACTATTGTGCCTGAATTTACTGCCCGAAGTGTGTGGATCATGTTTAATTTGCAGTGCCCGTACACATTTACATTGCCCAGTGACCAGCAGGTGAGTGTGATCTATTGAGTGAAGCAGTCCATTCAGAATTACCCCAACATAACAGTGACTGTTTTGTCGTCTGAAGCAATATATGCCTAGTTGGACACGTGGATCCAATTTGGGATTTTTGGGGAAAGGACCCGAATATAGTGCTAGAAACCACCTGGGTTAGGGTGAAATTGGTTGGAACTTAATAGAGTGGCTGCAAGTAATTCAACAGGCTGAGAAAGTGTACAGTGAATCAGAATTGACGCATTTGTTTCGCCTATGAACAGGCAAGATCTTTGGAATGCTCCTCGTATTTCAGAGAACCAAACGCACGACAAATCCTTTTGCAGCAAGTGAAGTTTTGTCTTGAAGTCACAGCCTGATATTATTGATACTCCTTAGGTTAGTGCCTTCTCAAGCAGGCCTTGGCAGAGTGATACTTCTGCAGGAGATATGACCAAATTGTTTTCAGTTCCAGTAAAGCCATTTTTACCGTTAATAGATATAGGTATATATCTTAAGTGTCCTAAGAACACCATAAGCTCATTCAGATGCACACAGATCCATTTATGACACTTTTTTTTTTTTAGTTATTACAAGCTTTTGTATTTTTCTAGCCGATCTGGCAATGAAAAAAAAGCACAACAACGTGACTTTTGTTGTTGTTAGAGTTCGAGCATACTTCGTTATAGCAGTTGCGGAAATATTTTGGTGGTGGTATGGTTTGAGGTTCATTGAGCGCTATACGTTTTGAAGACAAGAGCGTCGTAATATACTTTCACATGTTATTTCTTTCGGGATCTTTCAGTTTAAAAAGAAAAGTGATAAAAATAAATCGACTGTGTGAGATGTAGAAAGCCTCCAACGTTATTTTTCTTTAATTGCGACTTGTCTTATTTCATAGATGGCTTTCTTGATAAACATGTATTTACATGTCAAATCATGACATAGGGAAACCCCTGTTCAGGGAGTGTGATGCTTACATCAGAAACATGTATGCTGATGTATACACAGTTGACATTTTCACTGCCCTATTACATTCGGGGAAAGACAGGGAAAACAAACCAATAACGCCAAAGAGCCTGCAGGTTTACATTGGGTTCAGCGAGCGTGCATGCACGTTGCTAGATATTGAAATGAGCTGAGTTGTATCGTCCATAAAGATCGTATCAGAGAAGGGGAGGGGAGGGGGGGACTGTGCTTTCTACGGGGAGTCAATAAAGCTGGGCCGTGTGCTATTTACTCGGTGAACGTGCCAACATTTAGAAGAGACCTAGCTTGTTTGGAGATTCTTTTTAAAAAGCTCGCTAGCCTCAGGTGTGCATTTGGATGAACGTTAATAATTCTCGGCAGTACATTTGTCACTTTTTTTGTGTGTAGAAGAGGTGGCGGCTTTAAATGTATGGCACCTTGACACGAAGATTATCTCGCTGTACTCACATTATAACTGGTTACAATGTGCGTGGAAGCAGGCATACGTTCATGCTCATGTTTCTATGCGTGTGGATGCGGGGGAAGAGGTGAAAGTGGTGCGTTTAGTTGGTATGCGCGAATTTATCATAATCTCAGAGTAAAGTCTTTGGGATAGTTTATTTACATACATTTTTAGTTTAACATAAACTCAGAATAAAGACTTTTAAACGCTTTATTTACGTGCATTTTCAGTTCAACATAGTCTCAAAATACAGACGTTTAGATAGTTTATTTTACACGCATTTTCAGTTTCTTGATGGATACCATCTTACAAAACATGGGGTCATGGCCATTTTAAGTTATTTTCTGCTTCGAAAACGAGTATTGACTTCCATGGCGTGATACGCGCCTCAGGAGAGATCGAATGCCCAAGGACACCCCATCATGGCCAGAACGAATAAAAAAAAAATCTATTATCATGTCAGAACACCACTCGAGAGGGTAGGGTACAAGCCAGTGTGGGTATGCCGGGGAGTTAGCCTGAGCCAGACATTTTCTCTCAGGGATTTTTTTTTTTCTTTTGCTTTGCTATCTCTAAGGAAGTGATTTTGTCTTAACTGGCTCGTTCAAGCTTGTTTCCGATTTTTCTTTCATCTGTCTTCAGTTGGCGTGACACGGCGCGCACGCACCTTTGCGCGTGTCTGTGTGGTGTCAGGAAATGAGTCGTTTTGTTGATGTGTATGCTGTATTCTTCTGTTCCATTCTCTCTCTGTCTCTGTCTCTCTTTCCCACCCCCCTTCGGGCTCCCTCTCCCTCCCTTCCCACCTTTGTCTATGTCTGTCTATCTCTGTCCTGTCTGTCTCTCTCTGATTAATTTGTAATCGAAGATAATTTTTTTTATTTAAATTCTCTGGCCAGAGCTTGCGGCATAATCATGGTGAAAGTAGATGGCACCCAGTTTTTCCGGGTTTGTTTGTTGTTTTTTTTTTTCCCAAAGATCTACCCCAACCCCCAACGCCACCCCTCCATCCCACCTTTTTTTTTTTCAAACGCGACACGTCACTTCATTTTCCATCCCTTCCGATCCATTCACACAAACACACACGCGCATGCGTGCACTTTTCACTCTCTCGCACGCAAGCAGATATACATATACGCATAATACATTTTCATATATGCACGCCTCATCCATCCCCCCCCCCCCCTTTTCATTTACATGCACACCAGCTCTTCTCGCTCCCCCCCCCCCCTCTCTCTCTCTCTCTCTGTCATACTCGCACCTCATGCAGCACGCATGCACGCTGTCTGTCTGTCTGTCTGTCTCTCTCTCTCTCTCTCTCTCTCTCTCTCTCTCTCTCTCTCTCACACACACACACACACACACACACACACACACACACACACCACACCACACACACACACACACACACACACACCAGACTTTCCAAACTGTTATCCCTATCGCTCGTAAAGATTGTCTTGTTTTTATGTTATACTCGGATGCTTAACATTACACGTCCGGGAGCCCTACAGCATGTTTTTTTTATTTTTTTTATATTTTTTTTATCCAGTTTGAGCAGTTGCCCTTTCATCTGCTGATAACACCTGCTTGTGCTTATCGGCCCTCAACTGAACAGCTCTCTCTCTTCTCTCTCTCTCTCTCTCTTCTCTCTCTCTCTCTCTCTCTCTCTCTCTCTCTCTCTCTCCTCCCCCCTTGCATCACATCGTGTATTAGGTTATACTGCAGCGATAACGAAAGAAAGGAAAAAAAGGAACGGTTGTACAAACCCAGTTCAGTGACCGTTTGTCGGGTTATACTCGAGCGATGAAAATTCAACAGCTCGATACTGATGTCCGAGTTCAAGGAAAATCGTGAGATGTGGGGACTTTTTTTTTTTCTTTCTTGCATCTCTAACCTGGGTGAATTCACTGGGGGAAAAACAAAGGAAAACGTAACAAACATCATGGATTGTTGACAACTCGTACAATACTGAAACGGATCAAAACTGTCAAAGCGATGACTTGTTAGTTGATTTAGATTTAAAGACTCTGCGTTACCGGTTTGACAAGTTGATATGGACTGGATTTTTCATGGTTAGCTGCTGTGTACTGTTCTGTTTGTCCTGGTGTGTGACCGTAGTTAAGTCCTGGTTTACCTTACTTCCACCTGCCCAGAGCAGTCGCAACTTGGGAATACAATGACCTGACAACGAATTTACATTTATCTTCGGCGGCATTGTTTGGAATGACCGCCAGAGTTAGGCTAGTTCCCTTGAACGGGACGTTTGTCATAGGGCTAAAATGGTGGCTTAAATGATATATCAGCGGTGTTTGGAAGTCTGTGAAAGCAGATAACTCTTGCTCTTAAACAGTAACCGCTGTGTTGGAGTAGGCGAAAAATAATCAGGACGAGGTAACTGTTTGACTGGAAACGTTTCGGCCATTTTCAAGAGAAATCGGTCCATTGTCCTGTAAGCGACGCGCAGATGAATCCTGTTGGCGTCGTTTGCCTGGGCCATTTAGAAACAAAAGTGTAAATAAAAAAAAAAAAAAAAAAAAAAAGAAATGAATGCATGTATATGATTTAACCGTCTGGGAGACCTGTCACACCCAGGTCTTTCAGACCGCTTTTGTTTCCAGCTGATTTCTATTGGTAAACAGCTGTATACTTCACAAGTAGGGCGCATGTGACGGTATTTGATTTTATGGATCAGTTTTTATGTGATTTGGATCTCATGGCCATTTCGTTTGGAAACTTTCATGAAGGTACCATCTGTTCCCGTTGTGAGCACCATATAATGAACAAAAACACGTTTGTATATACGCCTTCGTCGCCCATGTAGACAAGTGTTTAACAGCTCATACAATGTCATGGAATTGGCCATTTTCAACTACGACTCCAAAGAGTGGGGTGACTGAGAACACTGATGGAAACTCTTGTGGTATGGACAGGTGCAGTAGACGACTCGTGTGTGTGTGTGTGTGTGTGTGTGTGTGTGTGTGCGCGTGCGTGCGTGCGTGCGTGCGTGCGTGCGTGCGTGCGTGCGTGCGTGCGTGTGTGTGTGTGTGTGTGTGTGTGTGTGTGGTGGTGTGCTGCGTGCGTGTGTGTATGTGTCCCCGCTCTGAAGAAGTCGAAGCTCTCGAGGGGTCTGGAGACCCGTCTCTGTCCACCCAGCAGTCAGGTCAGAGAAGATTAAAGGCGGTGGCAGGAGATGGATGGATTCGGCGTTCCCATTATGGCTGTGTCCCTGACACGGTGAACCTTCCACGGGTCACTGCCCCTTTGACCGTTAGGCCGTTGGACGTTAATCGAAGATATATCAAAGGACCTTTGGATTTAAAAAGAAAAAGAAAGTCCGCTGACATAGAAGCTGTAAAATCGTCATGTTTTATCTTTCTGTAATCATGAGATTTTTAAGAGTCGGCTGGACGGTAAGGTAAGGTAAGGTAATGTTGCTTATAGCCCAGCCGACCGCAAAGGGCCATATCAGGGCTGTCACCGTGTTGAAGTCAACTCACAAGTCTTTTTTTTTTTTTTTTAATCTTTCACACAGCCCTTTAAAACACACCTGTTAAAAAAAAAACAAGCAAACAAAAAAACCCCGAAAATTTTGTTAAAAATCTTTCCTCCGTAAAATCTTATATCAGATGAAAAATGTCAATCTGTTTCAGAAATTCAAAGATCACATCAGGTGGGACATCTCTGCAAAAGGTTTTCATGGAGTCTGCTGTAAAGTGTTTATGTCTCACATCATGCAAGTCCCAACACTCTAAAAGAATATGTTTCACTGTGAATGCACCACGGAGCTTCTTCCCCTTTCAAAAGATAAGAATGGGTGTAAAACGAGTGGCCTGTATGCAATCAGCACAAGACTTGCTTCTTTACGGCCGCCTCGGCAACGTGGTAAAAACTCTTTCAGGTTTGGACCGATTTTAAATGGTTTGTTAGCCGTCTGCGAGTTCCATTCCTCATGCCAGAAGTCTCTGACATAAGCCAGAGTTTGGGGTTTCAGATCAGTGTGAGGGATAGACAATCTGTTCAACTCTTTCTTTGTGGCACTCTTGGCAGGTTTATCAAGTCGGCTGGACCGTGAACATCGCCATGATGTATTCTCCGTGATCAGCCAGGCTGTAAACATGACTTGGGGCATCTGCCGGTTGAGGAATCTTTTCAGTTAAATACTGCCCGCTGCAGCAGATAACGGCGGTATTGATGTTCTCGACAATATAGGCCAATCTGGGCGTCAGGCGTCGTTAGACTTTTCTATTCCTGAACGATGTTCAGCTGAACACACGGTGCACCGGTTGTGTTCACCGCCATCAACACGTTTTGTTTTATGCTTTGTCATCATGGACACCCGGTCCCCAAGTTGGTTTGGACACCGGTGTAGTTTCATCGTTTGCAAAACACTGAAGAATCATAACGCACATAGGCTTGCATCGTGAAGTGCATTTTATACTACCAGTGAGAGGACGTTTTCACATCCTGGAGGTGAGGAGGGGTAATTCGTGAGTAGCAAAACGAACGTGACCCTAAAATCATTATGTGCCTGTGCCGCCCGCCCCCCTTCCCCCCCCCCCCCCCCCCCCCCCCCCCCCCCCATGCGCAGTTTACATTTGCAGCGGCAGTACTGAACACTAGACCGGAGACTGTTGACATTTGTACCGTTCAATCCTATGACAATCACAGGCTATAACGGTCGGGGATCGGGGTAGAGCACAGAATGCGCCAAAATGTCAGGCACTGAAAAGGGAGTGAGGTTCGATAGGAAGCCTGCAGTCGCTCTGTCGGTGCTGTGGTTGGGGCAGCGTTCTATATGGGGTGCTCTGGCTTACCTTGGGATGGAAGGATTGAGCGAAGCTTGCTAATGTTTGGTTTTGGTTTGGAGTTGTAGTTTACATTCCTGGAATGTGCATAGATAGGTATTCGCATTCTCCAAGTAGTTTGTTTCTTTAGTACCTGCAAACCTGTTCTAGCTAGTTAACTTGCTAATCGGTACAAATTGGATTTACTCCTTTCACTTGATAATTTCTTCAAGAATCTCCAACTGGTGAACGCTAGCATTTGATGGCCGTGTGCGTGTTTCTGTTAGGGGAGAGGGGAAGCCGAAGCAGTGGTCTTACGCACGGTTCACATGTGCGCATGTTTGTGTTTATGTGTGGGTAGTGTGTGTGTGTGTGTGTGTGTGTGTGTGTGTGTGTGTGTGTGTGTGTGTGGTGCGTGCGTGCGTGCGTGCGTGCGTGCGTGCGTGTGTGTGTTTAGGGGTGGGGAGCGCTGCACCAGTAGAGTGTACCATCACATGAGGCAGAGGACTGGCGGTTGTCAGGAAATGCACTTTGGCCATCGTGTTTTCCCCCCTCCTCTGTGACAGAGCCGTGTCGGACTCAAGGACCTTTAGAGGGATGGGTGGTGTCGTAAGTTGGTTGTATTTGTCGATCCATGAATGTCTGGGCGATTGGGCACAATGCTTGCATCAGAGAACTGAGCGAGTCAGAGTGTATGGCATATTAGTGCCAGTGTGTATAAGATCTTGTGCAGGTGTAGGAAAGTATGGCCTTAGGGTGTAGTTTTTCAATGTGTGTGTGTGTGTGTGTGTTCTGTTTTGCATCCCCCCAATACATAAATAAATAAATAAAAAAAAGGGCATGAAATGTAAGTGCTGTTACATGTCTGTGCACGTCATAACGACAAAGCTATATAGCCAGTAAATGCTGGGTGGTTGATGTGGACGAGGATGAGGTCAAAGAAGCTGGGGGAAATTGCGCATTCATGAGCTGGGAAAGAGGGTTAAAGATCGACTAGGCGTAAAAGGTCGTGATATTTCACAGCACACGGTGAGGTGCCTGTACTAAGCTTCGGGTACCATTTTACGAATGTCAACAACCCCGAGTTGTGGATCGTCTTTCTATCCCTCTTTCCTCCCCCCCCCCTCCCCCCCCCCCCCCCCCACTCTCCTCCCCCCCCCCCCCCCCCCCCCCCGTCGGTCTGCCTGTTTGTCTGCCTCCCCCCCCCCTCCCCTCTGCCTCCTCTGTCTCTGTCTCTGTCTCTCTCTCTTCTCTCTCTCTCTCTCTCTCTCTCTCTCCTCTCTCGTGTGTCAACACTAAGCTAAATGGTTAAGACTCGGAAGTTTGACACGACAGAAAGATTCTGCGCTTCCACTGTCTATATATATACTGTGCACAAAAAGAAACGCATATTTTTTTTCGCTGAAAATATTAAGAAAAATTTTGACAGAAACATGCCCCGTATAGCAAGGAACTCTGTCCAGTGTGAATAGTCAGACATAATGAATAGACATAACATTAGATTGATGTCTTATTTCTTCTGTGGTGTAATATTTTTGAATGCTAAATGACGCATGAAATGACTGAAATAAAAATATGCGTTTCTTTTTGTGCACAGTATAGTACAGAAGTTCTCATCTGCGTGTGGTGGCATGGTGCTAAGAAAAAAAAAAGTTTGGAGCTGGATGTGTAGTATAATAGAATCAGTCACCAACTGAGGCACAACGAAATGTTTAACATCTCCCCCCCCCCCCCCCCCCCCCCTTTTTTTTTTTTTTTGTTTTGTTTTGTTTGTTGATGTGACCCAAATTCATGGTAATTGTTTATTCAGCAGAGCTTTTACTATCTGCCGATAGAAGTCCAGTATAATCATAGAGGAATCTAAACATACAGAAGTTCATTGGCTTTTGAAACAGTCACATTATTCGTGTTGGAGACCGTGTACACACACACACACGCACACGCACACACACACACACACATATATATATATATATATATATACATACATATGCATATATATGTACATATATGTGTATATATATGTATGTGTGTATTTTATATGTACGTGTGTGTGTGTGTATATATATATATATATATATACTATACATACATATATTATATACATATATGTTGTGTGTGTGGGTGCGCGCGTGAGGTGTCTTTGCATTCTCTTTTTCTGCTACGTTTGTCATTGTCAGATACCGTGCATACATGTATACACGTGCACTTTCTGAAACAATAAGGAAAGAACGCAGACATTAGCCTACTTTATAACCACATTCGTTAACAGGTCAGTAGGTCACTTTTAATGTTGCAGGATTGTGATGATTTTTTTCGGTACAGTGCTATGTGCTAAATGAAACACTGAAATGTAGCTTTGGGCAGTATGTCTTGAATTCACACTAAAATGTAGCTTTGGGCAGTATGTCTTGAATTCACACTAAAATGTAGCATTGGGCAGTATGTCTTGAATTATGTCTTTCAGATCCATAACCAGTGAAACATCGGATTTAGTTCGATTTGGATTGAAATGAATGATCGCGGCGTGTCTTCTCAGTTTTTGACCCATAACGGCTGTTGCTAATGTAATAAAAATCGCACATGAAATAGTTTCAAAGTGAGGTGGCTGCAGACGGAAATTTAAACAAACTTGAAAGACAAATTACTGTACCGCCGGACGAAAGATACAAACAAAAATTACTCATGAAATAGATCACCGCGCCTGGTGCCCACTTTACGTATCCTTAGTACCACATGCACACACACCTACGTACTCGTACACGCAGCCACATATTACAGGCGCGTACACACTACATGAACCCACAGAAACACTAGGCTGGTGCAGTAAACGTGAGCGTCTGTGTGCCAACGCATTTTCTCGTATGGAGAAGTTGGGGGAGGGGGGGGGGGGGGGGAGATCATGCAGTCTTGCACGTGTGCGTGCATGCATTTATCCCTGCATCATCATTTCAGTCCTCCCATTGCTTGCATAGAAAGCAACCCCCCACCCCCCACCCACCCAACCCCCCCTCCATCTCATAAAAGGTGTGGGGCGGGGGGGGGGGGGGGGGGGGGGGGGGAGAGAACACGCGGTGGCCGACACGACGACCGCAGACGTTGTTTTAAGCTAGGTTTGTTTTCTCCTTATGTTTGCCTGGGAAGACTAGAGTTCCAGACGGCAGTTCCAGACCGTCGCACAAAATAGGACGTGACTGGTCGCACGAGCTGCGCGTGCCACATTGGGCTATCTTTACGACATCGCCCTCCTCTCTCTCTCTCTCTCTCTCTCTCTCTCTCTCTCTCTCTCTCTCTCTTGTGCGTGTGTGTGTGTGTCGTGTGTGTGTGTGTGTGCTTGCGTGTCTATTTGAGTATGTATTGGATGGACGATGGGGGAGGTGGCGGGGGGGGGGGGGGGGGGGGGAGGGGGGTATGAAAAGAACGAAATGGCGGGTGTTGGTCCATAAGAAAGGAAAGCTCTGTGCGCTTGTTCCATCCGACTAGACCTGTTTCTACAGTATAAGCATTCGTTCCTTACGTTCCACGGACATCACCGATGCTTGCCATACACAGCATTGTGGGTAGCCTGCAGCATGCCGGGAGTGTACCCCCTCCCCCTCCCCCCTCCTTCCTCATCCTATCCTACTTTCCCTCTGGTAACTTGTTTTTGTTATTCAGTCTCTTCAGGAAAAGATTGCCATTAGAACTGACACCCATGCCAAACAGTCGATAATTGTGAAAAGTTTTGGCTCGTCTTCGCGTCATTGGACTGGTACGCGTTGTGCGCAGAAAGTATGCGCAATCGAAAGACTTTTTTTTTGTTTGTTTTAAACGACTGATTTTGATGGTTCCCGCTCAAGAACCCCGAAGTACTGTCTTGAATTTGGATAAAATGAAAACAAAAGTTGCTGTTTAAAAAACGTTTATTTTATCACAAACAAGTTTCAGTTCTCCCCTGCCCCCCGCCCCACTCATCCCCAACACTCTCTCTCTCTCTGGCTGGCTGGCTGGCTGTCTCTCTGTCTCTCTCTCTCTCTCTCTCGTATGGGCCAGTGACCTCCACAACAGACGATGTTCTGAAAATACACTAGGAGGGCAATCTCTGTTAGAGCTCACCTTCAGCGATAATGACCCCGCTGTTTCCATGGGACAGATGTCACACGCCCAAAGCATGTTTGCCTCTTCAGTCAGCTTAACAGTTGGTCAGAGAGAGAAAATGCCCCAAACATGGGTGTGAGACGGGCACCTGCGGCACCTGCAATGCAGGCAGTCCATATCCCGAGGCGTGAACTTAAAATATTTGACCCGCTAGATCTGTTTGTTTAACCCATAAACTAACAAAAGGGAAATTTGTTTGCATTTTTAAAAAGGCAGGCGTTACATTCTTCCCGATTTTTTTTTTTGTCCCGGAACTGGTCAGTTGACTCTCTCTCTCTCTCGGAACTGGTCAGTTAAATCTCTCTCTCTCTCTCTCTCTCTCTCTCTCTCTCTCTCTTTTCTCATATATATATATATATATATATATATATATATATATATATATATATATCACTATTATTCTGCGCACATGCAGGCAAGTGTATGCACTCGCATTCATCCGTCACTTACGCAGGCACGAACGAGCGGAGCGGGCTTGCGTGCGCACCCATGCGCGCGCGTGCGCATACTCACACGCACATACACACATGTGCGCGCACACCGCATGCATTCCTATCTCTTTGATTTCCTTAAAAAGAACGCACTCAACCACTTTTAAGTGAGGCGACCATATCTCAAGTAGCATGCTGCTATCTGTACAGGAAACCGTGTCGAGTGAATGATAGACGGTGATGAAAAAAAAAATGGGGCCAGTAAAGAGATAAAACAAAGCTAGTACCGTTTTCTTTGTTATGATATGATACTGTGGAGTCAGAGAAGACAGACCAGAAAGGAAAGAGAACACGCTGGTAATTTGTTGGGGACTGACAGTTTTTAAGTTCACCCTTGACTGTTTCACTTAGCAAGCATCCAAATGTATACACGTTCCTTACCACTCCGTTCTGACCTAGAATGTTGGTGTTCTATGGTTTTGCTGTTTTTCTTTTTCTTTTTCTGTTGTTTGGTTCTTTGAGAGCCCCTGACATGTCATACAGAACAGAGGTTCTCCTGTTTAAGCTGTGCCAGTAGTAGCAGAGTGAGGCGACTGCAGTCGGAAATCTAAACAAATCTGAAAAAGGGGTTGTAATAACTCCGCCAAACAACATGGACAAACGAATCACAAGACAAAACACGAACCCTTTTGACTTCTTAGGTCTTCTTCAGGCAAGATAAACAACACACAGGACAACAAAAAGGAAGAACGAGCAATCGCTTATCTTGTCAAATTCAGCACAAGATGGACGTTGATTCGGCGCAAGACGTGTTGTGTCGTTTTCAATGCATGTTGAAAAAAACCTAAATTTCCTCCATGTGAACTGAGCTTGACAAGGGGACAGCCCTGGTATGGCCCTTCATGGTTGACGGGCTGTAAACAACATGAAGTGAAGTGAATAGTACGACTATATCGTAGGTATGTTTTGTTTGTTTATGAGGCAGTCAGGAAGTGATAAAGAACGTGATGGTGATAATGTGGATGAATGGTGTCCGCTTACCGGAGTCATCAGAGCGCTGGAGTCGTATTCAGGTTGGAGTTCGATCTTCAGGTGTAGCCCGAGATTCATGGCAATGGCAAAAGCCTCAGTTGAAAGAGAGCGTCAAAATGTCTGTAGATCTTTTTTTTTTCACTTCATCAGAAACCGATAATGTCCAGAATCGTCACGAAGTGGTCCCCCCCCCCCCCCCCCCTCTCTCTCTCTCTCTCTCTCTCCCTCCCGCGTAGGGGTTGTTCGCAAGGCAGTTGATGCGTACTAAGTGATCTAAGAAATTTGGACATAGGATATCGATCTTTTTACTGAAGAGCAGACACGTTGATCTTGCACTCGTCTGACGGTTATCAGGGAAGAAGACCATGGTGTAGGGTGTATGTCTGTGTGCCTTTCAATAGGTTACTAGGTGTTGGAATGATTGAACATGTACCATTGTGAGAACATGTGACCACGGGTAAAAGTCGGGGGGGGGGGGGGGGGGGGGGGGCGAAAGTCCACGCGGGGAAAGTCCGTGTCCCCTCCAAAACTGACAGTCATCGCGCCGCTTAACTGGTTGGTGTAGTGTGGTGTTGTTAGACAGGCGCCTGAGTAATAACAAGGAAGCCGGCTGTTCATGGTCGAGATTTTGCGGCCTTTTAGATATCTCCTTCATTATATACCACTCAACACTTGCTAGGGATCAGCAATTAAAAAGTGTATGAAAAAAATTATTTTGAACTGACTTCAATAAACACGTGATCCAGCAACACAAAACAATGTGGAAGAGAATCACACTGTTGCCTGCACCTTCACGCTGGAACATGCAGCATGGTGAGCACATGAATGGCGTGACCCCTCATTCTGGGGGTAAACAGGGAGAGAGGTCAGCGTCACATTTGCTGTTTTGGGACCGGCAAAGAGTGGTTCAGTGTGATTCGGGCAGTGTTTATCGCACGACAATGGAACAGCAAGCACAAAGACGACGCCTTTCCGCAGAAGATATGGCGAGAGGAGTTGGGATGCTGCTAGGAGGGTCATCGCAACGAGAGGTTGCTGGAGCCTTGGGCGTATCCCAGAGCGTTGTTTCCCGTATGTGGAATCGATATCAAACAACAGGGACAGTCACTCCACGACATTCTGGAGGTCACCCACGTGTCATAACACAGCGAGAGGACCGATATCTCCTTGTCCAGGCACGAAGAAATCCTTTCCACAATGCCACACAGCTGCAGCATGACCTCCAGAACGCATCAGGGAACCGGGTGTCAACCCAGACAGTCAGGAGAAGGCTTCACGATGGTGGTCTTCATTCAAGGGCCCCAGCAATTCGGGTTCCATTGACCAGACAACATAAACAAGCAAGGTTGCTGTGGGCACTGGAGCACCAAGGCTGGACTGCTGCAAACTGGACTCCAGTTTTGTTCAGTGATGAGTCCGGTTTTTGTTTGGACATGACTGACCGGAGAAGGGGAGGGTGTGGCGAAGGCAGAATGAACGATTCCACCCCAACTTCATTGCCCAGCATGACCGCTATGGTGGGGGCTCAGTAATGGTGTGGGGAGGCATTTCAATGCAAGGCAAAACCGATCTGCTGGTGATGGAGAATGGCACCATGAATGCAGTCCGATACCGTGACGAGGTTCTTCACC
>CM065734.1:18166336-18191336 GCA_033310375.1 Conus canariensis | reverse complement strand
GAAAACCGAGCGCCCCCTTGCGATGCGTCAAGTACAAGAATTCTCGTCCACAACTGTCCCAAGGACAAAATCAGTAGATTATTATATCCACGTTGACGTATGCAGAGTTAGACCTGTTCCGTTAAAAAAAAAAAAAAAAAAAAAAAAAAGGGGGGGGGAGGGAGCGGGGCGGGGCGGGATGAAGCCTGTCCTGCCATAAGCAAAGAGAGTTACCGTTTTTATAAGTTGAAAGTAAAGCGAGTAGTGTCGAATATTATGATTACATGCGCTCGTCAAGACAGCTATGGGGGTAAACGACTCTGCATAACAGGCGCACCATTTCACACCCATGGTGTTGCATTTTCTCTCCCTGATTAAAGTTCAGCTGACTAATGTGGGAAAATTGCTTTGGCCGTGCCGACTAAGCGATATGGAAATGGCGCGGGATCACTCACTGAACGCGAGCTCTTAATACAGATTACCTCCCTTGCACATTTCCGAATATCGTCTGTTGGTTAAAAAGTAGGGAACTGATCGTAACAGTAAAAGAAAAACCCGGCTTTGCCACTTGAAACCGCTCATAGATACGTTCACTACAATGTTGTATGAAATGTTACATGAACGCTAAGGATCATAGCTTCCAGCAAAAGGATATCTCCATCATTGAAAAGGGGCAAGGATAAGATAAGATAAGATAATGTTGCTTATAGCCCAGCCGACCGCAAGGGGCCACATCAGGGCTGTCACCACGTTAAAATCAACTCACAAGTCATTAAAAAAAAAAAGTAAAAAAAAAAAAAAAAAAAAAAAAAAAACCTTTCACACATCTCTTTAAATGACATCTTCTAGAAACGCACCAGAAACTTCATTAAAAATCTTTCTTCCGTAAAATCTTAAATCAGATGAAAAATGTTAATCTCTCTCAAAAAGTCAAGGATCACGTCAGGCGGGACATCCCTGAACAGGATCTTCATGGACTCTGCGGTAAAATGTTTGTGTCTCACATCGTGCATAGCGCCAAATAACCGCGGAGAGGTTAACGTGCAGACATGGAATTTTTGTGTGAATTGGACTTAATATACACATGCGTGCACACACGCGCATGCACAAAGTACACATGTGCTATTGTACTTCTTTGACAGGTATTTGTTTATTTTCCAGAACAAGATACACAGCAGCGCAAATCTTTGAAACTTCTTTAAAGGGAGCTAGATCATTGTCGCTTGAACGCTTTCGGTATGTTGATCTCAATATAACTTCGTACATACACTGACAGTGACCGTAAAAGCATCTACAAGATATCATCGCCCGTAGTTCATGGTTCATTGATCGTTAAGCCATGTGTGGGCGAAAGACCCCTTTTCTTTTTCTTTCGTACTTCTTGATCTGTGTATCTATAGAGTTCTGTGAATCTCACGAAGATGATTCACACAC
The DNA here is from genome assembly GCA_033310375.1 of Conus canariensis. Taxonomy (NCBI): domain Eukaryota; kingdom Metazoa; phylum Mollusca; class Gastropoda; order Neogastropoda; family Conidae; genus Conus; species Conus canariensis. The sequence continues at coordinate 18,189,923 of CM065734.1, read as the reverse complement.
ACCCACACACACATCCCCACCCCCTCTGATTGGTCATCAAAAGTCTGCTGATCGCGAACTGACATGGAGGTCAGAAGGAAGACGTGAATGCTCTTTTACGTCATCATGAACAGGATTAATGTCAGGGCTCCGATAATATACGTGACCAATTACGACAATCTGTTTCAAACCGCCGGAGACCGAAGTATGCAAAAATATTTTCCCTTGCTGGTGCTGTGTGGGCCATGTCGTGTTACGAAACCTGCATGCAAATGTCAACAGGCCCTGAGCGCATTATAAGGCACAACTGAGCCCAGGGGGCAGCCGATTTTACCCTATCACCCTGGCAAATAAAGGGGCACGTGCCAGAGCACAGACTTCCGCTAAGTTCAAACTGATCTTGGATTGGATCCATTCATTGACTCGGTCCATGAGTGAAAGAAAAATTTTTTTCTCCAGGGGAAGTAATTCCTACAAAAAAAAAAAAAAATGCTGTTCTCCGCGCATGATTTTAACAGAACTTGCAGAACAAAATATAAAAATTTGCCATCAGAAAGTATGTGTGTACTTCATGGACATCTGTCATGAAGATAATATGACTTACATTAGTTCGTAACAGTAATCTCACAGTGTTAATGATTCCTGTAAAGTTTGTGATGTAATCTTGTCAAAAATGTGAATAATCCTGGAATCACTTTCCCCGTCCAAGGGAAATAATTAATACGGACTGAAACAGTTGCTTCACGCGTATCTTGTAATCTTGCTGAGCAATTGTAGTTCGCGGTTCGCTGGTCTGCCGCAAAAAAAAATCTAGTGGGTTCATTCCAGAGCCATATTCCAGCCTCCTTTCTAGTTAAGATCGAAACTGTACTACCAGGTGCAGTGCCAATATTGGTGTTAATCAGCATCGTACGGCCTGAACGTGTCACAAGTAAAGAAAGAGACAAGCACTCGGGGACTACGGCAAGTCAGCATGCTAGTAAACGCCCAACACAAGGTGCACAAGAACGCTTGTTTATCACGCAGTACGAAAACAGACAAGTGAATTTTCGACCAACATGTCTTCTTCAGGAGTCGCAAACAACGGACTTGAAAATACATAGAGCAACGGATTCCCGGGGGTTCATCAGAATAGTGGTAACTGTAGTCAGCCATTATGGAGTATATGGCCTTGTGCGTTGTTTTCCTGACTACGGCCATCTGTGTAATGAACACTGTTTTGGAACGTTTCTTTGTTCCTGTTCCTTGGACAAGGCGTATTTGAGAAGTTCCGTTGTCTGTTTCAAAATCTTGTTTTTGGTTAACCGTTACTTCGCACATTGTTGTGCGTTGTTATGGACCGATCAGGAGGAGATAAGCATAATGGCATAAGGAGAGGAGCGGGAAGGTAAAGAAGGTAGTAGGGTAGGGGTATTCGTGGTAGTGAAAAAAGGTGAAGAGGGTGGATCTCGCTCAAGCCAGGAACCTATAGGCGGAGCCCAGTCAGCGAGCTTTGATGTTTTATTTACAACATACAAGGAGAACACAGTGCCTGAAAAATGAAGTATTGTAAATGTTTTGGCTAACAAAAATTAATAGGCAAGTAAACTGTAAAGGAACAGTATATTTACAGCCTGGTTAGTATGAAATGAAAATGTCATCAGATTTTAACCATCTGATGTTACATTTACTCTTTCCAGTATAAGGTTGTGGTGACCATGTGTAAGTCAGGCACACAAAATTAATATCTACGATGGGCCGAGAGTTCAGTCTTTGCCACCAAATATTCAATAGCACTTTTTCAACCATTAAACACTGTTAGTCTCAGTGGAAGACTGATCGTGTAAACAAAGTGGACAACAATAAGAGCCCACAATTTTGAAGTAGCTAAGTGAAGCTATGAATTCATGACTAACAAAAGTGAAGGCCCTCACTTGAAACCAAGTGGCAACTGTCACTGCTGTCAGTGGCAGCACCAGTAGTTACAAAATGGATAAATGCACAACAGATACATAACCGCTTTTATACAACATTGTATCAAAATAACGGACAAAATTGCAAAGATAAAGAGCCTAACATGAAATGCAGCACCTGTGGAAGGGGCACAACCGATACAAAGCGTTATTATGTGGGCCAAGTCGAGACTAACGCGATAGATCAGAACATGTAAAACAAATAGGCCTAGGCCTAGCACTCTCCTTTTCCAACAACGCGAACTCGCGCTGTGCATATGGATGGATGGCGACAGTTACGCGTTTAGACCACTGCACATGTATGTGAGAAACAAGAGTAGCGAGACAGGTTTGACAAGTTAGATCAAAACATTTTTTAAGCCGGAATATTTGGGAACTATGTTTGCCGATAGATCTTTTCCGATTTTACGTCACAAGCGAGTTGTGATGACACAGACCTTGGCTGATTAGATAGTTTACAAAGTAACAATATCAGTGCATACAAGCAGCGCGATTGTAGCAAAGTTAAACAAGACAAGAAGTCTAAGATCGGGAACATACAGAAACCAGTGGTGATCAAACTCATTATGATGTTTTCCATCACTTCGGGATCTGTGCGAACAAATGAACAATGCAGGCAGGAGTCTTGGGGCTTCGTTTGGGACGGGGCTGCCCTATCTTGTTCTGGTTTCTGTCCCAGACTGGTGTCCTGGTCATCGTCTTTCTTCCTGTTTAACTGTTGTCCAGCACATGTGGTTCTGGTTCTTTACGAACACGAGCTGGTGTCCACTCTGTGTTGTTGGTCAGCCCAATTGGCAGTGGTACTCTTCACGTCTTCCAAAAAAGGGCTGTTTTCATGACTACCGGGCGGCCTTCGTCATGATCGTCCTGTGCCGCGTGAGGCCGCTTCAAAGAGGGAGCGGGACGGACGTCGCTGGAGAACTAGGCCTACGCTGACTACAGTTGAGAGGGCAGATTTTAAGCCCAACCCCGAGAGACATGGCCGCGGCGACAAACTTGTCCCTAAAAGCTTTCGCTGTGAGGGCGTAAAACTCGACCATTCCAGGGATGGCCGCCATGCCGACCCAGATGCATGGTTTGCCAGGCCACGGTTGTCGCAGTCGGGCAGCGCTCCATCGCTGACGACCCCACATCTCCAGAAGCTGTCCCCTGGCGACTCGGGCTAGACCCGCCGTCACCCATAGTGGCTGGAAGGTTGACTGCGCCGTCTGACGTTGACCTCTCACGTCAACACTCTTCGAGAGAGATCTGGCACTTCTTCCCCGGCACTGCCTGCTGTGCCAGCTTGTAGTGATTGAATGACGCGGTGGTCGGTCATAGCGTAGAGGTGACATCGACGTCCTATCGACCAGAGGCCCTGAAAGACATGGGTGTCTCTGGTCAAAGTCTGTAGTTTTGGTGGCAGGATGTCTGTTCATTGGCAGGGGTCTTAGGCTTTCTTCCAGGCTGAGGCTGCTCCCTCTCTTTCTCAGATTTTTTACCCAGTATGGAGTCTGGATCCTCTTTCTGTACTGCTGTCCAGCACTTGGTTCTAGTTCCAGTTTGTAGTGTTGGTCGGCCGACTGTAGGCGTCGGTACTCATCGCTCCCCCTCCCCCGCCCCTACCCCTGTTCCCAATGGCATGTTTTCAGGGCTACTAGGCGGCCCTCTTCATGCTCGGGTGTCTATGGTCCCATGCCCTGTGAGGCCGCCTCAAAGAGAGGGCTCGTTGTGGATAATAGCCAGGCAGAAAATATCCATTTTTACCCCTGCCTGAATGTGCTTGTGCATACAATGTCGCCGACGATTCACGGTAAACTATGATGACATGCCCTTTAGGGGAAGGTTGTTATGGGGCTGTGGAATTCCAGTAGATATACACACATCGCCTCCCCAAAACAAGCCTTGAGCGTAATTGGTCTGACCAAAGCAAGGGTCCCTCATCATCTCCGTCGGTAAATGATCCACTTGTATTTTCCTCGTCTTGCACCTCCTCCGCCCCTCCACCCCCCCCCCCCCCCCCCCTCCCCACCATTTCCTCAGCTTTTATGACATGTTGAAAAAGACATGCACATGTGCGCGCGCGTACATACACACAATCATGCATGCGCGCGCATGCACGCACACACACACACACACACACACACACACACACACACACACACACACACACACACGTACGCGCATGCACGCACACACACGCACATATACGTACGCACGCACACACACGCACGCACGTGCGCGCGCATATGCACGCACACATGTGTGCGCGCACGCGCGCACATACACGCGCGCGCGCGCGCGCACACACACACACACACAGAGTTCGACGAGGTGACAGCCCTGATATGGTCCTTTGCTGTTGGCTAGACTATAATCAACACGCAGCACGCACACACCACACACCACACACACACACACACACACCACCCGCGCGTTCACGCACGCACGCACACACACGACAAAATCCGGAGTTGAAAACACCAGAAGCCGCTCCACAATGTTCAAAGGCACACAGACTGATGCAGGACATGCAAAGATCAGAAATTTTAATAAAACCGTGTTTGCTCCGCTCTGTCTGAAAAGTGAAGGTGTGTGCGCCGAAGTTTACAACACACACACACACCACACCACACCACACCACACCACACCACACCACACCACACCACACACATACACAACACATACACACCACACCACACACACACACACAGTCAATGGCGAGTAAATCAACATGGCTGGAGAATATTTTTCCCCGCCGATTTTACCGGCTGTCAACAACGCAGCACACCGAACTAACTGATCGACATTTTGCGAAGTTATGTCGGCTTATGAGGCTGTCTATCTTTTCGTTCGTCTTAACTTTTTTTAAGCTTTCGCTTTTTTTTTTTTTTTTTTTTTTTTTAAATGACAAATTATGACTATGGGTCGTTTGTGACACGGAAATTCAGTAACTTAGAATTCTTCAAGTTGAAGTATGATTACTCACGTTCCCTTGAAATTTGCCAAATATCTTGTAGGCCAACACTCGGATTGTAAACGGTCCTGCACCTTCAACGGGCAAAAACTTTTTTTTTTTTTTTATTTTTTAAATAATGCACGCATGCATGCACACACGGGCACACGGACGTTCACATTTTATTCTACTTCATTTATTGCTTTCACTATTTCATCGCATTAGACTTGTATTACATTTTTTTTTCCACACCGTTATACTTTTCACCAGTTCGATGTAAAGAGTGTGTGTGGTGTGTGTGTGTGTGTGTGTGTGTGTGTGTTGATAGCACGCGCTTGCGTGTGCTCGCACACGCTTGCGCGTGCTTAATTGCTAATTTTTAATTCATGACAGTATACTCTTACTGTAGGTAATGCTTGTTTTTTTTTATCTGTCATAACATTTTCCTTATCACGTATCTAAGTAATAATGTTAAACCCATAGTGATAGTTTCGTACTGACAGTGATAGTTTTAGCGAGCATGACTGGTCCCCCTTGAACTGGTTGTGATTGTGGGTCTTCGGTACGATTGGCAGGTAGACCCGGCGCGAGATGCCGTTGTCATCGGCACAGGTACAGTTGCCGCCAGCTCTCACACCCCGGTGAAATTGGCAGTTTCCATTTACCCAAAGCTATTTCTACCTGTATCAGATTTCTTATCTGCCCCATGACAGTTTCCATAGTGCGTTTGTGTGTGTCTGTATCTGCATAAGTTAGACTGGACGTTAAGTATTATCGTCCTGTATTGATTAAGCCATTTTGCTTCTCTGTATATATGCACAAGCCAAACTACTTCAGTAACTGAACCGTCAGCGTTTATCTCTCTCTCTCTCTCTCTCTCTCTCTCTCTCTCTCTCTTCTCTCTCTCTCTGCGTACTGTGATCAGCGGACAGCCGTTGACCCAGTCTGTATGTAACCTTGACAGACCACACAGAGGATATTTCGACAAGTGTCAAGACACACACAATTCGTGTGATGAAAACGGGGACAGTCTGAAAGTTCCAGTGGATTATTCCAAACAACAGAAGCTTCCGGTCTGTCGTATGAGACTTGCAGTGAAGTACTGAAGCGTTTAGAAGAAACAAAAGAAGTGGACATAGCATCGAACGGGAGGACGATTCCACAGCTGGTGAGGATGAAAATACCAACTGACGACCCTGAAACTACAGCTCTTCCATCTGCATCTATCGTGAACTGTGAAATTATTCCGCGCCACCCCCCATAGTGACCACATTGACATTAGTCGTATCCGGGTCAACACAATACCGCAATCTGGATTTCATAATGCGAAGGATATGTCCATTATTATCGTATGAAATATTGTTCGTACTCATTTCAGTTTGGATATCCGCCCCTACCCCCACATAGTATGTTGTGTCAGTGGGCCCAAAACCTGACTTATTTAACCATTCGTATTCTCTCTCTCTCTCTCTCTCTCTCTCTCTCTCTCTCTCTCTCTCTCTCTCCCCTTCTCACACACACGCACAGCACACACACTCACTCTCTCTCTCTCTCTCTCTCTCTCTCTCTCTCTCTCTCTCTCACAAAACATCGGTGCCCACATATTCACTCAAGCACACAATTATATGCATTATGACGAAACTAATATACATTTTCATTCGAGTACGTGCGAGTATGTGCGCATACGCAAACGAAGAGAAAAGAAGATTAAATCAAGATTGGGAGGAGGGGGGGGGGGGGGGCATTAAGAAATCGGTGAAGGATATTACTAACACCGTCTAGATTTTTCAGATCGTTCAGACCAGATCAGTGCTACCCATATTCCCCGCAGAATGTGTATCACGATTGAACTGAGCGGGGTGTGTGCCGGTTTAAATGAAAGGCGAAGTGCCAAGTGCATCTGCTGTCACCTGCTGACGAGTCCGGTCGGAAGCATTCGGGACAATTTAATTTGCATGCTGCCCTCCCTATTGTTTTCCCCTCCCTCTGTCAAAGTGGCTCCCACGGGCCGTCTAACCTAATGCTCCCAAGCAAACTTCTCGCCTCGCTTTACAGCTTCTTTATCCGTTACCCAGAGAGCAGGGATCGATATGGTTTGTCTTTATCTGTTCCACGGGACTAAACGGGGAAAAAACACAAGTTTCGATTAAAACACAGTGAATGTGTGCGTTATTGAGCGAAAGATAGCGCAGGCTGCATAAGGCACGAGGAAGGCCTGTTTTCAGTTCGCAGGTTGACAGTTTTTAGTCCAGATTTAGAGGAAATGAGCGAAGAATGGCGAATATCTCGAGGTGAGCTGTTCCAAAAAAAGTTGGGAAATACGCACGCAGCACGCATGCACGCACGCACACACACACACACACACACACACACACACACACACACACACACACACACACACACAGGTAGAAAAGGGAGAGAGAGAGAGAGAGAGAGAGAGCTTTTAACAAAGAATGTAGGTTTTTCTTCACAAGGTTTGTCACAAAGGCGTGAATCAGAACACGATTTGAACTGGCGTGAAAGTGCGTGCATTTGATTCTTTCCTGCGATATGTTTAGGGGCTGAGTCTGTAACGAGAATCGAAAATTTCATCGTGTCTTGTATTAAATTCATGCAGATACTGGCAACGGGCGAAGAGAGAGAAGAATCGAGGAATACGTCTTGTTGGTATTGCAGCCATTCAGCAGATTTTGAAGCTACTCCTAACCTTTCTAGGTGTTCAGAACCACACAGTTGGGTGTTTGATGTGATACACAGTGGATATCTACGATTGTTGCTTTCACCAAAAAGGCAGCCGACCTTTACTTGTTAAAACGTCACCGTGAACACGTGAAACGTGTTAACCTTTATAGCGGAAAATCCAGACGTTATTGCGTATTGGCAGCATTTTGCGGGATGAACTGAACTGGCATGTTGTTAGTAAACTAGGTGTAACCAGATGATCCGTTCGATTTAGCACCGTAAAAAAGACGATAAAAAAGACACTCAGCTCGTGTTTATTATACACGGCGATGAGTTACGTCTGGAATTGCGTGCGTGTCTGTGATCACGTGCACACTTAGGCTTACATACATACATGTAAACGTCAACCCTGGCTGGATTTCACGGTTTCCTATCTAAAAGAAACAGACATTTGTGTTCACCAATGTTTACAATCAAAACAAAACACCTAGCGTCCGTTCTCTACAAGCTCGGTAAAGTGCTACCCGTTGTTTTGCCAGAAATGATAACACTGTGCCATTAATGGGTACTCACTGTCAACGTTCTTTGACCAAAGATGATCTGAAGAACAAAATTTATTCTGAGGCGCGATCCCAGTGAGCAGCAGACAGAAGCGGTACGCTGAAGCAAGTCTTCATAAGCTGTCATCGGCCTGATAAGTTCCACCGGAAGAAACGTCGGGGTGTGTGTGTGTGTGTGTGTGTGTTCTGAAGATCATGTCGTTATTTCCTTTCATATGATCCTGCTGACCTCGAATTTTTCCTTGAACGGAGCAGGACCGGCTTTAAGATGTGAAGAACTGGAGTCTCTCTCTCTCTCTCTCTCTCTCTCTCTCTCTCTCTCTCTCTCTCTCTCTCTCTCTCAGTATGCAGCCACGCTGTTCGTTTTCTCTCCTGTTGCGCAGTACTGTATGGAGATCATAATGGCACATGTGAAGCGACTTCCGTGGTCGGCTCGGCTGTAAGCATGAATGGAGGATCCAGTGGGCGTTTGTTTCAGATTGTGATGTTATCTGAATTTTGGTGGAGAGAGGCAGGGGACAGGAAACTGTTCCTGCACACCCTAACGCCCTGAACACTTTGCTGCAGCTGCTGCCGCTTTCCCAGCTTTTCCATCTCGCAGAGATATTGTAAATCTTCCCCAGTTGGCTGGCACCGAAATCTGTAGTCTTTCCGAGCTCTGTTGAATCGATTTCCTTGATTTCCCGGGGGGGGGGGGGGAGGGGGGGGGGTTTAAAGAAGTAGACTTGTAAAAAGTAAAATATGCCGGAGAGAGACAATTATACGGGGTGAAAAAAAAAAAATGCCGAGAAAGAGGCAGAATGTGAATTCGGTGGCGGAGAAATAGTTAAACAGACGTTATCAAGATGTTTCCTTTTTGTGATTGGCGGAGCTACGAGTATTGATTGTTCCGAACTTGGAGGGGGGAAGGGCGAGGGAAGTGATGGATGAGGGAGGGGGGGGGGGGGGGGGGGGGGGGAGATATTGACCAAGCGGTTGGAAATTCTCATATGTTATCCTGCACAGACAGTAATAACCCTACAGTCGAAAACTGCGATTTGGGGCTGGTTGCGTACATACGCCTGAAGTGTGTGTGTTTGTGAACGATGCAACGGTCACTCTGTGTTTTGAAGTAAGCTGTTATCACCTGGCAGGTATCTCACAAGGCTGAAACTGTAGTCACGTCCGCTAACGCATTGAGTTACATGTAACTGGCACCAGGCATGACTGTATTTAACCCATCGATCCCTTCGGATCTTCTGCGTAGCTTCCCTGATCTTACTACTCAACGCATGGAAATGTCCTGCATCGCTGAAGAAGAAGAAGAAGAAAAAACCCTCTTCTGGCTGATGTGGGCAGATCTCCGATGGCGTCGGATTTTAAGTAACCGATTCTGAGAACAATAACGGGAGTTGATCATTGGAAAGAAAGGAAAGGCGACTGCCAGTTTGGAGAATATGACACTTGTCCATGTGCTCATTATGTGTCAGGATGACCAACTTTAGTGAATAAAATGCAGAAGTGCCAAAAACGGACAACCGGTACCCTTTTGTTGTCCTTGGACCATCAACACCGTGCCCCCCCCCTTCCCCCGCCTTCTCTCCCCCCCCCCCCCCCCCTTCTCCACAGTCCTTACTATTCCTCTCGCCCACCCTTTTCCACTTCAGTCACCCGTAAACGCGCCCAGCACACTGAACACCTATAAAAAAAACAAGAAGTGTGTGTGTGTGTGTGTGTGTGGTGTGTGTGTGTGTGTGTGTGTGTGTGTGTGTGTGTGAACGATGAATCGAATAAGTTCGAAGCCGTCATGCATGCACATTGAAAATTGTCCTGCAATCGGTGTTCATGGCTTGACGAAAAGTCTCAAGATGGGCTGGTTTCTTCGAAGTAGCAGAACAGCCATCTCTGAGGAAAGATTCAGACGTAGTATTTTGTTTTCGTTTGTGCGTTTCTTAACATCGTCTCATTTTCCATTTTGTACGGAATATTATATCGCATAAAAGTTGCGTGCTGAAGAGCTCTTTTTTTTTTTTTTTTTTTTTTTTAATGCATGCTTGTTTGTTTTTAGCAGTAGATGAGCCAGTTTTACTCGTTTTCGTTTCGGTAGTCGGCGCCTTTGCGGCAGTAGTAAATGCCATGACAGTGATATTTTAAAAACAATCACGTACTCGTTAGGTGGAAAAAGAAAAAGAAAGATGCGATCTATGGTTGATCCACAACTGTTTGTTTCCCCACTCTGTCTTTCAGATTGACGCAACGTTCCAAGTGATAGGCGGGAAAGACACGTGGCACCAGATCATCAACTTCCAGGAGAAGGAAGGCGCTCAGCTGATAGTGCTGGGCACGCGCGGGTCCAACATCATACGACGCACCTTGCTAGGTAGTGTGAGTGACAGTGTCGTCCACCACGCTCACTGTCCCGTGCTCGTCTGCAGGCACCAGTAGGGGAAGCAACTCGTCACCACCCTTACGGACATCGCCCCTTTCCAGTTGTTTTTGAATGATGACTCTTTGTCTTAATTTTGTTCGTTTTTGTTTCTTTTTTATTTTTATTTTTATTTTCAAAGTGTGCATTGACGCACGACGTGAGATTAGAAAATGTACATTGTGTACTCGTGTCCACTTTTTTGGCCCCCGTGTCATGTTTTCCAGCCCATTTGCACATGTACAGAGGTATGACTGCATGTTTCCTAGTTGTCTCTCTTCCTCGTCTTGCGTGTTACTTGAAAACCCATCTCTCTCGAAACAAAAGCGGAATCCCGTTTAGTCATTGGTAAAGATTAAGTGGAAGGTCTATCAGTTGGAAGTGGCCCTTTCAGATGCGTTTCAATTAGAAAAAGCTGTTGGAAAATGTAAGAGAATTGGTGGCAGTGCCATTGATCACTGCTGAATGTGTAAGTAGCACCTTTTCTTTGACATTGCCGCACTCATCAGATGTTTGCTATTAAGAAAGTAAAGAAAGGTTTCTACTGATTGCAGAACTATGAGATTAGCATTGTATTCGCCACCATTGTTCACAAATACTTGGGTTCATCAGGTTCCGAAAAAGGTTTAGTTGTGATTTTTTGCGGGTTTTTTTTAGTCTTTTTCTTTGCCCATTTAAAGAAGAAAAATAGTTTGAATCAGTTTTCTAAAAGCATGCTCTTCCGCGGCAAGATGGCTGCTCATTTCTGAACGAATCCCCAAACTGGCTATAAGGACAAATAAATCCCGATTCTTTAGCGTTTGAAGGTATGCTCTTCCACGTCATGATGGCCGCTCATTTCTGAACGAATCCCCGAACTGGTTCTAAGGGCTAAGAAACCTGGACTGTTCAGCGCTTGTCACTTCTGTTCTAGGTCGTGTATCATCCTCTTTCAAAGTACACAGGCATCTACATGAGTTTTCTTTGCCGTTTGTGTCCATTTCCTCAGTAGTCAGAATGGGGGAAAAAATGGAAAAGATTATTTTGTGGCTATTCATTAATGCTGGTGTGTGCCGTTCGCCTCGGCTGCAGAACTGTTGATACAGGAATGGGACAATGTAGTGCACCTTGTGTGAACCGAAATATTCCGAGTGGCGCCGAGCTCGCTCTTCTGCTGGATTAACTTTGATGTGTCTGTATTTCTACATCTTTCTTTTCAACAGCTCTTCGAAAGGATTTCGTCAGAGCTTTTCACCTCTTGCTAATTCGGCATTTGGAAAACATTTACGCGTGTTGAAAGGCTCGCCGTTGATTTAGTGAGTTCTGTCAACCGGTCATGGAGTCCGAGTTCAAAATTAATTGAAAGTAGATGTGGATTGAGGTTTCTGTGTGATGCTGTTTGTCTTAAACTTGTGAAATTCTTTTGACAGTGCACAAGATTACAGGATGACATGATTTACGTTCTGCAAGTGCATAAAATCTGGATTCATCTCAGGTAAAATGGAAGCCATCCACCAGTCCTGTGTTTGCTTTTGTTGACTTTTTATTTTCAAATGCCTGTCGGTTTTAAGTACCCAGAAAATACACATGTATGCATTACTTAACTGTGTAATATCATTCATCCCATATTTTTTCTAGTAATGGTACTTGTAAGATTGATATTCATCCCATTGCAGTCACCATTCAAATGTTGATCGCACGTGAAGTATGTATTTGAATATTGCAAATTAAGATTTTGTTAGAAAGATGTATTTTGTTTTGGCTAAGGAACAAAACATATTTCTTATGTCAGCATATCTGTTGGAAAATAGCAGCATGTTTTGATTTGTTTCATTTGGGCTTTTGAGTTAATAAAGTGTTGAATTTCTTTCATCACAAACTGAGTTACTGTTGAATCTACATCTCAAAATAGTTTTTTTTAAAAAAGGCAACTTAAAAGAATGCAGACCAGTAGAACAGGACAGTCTGAGCTGCAATAGTTTTAGTACGGTGTCATATACCCGGTGATACGAAGGAAGAAAATTTGTTCCAGAAAAGAATGTCTAATGGAATCGGCCAGATCGAAAAGTTATGATGTGTGACCACTTCAAGAATCAAACCTGGAATCTTGTTCTCATAGAGCGTTCAATACATGCATGGCACGAGTGGCCACTCCGCTTTTGGATCGGCCCCAGCCCCCGCAAGACCAAACCTTGATTGGTGGGAACCATCTGTAGGAGAAAGGAAAAGAAAAACAAAACAAAAAATACACCCAGATGTGCTTGCCCCAAAATTGCCATCCCTCTTTATGGCATGTTCCCTATTCTCTCTTTCAAGACACTGACTGATTGCAGCTAAACACTGCCAATAGCCCTTCAGGTTTGAAAATCTCTCTCCCTCTCTCTCTCTCTCTCTCTCTCTCTCTCTCTCTCTCTCTCTCTGTCGTCGCAGTGCGGAAGGAAACAAACGAAATAGGGGGAGGGGGGGGGGGGGGTACCCTTTTTGAGTATTCTCAATGGTGGTGGTACTGTTGCACCTTTTTTGGCACCGACGGGAAACGGTGCACATTGTGTCAAGCTCACGAAAAACTCCAGACAATCGGGCGAGAAAGAGACCTAATGGATAACTCACTTGGGCCATAAGCGACACTCCTGACTCGGCGGTTCGAGTCTTATGTATGGCAGGTTTATTTCGCACGTTTATCCCAAAACGCTGTTCCCAAAACTTTCAGTGGTGGTTTGTTATGATTCCAGTAAGACTTTTAACTGAGGTTTCCTTTGTGCCATATACTTCCTTTGTCGAACTTCTGTCGGAAAATGCGCTTCGACAGGTGAACACAAACTTTTGCAGACCAACGAAAAACTAAAAAGAAGAAAAAAACAAGATGCGAAGCATATAAACGTACCCCCAGTTTTCCAAACCGCTTATAAATCGGCCAAGTGCTTTGTGAGATAAGAAATAAAGGCAAAATAACGGTTTTAACGGTTATTTAACCGATGTACACTTTTGAAACTGGTATTTTAGTCCTCACTGGTCTAAAGCCTGTGTACATACCAAATTTCATCCAAATCGGACAATATGTCAAGAATAACGGTTTTTAACGGTCAGATTTTGAAACACTACATGGAAGTGCCATTTGTGTGTGATAACCTTTCTATATACATTTCATTAAAACCCACCAATATGTAAAAAAAATAACGGCAAAATAACGGTTTATTGGTTATATAACCGATATACACTTTTGAAACCGGTATTTCAGTCCTCACTGGGCTAAAGCCTGTGTACATATCAAATTTCATCCAAATCGGACAATATGTCAAGAATAACGTTTTTTAACGGTCAAATTTTGAAACACTATATAGAAGTGCCATTTGTGTGTGATAACCTTTCTATATACCAAATTTCATTAAAATCCACCTATATATAAGAAATGACGGCAGAATAACGGTTTTTAACGGTTGTTTAATCCATTTTCAGCATTACATCACTTACATATGGACAGAGGCTCCAATTTGTCACAAGATCATCCAAACCGCTTATAAATTGGCCTAGTACTTTCTGAGATATTCCATAAAGAAGAAAACCGTTACAGCCGTTAGTAACGGCTATAGCGGTAAACTAAAACATCGGGCATTATCCGTGGCCCATAATGAACATACCTACGAATTTTCAGAAAGATCGGCCCAGTAGTTTTGTCTGGAGCGAGTGGAACACATTTTGACCACGGACACACAGACAGACACACAGACAGCATTTCTTCGTTCCCATTCTAAAGTACTCCCTGTTCTATAAGAACTGGGAGTACAAAAAAAAAAAAAAAAAAAAAGGGGGGGGGGGGGGGGGGCAAGGAGAGGGGAAGGAAGTTTGAGTGTGGGGGGAGGGGGGGGGGGAGGGGTACGGATCACACCATACTATGGCGACGCACACCCTCCTCGAGAAGAGCATCCGGAATTTCACACAGAGAAGCGGGCTGTGGCAAAACCACAAAATACGATAAGAAGCTTTCAGTTCAGCTCGCAAAGTAGGACTGGCCACCTTAAATGGGGAAAGAGAAGAGGAGGGCAGGAGATGCACCGTCCGTTGTGTTCGGGCCACGTCAGAAATGCTTCTTTGGAGGAAGAGGCGGGAGGAGGGGCGTGGGGTGATAGATGAAGGATATGGTCGGATCATCTCCATCACAAACCTGTACTGAGATCTATGAAGTTGTCCGAAGACTACAATAGTTTACGCACATCGTCTTGTGTCTGCTCGGGGGATGCTATGCGAAAAGACGTTGATTACGCCTTAGAAGCGAGGCTGTTACTGGGAACACGCCACTTGGTAGAAGAAGGGAGCAAATACATGCAGGTGTAACGTATATCTGCCAGCGCTCCCGAATTTTTTTCTGGAATTTCGCCACCTTAGAAATTATTTCCAATGTAGTGGGGATGGGAGAGGGGGAATCCAAAATTTCAAATCTTATGTGAAAAAAGGGGGGTTGGGAGGCAGTTAGGATAGGAAATATAAAAGTATTGCTGAATAAAGCCCGGCAAATGATTATAATATATATATATATATATATATATATATATATATATATATATATATATATATATATGGATTTTGGCGTTTATATGCACGGGAAATGTATTTGCTTTAGAAACTCGACATTTGTCAACTGGACCTCGTGGGAGATGGAAATGCTTTCAGTCAAAACCCTCACCAGCCCACACCACTCGCTTCATTCCCTGGTTCCTGAATTTCGACTCCAGAAGGTTGGCAGCTAGGGTAACGAACCAAAGTCGTCGGATGGACAAAGAGTAGAGGAAAGCTGAGTAAGTTTACACTGAGTGGAATACAGGTAAAGGAGTGGGGAAAAGGGGTGACGTTGGTGGATTCCACTAAGGCCAGGAACATATAGACTGAACCCAATCAAATATAATGCTCGTATTTACACTATTGCAAAAAGAAAAAAGTACAGTGTAGCATAATGATGATGTCAAATACTAAGCGGGGCACGGACAACTGTCATTGACACATGGCATGTGCCACCGCTAAGAGGTTTTAATCTACTAATTCGTGACCAATTATACTGATACTGATGGGTGAGATTTACGTCCTATTGGCCAGAGGCCCTTAAGAACAAGGTATACTCGCTGAGATAGGTCTGCATATTCTGTGGCAACTGTTGTCGCTGGCAGTAGTGGGTGAGTTCCGTGTGGGGGCCGTCGTATGTCGCTCACTAAGCTCTGGTTCCTTTTGAACTTGGAGCGGCTGGTCTGTGCAGTTTGATTAAATCTACCGGCTTTTCTCCGCGTTTCCGTTGCGGACTAAACTGCAGAATGTTTGCGAATCAAAGAGCTCAGTGCTTGCTTTTTAATTATTCTAAATTCAGTTTACGGATCAAAACTTATTTTATTTATTTTTTTTTAACTACATTTGGCTTGGAATGCTTTTTAAGGGGGTAGCTCAAAGGGATTTTTATCAGAAGAATGTAAGTTTAACAAAGCTATAATTAGATTAAGAAAGAAAAAAAGAAGAAAAAGCCCGATTGAACTGTAATACAAATCTGTCGATGTGCGACGGGTATCCCAGATACAGGCGAGTAAATGATTAACGAAATAGAAACACTAAAAACACGCGTACGCTAAGAAGACAAGTTGGCGGCCGCCGCCGAACGTGTATGGAAACCGCTGTCCGACAATGGAAATAAGCTTTCAAGCCATTTATCTATTTTGATTTGTTTGCCGAAGTAAAGCAATACATATCTTGCAAGTCGCTGATAAGACGATTGTACCACAGTTCGAATAATTTTTACGTAAGCGGGGGAAAAAAAAAAAGGGGGGGGGGGGGGGGGAAGAGAAAAAAGTAGAAGGATGCAATAGGCCTAGTAAAGATTAATCCACAACAGAATTTAGATCAATTTCGGGGCCCCTGTACTGTAGGCCTAATTTAGAGATAGCCTAATGGTATTTGATATGGGACAAAGATTAGGATGTAAATAGGCAAATAGACAAAAGTTTTGTTTTGTTTTGTTTTGTGGTGGCGATTTGAATGGCCGTTGCGCCATTCTTTGTCTCGGGTAAGAGGTCGTTGTTTCACGGGTCGCTGGTTGGAGGCAGCTGGTAGGAGTGAGAGGCGTGTAACGAGCGATGCGCGCTCGGTTACACGTGGAACGTCTTTTTCTTTTCTCGGTGCAGCTAAAGCAAAACAGAAATTGGCTTACTTGAAAATGGCAGTTCAGGCTCTGGTCGCATTTAAGAAAAACAAGTATCAAACAAACAACCGAGAAAAAAATAGTCTTTATATTTAGGTGCATAAATGGACTCTTTGTTGAAAAAATGAATAATTTTTGTCAACTGCCCGACGAAAGACGTGGCTGATCAAAATGAAATGTTAACATTCGCGTAACACGGAGAACTTTGTTAGTTTATGCAGATAACCACTTATCTTTGAGGTTATCATTCAAAGAAGACAAGTTTGGACTTTGCAAGAATGGTGACATATGCTATCACCTCCAGTAACCCCCCAAACCTATCTTCCATGTAAACCATGACAATACTCGAATATGCAAAAGCACCTTATGAACAATTCCCTTCAAATCTAAAACGTTGTAGTTATCCTCTTCCTATTTGGTACCTCTCTCTCTCTCTCTCTCTCTCTCTCTCTCTCTCTCTCTCTCTGAAAATCGAGGGACGTAAGTCAAGTCAAGTCAAGAACACTTTATTATCTCCAAAGAGAAATTAAGAGAGAAAAAAATTAACGAGAGGAAAATACAAATAATTTATCAGCAAAACGGCAGCCTGAATGTGAGCGGAAGTATCGTTTTTTTCCATTATTTCCTTTGACCAAGCAAAGCACAGTTCAAAGCAGTTGCAGTATGCTGTGCAACATCCACCACAGAAACAGCGCACCCATCTTCTGCATCTACCCTGGCACTGTGTCATGTCCTCCGTACTTTCTATTCACATGAAGAGATACCGGTCAGACTTTATTTTTACGAAAAATCCGTGTCACTCGACGGCTCCCCCCCCCCCCCTCCCCCCCCCCCCCCCCCCCCCCCCCCCCCCCCCCCCACAGCGAAAAATTGTCTCTCGGCGGCTTTAATTTTCGTGTCTCGATGGCAATTTTATTTTGTTGGATCGTGGTTCTTCTTTTTTGGATTTTCGCCACTTTTGCTTTCTTTCTCTTCTTCTGCATTGCTGGGCAAGTTTTTGATCTGGTGTTCAGACGGTGTGTGTGTGTGCGCTTGCTTGCTTGCTTTTTTCTGCTTCCAACAGTGGATAGCTGCCCCAAATATGACATTTCCCGTTCTTACCGACGATTGCTTGGCATCTATTCTGAACCTGCTGGTAAACCTGATTTGTCTGCATCTAAAACTGTCGTTGCCATGATTCTAACTTCATTAACTGTAGGCGCTAGAAGCTGAAAAAGAATGTCTGTCCCTGTTTTTGTTTTGGTTTGGTTTGGTAGAACAACATTGTTGCAGCTTCCGATTTTGTTTTGTTTTGTTTTGTTTTGTTTTGTTTTTTTGTCAGAGTGACTAACTTTGGATGGCAGAATTAAAACTGGCAAAACCAGTCTCAGTCAGCTTGAATGCAGGACTTTGAAATTTTCAGCAAGGTCGAATGCTTTAGTTATTACATCTTGACCCTAAACCCAACCAGGATTGTCGTCACTAGCTCATTTTCACGTCCCAGTGGAACTACTACTGAACTGATTGTGCCTTGTGATGAACCTTGTGCATTCTTGTTCACACCTTCCAGGTGTCTCTCTTACGGGTGGCGGATGACAGTCCCTACACCCCACCTGCCACTTTCCAAGCTGTTTACTCGCACGCTTTCTTTCCCTGTCCATCCCAGCAGACGTCTAACGCACCCTGCTTTTAGGAAAAGTGAATACGGTTTGAGAGTCAGTAATTTTACGCAGTTGTACATTTCAGAGTCTGATATCAAAATCCCTCGCCTTTATCTCCACAGGCCAGGTAACACTTAATACATGAATTGAAATTATGAAGGTAATACGCCTCAGGTGTAAGTAATCAAGCGCGCCCACACACACACACAACACACGCTCACTCGCGCTCGCTCGCGCGCGCGCGCGCGCACACACACACACACACACACACACAGATTATTATTGTTTGTATATCAGTAGAGCCGAGGAGGGTACTCTAAAACACAGCAGTCAAATATGAAACACTACATATTCGCCTGCACATGCGTTTCCTGTTTGCCGTTTCTCACTTTGCTCTACTAGGTCACAATTTGATGTCGCTGATTTTGCATATTTGAGAAGGACAAAATAGCAAGTTACATGATGCCAAAACATTCCTTCCTCATAATTCAACACAATGCATCGCTTCTTCTTTACAACACAGCCTTGGTACGTTGGCTGCCACATCTCTCAGGAACTGCGCGTTAACCAACTGTCGATGAACGTTTCAGCTTCCCTTTTTCACACACCCCTTGCCCTTCCCCTTCACCCGCCGTTTCTTTCGCTGCCATGTCCTCATGGGAGGTAAGTCTCAAAGACAGGAAAATGACAACACTGTTGACCCCAGTTTGGTGCTTGGCCTATTTCACTCGACACAGATTCCGGGTGCAATAGTTATTTTAGAGCCCCCGCACAGTTTAGAAAGTATGGTCACGTTATTACCAACGGCCAAATGATACAGGTTGTGAGTTGTTGCACTGCACCAGCAAGTGAATTAATCACTCGACTAGTGCACAAAATAATCGGTGAGAGAGCCGGTTTTATTTTGAGCTTGGTGCCTGTTTCTTTCACTCTTCAATACTGCCGCCGCGCGCGCGCGCGGCGCGCACCCCCACAACACACACACACACCCACACACACAGCGCGCGCGCGCGCGCACATGCACACATATACATATACACACACACATACACACGCGCGCGCGCGCGCACACACACATGCATGCACGCGCGCGCCGCACACACACACACACACACACACACACACACACACACACACGCATACACACGCATACACACGCGCGCGGCGCACACACACACACACACACACACACACACACACACACACACACACACACGGTTTAAATGGCAATGGTATAAATCGATCCAAAACAATGTTTTTAACTAAGTTGAGAATTTGAAGCGGGCCAGGCTAGTCCTCGTGTACTATTTGATCGTCAAACAAGTCAACGTTGGCCAACGTGTTTACCACCACCACTGTTCCTTGCAAAATGCCAGAAATGTATTTCGCCAGATAACAGCTTGTCGTGGAATGAGATTACATGTGAAACGGCTTCGAATCTAATCTTAGAAACGGCACATCAGACGGAACAGACAGGAAGATCCGTTTTGCCTCGTGGTTTCGGTATCAATATTCGCCAGCCAACACGACGTAAAGCAACCGTTGTGTCTGAGACGGGAGTACAGAGTGCTGAACAGTGAAGTGCTGCACGAACGTGTAGTTCATAACTCACCACCCGCGCAAGTTTACTGCAGGGAATTATACTGTGCACAAAAAAGAAACGCATATTTTTTTTCGCTGAAAATATTAAGGAACATTTTGACAGAAACATGCCCCGTATAGCAGGGAACTCTGTCCAGTGTGAATAGTCAGACGTAATGAATAGACATAACATTAGATTGATGTCTTATTTCTTCTGTGGTTGTAATATTTTGAATGCTAAATGACGCATGAAATGACTGAAATAAAAATATGCGTTTCTTTTTGTGCACAGTATACTTTTTCCAGTCCATTCTCTCTCTCTCTCTCTCTCTCTCTCTCTCTCTCTCTCTCTCTCTCTCTCTCTCGTGTGTGTGTGTGTGTGTGTGTGTGTGTGTGTGTGTGTGTGTGTGATTTCGATTGATATAAACAAACGTGTACCGATTTCTCAAGATCCTTCTCTACGGAATTCACAACATGCTGGTACGGTGATCTCATGTTGCATTTCCCCTGTACCCATGCCTGTGAGGAGTTCGTGTTGGTCTTCAAGTGTCGTCAGTATCATGGGGTCACCGGAGATTCGTGGTGGCCGTTTCCGTTCCAGGGGCAAATACTCTGCGGTGTGATTACGCATTAAGACTGGAACTTTAACAAAACAAAAGAACCGGAAGACTCTCCGACTCCAAAATGTATTATCCTGACCCTAATTTGACCCTAACTTAAACCCTCCCCTTACTTAATCTAACCCTAGTCCTAATCTTAATCCTAATATTAACAGTTAAGAAACCTGATGAGAGATCCAGAAAGAAAGAAAAATCCTCGTTGATAAATTGATAAATTGAATCGCAGTGTGGAGAATTAGGTTTGCGTAGTCTTATTCTCAATCCATATAGCCAAGAACATCGGCCGAAATTCTCAGTCAGTTTGGCCCTTCGGCAGTAAGTGTAACCGTTCGTGAGGGGGGCGGGGGAGGGGGGGGGGGGGGGGTCTTAAAGAAGAAGAAGAAATTACGAAAGATAGAAAACCGTGTATGAATTGTTATTTGCATTCAATGAAAGCAGCAGATGCAGCATCATGCAGTTGGTATGCCATGAATTCTCCATCTTTCCAACTCTATCCCCAGGGAAATGCTGTCTTAGCATTCAGTGTAAACTGAAATGAAAACGATAATGACTGCATGGCGTGTTCTGACTTCTTGCCTTTTAAGCTGAGTACAGAATTGCTGTGATCTGAACCTTTTAACCTTTTTCCTGTGAGAAAACTCATCGGTCATTGTTCATGCCAGCGGGTCTTCGGGGTGCCATGTTGGGAAGAAACAGATACGCCCGAAGGTGCCAGTGGGACCCAGAGAAGTATTGTCTTCAGCTGCCCAACCGGCCAGCAGTACTCCATCACTGGACAGAGTGGTCAACGATGTACACGAGCTGTATGTTTATGCACACGAGAATGGCTCTTCCAGTATAAAAAGTCTCCCACTCTGACACATATATCTCTAACCCTAACCTGGCCCTAATCCTAATTCTAAGCTAACCCTAACTGTATAAAACCGTAATATATATATATATATATATATATATATATATATATATATATATATATATAAACTTCACTGATGGCTGCTCACCAAAAATTAATGCGCCAAGGCCTTGTTTAAGGAGTCAAGTATTTATAGACTGGCGCAATGAGTTTGTTTTGAGAACTTTCCTTGTGTCTAAAAGTTGATTCTCCTTATTTTCTTTTATATGGCCATCAAGGTACAAGCCAGGTGGTTCCAAGCAGGCAGATTAATATCAAAGGAATTGGCGCTTCAAGCTGGCGCAAAGTTAGGGTCACGGGTGAGTGCAAAGGTCTGAAATACACCGTCAACTAAGGGGAAGGTCATGTATTGGAAGATTGTTTGCGATTTCATCGGTGAAAATCCGCGAAATAATCAGGGGGGGGGGGGGGGGGGGGGGGGGGGGGGGGTGTCTCCTGATTAATTATCAGTTTAACGTGAAATGCTGGCGCAAATTTGTGGAAGGCCTCAAAATGCTTACATGGATTATACAGTGTTTTAGTGCAAAATCCTGATTGTGGCCTGTTAATCTGCACTTACAGTGTGGGGGGAACAGAGTTGTCTACTCCTTTCTCCATCACTAAAGGAGAGAACGACAGCCCATCCATAGCTCCCTCTCCTCGGCCAGCGCCACATGGATGGAGATGACGCAACCAGTGCAGTGCTTCATACGGTCCGTCTTGAATCTGTCGCTGGGGCGTTCACACTTTGTTTAAACACTCTATGGGCTACATGATCAACACACATTCATTTCCAACTTCTGACAACTTGCGCGCGTGATCAAAACGTGCGCTCTTGGCTCGTCCAATATGCACGCACACGAACCATCCACTGTGCGCGTTCTTGTCGGCTTGTCACATATGCGCGTGTATGAGTGTCCAGTATGTGCGCGTGTTCGGAGTCTCAAAAGGGCGCGTCCACTGTGGGTCTACTACGTTCAACCCGCTGAGCCCCCGACTTGAGTCAAAGATTAAAACGATTTCTGTTCATATTCTGCCCCTTTCACTACTGGGCTGCTGCTCACATATCGGGTCCTTGCCACCTCATACTCGTGGGTAGTTGAAACAGACTCGGTCATGATTCAAACAACGCCATGGAGTAGGCCTATTCACTGAAAACGGTCTTCATAGCGAATGATCCGGCGTCATAATTATGCCAGATAAAACAAACAAACAACAACAACAAAGTCAGGCTTTGTGTGATGAACGGATTGTTGCTTTTTCTCTTCCATTCATTCGGTCAGAGTCCCGTCTGTTATTGTAAAGTCGTGACACCTTTATGGAGATTACACCCCTTTTCCCTCAACTCCGTTGTGATTCCATGTCATGTACCACTCACAGTGAAACATATTCTTTCCGAGTGTTCGGACTTGCATGATGTGAGACATAAACACTTTGCAGCAGACTCCAAAACCTTGATCAGAGATGTCCCACCTGGTGTGATCTTTGAATCTCTGAAAGAGATCAACTGATATAAGATTTTACAGAAGAAAGGTTTAAAAACAAAAATTTCCGGTGTGTTTTTTTGTGTGTATTTTTAAAGGAGTGTGTGTGTGTGTGTGTGTGTGTGTGTGTGTGTGTGTGTGTGTGTGTGTGTGTGTGTGTTTCTTCTATGAATGACATGTGAGCTGACTTCAACGTGTGTGTGTGTGTGTGTGTGTGTGTGTGTGTGTGTGTGTGTGTGTGTGTGTGTGTGTTTCTTTTATGAATGACATGTGAGCTGACTTCAACGTGGTGACAGCCCGGATATGGTCCTTTGCAGGTATAAGGGTGACTCAACATCAGAATGATGTTCCAATATTGAGCAACATTTTCCTCCAGCATTTTCTTTTTGACAAATAAAAGCGATGTGGGGTACGTTTGTCTAAGTTTTGATTACAGACCAATTCTTCGCCACAGTTAAGAAGAAAATGATGGTTCACCCACATGGTGATATGATATGCAAATTGAAGACATAAAAAAACAACATGTTCAATATCTCAATATAGGGCTCCCTCCCAAACAATTGTTCCCCTTCCCCTCCCCCATGTTCGCGCACGCGCGCGCGCGCGCGTGTGTGTGAATGCGTGCGTATGTGCGTGCGTACGTGCATGCGTGCGTACGTGCATGCGTGCGTGTGTGCATCTGTGTGTGTGTGTGTGTGTGTGTG
>CM065734.1:18141336-18153836 GCA_033310375.1 Conus canariensis | reverse complement strand
CCCCCCCTTCCCCCAACTCCCGTCATATACCAGAGTTGTTGTTTTTTTTGTTTTTTTTTTTGGTACCTTCATGCCGCTAATTCAATTGCCGTTTTTCGTCGTCTTATTCACCTTCATCCTGCCTCCTCCATTTCCGCCTTTCTTCGGTGCCTTTTTCCTTCTTTCTTTCATACTTTCTTCATATTTTTTCCCCTCACACTTTCAGCACATAACACCAAGCTAATGGAGGTATATTAGGGATCGGCTGCTATACACTCTTGTGAGAAGGCGGGGCTTGGTTCAAATCTCTGTAGGTAGTTGAGTAGGTTCAGATTTTTCGTTAACACCTGCTGTTGCTGTCACAGCTGAAAAGTATGTATCTCCAGAGAAAGTGGAAAGGCGAATGTTCCTTGAGGTCTCCTTCTTTGGATCTACACTTCAATCTCAGCGACATTGGGATACGTTGACGTCGCTTGCGCTCGAAAGAGAACGAATGAAAACAGACAGATCTCTGTCTCGCAGTATAAGAACGCAACACCTAATCCCGAAACCTGATTCAGCTGGCTTGAGTTCAGACTTGAAACCAACTTCATATCCTCAGCGCGCGAACTCGACTCGTGTCTGTCATTTTTTTCCATTTATCTCGCCCCCCCCCCCCCCCTCCTCCTCTCTCTCTTCCGTGTTCTTTCAGGAACTCTCTCACACCCACGTCACGCATCTCGATCTCCCAATAAACAGGCACAGCGGCGAAGTTCCTTTTCTTGCACTTTGTGTTAGCAGTCGACAAGAAAACTAAGAGTGTGAGCTCGGCTCCAAGCCACCCACTGGTTTAGATACAGCTATATCGCTTAGCCATGGCATGATTGTGAACTCACCGATCCTAGTAATAGCCACAGCACCTACTCTGCCTCATAAAATCACTGCATCCATGTTATTGCCAGTTCAAGCACAGTGGTTCAAGTGAGTGTGATGAATTACGGGGCCTCTCACACACCAGTTGAAAACACGGATCTAGATCCAGGGTTGTTGGTTTATGGTAGACAACTTTGTAGAAGAAAAGGTGGCTGAAAAAGTGGAAGAAGACAGCTGTTTGAAGACGATTCTGTCTCTGTCTCTGTCTCTGTCTGTCTGTCTGTATCTCTCTCTCTGTCTCTCTCTCTCTCTCTCTCTGTCTCTCTCTGTCTCTGTCTGTCTGTCTGTCTGTCTCTCTCTCTCTTCTCTCTCTCTCTCTCTCTCTCTCTCTCTAAGACATGCACACACATGCACACATACACACAAATGCCCTTGCGTGCGCAGGCGTGCGCACACGCACACACACACATACCCGCACCCCCCTCCCACACACGCACGCACGCACACTCACACACGCACACCCACGCACGCACACTCACACACGCACACCCACGCACGCAAACACACACACACGCACGCATGCATGCACACATACACACACATAAACACATACACACGCCCACATATACACATCTACACACACACACACACACACACACATTCACACACACACACACACACACACACACACACACACACACACACACACGAGTTTGCCTTGGATTGTTCCGCGTAAGTCAACACGTGAACGCGCACCCACACAGCAATAACACAACACACTCACACACACACACACACACACACACACACACACACACACACACACACTTCCAACCACAAAGTCCTGCTCCTTCTCTTCCCTCTCCCTGCCCTTCTCCCCTCCCCTTCTCCTTCCTGTTCCCCTCCTCTCCTCGCTCCACCCACACACCTTCCCACTCTCTGGGAAAGCTTTTGAAGTTTCTTGACGTGTTGTGATGTATTATCCTTGAATCAGTCATGCGTGACGATTCACAGATCAGCGGTAATAAGGCTTTCCCTAAAGCAGGCTGATGAGAGTATAGTAGCGTCATAAGTCGAAAACAGCTATTTCCCGTTTTGTGTGTGTTTGTTTTGAGGAAACGGGAAATTCTCCAGGAAAAACAACAAACGTAGGGCCATTTTTACTGCTGTTGTTTGTGCCTGAGGATCGCCAGCACTTTTCCCGATGAAAACACTATAGTTTCAAAACGAGGTAACCGAGGGCGGAGAATGAAACAAACTAAAAAAAAAAAAAAAGGTGTTAGTCCCGTCAGACGATATAGACAAACAGATTAAGAGTTTTGTCAAACAATTAACAGACAGTGTTTTTGTCCTGTAATCTGTTTGTCTGTATCGGCTGGCGGAACTAATACCCTTTTTTTTTTTTTTCTCAAAGAAAACACTATACTTCAGGAAACCAGTGATCGGTATGGAAAACACTGTTACCGCTGTTGTGGTCATCTCAAAGGAGCACAATGGTTTTACCGAGGAATAAGTTTTTATTCTTGGGAGAAACGGTGGTAATGGGGAGAACAGCTGTTATTGCTGTTTTACCATGGGATCACAACTGTTGACCTTTCCCAGCTCCTAACGGCACTGTAATACCTATGATCCCTGTGTGAATGCACATGTTAAGGGTTAACAGGGATTGTACAGAACTCCCTGTTATCGCTGTCATCCTCTGGATTATAACTATTTTCCTCTGTAAAGCATGGGAAACAGTTAACATCGTAGGGGAAACAATCGCAAATCTATGGAAAACTTTTATTGTCCTATGGGAAAACAGGAAGAACAGTTGTGTTCCTTTGAGATAACAGGCGAATGACTTGTTTTTCCCCCAGTAAAACGGGGGAAACAGCCGTACAATTATCGACTTTTAACACTAGCGTGCTCTCATAGAACTGTTCATGCTTGGGTGATGAAGTTGACCGGACTAAACTTATGTAACTTCTGAAATCCGGGTATTTGTTGTCATTCTTTTGACAGTCAGCCGTGTCCTCCTCGGTCGAGAGTGACATAAGAGACTTGGGACAGGTTAATGGGATTTTACGACAGTCTGTGTTACGTAGGGAGAGAGAGAGAGGGAGAGAGAGAGAGAGAGAGGAGAGAGAGAGAGGAGAGAGAAGAGAGAGAGAGAGAGAGAGAGAGAGACTCCAATTAAAACTGCTGCTTTGTGTCGTCGTCGTTCTTTTCTTTTCATCTTCCTCATAATTTTGTCTCATTGATCATCTGTCAGTTCTGTTCAAGCCTCGTCTAGGATTTGGTTGTGCTGAATTGACGCTTAGAAATCCAGACTCAGATGAATTATGCTGTGCCAGCTTGGTATATACGCACACACACACACACACACACACACACCACACACACACACACACACACACACACACACACACATACTCACGCGCACACACACACCACACACACACGCACACACACACAACACACACACACACACACACACACACACACACACACACACACACACACACACTTGTATCAACTGTTCAAGTGTGTGCCACAGTGTGTATGTGTCATATCTGCCCACATGCAGTGCGTGCCTCCCATAATTTCTGTCGTTGGATTTTGCTCTGAACCAAACAGGTTTCGTCGCATTCATATACAACTCCACTGGTATGAATTAGATCTGCACTCTTTCCCTGAAAAGAGAACCTTTCACCCACAGACGTCAGTATTTCTTTTCATCCGTGGCTCCACCCAAGCTTGGCACTTCTCTACACCTCAGACCCCTTCCCCCACTATATTCCTTTATCCCTCTGTCTGCCTGCCTGTCTGTCTGTCTGTCCGTCTGTCTGTCTGTCTGTCTCAGTCTCTCTCTCTCTCTCTCTCTCTCTCTCTCTGTATGTGTATGAGAAAGAGAGAGAGAGAAGAGAGAGAGAGAGAGAGAGAGTAGAGTGTGTGTGTGTGTGTGTGTGAAATGATTTCTTTTGCTGTCCGTTTATGACACGTTAAGTGCTTTAATATATTATCTTGAAGTTGTTCCGGTTGCACGACAGGTTTTGGGCAACACTGAACACAGCATGTTTTGATTGTGATGGCACCCATTCTACTCAGTCCTCTCCTGCTGTCCCCCTCTTCCTTCGAGTCCCCCCCCCCCCCCCCCCCCCCCCCCGCCCCCGCTGCTTTAGCCTGTTCATGTTCTACATCCGCTCTCTCTCCTCCTGCTCCCCCCCCCCCCCCCCACTCCCCACCCCGATGCCCCACCTGTGGTTTTCCGCCCACCCCTTTTCTACGATTGTTCTCTTCTTTCCCCAGCCTACTCCTAATCTGATTGCCGTTTTTCTTCGTCATCCTGATTTTTTCCCCGCACTCCTCCATTTCCGCCTACTTCTTCAGTGTTTGTATTTATTTATTTATCCTGCTTGGTTTTGCTTGTTTTACGCTTTCAACACATATTACAGAACTTACGGAATGGTTCTTACAGACTCTTGGGAACTGGAAGGTTGAGGTTCAGAGCTCTGTAGGTAGTTGAGTGGATTCAGATTTTACGTTAACACCTGTCTTTGGTGGCACAGCTGACAAGCTAGGTCCGACGAGGCACATACTCTTCTTTTAGGCCTGCACCTTTCGTTTGTGCCTTCATTTCAGCGACATTGGAGGAAGCAGACTTTGCTTTTGTGCTTGAAAGAGATCCCGTGGAAACCAGATCAATGTCTGGCTGTTTAGGAACGCGCCTCTAAACTCGAAACCAAGTTCAGCTAGCTTGAAATCCAACTTGAAACCCATTTTATCTCCTGAACACCTCAGTGGCATGAGAACCCCTGTCTGTCATTCCTATTATTTATCACCCGTCTGCTCGTCCTGTCTTCCACGCGCGCATGTGTACGTGTGTGTGTGTGTGTGTGTGTGTGTGTGTGTTCAATAGCTCTTACCCCGCAAACCACTTATCTCGACCTCCCATAAAGAGGACCATGGGTGAAGTTCCTTACGTTGCACTCAAAGCGCTGGCAGTCGACAAGTAGACAATGGGTGTCGGGTCGCCTTCAAGCCACCCACCGGTGTAGACCCTGCTACGCTGCTTAGCCATGCAGTCTATGATTCTGAACTCACCAATGCCTGTAGCCATCACCCTGCCCCCTACACCATGCCTTCCCTCATAACATTACCGTCTCCGTGGGTGTTGCCTGTCAACTGACGTGAGGCTGAATTACAGGGCCTCTCAAGCGATCCATTTGAAAACAAGAATCTATATCCAGGACTGCTGGTATGTGACTGACAACTTTATACGAGATCAAGTGGATAAAAGAGAGCAAGAAGACACACCTGTCTCAAGACTGCTCTCTCTCTCTCTCTCTCTTGGTGTCGCTGTATGTCTGCCTGTCTCCCTCTCGCTCTCTCTCTCCAGTCTCTCTCTCTGTCTCTGTCTCTCTGTCTTTCATTCCCACCCCACCCCCCCACCATACACACACACATGCATGCACACACACAAGCATGCACGCGCGCGCGCACACACACACACACACACACACACACACACATACACACAAACACTCACTACACACACACACCACACACACACACACACACACACACACACACACACACACACACACACACCACACACACACACACACACACACACACACACACAATTCCAACCACACACACACACACACACACAACACACACACCACGCGCGCGCGCACACACACACACACACACACACACACACACACACACACACACAACACACACACAATTCCAACCATAAAATCCTCCCCTCCTCCTCCCTCCTGCTCCCCCTCCCCCCCCCCTTCCCCACCTCCTTTCCTTCCCCTCTTCGCTCCTCCACACAGGCCCTTGGCTTCCTCTGAAAGCATTTGAAGTTCCTTGACCTT
This sequence comes from Conus canariensis, assembly GCA_033310375.1. Lineage (NCBI taxonomy): Eukaryota > Metazoa > Mollusca > Gastropoda > Neogastropoda > Conidae > Conus > Conus canariensis. Next base: position 18,148,131 of record CM065734.1, on the reverse strand, counting down.
AGTTGTTGTGTAAGTGTTAGCTGGCTTGGAATCAGTCGTGCGCGACAGTTCACAGGGGAGGAGGATGGAGGTGGTGGTGTGGTGAGTGGAAGCAATCAGGCTTTCCTCAAAAGGACACTGTATATATGGGAACACGGTAGCGACATAAGCCGAGAATAGCTATTTTCCGTATTCTTCGGAGGGAAGCAGGGAAAATGTTCCAGGAAATTAGCCACCATAGGAAAATTCAGTTCTACCGCTGTTCTGCCTAAGGATCACAGGTGTTTTCTCGCTGTGAATACTATTCTTGAGGAAAATAATGACCAGTAAGGAAAACAGTATTTTCACTGTTGCTGTTGTCACAAAGGATCACAACGGTTTTCCTGAGGAAACCAGTTTTTTGTTCTTGGGGAGGGCGGGAGGGGGGGGGGGGGGGGGGGTGTGTGAACATCGATAAAAGGGATAATAGCTATTATCGCTGATTTCCCCTGGGATCACTGCTGTTTTCCCCTGTTTCCCAGACCCATTATTGGAACACAGCGTTTTTATACCAATGATACTGGTGTGCATGCACGACAGGATTTCTTGTTATCACTGTTTTCATCTAAATTATAACTGTTTCCTTCGGTAAAGCATGGGAAATAGAGTAAAAAAATATCGTAAGGTAAACAATTGCAAACCCCATGGAAAACGTGAATTATTACATGGGAAAACAAGAACGGTTGTCTTCCTTTGAGATAACAGGATAACGACTTGTTTTTCCCAGGGAAAACAGCTATGCAATCATTAGCTTTTAACGCTAGTATGCTCTATCTTTTTGCATGAGCGATGAAGTATTGGACCATAACGATTTAATGAGCGTGTGTTGACTGGACTGAAGAAAACTTACGTGACTTCTGAATTCCGGGTATTTATTGTCATTCTTTTGACAGTCAGCCGTGTAGAGAACGACTAACACAGAGACGGTACATCCTCTTTGATCGAGAATGAGTTGGAGACTTTGGACAGTCCAGTGGGATGTTTACGGCAGTCTGTGCTGTGTGAAGAGAGAGAGAGAGAGAGAGAGAGAGAGAGAGAGAGAGAGAGAGAGGAGGAGTGAGAGAGTGTCACATTAAAACTGCTGTTTTGTTGTCGTTGCTCTTTTCATCTTCCTCTTTTGTCTCATCAACCATCTGTCGATACTATTCGAGCCTCTTAAAGAGTTTGGGTTTGCTTAAACACTGCCATCCCTCTGTTAGAAATCCAGCCTCGAATGAGTTATCCTGCTCCACCTTGGTGCACACGTGCACACACAGACACACAGACACACAGACACACACACACACACACACACACACACACATCTTTATCTGTTTAAGTGTGTGCTACAGAGATAAGTGTTCAAGATTTCGTCATATATGCCCACATGCAATGTGTGCCTGCCAGGTTTCTGTTGTTGTATTTTTGCTCTGAACCAAACAGGTTTCGTCGCATACATATGCGACACCACTTGTACGAATTACACCTGAAAAGGGAATAGCTGACCTACTCTCTTTAGACCCTTCCTTTCGCCTGCGGCTCCACCCAAGCCCTGTGCTAGGCTCCCTCTACACCCACCCCACCCAACGTTTCACACCCCTTCTCCTACCATATCCCTTTCTCTCTGTCAATCTGTCTGTCTTTCTGTCTGTCTGTACCCCTTGTCTGTACCCCTCTCACTCGCATGCACACAACCACACACGCACACACACACGCTTGGACGCACTCACGTGTGGCCTTTGTGTCCTTTTTTTGACAGTTTTTATGACACTAGGGGCAGAGTTCTATGTTTCGAAAGGGGGGAAAATCGATTTTCTTTCATACAGCCAGTATTGATTTTTTTTTTTCTCTTTAGTACAGCCACTGTGGTTAATTTGTATACAGATCATCGTATCAACTGCTTTAAAGTGCATGAACAGCTCAAGAGACAGAGGCAGAGAATTATTGTATTTGTCCGTTTCCTGAGTCAAGGAATAAGTACAGTAAGTATGGCACGTTTGTGCTTCTCTGTATGTCTGAACCAGAGAAATGGGAGCTAGCTCTGTCTGGCCTGAGCAGAGGCGATGGGAACTTGAATCTCTGACTACTTCCATGTTTGCCACAATGATTTATGATTAGCTTTTCTTCTTTGGTGAGAACTTGCGAGCTTCAGAGAAGAACAACATGAACAAAATGTTGAAATATAATCAAGACAGGTGTTGTGACACATGCGCTGATTTCGCTCTGTGTTCTGTGTAAATGCACAGAGTGCGGTGTGGAAACAGCTTGTCTTTAAGAGCTTCAGACTAATCGGACACAACTCATCAATTAGCCTACCAGTCATGTGCATGCGAAGCTGAATGCGTTCTAACATGGCATGTTTACGCATTAGGCGTTTGGGTGATTAATATATGATAAGGGAGACGGGTCCTGTTTGTTATTAATTTCTTTTCATTTATCTATTCATTTTATTTTCCTTCCTTTTCTCGCTTTATTTTGACCATTTTTCTTCTTCTTCATCGTCGTCTTCTTCTTATTCTTCTGATCGTAAGAGGAGGTTTGATATGATGAGTATGAGCTCAATAGTACTTCGGTTTTGTGACTAAGTGTAAGCGTGTGAGGACGTGCGCGCGAAAACCTGACTTCAATCTTGCATAATACATATGCTTTAAATCGTGTTAATGTAGCCTGTAGCCAGCACTCTTGCAGTACCTGAAAAATCGCTCATGTAGGGATAGCTTCTGTTTATGTTGTTATTGGTGTTGGAGCGTACGAGCGAGTCTCATAGTCAGTGAGGCATGACGTTTCAAGCTGTTATTTTATTCACCGCAGGAGATCCCGACCATTGTAAACGGAGAATGGGGCCGGAATAGCTCAGTTGGTAGAGCGCTGGACTCGTGATCCTGGGGTTGCGGGTTCGAATTTCGGTACAGGGGGATTTTTCCCTCGGAGTTAAGATTGGTTCTGACCCCATTCCCCATTTCCCTCGGAGTTAAGATTGGTTCTGACCCCATTCCCCATACAGTCCTTCGAATAAGACTTTAAACCGAGGTTTCGTGTGTGAACGCACACACAACATCTTGCACACACGTAAAATCACATCACCAGCTTTCGGAAGAGAAGGCCAGTTTGGCCGTTGGTATGGATGACACGTTACACATAGCATGCACCTTCCCTGAAGATGGAGTATGGCTACCTTAATGGCAGGATAAAAAACGGTCATACACACAAAACTCCACTGCCTGTCTATACAGGCAGTGTCCGCAGGAGTATCAGCCTGCGTACGCAGAAAGAAAGAAGAAAAAAAAGTAAACGGAGAATGTTTTTGCTGTTCCATCTTGTCGAACAGGAGACTTGCTGCTCTTTTTCAGTTGTTGTTGATGTTTTAAATCTCATCGTAATTTTAATGCTGCACCACTTTTATCGTTGACACACCAAATAGGCCTACTCGTGGACGCGTGCGGGATGTTGGAGGCACTTCACCACTCGTTGACAGGCCGGGTTGAAGGCCTATGTGCATTCAGATTGTACTTCGGCACCATACAGTTATGCGTGGGATTTGGCAGATGCAGAGTATAAATAATAAATGCAGAGAGAGAGAGAGAGACGTTCGACTCAAACTGAAAAGACTTGACCGGTCGGGCATCTTGGATGGCCAGGCTCAGCTGGGACACAACAGAGCGCCACGATGGCATGGGGTTCAATGTCGTGGCACGTTGGAGATAGAAGTGTGTTCGGCGACCTGGTCTAGGAAAGCCGTAACTACCACGCTTACTGGCCCACCAAAAAGGGAGGTGGAAAGGGAAAAATGAAAGGGATGTAAAACCCCAATTTGAATAGGGAGCCAGTCATGTGAAGCAGACCGAAATAACACAATTGTGGCCCCACCGTGGGGACTCCCTTTGGCTTCAGAGTGAGTAAACATCTTGGACCAAGATTTTTGAAGCTGTACACTCGGGCTTATATTGCTGCGCGGGAGTGTTACACTCGATTTGTCCAAATTTCCGTTAAAAAAATTGGACTAATCGGTTCTCTCGTATCTGCCAGATTTGTGTGACGTTTGGGCCTTGCGGCGACGAAACCAAATGCACTGATTTGTCTCCTCCTGGCTACTCCACTCGCAGCTTCCCACGGCCTTCACGGGGCGGCGGCATTGCGTTCGTCGTCTCCAACATTCTCTCTCCATCTATCTCCACAACCACTGAATTTTCATTTGCCCACACCTCTTTTGAAATGGTACACCTCACCATCTCTCTACCCCAATCCTCCCTCCACATTTTCTGACTGTATCGTCCACCACCCAGCAAGAAAAACCAACTGAAAGACTCTCTTTTCCTGATGAACTTCCTGATTTACTTGAATATATGAATTCCGTCAAAGGCCATTCCCTACTCTTTGATGATTTCGACTTCCACTGGGACAACCCCTCTAACTCCTACACCTCTCGATTAATGGATCTTTTGAGAGTTCTGGTCTCAAGCAGTCTGTAACCTCTCCAGCCCACAAATCTGGCCACATCCTTGATTGGATTGTCCACCTTACTGATGACATTGGAGAGTCTGTCTCCACCAGTTTGACCTCACTTCCAACCACTACTCCATCGTGGCCAAGCTGCATATTCCCCTTCCTCGTTCCCTTCCTCAGTATGTTGAGGCCCGCAACATCGCTGCCATTGACCTCGAAGCCTTCAGAGCTGACTTGGCGTCCAGTCTTCAGTCCATGACCTCTCCTGCAGCTGAGACATTCAACAAGCTTCTCCTCGACATTTTGGATCGCCTTGCCCCATCGACCCGACGCAAAGTGTCTACTCGTCCGCCCTCCCCTTGGTTTCCAGCAGTGGGCCCCCGAGTACGTGACGCCAAACGTGAAAGAAGGAGAGCAGAGAGACAGTGGCTAAAGACTGGTTTGACCGTCCACAAACAAATATTACAACTTGCAAACAAAATCGTCAACACAATTGTACAGCAAGCAAAGACGGCATTCAGCAATGCACAAATCCTTGCATGCACTACATCCAAGCAACTGTTCAAAGTGACACATACCATATTGGGCAGAACCAAACCTTCTCCACTCCCTTCATCAGTTCCCCAATCTGTGTTACCCCAGAAATTCTGTGACTTTTTTGTTGAGAAAATAAGAACTATTCGTTCCAGCCTTGACTCCCAAGCAGTGCCATCCCATGACATTCAACATGATTCATTCTGTGGCTCTCTGATGTCTGCCTTTGAACCTGTATCTGATTCTGATGTTAAAGAAGTGATCATGAAAACCCCTATCAAGACATGTGTTTTAGATCCACTACCATCTTCTCTGTCTCTTGTCATTGATGTGAAGTGCCATATATTACCGCAATTGTGAATGAATCCCTAAGATCAGCCTGTTTTCCTTCTGTATTCAAAACTGCAATTGTTAGAAACGCTCCCTTGATGCTGATAATCTTAAAAACTACAGGCCTGTTTCTAATTTACCCTTTCTTTCTAAACTCACTGAAAAGATTGTCCTACTTCAACTTCACAATCACCTACAGTGCAGCACCCTCCTCTACCCTTTACAGTCTGCTTACCGCTCTGGCCACAGTACAGAAACTGCTCTCCTGAAATTTGTGAATGATCTCTTATTGGCCCTCGATGATAATCAAGTATCTCTGCTCTCTCTTCCTGACTTATCTGCTGTTTTTGACACCATTGATCACTCAATTCTTTTGTCTCGTCTGCATGACACTTTCAGTATTTCTGATAAAGCACTGTCATGGTTTCAGTCTTATCTATCTGATCGAACTCAGCTTGTCCTCTGTAAATGGTTTCTCCTCTCAACCAGCTATTCTCCAGTACGGAGTTCCCCAGGGATCCGTCTTGGGGCCCCCCCTCCTTTTCGTACTCTACACCCATCCAATCTCCGACATTGTTGCCCATCACAGCCTGTCTCACCACTGCTTTTCAGACGACAATCAAATTTACATATCCAGCTATATCTGTCAGCTGCCTTCTGCAATCCAACACACACTGTCATGTATCATGGACATAAAGTCTTGGATGACAGTTAACAAACTTCAGCTCAACAATTAAAGAGCTGAAATGATCTTCTTTGCACCCAAAAGATTTCTTTTATCTGACTGTATCCCAAACTCTGTCAAATTGGATAATTGCCTTATTCAGACATCTTCATCTGCACAGAATGTAGGTGTTACCCTTGACTCAGCACTTTCCTTCCAGCAACATGTTTGCACAGTCTGCCGTGTCTGTTACTTCGAGCTTCGCCGCATTGGTTCTGTGCGACATCTTCTTTCTGCTGATGCCACAAAACCCCTTGTTTCTGCCTTCATTCTATCAAGACCTGATTACTGTAATTCTCTTCTTGCTGCCTGTCCGCAGAAACTTCTCAGTCATCTTCAGAAAGTACAAAACAATGCGGGTTGCATGATTCTTAGACAACCCAGATCTTCTCATATCGCTCCCTTACTTCTTTCTCTTCACTGGCTGCCGGTCGAAAAACGAATAGACTACAAGCTGTCCTTACTCTGCTTTAAATCTTTGAATGGCTTAGCTCCTTCCTGCCTTTCTGATCTTCTTCATCTTTATGTTCCTTCTAGGCAGTTGCGTTCTTCTACCGACAACACTGTGCTGAAAATCCCTCAATTTTGAACTAAAACCTATGGCGATCGTTCTTTTTTTTTCTTTTCAGGGTCCGGTTTCTTGGAACAAACTCACAGTATCTTTGCATAGTTCAAACTCTTGGTCTTCCTTCAAGGCATCTCTTAAAACAATCCTCTTCACCTGTCAATAGCAGTTCTTTCTTCCCTTTTCCTTGCCCATCAAATTG
>CM065734.1:18048836-18138836 GCA_033310375.1 Conus canariensis | reverse complement strand
CTGTCTGTCTGTCTGTCTGTCTCTCTCTCTCTCTCTCTCTCTCTCACATACATATATACACACGCCTGCATGCACACATGAATGTATGCATGAACACAGTTGTCAACACTCATCACATTTATAGAATTACAAGGGCATACTCTTTAATCCATACATACACAAACACATTTGCACATGTATACATGCACACACCAGTGCACGCGCGCGCCACACACACACACACACACACACACACACACACACACACCTAAATATCTCTATCCCCAGAAAAACTGCACATGATGTCTCCTTAATACAGGTTACGGCTCTAAATCTTTTGTGTATCTTTCACAAATAAATCAGACCTTTTAATGAATGTGAAGCAGTTGTTACATGTGTCAGCACTGATTTGTGTGTACATGTGCTCTCAAAGTGGGGGGGGGGGGGGGGGGGGGGGGGGGGGGGGTCAGCCCTAAGCTTATCCACACATCAGTTGAACTTCAGCATCGAAATAATTCTGACCATCACTTCATTTGCTATAAAGTGCCAGGGTTTAATTCCCAAAGCCTCAAACTGAGTGAGGGCTCAGTGACCTAACCACTGGGCCAGAGCGGCACAAGTTTCATGTTGTGTGCATATGGGCAGTGGATGTTACCACAAACTAGACTCACAATCACATATGGAAGATCATGAAAGGGTGTGGATGTGTTATGAAGATTAACGTATCAAGGGGTGTGAACATGTTTGCAAGTTACAGTAACGGGTCATGGTTAGATGAACTGCAGCTGAAGATAAATGACAGAAAGCGTGCTATGGTTTGGCTTTACTTTGGCTTAAAGCAGGAGTTGTAAAGACTTGCTTCATAGCTGACCTTCGTCAAGATGATAACAAGAATCTTAATCCAGGCTTTTTAGTATCAGAATGCTGATTGGTGCTTGCCCACAAACACTTTTTGCATTAAAACAAAACCAAAAAAAAAGTCTTTTTTTATTGAGTAAATTAAAGTATGATGTCCCTCCCATACTCGTCATAATGAAGTTAGGAAAAAGAAAAAAAGAAAAATGTTATCAGATGTGGTGATGTATTTTCTGTTGTTATTTTTCCAGTGGTGAACTCTTTATCATGTGGCGATGTAATGGCAGCAAAAAGGCATTGAGGATGGAGCGCAAGGAAACTATAATGATATTCTTTGTGTGCAGTTTACATCAGTTGCATTCACAAGCAAGGCAATTGTGTGAGAGTGGTGCACTGCCCTGAACACTGGCAAAATATTGGACCCATGGAAGGTATGCTGATTGGACTGATGCTTTGGGTTATATCTCTGTGTGTGTGTGTGTGTGTGTGTGTGTGTGTGTGTGTGTCTGTGTCTGTGTCTGTGTGTGTGTCTGTGTGCAGATGAAAGTTTGTTGTGTTTAACTGTTAGGGTGAATGTTTCAAGTGATCTAGAGCATACCTCAATAACAATGACAATATCAGTGTTTAAGGGAGGTAATATACAAATTCTTTCAGTGTCTTGTTTATTTTTTGTGTCATGAGTTTTGTATACACAAGGGGGAATGAAAATATGCTGTCACTGTAAATCACATAATGAAATCTTTGTGCAAGCCTGTATAAACACACACACACACACACACACACACACACACACACACACACACACACACACAGTGGCACACACAGACTTACCCCTCCCCCCCCCCCCCCCACACACACACACACACACACACACACACACACACACACACAGTGGTGTGCACACAGAGACAGACAGACAACACACACACACACACACACACACACACACACATACACACATACACACACAAGGTAAGGTAAGGTAATGTTGCTTATAGCCCAGCTGACCACAAAGGGCCGTATCGGGCTGTCACCGTGCTGAAGTCAATTCACCAGTCATGAACACACACACACACACACACACACACACACACACAAGAAATTTATTTCAGTGCTCAAAAAATACCTATTACAAAAATTACAAAGTATTGACTGTAAAGCCTATAAACTAGCTCTTGCCTTCCGAGTCATGCGTCAAACAAAGAAACATACAGAGCAGCTGGAATCTTACCGCTTGATAATTATCGTGAACTTGCTACTTCAAAATTTGTGTTGAGAGCAAGTACAAGTGACAATTTCATTGGGGAAGAATTGAAACTAAGAACTGAGTGTGATTTTCCTAAAAGGGCAAACAATATATCGTCGCTAATGAAATAGCAACATATACCTCTAATTTAATTGAAAGTTCAGGAATAAGCATCAAAGACATGTCAGTAAGACCATCATTCGCGCCTATACCACCATGGGAAACATTAAAACCGTCATATGATATCAGCTATTCTAAATTGAGAAAAGAAGAAAATATAAATGTTATGAATTCAATTGCAAAAACACGTATCTATGAAAAATATCAAAATCATCTTCAGGTTTTTACAGACGGCTCTGTACTTGACAATGATAATGTTGGTGCGGCCTTTGTCATACCGGCACTGAAAATTGAAAAATGTTTCTACATCGGCAAAAAACTGTCAATTTTTACAGCCGAATTGACAGCCATCATGCTAGCTTTAGAATTCTTGGTGAACTTTCCAATGACAGTATTTAAAACTGTGATACTGGTGGATTCTAAATCGGTTTTATGTTCACTGAACTCCTTCAGTACCGATACACGGCCTGACCTTGTGTACGAAATTCATTATTTATTACATTGCTTGTCGACTAAAGGCACAGTCATTGAGTTTTGTTGGGTGCCTTCACACTGTAACATAAATGGAAACGAAATGGCCGACAGAGCTGCTAAAAGAGGCGCAAAAGGTTTAGAGAAGGCTGTAGGCATGACACTTCCTTTGTCACTACATGAAAATTACAGGCTGCTAGAAACAACAGCATGGAAAAAAATTAGCAGACGTTCTGATGAAAAGACTCTAACACAAAATACAGCTGCAGTTCCATTGGAAATTGTATCAAGAAAGTTGTCAAATGCACCGTTATATTATTCTAGACTTGTCACTTCCCTTTTTTTCCGCCTAAAAATTAACGCTTTAAAAACAAAATTCTCCAAAAATGTATATTGCCTGTGTGGTGCACAAATCACAGTTAATCACATTTTGTTTCATTGTAAAAGTCTCCGAGGTTTTCTACCTGATTCAGTCACAGCAAGGAATATTTCGGAAGAAAACATACAAGATTTATTATATGACACAAAGGTTTTACTACAAATTGCTGAATCCCTAATTCACACCCCCATCAGGTCATTCCTGTAGACTTTTTTTTTTTTTCTTATTCCAATGTAAGTTAGTGGTGTGTGACACATCCACCCACCCACGTTTCTGTATTTTGCATTTTGTTTGTTATATGTATCTTTAACATTTCCTCTTTACTGTTAATGCAGTGTTCACAGTTTTCATTACCTCACACATTTACACTCTCACACACTCACAGACAGAATGCACTCACTCACGCACACTTTGGTCTAATATCACTTGTGGTGAAAAGACATAAAAACAAAGAACGAAACACATTGTGAACAACCAGTGAAGTAGTAGGTGATGTATGACTAGATTTGTACCATATTATAAGCACTCATCATTTATCAATACAAAAAATCATTTGCTAAGCAACACCACAACTACAAACAGTTCCTATTTTACAGGCCCCTCTCCAGGAAGACTGCAGGAACTTCGGCAGGAGTCTAGAGCCAACACTGCAGCTATCTCTGAAAAATGCCAGGAGAGGTTTCATAAACAGGGGGTACTGTCACAAGCATACTCTTTTTCTGGGTGTTAGTACATGTGCTCTTAGGGGTGATTGTGCTTAACTCTAGTACGATCTTTTTATTTAAAAAAAAAAAAGAAAAAAAATGCCAGATAACTGTCCTGTGGTGATTATGATTTTTTCCTAATTGGGGTATTTTGTGCAGTGTGTGTGTGTATTAGTGTGTGTTAGTGTGTGTGTGTGTGTGTGTGTGTGTGTGTGTGTGTGTGTGTGTGTGTGTGTGTGTGTGTGTGTGCGTGCGTGCATGCGTGTGTGTGTGTATTAGTGTACGTGTGTGCATGTGTGTGTGCGTGCCTGTATGTCAGTTTAACTGTTTTCACTGGAAGTAATGTTAGACAATCGGAAAGAAAAGAAAACATATGTAAATTATCCTACAATTGATAGGAAGGTTTTTTTTACACCTATTCTGCAGATTGATTTGTGGGAAACTGTCGCATAAAGAATGAAACTAATGTAACAGAAATGGTGGGGAACTGATCGTAAATACAAAGGTCTTGGATGTTACACAAAAATTTACTTTAAAAGAAAAAATTAATTGACGTGAATTTTATCTGAGGTAGATCACAAATGAACTGGAATCTAAAAGATTCAGTGAATATTTTCAGTGGATAATGACACACTGGCTGGAAACTGATCTTTAATGTTTTACGAACTAACTCCATCACTTCTGAGTTGTGTGAACAAGCAAGTAGTTTAGATTAGTTTCCTTGCAGGGGGCCGGAATAGCTCAGTTGGTAGAGTGCCGGACTCATGATCCTGGGGTCGCGGGTTTGAATTTCGGTACAGGGGGATTTTTCCCTCGGAGTTAACATTGGTTCCGACTCCATTCCCCATACAGTTCTTCGAATGAGACTATAAACCGAGGTTCCGTGTGTGAACGCACGCACAATATCTTGCACACATGTAAAATCCCATCACCAACTTTCGGAAGAGAAGGCCAGTTTGGCGTTGGTATGGATGACACGTTACACATAGCATGCACCTTCCCCGAAGATGGAGTATGGCTACCTTAATGGCAGGATAAAAAAACGGTCATATGCACAAAACTCCACTGCCTGTCTATACAGGCAGTGTCCTCAGGAGTATTAGCCTGTGTACGTAGAAAGAAAGAAAGAAAGAAAGTTTCCTTGCTACATGTTCACCATTTCTTTTTTTTAATTCTTCAGAAAAGCGTTGAAGAAAATCTATAAATCTAAAATGTAGTATGTCTGGAAGGCATAACAGATAAAGTTTTGAAGGATGTTTAATTAGTACCATACATTTTTTTTTTTTTTTTTTTTTTTTTTTTTACTCAACACAGGTATGTTGTCTATTTGGAGCGTTATGCAACACATCAGACCATATGTGTGCAGTGTTTGTGAGTTTATGTGTGCAATGTACTTTCCTGCCCAATAAAGTGGGTTTCCTTACCAGTCAAATACCCACAATGTGGCTGTTTGTAAAGCCATTATTTTTGTAAATCCAGTTTGATTTTGCATAGATCTCAGCATATTCTTAATGTCCGAAAATCTTAAGATAATCAAGACCATCTAAAAAAATTCTTTTTTAAAATGAAATCGGCATCACAAAAGTAGGTTTCAGATAGTCTGAGTTTTTTTTAAATGTCGAAAAAAAAGTTATCATAGAGTACTTGGTTTTGCTTAAATGTGGAATTTAGGGTCAGAATGGTGAATTTAAACTTTGAATTCTTTCCGTAAATCAGAACATTCCTAAAAATGCAAATAAAAAGTCAGTGGACTTAGTCCAGGAGTTTCGTACTGTGTGTGTATGTGTATGTGTCTGTGTGGGGAAGTGTGGGAGTATGTGCGTGTGTGTGTGTGTGTGTGTGTGTGTGGTGTGTGTGTGTGTTTGATTGTTGTTGTGGAGTATCCCAAACACTTTTTATCAGGAAGAAAAACCTCATGAGTGTTTATATCCAGGGTCTATATTTTATTTTGCATATCATTTTCTATAAATGAAAAGGTGCTCTTAAGATTAAGTAACGCTTCAGACCTGTTTACCCATACAATTTTGCACATGTTTGGTGAAAAATATGATAAATGCAACAAATTACACCCAAAAAAAAAGTAAAAAAAGAACAAAAATCTGGAAACAAAGTTCTTGAAAAGTCATTGCACTTGTGGATTTAAGCCATGGTTTTTGTATTGGTGAGCTAGTTTTGGATACTTTGACCAAAGAGTAAGCACTCTTGCTGATTCTGATCTGCAATATCGAGTGGCTGTGTGTGCTTCTTCAACAACATGGAGTTATGTAGGAACAACAGAGGCAGCTACAGGCTCTGAAATAGTTTTAAAAAAAAAAAAGAAAAAAAAAGATTGAGATGGCAAGAATCAACGATAATGTATGCAAATGAATCAGGTCAGTTTTATGTCAGTTGCTACAATATCAGGTTTCATTTTAGGAACTGCCCGCTGCTGGGTGATGACATATGAAAATAAATGCCCATCCCCACCTCCCTCTCCCCAGTTCCGTCTTCCACACTCACAAAAAAATATTGGATGATGAAACCCCACTTTTAGAAAAAAAAATGGGAGATTTGTACACACTGTTTGTAGAAAATACACTTTTTATAAATAGAAAATACACTTTTAAAAAAAAGTACACAAGTAGCAGCTTTTAGGGCAAATAGGTCTGAACTTATCAAATCAAGTAATCTTTATCAAGATGCTTAAGATGATTGCAAGAAACTGTTACAGTTGTCTTATACACGTAATACAGAAGCAATGATTATTTTCTGCTGTTTTAAGTTCTGCTTACATGTGCAGTGGTAACAAGTTGATTAAATGTTGCTCTGTGTGTGTGTGTGAGTGTGTGTGTGTGTGTGTGTGTGTGTGTGTGTGTGTGTGTTGGAAGGGAGGGGTAGGGTGTGGCAGTTGAGAGGTGTCAGGGATGGGTAGGTGGGAGGAGTTAAGGTCTGGAAAAGAAAGGCGGACTGATCAGACAACTTTGATAAAAGCATGCTCTGGGACATGTGACAACATTTGTGTAGATGTTGGAAGAGATGGGGCTTGGGAGGTGGAAATGAGTGGGGGAGGGGAGCATGTTGTGGTTTTCAAACGACATATATCATGGCCCTACCTATCCCTGGATATACCCAGCTCCACTCTGGATTCCATCCCATCCATTGGTCCATCAACAGCTGAAAATGATAAATCAGGGTACGATTAAAGCTGTCATTGATGCGTTTAAAGAGAGAAGTGTTTCCGCTCCAAGGGACATGTTGGTCACAAACCACTGTAGAAGAGTTTTTTTTTGTTTTAACCGTACAACGTACGTTGAAGATTATGGGAATAAAACATTCTGCTCTCAAGTCACCCGTCAATTGTTCTCCCAGCTCCCCGTATTCACAAGGTGTGACAGGGCTGAAGCAGTTTTAACATAAGAGATGTTGACAAGGGATATGCTTGAGTAAGCAGAGGAAAGAAGCTTGAATTCTTCTTCTGTTCACACCAGGGGAAGTTTTGTAGTTGTGTACGGTACTCTCTCTCTCATGTTGCAGTCTCAATGTAAAAGGATTGAAGCCGTGTGTGTGTGTGTGTGTGTGTGTGTGTGTGTGTGTGTGTAGGAGAGAGAGAGAGAGAGAGAGAGAGAGAGAGAGAGCTCACACATGGGCTTGTGTTTCTGTGTGTGTGTGTGTTCATGTGTTTATATGAGAGTGTGTATTCATCATGCAAATGCCTGTGCACTCTTTCTTTTACTGACCCATGTTTGACTGATGTATCTGAGCAAAATTAAGTTTGTGATCACCCTGCTCCAGTTGCATTCTTATACGCATACAGTATGTGTTTGTGTCGTCAGTAACATGCTTTACCATTGCTGTTTTCCTTGAGGTTATTACTATTGTAGTGTCTGTGTAAACATATTTATTACATTTAGGATTACTGTTGTAGTGTCTGTGTAAACATATTTATTACATTTAGGATTACTATTGTAGTGTCTGTGTAAACATATTTATTACATTTAGGATTACTGTTGTAGTGTCTGTGTAAACATATTTATTACATTTAGGATGGTATTGCAGACATTGACAAATATGTTTTTAAGATACCATCACCAGAATGACAGAGCAACATATGGAGAAAAAGAGAAGAGAAAAATATTTGTTGTTCGTGTCAAACTGCATGTGATAATGGTACGAAGAGTGATAAAAAAAAAGAGAGAAAGAACAACTTGTAACTAAATCTTAAATAAATGTTAGCGAACCGCCCAGAGAAACGTGGACAAACGAGTCACAAGACAAAACACTATTTAACTTTTAACTATTTCAGCATTATCAATGTGCATTTCTATGTGTATTCCTTGAGCTGATTTTTGGCCGTTTCAGAAAGACAATTTAGGGTAGCCGGCTAGAAGAGGATGCATGGCTGGAAAGATCCACTTTCTTGTAACCACAATGACATGGCAATATTTCTATTGTTGGTCAGTGTTCTCTGAACTGTTAAGGTAGTAGTGGACTGTATTCAACTGTCCACTACTACGAACTTTGTCAAATCTCTATAAATACCTGTCTGTCCAATCAGTTCTTCCCAACAGTTTTCAAAATGGTTTGCATCCATGTATGTGCACATGTTCAGGCCTGGGGAAAAATTCCATCTTGTTTGAATTAAGGGGTGCCAGTTTTCAGACTAAGCCAGAAATCTGGAATTTAAAAAAAAAGAAGGAAAATTGCCTTAGAGTGGAGTCGCTAACTGGTTGGTAAACTGGTTTTAACATACGTAAATTGGAAAACTAATGGACTGGTGAGCAGCAAAAAGTGATCCCCATTCGAACTGGTCAAAATCTGATTTTGTTATCATCAGATCTGCCTTTCCTTTTATAGCAATTTCTGCTCTGTGGTCTGCAGTTTGGCAGATACGATTTTTCTGCGCTCGAGTAAAGTGTGAAAAACAAGAAGTGGCTTTGGCTTGATTAATGTAATGATGAACAAATCAAGAACAAGTCTGCATTAAGAAGATTGCACACATTGTCATTTGGGTCCCCATCCTCATCCCCACCCTGCCTTTCGTAAGTATTTTGAAGACGGACACCCACTGGCCCACCTGCCTCCCCTTCCCCATACCTTTTTCTCCCTCCCTACTGCCCCCACTTATACTTTCTGACCCGGAGAATTTTAAAAATCAGTTTTCAAGCTTAGGAATTTGTAAGAACCAGTTTTAATTCATCTTCGTTCCAGATCACTTAAGTCTTGCGGTGCCCTATGAAGCTCCTGGTCATATCACAGGCTCCAGTATTATTGAAAGCTAGACCTGTCAAAGTGATTTCATTGATAATCTGCCTGACTTTGGTAGTATCAACATACATGGTGCATGTTTAATGATTTACCTTTGGATTACACATGTTGGATTTGATTTTTATTTGTTTATTCTTCTTCGCCTGCAAGGTTGGAGATGTTTTATTACACAATACAGCCCACATTATATAAGTGGACGTTCAGGTCAGAGAACTGTTCCAACAACAAAGCGGGATCCGTATTCTGAACACATGCATGCTTGTTCCTGATGGTGCAGGTGCCTGTCGAGTTTGTGGAACTGACTGGCAAGGAACCCTGGGAAGCAATCTGCAATGAAGCCAAAAAGTGTGGTGCTTCTCTTATCGTCCTTGGAACTCGAGGCCAGGGTACATTCCGGCGAACTGTCCTGGGCTCTGTGTCAGACTCCGTGTTGCATCACGCTGAATGCCCGGTGCTTGTGTGTCGTCGCAAAGAGGCCCAGCACAGAGCAGCAGCAGCAGCAGCGTTGAACGGTCAGAATGTTTATCACTGAGGTGGAAGAAACAAGCAGATCTGTATTTCGTTATTTTCTTTTCTTCATTACTCTTCCTACCATTCGCTTGCGTAGGATTATTATCCAGATTGTTACCTTTGTTTTACTCATCAGTTGTGTTAGTGCTCATAGTTGATGTGATTGTTGGAGGAAAAAAGAAGATACACATGCAGCAAATGTGAATTGTAGTGTAATTTTCTTTTTTAACTGTACAGATGTTACGATATTTATCACCATAGAATTATGATATTGTCTTTCGGTGTCTTATTTCTACTTGTATGCTGACCTCCTCTATGTAACTTGCTTGATAGTGTGCTCCTCTCTGTCTGTCTGTCTGTCTCTCTTTTTCTTACCTGCACACGCTCTTGAACCATCACTCTGACTTTTGTGGTAATTTGCTTCATCATCCCTCTGTCTATTCACTCAGCATTCATTGAAATATGACCAACACAAATGTCAACATTTGAGATTGATATAAAGATGTCACATTATTTCATTTCGTTTCAGTTCAATTAATATTTGTTATGGTCTAGTTGACCACATGATATACCAAGGTTGAAAATCCAGCTTGAGTATAAGCATGCTTATATCACCCATAATAACATGGTCAGCAAAAATATTTCTTAAGATTGTTTTCATATGTGAAATATGACAAAACAGCGTTCTGACTCTGAAATTTATAAAATTATTCTAATCATGAGCACAAACACTTAAAACAGAAACATAATGACAGCATATGTTTGTCACAGTTACTTTGAAGTGGAAAGAATGAAAGCACGACTGTTGCGTCTGACTGCATTGAAGCAGATTGATAATCAAATAAAGCATGACTGGCACACTGATGTCAGATAGAAACTGGGAACATTAGAATTACCAGGTGCAAGTGCTGCATTTTGGTGGGGGACTTTTGAGGGGGTGTGGACAATCAAAATAAGCTATGTCCTATATTCAGATGATGATGTCCTGTATTTGAGTGACCTGATCTTCTGAACACATTGATTTTTCTGATGATCAAGATACTTTATTGGGGGGGGGGGGGGGGGGGGGGGGGGGGGGGGGGCGAGTCCTGATTCTATCACATTCTTTATAACTGACTATGTAAAGTCTTGATTTTTTGCTCGAACAATTCCATTTTCAATTGTACCTGCAACTCTTTAAAAAAAAAAAAAGAGCAAAACTAAATTCTTGCCATTTATAAAAGCATATGAGACACTTGACAGGGTCTCATGATGGTTGACGTCCATGAATCAAAATTAAAAGAAAACACCCTTACAGGTGTTTGGATGTGAAAGCTTAGGCTGGTTGCGAACAAAGATGGCACCTGAAAGAAAGTATAAACCTGTCTTATAATTATTTCTGATCTGGCTGTCAGACAGACACAGAGACTGAGATTCCCTGAATTGGTTTATTTTATGTGTAGCTGAAACGATATCCTGTCAGAATCATCACATGGTGAACAACTGTAATGCGATACATCTTACACCTTCGTGACATTCGGTTTGTCAGAATCATCCTGTCTTTAACCAGTGTAGTTGCAGTAAATATTAGACTTTCTTAACATTCTATTATAACAATTAAATCAGGTAAACAGACATTTGAAAAAAAAAAAATCATTTCTTGAGACCAGTGTGTTTCTTTAACCTGATTACAAATGATTTACGTTGCATTACAAGATACAAATGCCTTTCCTTTATGCATCTGTGTTCAGTCTGCTTGTTGATTTTTTTTTTTTTTTTTACACCTGCACACGTGTTCCTTTTATCTCAACGTGCCCTGTACAAGTTACAGCACATAGTGACAGTTATGTCAATAATTGTGCCAGTGCTTATAGATCTTTTCGCTGGGCTATAAGCAACATTACTTATCTTATAGATCTTTTGTTTGTTTAAAGCAGAATACGTGCACATGTTGATGAGATTATTAAAAAGATCATTAACCTGTCTCTACTACTGTTGAACTGGAAAGCATTTTAAGTTTTTGTTGTTGCTGGATTTTTTTTTTCAGTGTCATGCTATTCTCTTTTGTTAAAATTTTTATCTGTGTGTGTATGTGTTCTAACTGGTTTATCAGAATTTTTTTTTTTTTTTTTTTCAAATAAATGGTTTACTTCCTGGAAGCAGTATTAGTGATTAGAGAGCCTATGTTACGAAGATCACCCAAAAAAATTTTTTTTTTATGTTTATGGAAATTTTGGTTAGTTTAGGTTTTTTGTTTGTTTGTAGGTGAGCAGATTTTTATGAAGATCATACAAGACTATTTCAGCTTTATTTTATTTTTTTTTTACATAATGACTCAAAAATGTGTGTTAATATTAGGATAATTTAATATTTTCCTATATCAAGACACTGTTACTTAAATAATTGTTAAGCAGAATCTCAAGTACCAAGAACATGTAATAATTTTTAAGCAGAATCTCAAGTACTGGAACTGGAACATTTCAATATTGCTCATTTAATGTTGATACATGGAATTATATATCATTTGCACCCGTTAGCCAGAATATAGCAATATCATTTAATTTTATTGTGACTTTAAAGTGTATGCTCTATCTTTATTGATTTACCTGTGTATTTTGCTTCAAGGAAGCAGTGTAATTTGCATCTGCAAGATCAAATAGAAGAGAAATGCTGACAATTTTTTCCCTTTTCAGAAAGTCCAAATTCAGAATTCATGAATTTTACTAAAATGACATCGACCTGTGTGTGTTGCATACTTTTTTTTTTTACGTTATCTTTTAATGTAGTTGCCAACCAAATTTTCCAAAACTTCATGTAGTTTGAAAATTATTCCTGAATGTGATTGGAAAAAATGACTTGCAGATTTTTTTTTTCATAGAAGAGAGGTTTTTTTCCCTTTTTTTTTTTTAATTGGCTGATGGAATGTTGCCTCACAGAACCAGTATGATGTGCTGTGAATCCCAGCAGCAACTCCACGTAGTATTAGAATCCTGTTGAGCAGTACAAGCGGTGAGGAGGATGATTTTCAGTTAAAACCTGAACTCCTCTCTCACATCTTTCGGCTCCTGATTCGGGTCTGTAGAAGACGAGCAACTGTGCTTGTAATATGTTAAAAGAAACATTACCAAATCATAACAATCAGTTGTCATCGTAGTGAGAATGTGCTTCGAAAATACACATTTCTCAACACAAATCATATTGAGCACATTCTGAGAGAAGAGTGGTGATTTATGACTGCAGAAGAACAAGAGAGAAGAAAAAAAAAATTGCAGAGGCTAACACCATTAAGGATTGATCTTTTGTGGTGCTGGCTCAGCCTGTTGGACAGTCTCAAAAAGAAAATGAAAAAACAAAAAGAAAAGAAAAAAAGATAAATGCTCTCAATCAAATCAAAACGGTTATGAAAGGAACAAAATAACTTTATGCTATTGGAGTGCTGTGTCTACAAGCTGAAGAAACCAGGGAAAAAAAAAAGATAATTGAAAATATCAAAGAGCATATCATTTTACAGGTAGATTCTTACTCTTAATTTTGTAGTTCGTGATAGATTTAATCATTTATTCAGAGTGCATTTCACAAAGAAGTTTGTGTGTTTGAGCTAAGAAAAAGTTCTCTCTTTTTTTTTCTTGTTGTGTTGATATTTTGTTGCATAAAGTGTGACCAGTATGCTCGCATTTACAAAAAAAAGCACAAACGACAACAACAATACCAACTCCTTTGCTTATGTTTTATCTGTTCCTGGTCCAATTTGCTCATATACGGTCACATGACTTTTGGGCCTGTCCAAGGTGTATTCCACATTCTTGAAATTTTCAACTCACCAATAAAAACATATTTTTAGTTTGATTTTCCTTTTTCTTGAGTATTTGTTCTTCTGACACCTGTGTATGATTTCCGTCCTGCTCTCTCTCTCTCTCTCTCTCTCTCACACTGACACACACACATTCTTTCTCTCTCTCACCTCTCACACACATCCACCCCAACCGCATCCTGTACACACTTCCCACACACACACACACACACACACACTCACACACATTAATGCACAGACACAGATACACACACACAAAATCTTGTACACATACCACCTTCTGAAGAGAAAAGAAGGAATGGATGACACAAAAATCGCATGCACACGGATGTCGTGTTTAGAGATCCTGCTCGTAGGTCGATTGTGGCCTCCTTAATGGTGGAATAAATAAGAAGAAGAAAAAAAGAGAACCACAGAGTTCTAGCTGATGAATGAGAAAAGAAAGACCGTGTGTGTGCGTGGGTTGGTGGGTGTGACTGTGATCTGGTTGTGTTTGGTCGAGTCATGTAATTTTTTTTGTTAGACAAGTGATTTCAGACTCTAGACAGGTCATACTTGCATTTGATAATTGCTGCAGTCCTACCACCACCACCACATGCCCAACTTCTCTTTCTCTCCCCCCCACCCGTCCTCTCTCTATCTTCTATGTGTGTCTAAAACGTATGTGCCATTACTCTCATGTCCAAGGCTGTACTCTCCTGGGTTATAATATAGTTCGTGGCATTCAGTTAATGGGCTCGGCCAAGGTGTCCCCTTGCCGAAATACCCGTGCAATACCTAAAATGGCTTTCTCAAGCTGAGCAAGTTCACAAAACACCACACTCGAATAGACCCTACACAAAATAATGTTCTTAAATTTTAATGATTCAAAATACACCAGAACAGGTTATAAAGACAAAACATTTTGTTTTTAATCTACAGCTTCAATTAGTAATGTTTGTTGACTTCAACACACAGACTCAAACATCTCTAGTCTCATTTTGTGCAGCTTCTCTGAATCTGCATCACATTGCTAACATATCGACCTATTGGGTAACACTAACAGTGAAGCACAACTCCAGAACGTACCATGTAATGGACTGAAGAAAGCAACAGTTAAAGCGTATAACGGATGGAAGTCGGCTCAGGGAAAAGCCAAACCTCGATAAACAGTCCAGACATTTTTCAGCAGTCAGCATGACGCGGAATGGACAGACACTGAATTAAGTCAACGAGAAGCCTATGTGTTCCAGAATAAGTTCGTCATATAGATTTTCATCATCTCAAACATAGGATTCGAGACAAGTGGCGATATATCCTTGACATGACTTATTCAGCCATGGCCTAGTTAATTTGATGCTCACTAACAAGTAGAACGTAGAACCGAAACTTTCTGACTTGTACAGCACCTTGACGCCCAAATTAATTGCTGTAGTGACGCACGGTTTCTGCGCACATAGGCGAGCACAGCGGAAGTGCACCTCGAGTGAGAAGTGGTCACTGACACTCAGGTAAACAAGCAGACGAACTCCAGCAGTGCGACGCTAGGCCTTGGAGAGAGCGGACTAGCTAACTTGTAGTTAGCTAGAGAGCTACGTCGTACTACAGTGACAGTAACACTAGTGACAGACCACTGCTAGGGCCTCCAGTTAACAGGAGACAGTTTAGCCCTAGCACTGCGACAGTACAGCCGTAGACGGTTACAACGGCTAGGACGGCTTTGACAGTTTCACTGCTGGCCACTGACAGAAAGGCAGTGACTGTGTGTGACAGACGTTACTTGGTAGTTCATGCCAGTGAAGAGCAGGGGTAAGAATCCTGACGAAACCCCCATGCCAGAGTCTGGACTGACCAGGTAAGGTAGAGCATGTGTGTGTGAGTGCAAAAGCGCTAGGTATATAAACGAACTTCTCTAGAGTGTAGGGAAAACACTTCATTGGTGTCAGGAGTAGGATATACTTAGAACTTTGAATTAGTACAACCCTAGCTGTAAGTTGACAACAAACAGAAGTTGTTAATAGCGTTGGGTGTTGGTTGTATTGTGCACAGACCTGGTGCTAATTGTACTCAACACTAGCACTTACCAGCTGCTCCATTAGTAAAAGGGGGAAAGATTTATTCAGTAGACCATAGTGCTGAATGTAACAGCCTCTGGATTGAGCAGTGCAGCTTGTGTGTTCAGGGAAAAGGAAGGGGAAATTAACATTATCCATGATGATGTCCATTCCTTGTGGCAAACCCAGTGACGACCTGCTCGAACTGATTTCGGAATGCAGCAGGGAGCCATGAGGGATTTAATAGAGCCCCAAAATGGCCAGCGCCTGGGGAGGGGGGGGGGGGGGGGAGAGAAAAGAAAGTACTCCCTTACCCACATGGGATGGGCAGCAGTCCATGGATGATTTTTGGTCCTCTCTTCACTCGGGGGGCAAGCAAAAGCTTAAGTCAAGTTGCTGAACCCAGTGATGCCAGTTCCTTGCTTGCCGAGCTGCCACCAGTTCCGACTCATCCACCAAAATTTGTGGACAAGCTGGTTGAGTTGGAAGTGGGCTGTCCTGGGTCTGCTGAAAAATTGGAACCCTCATCCCTCCAAAATGGTGAGAAAGCAATTACCAGAAAGGAGCGAGTCTTTTAGACTTACTCAGATCGAGGACATGGGCAGTCACAGAGGTCTACGTCTTCAAGGTCGGCCTCAAGCAGACAGCGTTGCCACAGATTTGGGTCAGAGTCTCTGATGTGGGAACACAAGCAGAGTCTGAAGCAGTTGAATCCTGAAGCAAGATCACAGGGACGACAGCACAGACACCATGGTGGGGACTTTAGACCCAAAGATTCCAGGCACTTTTTCCCATACTCAAGTAGATCCAGGTCACCAGCACCGACTGACCACAGGCGTCGAGATTTTTCTGGAGATCGTGACCAAGATCATGGAGATGGGGAGGGGCACCTGTATAGTGGCAGGAGGCGTGACGGACGAACACGGGCCCGGTCGAGCTCTCCGCTGCCCTCGAGAGTAACTTGGAGCAGGCACCAAAGAAGTAGGTCACACAGAAACAGGTTTTACTGCCATGACCACCATGACTGCGCCGAGAGTGAGTCAGAATTGTATTCTGACTCCTCAGACAGCAGCAGGGAAAACAGTCCTGATGGGCATCCCCATTCTGGACCAAGAGGGAACCCCCGGAAGTTGCCCCCAAATCTACAGTATGACGGGAACGCAAACTGGCTGTCATTGAAGTACAGGTTCGACAGCTATAGAACAGCCCTCAACTGGTCAGAAATGGAGAGTCGGGATTACCTGGGATGGTGTCTGGAAGGAAAAGCCCTAGACTTCTTCATTATTGCAACCAAGCTGGGCAGTCAGTGTTCATATCGCCAAATGATGAAGTTGGAAGCACGCTTCGGGGCCAGAGAGCTGACTGAAACAGCCAAGCTCAAGTTCCAGCAAGCCGGCCAAAACCCAGGGGAGTCCTATGAGGACTGGGCAGACAGGGTCACAGTGCTTGCTGATTCAGCCTTCAGAGACCTGCCAGAAAGTTATGTACAGGGTGAGGCGATCAGCAGATTTTGCATTGGTAATCTGGACAGGGAGGCAGGGAAATATGCCTATCTGGAGAGACCCAGAACCATGGAAGAAGCCATCCATAAAGTAAAGTGGTACCAGCACATCTCCCTGGTCATGGATGAGGCACAGAGGAAAGTTCAGGAGGAGCCACAGGTCAGATCTGGTTTTTCCAGGCAGGATCTGGACAGCTGCATTAAGCAGATCCTGGAAAAGTTGACCCCTCGTCTGCAGCTTCTAGCTAAAGGAAGTGGAAAGCAAGCTCCTGACAGCCCAGATTCAAATATCAAGTGCTTCTACTGCAAGCAGGTTGGGCACAGGAAAAAAGACTGCAGGCGCTACCAGAGGTGGCTGCAGAACCAGTCTAGCAAAGGAGAGGGAAGGAAGGAAAAGGATCCTAGCTCTCCAGTCAAGGCTGCAGTTCCTGCATGCTCTGTCAATGCAGTAAGGACCATATCCCATGGCAGGGTTTGCAAGGTGCAACCTTCGGTATGGTCCAAGGCAGTGGGAGCTACCGGCAATACTCTGCCACATATGCCTAGTGCTTCACCGCTGAAAGGACCCAACCAGCCTCTGGCAGACAGCACTCCCTGCAAGAATTCGAAGGAACCATCTCAAGCAGGGCCTGAGGTTATTCGAATTGCTAGGGTCAGGGCTGGTTCTAAGGCGAAAGTGACCTTGAGGGAGAACAGAACAAGATGCCAGAATGATTCAAGTACAGCTGGCAAATCAAGTTGCTCAGGACCACCACGTGGGAAAGTTTCAGCCAGGGTTACTCAGGACAGTAGGAGTATTGGGCAGTCTAGCCAGCATCAGGAGGGTGCCAAGACAGGCCTTACAGGAAGGAGCAGGGAATCTTCTGACAAAGGGCTAGCAGCAGGGAAAAGATGCACAGACTCAAGCCCTACTGCTGAGATCCAGGATGCCAGAACTTCTCACAGGGACATGTCTGTACATCGCCACAGATCCAGGAAGGCAAAGGAGGCCGGTTCCACATGCCAGGAAACCCAAAAGAGGGGCAAGAAGTGTTTGATTCCTGGGTGTGGGGAGGCTAACAAGTATCCTAAAGCTCATGCCTTCATTCACCATCTGCCCGGTATATTTGATGAAAGGCTGCCACCTTCATCAAAGGTTGTTTTGCAGGGTCAGACACAGGCACTTGAGCAGGCAATGGCATGGCTACTGGGGCCATGTGGAAACTGGGAAAAGCTGGTAGACTTCATCAGCAGGCAGTACTGCACCAGCTTGAGTACTACAGTCTTCACCAACTGCCAGGAGGAGGCCATGAAGGCTTTTAGCCAGCATGTGGGAGAGCCAGTTCCAGAAACATTTCATCTGAAGTCTGTGCCAGCTCTCATTCACTGGAAGGCACTATTGGTGTTGATGGCCTGTATGAGCCCAGAGAGGCAGAGCTGCCAGCAGAGGAAATATCCAGCACCAGTGGATATAGAATCCCCTGAGCCTTCTGCTTGCTGTCAGGGTGCCTAAGAGAGAGACTGATGGTATGCTGAGGGGCGTGCAGAGCATTGTGGCAGGCCATGGATTGGTTTGTCGCATCACTGGATGGCTGGAGGTGATTGGTCCAGTTTCCCGAATGCAGTGTTTTCTGTCTGCCCTCGGTGACGTACGCATCTAGGATGGGCAGAGGGAAGCGATGGTCACTTTTTGGCCAGTATAATGGGGGGGGGGGGGGGGAGGGGGGGGGGGGGGCGCTGATTCAGGGTAACTTCCAATGTGCCTGGCTGGGGCGGCAGCCATCCTGGTTCATTGGAAGTTGGCGTCTGCTGACCTTCCGAGGGGCTGAAATTGTTGAGCCTTTCCGGATGTAGTTGCAAACGCTCACTGATCGACCGGATGTGGCCACTGTGCCTTCCCCCGGTCTCTCTGTCTGTTGACCGATGGGCTGAACTTGTGGAGCCATGTTGGACGAGGTCGCAGACGGGCAATGGATCAGTTTCCATGGGTGTGTTGGCTCGCAGTGCTTTCCGCGTCTCCGGCTGCTAAACACTCTCTCAGAGGACCTGCAAATCAACACTAAACAGACATGGGCTCAAGCGAGGTGAAGAGCTCCCTTCCTCACTGCAACCCCTGGACAAAAAGCTTTCATCATAAAGTCGGGGGGGGGGGGGGGGGGGGAGTGTAGTGACGCACGGTTTCTGCGCACATAGGCGAGCTCAGCGGAAGTGCACCTCGATTGAGAAGTGGTCACTGACACTCAGGTAAACAAGCAGACGAACTCCGTCAGTGCGACGCTAGGCCTTGAAGAGAGCGGACTAGCTAACTTGTAGTTAGCTAGGGAGTTGACACTCAGCCTTGAGGAGAGCGGACTAGCTAACTTGTAGTTAGCTAGAGAGCTACGTCGTACTACAGTGACAGTAACACTAGTGACAGACCACTGCTAGGGCCTCCAGTTAATAGGAGACAGTTTAGCCCTAGCACTGTGACAGTACAGTCGTAGACGGTTACAACGGCTAGGACGCCCTTGACAGTTTCACTGCTGGACACTGACAGAAAGACAGTGACTGTGTGTGACAGACGTTACTTGGTAGTTCATGCCAGTGAAGAGCAGGGGTAAGAATCCTGACGAAACCCCCAAGCCAGAGTCTGGACTGACCAGGTAAGGTAGCGCATGTGTGTGTGAGTGCAAAAGTGCTAGGTATATAAGCGAACTTCTCTAGAGTGTAGGGAAAACACTTCATTGCCGAGTGCCACCATTGCAGCTAAGTGCATTCAGGCTGCCGGAGACGCCTTCGTCAGGTGATATGGATAACCAATTGAAGAGACAGGCAAGGGAGAGGGGGTAGGTGTGTGGAGGTCGTGGATCGGAGATTTTCTAACACCTCTCGCTCTAATACAACAAGCACTCCAGCACATTGCGGTGCGATGCGAAAATGCCTGACTTTCGTCGGCTGAAAGATGGAATTCACAAACTAAGTGCCAGGGAGGATAAAAGAATAAAATAATAAATAGAACCTTTACATTTATAGAAAAGGACACTTTTTTTTACAATTATATAAGACACTAGTTAGACCTGTTCTCGAATATGGAAATCTGTATGGTATCCAATGAAAAGAGACATCAGAAGCTCTAGAACAGGTTCAAAGAAGAGCAACAAAGATGATCCATAATATAAAGGATTACTCATACCAGGAAAGATTAAAATATCTACAACTTCCAACACGTAAAGCAAGAAGAATAAGAGGAGACTTGATTCAAACATATAAGATATTTAATGGTATTGATGTTGATAGGGCATGCTTTTTTTGTGCTCCACAGAAAAATACAAAAAGGAACAGTGAAGATAAGATATCTTAACAATATTCCAGAACTAATTTGAGAAAATTTACATTTACTAACAGAGTAACCAAACTTTGGAATGAACAACTAACACCAAACGTGCAGCTAGTATTAATGTATTTAAGAACTTCATAGATAAACATGAATTAATAACTAAAATAAAATATGAATTCGATCGATAATTAGACTGAGCTAGCCTATGACTAGACCGACAGACATTTAATTATATTATATATATATATATATATATATATATATATATACACATACACAGAAGAGGCGTATAAAGCCTAAATAGGCTAAGTTGTTTTGATACAATGCCCCAAATCCTGATCCTGATCCTGAGGAGAGAGGTGGATGGGGAGGAGGAACGGTTATATAAAACTTTCACATGATTAAGCTCAGTCTGGCAAACGTCAGCCGAACAGGTTTATAAGACTCGCACTTCGACCAAACACATAAGACATATCACAGAGTGTCGATGGGAGAGCAAAACCTGAACGATCAGCGATCAAACAGTAAGCTTATGTACGCTAATTTGTACCTGTAGGCTTATCCACACATCACATGGAACATGTAAAAGTATTCGCGAGGTTCCAGAAGAGTTATGTTCATAATTGTAATCATAAGTAGTCGTTTACAATGCTACATATCAAAATACAAATAAATAAATAAATACACAAAATTAAGCAAGTCACGACTTATTAAACGCACAATGGCAAAGGCAGACAAGAGACGTATGGACAAATTTAGTGTCTTCTTCAATCGCCACAAATAAGAGACGTAAACAAAGCTCAAAGCAATACCTCCCACATGGCTGTTTTCAAGAGAATGACGGGAGAGAAATGAAACAACAGTGAATGAGTTACTTTAAATTGGTATTAAATAAGCGTTCCCTTGTGCTCCGTTTTGTATATTTATCAACACCCGCTGCGTCCTCTGTCTATTTACAGTCAATATTTATGTACGAAAAGGCGGAAGAGGGGAAGACGTCAGTGGGAGACTGTGTGTGTGTGTGTGTGTGTGTGTGTGTGTGTGTGTGTGCGTGCGCACGTGGCAGGCCAGACTCTACCCCCGTCTCGAGTAGGCCCTCGTCCAAAGTGGCTTAGTCCAGAATAGATCACCGAATAAACTGGCCGAGGCCAGAATTTACTCAGGTTATGTACTAGCTAGGCCAATTTAGACCTGGGAATGGTTTGGCCTAGGCCAGTTATTGTCGTTTAAGCCATTTTGAGCCCCCACTTTTTTGTTTTCTTTATTTCTCTCTTTTCTCTTTTTTTTTTTTATTTTTAATACAGTGATATTTGAAGGGTGTGAATATTGTCAAGAAATACAACCTTAGGAAATAGACCAGCTGAACTCCAAGCGAAACTAATTTTTCACATAATCAATGCATTTGTTGCTTGGATTAAATTACCGTCTGTACAAAAATTGTAAATAACGTGTCGAAAATTTTGGATACGGAAAATCGAGTATAGTCTAACTAATATCATGTTTGACCATGAAATTTGTTTCTCGAGACCTCAACTTGCTCTAATGTATTGTGATTGTTTTTGATTAACATATGCTTTGAACAATTCAAGGTAATGTAGAAATGTAAGAAAAAAAAACAAACATGAAAAATGAAAGAAGAAAAACAAAGAAAAGGGGGGTACTGAGGAAGGAAATCCCCACTTAAAGGTAAGAGAAAGGACAGAATGAATGGAAGAGAAAAAAGTAGGCCTACATTAACATTGCATGAGCTCGTACACACACCCACACCCACACAGCCACTTGCACGGCTGCACGCACAGGAGCACGCATGCACATATGCCTGCACGCGCGCGTGCGTTCACACACACACACACACACACACACACACACACACACATTCGCACAGTTGGATGACTTAAGTGTAGGCTTACACATGGGGTATATTCCGGCCAGGATGGGTATAACATGGCCTAAGCTGGTTTGAGCCCCGGGTGTTACTTTATACCTAGAGTATGAACTAGCCAGGAAGTAGTGTTCGGCCTGTTACACCGGCGACGACTGCTGTCAGAAGCGTCCAAGGCAAGCAGGTTACTGCGTGAGTAGGCTTAATTGGCATCAGATTTCGGCCTCCATCCTTGCCGAAGAAAGACGCTCTGCATGCATGTTGCAGAGCAAGTCAAAGTAGACGCCATCTTTGTTTACAAGGTCATAACTACTGATCCTAAAATAGTTCTTGTGTATGCTTTATCTTGAAGTCAAGATCATAAATTTACCCATGTGCCACATGCCAACCAGCTTAAATTCGATTGTTCTGTTTTTATTGTTTGTTTTGTTTTTGTTTTTATAGAATGAAAATAGCTTATAACTCTCTTCGATTCGACTATTTATGGGTAAACACAATCGAATCATATTCAATTTTTCTGTTTGTGTTGACAGAATGGAAATAACTTACAACAACTCTCTTTGACTTAGAGTATTTATGGACAGACACAACTGAATCAATTTGAGAAATGTCCTCTGTGCCTGAAAGTGGATTCCTCTTTCTTTCTTCTTCTTCAGCGTTCCAGTATCTGGTAGCGTGTGAACTCGTTTTACCCTGTTGGGATACTCACACTATACTCGAGAGTATAGTCAGTTCACTCCGACTTCGTTGAGTGCAGACATTTGTGGGAAGAGGTTGTGGGAAAAAGATAGATAAAAGATATGGTAGACAGAAAGGACAGTAGACGACAGTACAGCAAAGGAGACAGAGTTACTGAGAGCGAAAGGAAAAGGGGACGTTACTAGCACAGAATGTCCAGAAGGTGGGGGAACTATTTGTACAAAAGACCCCCGGTATCCCCACGGGGGTTCCTTTCTTTCATATGCCCATTGAGATGCATGCTAGGAGATTCCAAGCAGACAGATTAAAATGAAAGGAATGGTTCTGAAATCCTGCTGATAGGGTCACAGATGAGGACCGAAGCCTGAAATGTGACGTGAGTAGTTAAGATCTGTGTCCAGAGTTACAGATTAGGCCCAAACACATGGATCTGTTCTCTATTACACGTACTTTTTTCAGAAGCAGGTTAAGAGGAGATATAGTACTTTAAGGGTGACTGTCACAAGCTGGCTGGCTGAATACGTGTTTGCATGTGGGGATGAGACAATCTGGTAAGCAAAGGGAAAGAATAGAAACAGAAATATCACCAAATTACCTCCCACTCAAAAAACAGCAAGATATAAGTTAACACGAGCTTGACAGCACAGAATAGAAAGGACTTGTGCAGAGTCCCAGCGACTTATGTCCTGCTCCATCTCTGAGGCAGTCTCACGCGGCACAGGACCATCGCCACCCGAGCACGAAGAAGGCCGCCTGGTGGCCCTGAAGACAGCCTTTTGGTAGGGGGAATGAGACGAAGTACACCGACGCCCATCGTCGGTCGGCAAACAACCGAATGTGAGCTAAAGTTCACAAGGAACCAGAGCTCAGACAGCGACAGACGACGCCCCCCCCCCCCCCCCACCCCCTATGGAACTCGCCCACTACTGCCAGCGACAACAGCTGCCACAGAGTACGCAGTCCTCAAGTCTGCAAGTTCACCCTGTCCTTAAGGGCCTCCGGCCTCTAGATCGGATCACAACACGCATTTTGCGCCGAACATGTGAAGATAAGTGGTTGCTCGTTCTTCGTTTTCATGGCCCGAAATGTTGTTTGCTTTTGCCTGAAGAAGATCCAAACAGTCGAAATGGTGTTTTGTCCTGTAATCTGTTTATCTGTATCGTCTGGCGGAACTAACGCCCTCTCTTTAAAGATTTGTTTCATTTTCCGCCGGCAATCACCTCATTTTGAAACCAAGTAAACCGGAGTTCATATAGAACCAGAGCTGAGAGGACAACTGACAACAGCCCCCATCTGGAACCAGACACAATACTACTGCCAACAACTGCCACAAAAAAAAAGAAAAAAAAAAGAAAAAAAAGCGGACTTTGGTCTGTGAGTAGGCTTTTACCTTGTTCTCATTAGGCTAGAGATTCTGGCACAAATCTCAACCTTCGACTAAGAGGACAACTTCACAGAGACCCCACCCGGAGCCAGGCACAACACCACGGCCTACGACAACCACTACCACGAAAAATAAAGACACTGAGAATACCATGTCTTAAAAAGCCTCCGGCCAAAAGGACGTAAATCTAAGCATTCGACAACCATAGAACAACAGGGTCTCCAAACGTCGCTCACCTCACGTTCAGACGTGTTTTGTGGAACTCATCAAACAATTCTTTCCTTCCGGTCCTTTTTCTCATTTGTGTTAATAATGTCAAGTTTCAATATCATTGCGTTACAAAAACGACGATTGCAACAATGTGCTTCTGTGCAACGTTTCTGGTGTCCTGAGCTGAAATTTTCACATTTTCGCCAGGTTTTGCGCGGCAGACATTTTGAATCGGAATACCAAAGGTGTAACAACCCCTTGGCCTACGTGATAAGCTTGCGGACTCCAAAAATGGCAAACGGGGTACTGTAGTTGTATTCATAATGTTATCAGTGTATGTAAATTAGAAATAATATGTAATGTAAGAATGCAGTAGTTTGGTAACGAAGATAGTGAAGGAAATGTAGGGAAAACGACGATTGTGACGCCGACTTTTGAAGTTGTATCAGTTCGCCGAAGTGTGTGAGTTCGGCCTAGAACAAATTGTGCGGTGTTGCAGCGTTTACGTAGGCTATTTCAGTGTTCAATGTCGTGGTAGGCCTAGTGTTAGTGGTCGGGGCGGGCATGAGTTCGCCGAACATGAATTAACGTCAGTCAGCCAGGCACACTCAACGAAGGGAAGCTCCGACCAAAAAAAAAAAAAAAAAAAAAAAAAGGGCAATGCACACAACTGCATGGACATGAAACAAGAGGCACTAGAAGAAATGAGACGACAGTTACTCGATGTAGCAAAAAGAAATGACATTCAGGCAGTGAGAGACGATATGAACTAAATGGCACGGCTAGATATCCGTATTGAACAGCAGGAGAGTGTCACCTTTGACCTTAGAAATGAAAAGGACATTTTAGCAGAAGAAATAAAGACATTGCGTAAAGAGAACAAGGAACTCGAAGTGAAACTCGAGCTATATGTGTGAATGAAGATGACGACCAGGGACAGCACGGCCGCCCATTTAACTTGCGCGTCTAGGCCTATGGGGAACCGGAGAATCAGGGTGGCCAATGACCGTGCAGGACTGTGTGCGTCACTGCCTGGACATTTACAACAGGAAGATCAAGGTGCCAGTGACCAAAGGCAGCGTGGAAATGGCGTACCGCACCGGCAAGCCTGGTGGCACCAGACCGAGACCCATCATTGTGCGCTTTCAGTCCAGGAGGGTTCGTAATCAGGTGCTTGCAGACCGCAAGAAACGAAAGCAGACTTGTATCCGTGAAGACTTGATGCAGGCTAATTATAGACCACTGGAGGGAGGAGGCCAGCACTCGGCAGCGCTTGCCTCATGGTCTTCCAGCGGCAAGATCCAGGCAACACTAAAAAGGGTAAAACTCTCAAACTTGACAGAAACATGAATGTTGAGCAAGAAGTGACTAAAGCAATGACATAGGCTTATGGCTTATAGAGCTGATGGAGATTTAACGTGCTGTTTTCCCTGATCAATTTGATGATATACAAGCGTATAGTGAATGTCTTTTCCCATTCATTGCATTTTGTGGAAAAGATAAAATTTTTCCTCTTTGGGTCAGATAGGCTTGCATGTCTTCATGTGCTCTGACACTTGCACACACTCAAAACATTCTATTCTTTCCGCCTCTCGACCCTTATCAAATCATTTCCCGAGCTCCTCCATCTGCCTCTTCCACTGCCCTCTGTTTATTGATACATCTGTATTGTATGTGTTGATTTTCATAGTCAGGAGATCAATGGAATCTGAAAAATCTGAATCACAGTTCTTAACGTACATAGGTCTCTGCTCAAGACCTCTTGCTTTGAATGAGGCTGGCTTTAATTGTCTTGCCGTTTTGTGATGAAATCAAAGTTGTTACAAGTATCGGCTCCTCTCTCTCTCTCTCTCTCTCTCTGTTTTCCTCCCCTGTACTTGCTGTATTTGTACGTTTCCACTGGTGGTCAGGGTGATTTTGGTGTCATGTACTTTATATATACTGTACAAACTCTTATCACTATATAAATGTACAAATTGTGTGTTCCTTCATGAAAATACCGAAGTTAATTCAACATGTTAATCACTTTTTTTTTGATTGAAGACATATTTATTAGGATTATGATGGTTTTACAGTAATCCCTTTCTCATTGGTACTGAACATCTTACTCATGGTGTTGCTATGTTTCCTTTGTCGTCCTTTGTCGTGCTGAGTTTTTTCCTATATGAATAGTGTCTCACAGATAGATGACTTTTCCCTTTTCCTAAATTAAATAATTATGCAAACCAGTCCTTTTAAAATTCATTCATACAATTGTAATGGACTTAATGCTTTAGGAAAAAGGTGATTTTTTGACTAATTTATTTGTTCTAATTAGGGATTTTCACATTTTATTTTTGGAATCACACTGGCTGGCTCAGACTGAAGCTTTCGTATGGGCCAGTTGAGGACATATATGGCCAAACTCGGTGGCTTTGAAAAGAACAAAAATGGAGATGCTGTACTTTTAGACCATAATGTTGAATGCAAAGTATTTGATGTGATTAAACTTAGAGATCCCCATGGACTGCTAATTATAATATATTATCATATGATGACTGTTGAAATTTGCAAGATTTTATTGATGAATTTGTATGGACTTAATAGTGTCAACAAACCAAGATGTTTTGGATAGAGTTTGTGAACATTGTATAGAACAGCTTGACATTGATTCTGCTATTTTAATAGGAGATTGAAATTGTGCCCTAGATGTGAAATTAAATGTAAGAAACTATTCCAATACAGGGAATCAACCCGTGACTTGGACAAAATTGTTGATATTATGGCAAAACATAATATAATGATGTTTATACTTATAGAGAATGTATCCTGATATGAGTGAAAACATGGCACAAATTCAGTGTTATGAAACAAGCAAGACCTGATTACTTTTTAATCTGTTATGACTTAATAACCAAGGTGACTGACGTGTTTATTGCACCAGTATATCGATCAGATCATATATTTGTCATATTGGCTTAAGAAAGGAATTAAAATGCGGTAGATCTTTCAGGACGTTCAATAACCATTTATTAAAAGACAAAGAGTAAGTTTAGCAAAAAATAAACATGCCATTAAAGTAGTTGAAAAAAACCCATGATACTAGTTTATAACATTGACAGTGTTGATAGAATTTAATATGGTAACCTGACTTTCCAAGTGAGTGATTGGCTCATTTTCATTTAATAATGATTGAAATAAGGGAGTAGATTTGATATGCAGCATGTAAGGAAAGACAGAACTTCAAACAAGGAGAAGAATAAAAGAAAAATAAACAAAAAAATATTGAACTGAATTTAAAAACATGACATGACCTGTGTTAAAAGATTTGAAAATACAATTACATGAATTATGACAGTTTAAAGTGCAAGGCATTGCGTTCAAACTTGGATCAAGTGGGGGGATTGGGGGGGGGGGGGGGGGGGGGGGGACGGGATTAGTTTAGGTACTTTTGTAAGTTAGACAATAGAAATTGTGTTGACAAATCAATACTAGCTTTTGAAAAGAATTATGGGACTGACATTTTGAATCAGAATGGGGATTTAGGATGAGTATGTTCTACTAGTTAAAGGGATGTGGCTGATATCTACCTTTCAATTGAATTATCCAACTCTCCAACTTTAACTGATATGGAAGGCATACAGTGAAGGGCTAATCACGTGTGAAGAAGCAGCCACCACTTTAGAGCAGATGAAAAAGTTTTAAGAGTCCCGGGCCTGGTGGGTTTAGAGTTAAACTTTTTTTTCTCTTTTTTCCAAAGATATTTGTCATTTTCTTGTATGTTCAGCAATTGAGGGGCTTGAACGGGGACAGCTGTCAGGATCAGAGAGGCAAGGAAAGTTCTGTTAGTATCAATACATTAATTTCTTGCCTGAAGTATGGATATGGTCACCAGCTGAAATCCAGCAATCTCCTGCTTTCACTTGAAACAGGAGTTGCTCTGATTTGTGACTTGTTTTTTCCTTCTTATGAACACTAGTCAACAACAACAACAAATCTCTTATTTAGAAAACGCCTTTTTTCAGTGTTTTTTTTTTTCTATCAGTATTATGCAGTGGTATAATTTCCTATTAGCTGATTTCACTGAAAGGTTGATGCATAACTTATGGAAGGCAAAGGACATCATGACAAGTTTTGAAGTGACTGCTTATAAAATAAATTCAGTGTTTTTCCGAGGTTAGGTTTCATTTTGTACATTGTAGGTTATTTGAATTGATTACAGGGCATTAATCATTTAATGGATCAAGTTCAGAATAGACTGGTTGATGACGATACTAAATGGTCACTCACACTGTGTAACTCTTAGATTTATTTGGTGTCCATTTCAAACTGTTTTATACGTGTGACTGAGGCAGATATGGATATACATTTTAGATTTTTTTTCAGGTACTCCTTGCACTCACATGAGAGAGAACGAAAATGAAAATGATCAACACATGCGCAGGTATGTGTATATGCATTCAAGAGCTCATGTACTATAAATTGTATGTGTGGTGTGTAAAAGAGAAAGAGAAAGAGAGAGAGAGAGAGAGAGATTTCTATATTAAAAAATTTTTGACTGAACACTGAATGAGGGAATAGAGTGATATAGAGGGAAGAGGGTGAGGATGAGTGAAAGTACAAAGTGAACACCAGGCAACAAGAACTAGAACTAGAAGCGTAAAGTCTACAGTCATAGGCATAGTCATAGCCATAACTCATGTCAAACTGGTCAGGAAGTGCATGTTGGTAGTGCTGGATCTTTTCCATTTTCAAAACCGGCAGTGTTATATTATAGGGCTGTTTTGCGTTCTATAGTAATAGACTTAAATGTGAGCTCAACAGCATGCAAATATTATAGAGCATGCACTTCTCAGTTGATAGCATTGTCTTGGTCAGTCATCCATTGTAGCGTAGCGAGTTGTGACTGTATCATCATGGTTTCATGTGCTGGTGGTTGATCTGCTTTGATCTGGCCAGACTCTTATTGCGAAGACCCCACCAGGTCTCTGGTGTACAAGACACTTTTTGCCAGACTTTTTTTTTTTTTAGAAATATTTCCATCCCTTTGAAGAACATATTTACTGATGGTTCCAAATCTGACATTGTTCCAAATGTGACTGATGGTTCCAAAGCTGACAAGTGAGTTGCCTCTGTTAGGTATTGGCCATTTGCTGAACAACTCTAAGAAATGTTCTTCATACATTCAGTGATACAGCGCCATCTACACTGAGCTCAGAGCATTGGTCCAGGGACTTCAAATGGTCTCTAAATCAAAACAGAGGTTTTCTCATTTGCTTGCTGATCGTGACCTTAAGCACCCTCAGCTTCTGAATTTGTTAGAATTGCACACCTCTTTGAAAAAGTGAAATTTGATGGTTACAACATAGTTTTTGCTTGGGTTCCCGGTCATGTTGGCATTTTGGGCAACAGGATGGTTGATCAACCTGCCAAAAATGCTACAAATACACAGAGTTGTGCAGATTCTCTATCCATCAAACAGACTGGAAACCTAAAGCTCAGATTTTTGTCAAAGACCATGGACAGATGGATAATAGATCCATTCAAACCCCAAAAGACCCTTTACTTTGTGCCATTGGTGGCCCTACAGAAAAAAAGTTGTGTGCCAATTGCACACAGGCGACTTCTGTTACACCCACAGATAACTTTTAAAAGACAAAGATAACTTTTAAAAGACAAAGATAACTTTTAAAAGACAAAGAAGCTTCATGGTGCTCACCATGTGATGTGCCACTCACAATAAACAAGTTCTTATAGAATGTTGAGACATGTAAAGTTCTTCTTCTTCCTCGTTCGCCATCCCGTTAGATGAGCAGCCCGGTGTCCTCGATGAAGGCTGCCGTCCGTCGCAGCTCCTCCAGGGTGCCATACAGCTTGGCTTCCACTGCTGTCGGTGTTGGCCAGTACTTTCTCCTGGATGCTGCATACGTCGTACAGACTTGAAGGATGTGGTCAGTTGTCATTGGTCCCTCACTACAAGGGCACTCTCCACTCTGTCCAATGCCAAATTTTGTGTGCATGTGGTGGAGCAGGCGATTGTGTCCAGTCCTCAGGCGGAAGATCTTGACCTGTTCCCGTCGTCCCAGCAAATGGTATGTGTCTTCTGGGTTGTATTTGGGATGCAGGAGGCGCCATTTTATTCCTTGTTGTGCCTTGATGATTGTCTTAATTTCATCGTATGACACCAGGTTGTTGGCCTGCTCCTTCTGTGCACCATCTTTTGCCAGAATGTCCGCTTTTTCGTTGCCTCTGATGCCACAGTGTGCTGGTACCCATTGTATCACCACTTTCTCCACTCTGGCACTCAGGGCAACAAGGGCTGAAGTGATATGGTTCTGTTCTTTGCAGCGGGAGTTCTTGAGGGCTTGGAGCACGGAGAGAGCGTCAGAGAAGACCACCACCTGCCCTGTTGTTCTTTTGGAGTTCTGCAAGACTGTTGTGGCTGCCTCACAGAGGGCTTCTCGCTCAGCTCGGAAGTTGGTGGAGTATTTTCCTGTTGGAATTGCAATTTCTTCATCTCCGTCTTTGTATCGAAGGAAGATTCCAGCTCCACCATCCCTCGTTGCCTCTGAGGCGGAGCCATCTGTGAAGACATGGGTCCAGTCTTCCTGGGGATATTGGTTGCAGATGTACTCCATGGCCAGGGCCTTCCTTTGGGTGTCTGACTGTATTCCTCTCTTCTCCACTCCGGGAATGCTGGTGACGACTGTTGGGAACACCTGCCTCTTCCAAGATGGGTGGGTGACATTTGCCGGGATAGGCTTTGCTTCGTGTTCCATCAAGACTGGGCTTTGTCTTTCAAGGCGTCTTGACTGGCAGATGAAGCTGCCTCTTTTCAACCGGCTCTTGGTGGGTCTGCTCATTCTGTTGTTCATTGGATGGTTTTCAAGGCGTTTGAATTTTGCTGCTTGGATGAGGATCTTTGTGTCCCTTCTGTCCTCTAATGACTGTAGCCCAGTGGTCTCTTCCATCTTCAGGATTGGGGTGGATCTCATGGCGCCAATTATGACACGCTGAGCTTGGTTCTGTATCTTATTGAGGTGGTTGAGGTTAGACTTTGCAGCTGACGTCCCGTACTCAACTACAGGTCGGACTCTCCCTGTAT
This sequence comes from Conus canariensis, assembly GCA_033310375.1. NCBI lineage: Eukaryota > Metazoa > Mollusca > Gastropoda > Neogastropoda > Conidae > Conus > Conus canariensis. The sequence continues at coordinate 18,107,450 of CM065734.1, read as the reverse complement.
AGAGTCTCTTCAGGATACGTTCGTCAGCCCCCCAGTTCGTCCCCGCAAGTTTCCTCATGATCGCCAGTCTCAACTTGGCCTTGCTACAGCATCTGGTGATCTGCTGTTTCCAAGTGAGCCTGCGATCAAAGGTCACTCCCAGGTAGGTAGGTGTGGGTTCCTCTGCAAGCCTTTGGTTGTTCAGTGTCAGCTTCGCCTCTTGCTTCTTGCTGGATAGGCTGAAGACTGTGTAGGTTGTTTTGCTTGAGTTGACAGAGACAAGCCATTCCTTGGTCCAGTCGCTGATCTTGTTGAGCGCAGTCTGGAGGCGTACCTGTGCTGTGGTGGTGTACTCTTCAGAGCACCAAAGCACCAGGTCATCTGCGTAGATCGCTCCTCTGACCCCTTTTGGCAGTTCTCTGACGATGTCATCTATGAAGATGAGGAACAACGTTGGCGAAAGGACTCCTCCTTGTGGTACTCCCTGTCTCAGCACCTTCTTCTTGCTTTTCTGGCCCTGAATCTTGACTCGGGCTTGGCGATTGTGTAGGTACTGGCTGATCCAGGTGTACATCCCCCCAGACACCACATCGCCGTAGTTTGAGCCTAAGTCCGTCCTTCCAGACTTTGTCGAATGCCTTCTCCATGTCAATCCAGACAGCAAGCGTGTTCTTCTTTTCTTGGAAAGCGTCCTCAATGCTTTGCGTGATGAATGTGATCTGGTCTTCTGTTGATCTGTGTTGGCGGAAGCCTGCCTGTTCAGGGCTCAGCAGCTGATGCTCCTCAAGGTGCCAGACAAGCCTTGTGTTGACAAGTCTCTCCATCAGCTTCCCTAAGCAGCTTGTAAGGCTGATGGGTCTGTAGCTGTCAGCCTTCGACTTGTCCTTTCCCTTTTTGTGAATGGGGATCATGTCTGCTTCCCTCCAACACTGTGGTACTGATCCTGTCTTCCAGCTGGAGTTAAAGATTTTTTGAAGGACTGCCTTGCTCTTCATCCCAAGATGCAGAATCATTTCATTTGTGATTCCGTCTGGTCCAGGTGACTTCTTCAGGTTGAGGCTCTGCAACGCTTCCTCCAGCTCTTTCTCTGTGAAAGCTGTGGTCATGACTTCCTCTTGGGGCTCTTCCTCATGAAGTTCACCTTGGGCCCTGTGCACTGCAGCTCTATGTTCAGGAGGGACTTCCAGATTGCTGATGTTTTCATAGACGTCTATGAAGTGGTCTGCTGCTTTCTTTCCAGAGAGGTAATTTCCATTCTCTTGTATTGTTATAGTGGTGTGACTTGTTGTTTCATTACAGAGGGTTCTAGCCAGTTTCCACAGCTTGCTGCCATCCCTGTCGAGATTTAGGCTTTCAGTTTTCTCTTGCCAGCTTTTTCTTGCAGCTTGTGCGCAGGACAGCTTGTATCTGGCAGTTACTTCCTTCAGCGCTATGTTATTCTCCAGTGATGGCTGCTTTTCTGCTCTGTCCCTGGCTTCCGTAACAGCATCTTCCAGATTCTGGAGTTCCTCCGTCCAGTAGGGCTTGTAATCTTTACGTGCTCCTCTTGGGATGGATTCTGTAGCAGCTTTCAAGACGGCCTTTGTGAAGTCTCGAACCATCTTGTTTGAGTCCTTCTGCCTGATGTTGATTGGCTTTGTGTGTGTATCAGTGAGGGTCTCGAAGAGAGTCCAGTCCGCCTTTCTGTAATTCCAGCGGGGAAAACACTTTGCTTGTGGACACTGTAAGTTGAGGTTGATAGAGAGTTTGACGGGCTTGTGGTCACTTCCTCCAAGCTGGTTGAGGACTGTTCTTGTGGTCCTGACGAACAGGTCGTTGGTGGCGAACGCTAGATCTGGTGTTGATGTGGTCATCCAGCGTCTAGAGTAAAAGGTGGGTTCATCATCTTCTTGATTGATGAGATGAAGATGTGTGTCAGTCTCCCAATCCTCAACTTCTTCGCCTCTCTTGTCCGTCTCCTCATAGCCCCATCTCTCTGAGTGACTGTTAAAATCACCCACCACCACGCAGTTGTTGTCTGGGATGTTCATGTATGTGAGGGAAAGATCACGATCTTGAGGGCAATAGACATTGTAGATCCTGATGTTGCGTTCCTTAAGGACTATATCAATACCTTGGATCTCTGCCTGTTGATTGGTGTTGATCTTGAGTTCTTGTGCGGCGATGGAATTCCGCACCAAGATAAGCACCCCTCCTTTGTTTCTTTCCTCACGGTCCAACCTGATGGTCTCGTAACCCCTCACTTGAAAGCGATGGTTTACGGTCAAATGTGTCTCTTGGACACATGCGATATCAATATTTTCTTGATGCATCCTTTCTGCCAAGCCAAGTTTCTTTTTATGCACCCCTTCTGCATTCCACTGGAGAATGTTGAGCATTCTGGGTGGTACCGTTTGCTTGGCATTAGCAGGAGGATGAGGTCTCCTTCTTCGTCGCATTGACATGCAGAATTTCTTTGTCTGACCACCGACCGCTTGGGGTGGGCCCCTTTGAGGCATAGGGCCCGGCTCCCGACCTCCCCGGCGGGTCCCCTCCGGGGGTTGCAACCTTGCCGTGGTCGGAGGGCTTGCGTGGTCCTGTGATCCCTTAGGCTTTGCTGGCGGGGGCATCAATATTTGAAGATAGGCTGGTTTTTTAAAACTGCTTCTAGGCCTGAGAAGTCAAGATGCTGTCTGGCCTAAACATAACGTGGTAAGGAGTTGATGCCCCTGGTAGGGCTTCCCATGTCAGATAGGCTAAGGGTGAGGATCCTGACTAATAGTAACCCGCCTTTCTCCTTTTCTTGTTTTCTGCCTTTCTTATTTGGCTCTTTTCTATCTTCGTCTCCCCTTCAAGTCTTCTTTTCCACACTTCTTTTCTCTCTGTGGTCTTCTTAAGATCCGCCGCGTTTGCCGTGCGGTGCGACCTGTGACGGAGGGGGATGAGATCCTGGTGATTGAGAGGGCCAACGCCCTCAACACATCACTTTGGCTCGGACCTCTCCTAGACAGGAGGTACACTCTGGCCCGCGTGTACTAATCTGCTCCCCCTTCTTGGGGCTGGGTCAAGACAGGCAGTTCTCCCGCTGGCCAAGTTAACCCCTGCAGTGCTCGGCTCTCTGTTCCCGGGAGTTGAGCATGATCAGGGGGGATAGGGGTAGTGGCGTTCTGTTTGTCGTATATCTCTCCTGAAGCCTGGAAGGGGTCAAGACAGTGATTTCTTGGCCCTGGCCCCTTAGTTGGACTCCAAGGTGGGTGGGTAAGGGAGAGACGAAATATAATTAAACTAAACATGGCTTCTTCAAAAATCATCCCCCCAAAAAAGAAGAGGAAGGCAGCAGCCTATCAGGGGATTTCGAATCGGACAGTGACTCAGATATAGAGATAAGAGAGAGGACAGGTTTTGGGGCTTCCTGGCTCGTGATAGAAGGGACGGAGCAGGAAAAGCCCATTTCAGCTCTGAGTCCTTTTGCGATCCAGAAGGGCTTCCGAGGTCTAGCGGGTGACCCTCAGTCCGTGAAAAGGCTACGGAACGGATCATTCCTCGTCCAGTGCAGGTCAAAAAAACAATCGGAACAGCTGTTGAAGGCAAAAAAGCTCGTGGACAGAGAGATTCGGGTGACTCCCCATAAGCAATTGAATTCATCCAAGGGAGTTATTCGGTGCCCGGATTTGAAAGGTGTCTCGGAAGTGGAGATCAAGACAGAACTTGCATCCCAAGGTGTGACAGAGGTGCATAGGGTGACAGTCAAAAAAGGTGCAGAAAGAGTGCCCACCAACACCCTCTTTCTGACATTCTGCAACCCTGTGCTGCCTCAGGTCATTAAAGTAGGGTACCTAAATGTCCGTGTGCAATTGTATGTCCCATCCCCGTTGAGGTGTTTCAGATGTCAGAAATTTGGACATGTCAGAGATCGCTGTTCTGGGGAGGAGGTGTGTGGTATTTGTTGCAAGGCAACCCATGATGGGCCATGTAAAGACCCGGCTCATTGCGCAAACTGCGGTGGCGACCACCCCTCCTCTTCACGCAACTGCCCTGTCTGGATCCAGGAGTCCAACATTCAGAAAGTTAAAACAGAAAAGATCTCATTTTTTGAGGCACGTAAGCAGGTTGTTGGCAGTCAGACACCAACAGCGTCTTCATATGCTTCAGCAATAAAGAAAGTAACGACCCGTTCAGTCTGCTGCCAGACTGATGAATTTATTTTCTCAAAGACATTACAAGGAAGACCGTTAAGCTCGGGTGGAAGCAAGTCCACCACCTCCCAACCCAAAGTGGGTGCCCCTGGTGGAGGCAAACAATCCGCCACCCCTCAGACTGCCCAGCAGTCTACTCCATCTGCTGCTGGGCAGATGAAAAAGCCAGGCCTCCCGCCTCGAACTTCCTCGAGCAGTGCCCGTGCGGGCAAGGGAGTTCAACCAAGTGTGGAGATGGTGGAGATGAGGAAGAAACCTCCACCATCTCCAAAATCCAGACCTTCTTCACCTGTGGGCAAGTCTGCCAGCAGGTCTGAAGACCCAAACAGTCCAGTGAAACTAAGCAATAAATTTGCTCCACTGAACGCAGACGATGATGAGGAGATGACTTGATTTCTTTCCTGTTCATCCTCTGCACCATGGATAGTAGTAAACTAATCCATTGGAATATCCGTGGCCTAAATTCAAATTTTGAGGAGCTGCAGCTTCTGTGTCAAACAGTAAAACCTTCCGTCGTGGCTCTTCAGGAAACTAAAATTCAAAGCCAGAAGACCTTCACTCTTTCTGGCTTTAATATTCTTTCTAAACCTGCACAACCATCCACATTGGGACTGTCAGGCGGTGTTGCCCTTCTTTTACACAAAACTTTGCTGTTTAGTCCTGTCGCTCTGACTACCTCCCTTCAGGCTGTAGCTGCGAGAGTCACTCTCCACAAGACTGTTACAATCTGCTCACTGTATCTGCCACCTTCTGTCCCGGTTTGTCGTCAGGACCTTGTCAGTCTGATCGGAGAACTTCCTCGACCTTTTTTGCTGTTGGGTGACTTTAATGGTCACAATCCTCTTTGGGGTAGTGTCAGTTCGTCATCCAGAGGTCTGCTTCTTGAGGATGTCCTTTCAGACTTTGATTTGTGTTGTCTGAACGATGGAGCTCCAACTTACCTCCACTCTTCCACAGGTTCACTTTCGTGTTTAGATTTGTCGATTTGTGACCCCTCGCTGGTCCTGGACTATGAGTGGTCTGTCCATGACGATCTGCACGGAAGTGACCATTTCCCTGTTCTTTTAAAACCCTTATTAACTGAAAACATCTGTGTCTCACAACATCTTAATTATAAGAAGGCCAACTGGAATCTTTTTGCCACCAATATTTTGAAAGAATTCCAGGACACTGATTTTCTTCAGAGTCCAGACCCAGCTGAATCTCTGACTAACACTGTGATAAAGTGTGCTAAAACCTGTATTCCAATGTCTTCCAATAAACTCCAAATGCCCAAAACACCCTGGTTTAATTTAGACTGCCAACAAATTTCAAAAGTTCGCAAACGGGCTCAGCGTCGGGTATACCAACGACCTTCAGGTCCCAACGCTCGAGCCCATCAGAAACTCCGAGCCAAATCGAGACACACTTTCAAAATCAGTAAACGTCAGTCTTGGAGAAACTTCTGCTCCGGGCTGACATCAAAAACTTCAAAGAAAAAAGTCTGGAACATCATCAGAAAAATCAAAGGGAAAAACACCAACCCCTCCATTCATCACTTGAAACTTGCCGATGCTCTGGTCACTGACAAACAAGCTGTTGCCAATCTGTTGGCTTCCACCATCCAGCAGAACTCCTCATCTTCAAATAAATCTGCAGCCTTTTTAAAAAACAAACTCGGAGAGAAATCTTTATACAATTTCACATCAGACAACTCTGAAGCCTACAATCTCCCCTTTTCAATCAATGAACTGAAAACAGCTTTACAAACCTGCACTGATTCTGCCCCTGGTCTGGATGATATTCATTATCAGGTTTTGAAACATTTTCCAGAAAACTGTCTCTAGACCCTTCTTAAAGTATACAACCATATCTGGACCACAGGGTGCTTTCCGCCCTCCTGGCGGAAAGCCCTGATCATTCCAATTCCAAAGCCTGGAAAGGACCTTACCAACCCTTCGAACTATCGTCCAATAGCTCTAACTAGCTGCCTCTGTAAGTTGATGGAGAAGATGGTCAACTCCCGTCTGATGTGGAAGCTGGAAACCGATGGCCTTTTGGCCAGTGAACAGTGCGGTTTCTGGAAATACCACTCGACAGTCGACCATCTAATCTGTCTGGAAACCACCATCCGCAATGCCTTTGTCAATAAACAGCATGTGGTCGCTATCTTTTTCGACCTCGAAAAAGCGTATGATACCACGTGGAAATCAGGAATTCTTCTGGACCTGCACAGACTTGGTTTCCGTGGTCACCTGCCTCTGTTCATACAGAACTTTTTGGCTGATCGACAGTTCCAGGTGCGTGTTGGCACCACACTTTCTGACATCCATGGGCAGGAGTTGGGTGTCCCTCAAGGGAGCATCCTTTCTCCTGCCCTTTTCAGCATTAAAATCAATGACATTGTGAAATCGGTAAGCCAGGGCTCTGAGTCCTCCCTGTTCGTTGACGACTTTGCGCTGTACGCAGTGGGAGCTTCTTACCCCAGCGTACAGCGTCGACTCCAACTTTGTGTCAACAAGATCCAGCAGTGGGCCGAGGAAAACGGGTTTACCTTCTCACGTACCAAAACTCAGTCAATCCATTTTCACAATTTTCGTCAATTTTTTGCTGATCCTGAAATTCGTCTGGACAAGTCCACCATTCCAGCTGTAAAAGAAGCCAAATTCCTTGGAGTTATTTTTGATCAAAAACTCAACTTTCTCAGCCACATTAAAAATCTCAAAACCTCTTGCCAGAAAGCTCTGAATATTCTGCGGGTCGTAGCACACACTGACTGGGGCGCTGATAAGAAAACTTTGCTGCATCTCTACAGAGCCCTGGTCCGCTCCAAACTGGACTATGGTTGTGCTGTGTACGGCTCTGCAAGACCCTCTTATCTGAAACTCTTGGACCCTATCCACCATCAAGGGCTTCGTCTCTGTCTTGGAGCATTCCGCACCACCCCTGTGTACAGCCTGTACGCAGAGGCAGGTGAACCCTCACTGTCCAACTGCAGGCTGAAAATGTCTCTAAATTACTACATCAGACTGTTCTCAGAACCGCAGAATCCTGCCTATGACTGTGTCTTTGACCCCCAGTTTCAAAACAAATTCGAAAACAACCCTAAGTGTATTCCGCCGTTTGGTGTTCGTATGCAGCCACACGCGCGGAATGCAGGTCTAGACCTAGGAGTTGTGTCTGATTTTTCCAAGTTTCCGGATCAGCCTCCGTGGACCTTTTTCACACCAGAGATTCGTTTTGATCTCGCAGCTTTTCGTAAAGAGTCCACCAGCTCTCAGGCATACAAGGCATTGTATGCTGACCTCTGTTCAAAATTTCCATCCTGTCAGAAAATTTTCACTGACGGTTCCAAGTCTGAGGATGGAGTGGCCTGTGCAGCCTATTGCCCTGGTGCTCCTTCTCAGATACTGTTAAAACATATACCTCCAGATGCCTCTGTCTATTCTGCTGAACTTACTGCTCTGGTTCTGGCATTGAAAATAATTTCACAATCTACCAAGAGGGACTTTCTGGTTCTGTCGGATTCGCTGTCAGCTTTGGAGGCCATAGCTGGCCGCAACCTTCAGCATCCAGAACTATTACATTTCTTTGAGCTTTTTAGCAAGTTGAAAGCGGATGGTTACAACATTATTCTAGCTTGGGTTCCTGGTCATGTTGGCATCGGAGGGAACGAAATGGTTGATCGTTTAGCCAAGAATGCCACAAGAGAGAAATTGTCCAATATTTATATCCCTTGCTCAGATCTGAAACCCAAAATTAATGATTATGTGAGAGACCTCTGGCAGGAGGATTGGAACACACAGACGGATAACAAACTCTTTCAGATCCGTCCAAACCTTAAGGAGTTCCTCCCATCTACGTCTGGTGGCCGTAAAGAAGAAACAGTTCTGTGCCGGCTGCACACCGGCCATTCGTATTTTACCCATTCGTACCTTTTAAAGAATGAGGAAGCTCCGTGGTGCATTCCATGTCATGTGCCACTCACAATGAAACATATTCTTTTAGAGTGTTGGGACTTGCACGATGTGAGACACAAACATTTTACAGCAGAGTCCATGAAAATCCTGTTCAGGGATGTTCCGCCTGACGTGATCTTTGAGTTTTTGAGAGAGATTAACATTTTTCATCTGATTTAAGATTTTACGGATGAAAGATTTTTAACGAAGTTTCTGGTGCGTTTCTAGACGATGTCATTTAAAGAGATGTGTGAAAGGTTTTTTTTTTTTTTTTTTTTTTTTTAATGACTTGTGAGTTGATTTTAACGTGGTGACAGCCCTGATGTGGCCCCTTGCGGTCGGCTGGGCTATAAGCAACATTATCTTATCTTATCTTATCTCCCCGGCGGGTCTCCGAAGGTCGAGCGCCACATCGAAATTCTGTGGACTGCATCATCATGGAAGCGTATATGCGTGGTATCGTGGTTTAAGCTGCGCCAGTGGCCCGATACCTCCGTCTTCAGCTGGAGTTTTCTTTCGGGGTGCCTCACCCTTAGCTCATGGCCCGTGCGTCCTGCCCTGTGAGCACAGGGGGGATTGTTTCTCCGGGGATCCCACCCCGGGGCTAGAGGTTATACCGCGCCTCTTGACCGCATGATGAGCCCGTCATAGGACACATGGGGTATTTCAGTGAGGACAACAGTGCCACCTGTTGACCCACCCCGTCCTGATAGGAACATCGCCAGTTGGTCCGGGACTGCTTATTCTGCCAGGCAAGCCTGACTTATATCGCAGCTAACCCCCATATCTGAGGGCCATTCCCCTATCCGCCACCCGGGGACCCGCCGAGTTGGGGATGGTCGCCCCACTACTGAATTGGAAGCAGCCTGGTCCCGGAGACATGTAAAGTCAAGTGTAAACATTTCGCTGCAGATTCCATGATAGCCTTGGTCAGAGATGCCTAACTGGATGTCATTTTTGAGTTCCTTCAACGATGAAAGAGATAAAACATTTTGTATCTGATCTGAGATTATAGGGAAGAAGGATTTGAAGGCAGTCTTAGCGTGCTCTTTTAAAAATGTTTTTAAGATTTTGTTAATAGAAAATCTGTTGTGTGTATATGAAATTTTTTTTGACAACAAAGTAGATGATGACTGTGGTTAGGTGGCAGCCATGATATGGCCCTTTTGCAGTTGGCTGGGCTATGAACAACATGAACCAAGCTGAATTATTTTCTTCCCCCAGGAAACTGTAAAGGAAGCACAGGAATGCGTTTTTTGTTGTAATTGGTTGACTATGGCCTCTGTAGCCAAGCCGGAGTAAGTTGCTGTGATAGTTAATGTTCCTTAACATAGGGAATCTTTCCATCTTTCTTTGTTTTGACTGGCATTTTGAGGTTCACTATCAGTTAGATGTTTGTGTGTGTGACCGTCTTTAATCCCACCATTGAGTTAGCCACATTCCGTTTCAGGGATAATGTCTAAACATGACGCTAGTGTGCATGTAAAGAATCTAATGGGTGTGAAGTGCCAAAGTTCAGCCCTTTTTGAATATCACAAACTTCCCCGAAGATGGAGTATGGCTGCCTTAATGGCGGGATAAAAAAAAGGTCATACACACAAAACTCCATTGCCTGTCTATACAGGGAGTGTCTGCAGGAGTATCATCCTGCGTATGCAGAAAGAGTATCACAAACAAAAAAACTTGTTCTGTTCACACACGTAATAAGGCCTCTGGAGCTTTTACCTGCGGAGCTGACAGTCTTGTGTTGGAACTATTTGTAGGTCAGATTTTTAGGGTTAGAAAACCTCACAGAGGCCGAGGAAGTTTAAGACGGTGCCGGAAGAAGGATGCCTTTCATCTGCCATGTCCCCAAAATGGTCACACTATCCCCATGGCCATTAGTTTATAGGACTTTAATCTTTTTTTTTTTTTTAACATAATACAATTCAGATCATGCTGTTTACAACCCATCAGGCCATGTGAGGCCGGCTGTCACCTTGTCAGAGTTCATTGTTTACAAACATAATGCAGCATCTGTGGTTACAACCCGTCCGACCATGTGAGGCCGGCTGTCACCTTGTCAGAGTCCATTGTTTACAAACATAATGCAGCATCTGTGGTTACAACCCGTCCGACCATGTGAGGCCGGCTGTCACCTTGTCAGAGTCCATTGTTTACAAACATAATGCAGCATCTGTGGTTACAACCCGTCAGACCATGTGAGGCCGGCTGTCACCTTGTCAGAGTCCATTGTTTACAAACATAATGCAGCATCTGTGGTTACAACCCATCAGACCATGTGAGGCCGGCTGTCACCTTGTCAGAGTCCATTGTTTACAAACATAATGCAGCATCTGTGGTTACAACCCGTCAGACCGTGTGAGGCCGGCTGTCACCTTGTCAGAGTCCATTGTTTACAAACATAATGCAGCATCTGTGGTTACAACCCGTCAGACCGTGTGAGGCCGGCTGTCACCTTGTCAGAGTCCATTGTTTACAAACATAATGCATCTGTGCATGAAAAAGAAAATATTCGAATTAATGAGTTTATGATTTTTTTTTTTTTTTGTTAATACCAAACACACAGTCTGAAGTTAAACATGATCCTGACCTGATTTTGACAAATTGGTTTAAAAGAAAAGGTGAGTGTTAGAATGTCGCAGACATTTCATAAGATGCACTGTGAATGCAGATGCGTGGATGGTATAGAAGAATCAAGGACAGCAGTTCTGATAAAGGGGTTGGCGTGTTGCATGGACTGGCGAAGTCTTGTGGAACGTATCTGGGTGCACAGTAACAAGTGTACGAAAAGGGTTTCAGATATGTGAATTTATGCATACAGCTGTTATGTAAACCGCCGTACTTTATGTGAAGAAAAAGAGGATTTGTGTGTACATGTTTCTCTGTGTCTCTCTCTCTCTCTCACTCCTTTTTTTGTTGTTGAAGATTTATGATAAATTCTTTTTTCTTCCTGTTTTCTGACATCCAGTGAATTTCACGGAAAAGTAGCTGGCTGTACCTGCCTATGACAGAAAACAACAGCAGTGTAAAATGAAAATTTGTAACGATGTAATTAGCTCTTGTGATAAACCTCATCTTGCACAGTTCAGACATTTGGACTTTGTGTATTAGTCTTGCTTAATCATACAGCAATATGCAAAATGCTACCATAACGGGCGTGTTTAATGGAGACTACTCTGACATGATTGTATTATATAAGAGAATTGTAAATTGTAGAATTTTAATACCTGATTTGTTTTGATTTTTTTGTTCATTGACCAGTGGTAGGTAATAGATTTGATTGTAATGCTATCATTATTAGTTTTATTTTTTTCCGTTATGCAAGGATAGTACAGCAGCATGGTGTTGCATGTACAAAGAGAGATACTTGGGCATTAATTGCACAGTTGTCTTAGAAATTATAGTGGAATAATCTGGGAAGACATAAGGTATGGGAGAAAAAGTGAATTTTACTATTTTAAGAATCGGAAATGAAATGAGGCAGGGAACAGTAAACGATAAACAGTAAACAAGTTGGGTATTTTTTGCTCCCATAAGAAAACCTAACACAGAGTAACTTTTATTCAAGACTGGCACAGCCTTTTAAACTTGAATAAAGTCAGACAAATACATAGACGTACATATGCTTTGGGGGTGCTATTGGATTCTTTTTTGCACCCTTGGTGGTGAGAACACCACAGTATTATGGACTGTGGTGTGTCTCTATTTGACGCCAGGAGCGCAGACACAACCAGCCGTGTCTCCCTGATGAGTCCGACTCAGCGGACGAAAGGCCTCGGAGCAGGCAATACAAATATATCTGCCTTCAAAAGGGATTGCGATGGTTCCCTTATGCAGCTAGTGAAGAGTTTTCATATCTGTAACATATTTTCTTAATTTCATGTTCCTAGTTTCTCCATCTTCAAATCCCCTCCCCCCCCCCGGCTCCTTAAGTCCAAATCTTTGCCAAGTCATTACTATGAAGATAGTTCAGTCGTTGGCCTGCGCTTGTTTTTCCCCCCACTATTAGATTGTTCGTCTATGTATTTGACTTTATTCAAGTTTAAAAGGCTGTGCCAGTCTTGAAATAAAGTTACTCTGTGTTAGGTTTTCTTATGGGAGCAAAAAATACCCAACTTGTTTACTGTTTATTTTAAGAATATTTTCACATCTTGTTTTTAACAGAGATTAGGAGTGTTGAACTGTTCATTTGGGCTTTTTTTTTTTCTTTTCTGACTGATCATAAGGCAGGATTTAAATGTGGAGGTGCTCAGTTTGATAGCTTCCTGTATAAGTGAGTGTTGTCTACTTGCTCTGTATCAGGTGACAAGCCAAGAATTGATCTGATGCTGTGGAGCTGGTGATGCGATGCAAGCGGCACAGCTGCCTCATTTCAGACTGTGGGTGATAGAGAAGCTACACAAGTGGCCTGGGGACACAGTTGCTTGGCCAAACAGCTGAAAGAAGCTTCTTCATAAATTGGTATGATGTCACATGTTGGAAATGAATGTATGTGTGCTATAACTCATCGATTACATACATCTGTTGCTGTTTACTTCCTTGACTGAACATTTTCTGCTGATACATGAACAATTCATGCCACTTTCAAATGTCAAAACAAGAGGTTACCGCTCATTGTTCGTCTTTTTTTTGTGATTTCTTGAAGCTTCACCCGTACTTTGCTGAAGTATTTGTGTAAGAGATTGAGAGCATATGGGTTAAAAAGAGTTAATTTTAAGATTTAGACTTTTTGTTTTAATGGTTTCTCTGAAGAGGAAGCCTGTGACCGGGAAACTGCTAATGTTGGAAGCAGGACACGCTCTGTTAGTCAAGGGGATGACAGCACAGCAGGTGTGATGTAATGCTTGGTTTAATTTTGTTAGCTGCCACATACGTTGTCCATACATAAATTTCACGTCATCCAGCCAGCTGACAATGTGGCTCTGAGCTCCGTTCTGAAGAAGTGCTGATTGGACTGATGATATATATTAATCAAACTGTGAACATTCTGAATGACAACTGTCCCAAACAACAGCCCCCCCCCCCCCCCCCCCCCAGGAAAGTGGTGTGGACTGTTTTTAGAATTTGTCTCAACTGGTCCCCGCTATCTGCATTGTTCATTTCCTATAGCTGTTTTGTTATTTGGTCTGTATGCTAATATGAAAATTATATGTATGAACTATGTATATATGTGGGCCCTTGTAAAGTTACATTTGGGCTGCTAATATGAAATCTATGTGTGGACTAAGTATGTATGTTGGCTCTAACAAAACCGAATTTGGGCTATAATGGTGATATGAAATCTGTGTATGAACTGGGAATGTATGTCAGTTCTAACAAAGCCACACAAAATATGCTTACATATTTAACAGTCAAGGGATTAACATGGATTTGCTTTTTAAACTTTTAAAGGGATGTGAACTGCTCTTGATAAACAGAAACCGTTCAGATCGGATGTTTCTTTTGTGTGTGTGTGTGTCTTTTAGTGGCATTATTCTTGCACCTTTTCATGCTAGCCCTCCCATACACCACCAGACCTTAGGGCTGGCCTGTACAGACCCAGCAGTGCAAAACCAAGGAAGCCATCAGTATAAGCTGGTCTAGAGGAGACGCTGTACTGCCTTTGAGCCGCTTCCTAGTGTTCAGTGGTTAATAGTTTGCTCTTTCTTTTCTGTTTTTCTTTCGCGTTCCCGGCCATGCTAGATCCTCGGACTGATTAGAAAGGCGAAGTCATCAGTCTGCTGCAGTGACCCTGCTGGTCCCCACAGCTTCTCCTGGACCTTGACTGGACTGGGCCACGTATGGCGACTCCAGGCTTCAAAAGGTGTAGGACTGTAAGATGTGGGTGGGAGTTTGGGAGCGTGTGCCACAAGGGCACTGGTCAGGAGGAGAGAGGTTGAGACCTGAGAGATGGGAGAGGAGCTGGCAGTGTCCAGTTTGCAGCCTGAAGAGGGTAACCTGAGCTGCTCTGTGGAGTTGGTGGATGCAGTCCTCTTCAGTCCCAATGTCCATGCATTGGCGCCACACTCTTCTGAAGTTGTTCCTCAGGATGGTTTTAGCGTCACTGTGGGACATCAGGTGCCCTGACTGTTCCTGGCTGCTGCAGATGTTGGACAGATGGTCTGCCTCCTCATTCCCTGCAATGCCACAGTGAGAAGGGATCCACTGCCAAGGTCACAGCAGTTCTCTGTTGCAGGAGACCAGAGTTCCTCTCTGATGGCTTTGAGTATCTGCTCCCCTCCTGGTGTCTGGAGGCTCTTCAGAATGGATTCACAGTCTGTCAGAAAGATGGTGTTGGTTGGGAGCCTGTCTTTCTGGTTAAGATTCTGGGTGTCAAGGACTAGGGCACAGGTTTCAGCTCGGTAGTTTGTGGAATATGTGCCTGTTGCCACAGATTTTCTGAAGGATCTGCTGTCTGGGAACTCCACCTCGACTGTTTTTCACATCCTGATCTGCTGACCCATCCGTGTATGCTCTAGCCCAGGTGATAGGTGGGCAAGAGGTGTTGAGAGTTTTGAGGGTCTGGGATGTGAGTTCCTCTGCTGTGTGATGTGCTTTGACTGTTACACCCAGGATACTAAAGGTGATAGGTAGGACGTCTGCCTGCCAGTCCTGCAGCATCAATTGATTGATTGGAATCCGAGACGCTGATTAAGGTTCTTCTCTAGAGCCTTTATGAGGTGGTGTGGGCTCTGTCGCTTCAATCTGTTGTGAAAACCATAAACTTGGAATGTAGGGGGTGGGAAGGCAGTCTTTTGATGATCTCATGTTACCGCAAGAGTTTTTCTTGTCATCTGTCCTCGTGTGAGATAATGCCTGTCATCTTTTCCATGGTTGGTATTGGAGTACTTTTCATGCCACCTGTCAAAGAGTCTGTGGCCGGCATTCTGTATCTTTTGTCAGGTGGTCCAGGTTGGTCTTTGCAGCAGCTGACCAGGCATTAGAGGCATACTCCAAATCGCTGCCCAGAAATAAGCTGCCGCAACTCGAATTTTTCTCATTTTCGAGCTTTTGGTATACTATAAGAGAGGGCCAAGGGGCATAACGTAGCCAAGTCCCAATCACATTATCCTAAAAATAAACATGCTGTAATCAGAATACTTGTACTGTAATTCAGCTCGCAGTGTATCTTTGGATAACAGTTTTTTTCGTCTCCTGTAAAATTTGATTTTCAGACTTAACAGCAGTTGCATTTCCGGGCAGCGATATGTGGTTTGACGGTTGCAGTGTACACTTGCTTTAGGACTTTCATGTTGGTTCCCTATTTTGTTGTCAGGGCCATTTTGTTGAGACTTCAGCTATGCATGGTGCTAATATGCGGGTGTCCTGCTGGGGAACTTGACTGCTGATGCACAGGGTGAACTCTTCTCTCTTGGGTGAGAGGGGGAAGCAGGTGGCTTCAGTGTTGGTCCTGTTGATGGTGACAAGCCACTCTCTCACAGTCTGAGATGTGGTTCAGGGACTCCTGCATCCTGATACTTGCAGTGCTGACTTGCTCTTCTTTGGACCAGACAGCAAGGTCACATGCATGCATGCCTGGGGAATATGGGAGGACAGCTGGTCAGTAATACCATTAATTAGGATAGTAAAGTGTATCGTCAAGATAACTCTCCCTGGGGTACTAACACCTTCTCTGATCTTTACTGGAAGACTGGTGTGACCTTCCAGCTTGACTCGGGCTGTCCTGTGGAACAGGTAGTTCTAGATCCAGGCATTCAACCTTCCACATACTTTCTTCTGGAGCAGCTTGAAGAGGAGACCCTCCTTCCAGACCTTATTAAATGGCTTGTAAGGTCAACAAAGATGGCAAATCTGTTGGAAGCTGTCCTCAGTGTCTCGTGTAAGCAAGGCGACCTGGCCCTTGGTGCTCCTGTTCTTTCTGAAGCCTGTGTAGGTGTGAGGAGCCCATTTTTTAGGTGGTACTGGAGCCACCGGTTGATAAGCTTCATAGTTTTGCTGAGGCAGCTCAGGAGACTGATAGGGTTGGTAGGTGTTCTTGGTGTGTTTGTCTTTTCCTTTCTTAAAGATGGGAACTATGAGGACCTCTCTCCAGCTTGTTGGAAACGCCCCAGTGTCCCAGGACTGATTGAAAATGTGCAGAAGTTTCTGTTTGGTATAGTCTCCAAGGTGACAAATTATTTTGATGGTTATCCTGTCCTTGCCTGGTGATTTTTTTTTTTTTTCATCTTCAGCTGCTTAATGGCACAGTTCAATATGTGGATGGTGAGTTCAGAGGTCGTGCTGGGAGTCGGTGTCTGCTTCCTCGGGCCCCTCTTGATTTTCATTTAGGGTTAGTTCAACATAGGTAGGAAACCACCTGGCGATAAGCTCCCTGCTGATGACAGTATCTGCTTTGTTGTTGAGGCAGTATGAGTAATTCCAGCCCTGTGTATTTATCAGCAGTGATTCTTTTTTTTTTTTTTTTTTTTTTTACAGCTGGCATTTCCCTCCAATCTGTTGTTCTGCTGTTGTAATTGTGTCTACACTATCTGCGTTAGAGTCTAGAGATGCCATCATATGGGTGCAATGTTGGCCCATGATAACATTGTCATTATCAGTCAATAGTTTTTAGTGAATGAGCCACTTCAGTGTAAATTGTGTTGCCATGTAATTTTCTTTTCCTTTGTGTGACACTGTTGCCTTCATTTAGAGATCTATGCATGGCTCTTGAGAAGATGGGAACAGACTGGAAGTTTAGCACTAGAGTGAAGCCACTTTTGATAGACCCGGTCCAACATCTTTATGCTTTATAAGCCTTTTATGAAATGATATACCCTCAAGTCAGAATGCTTTTAGTAGCAGATAGCTTGTCTAGTGCAGGACATTTTGTGGTATTTGACATTTTTTTTCACCATAGGGTGGGATGAACCCAGCCCCTTCATTGCCTTGCCCTGATAGGGGATAAAATTGACAGTCTGTGTGCCACACCTTGGATGACACATGGGGTAATAGTGATAGACTTTCTGATATCAACACCAAGGGATACAAGGTACAATAGAGATTTTCTGGTTCAACTCTTCAAGGGATACAACTGCATTTTTACATCTAAAGTAAGGCACGGTTACATCCCTTTTCTGTTATACAGAACTTGTATCGCATCCAGTGTTGTTTTCTTGTAGTAAATCAGATTGAAAGTCAAGTTACAAGAATGTATTACTTCAAGATGCTGTGAGGAGAAGTGCAACGGAGTATGACATACCAACCTCATTCAGTGGCAGTGAGGTAGAATACCAATTGTGGTTCATGTTCTGGTCTTTGAATACCTTGGTATTGTTTGTACCGCGTTATACTCTTCAGTTTCCCCGAAGTGGAGTATGGCTGCCTCAATGGCAGGATAAAAAACGGTCATACACACAAAACTCCACTGCCTGTCTATACAGGCAGTGTCCGCAGGAGTATCAGCCTGTGTATGCAGAAAGAAAGAAATATTCTTCAGTCTGTGTTAGCTTTTTGTTTGCAAATGTCGCATTTAAAAAATTCCTTATTAATGTTGCACTTTATGAAATTTTTTTGTGTCCAAGCCCACATTTCTTTATTTCTTCAATGTAGTGTAGATACGGCGACAATTTTGTATACTTTCATGGAATATTCTACATCATTACTGGAAAGAATATGTAAAAAATCACTGTCATTGTAACTCGACATACAGCATCCAAATAGCCTTGGCAGTGAAGGTCATGATTGGAGGTCTCATTGTATGTGATGTCTTTGTATTCTGGTCGTAGGTGCTCATATAGCATGCATTGTGCTTATCAGATGCATCAGGAAGGGGAAGGTCTTTTACCTTTGCATTCCTTTGTGCATATTGAAGGCACTCGTCACTATTGTAGATAGGACTGGCTCTCAGTCTGCCTCATGGGTTGGTTTGGCTGGTAGCATCAGACTGGCAAGTTTGAAGTACGCTCATTGTGGTCTGCACGAGCACAAGCAGCAGTGGAACGACCTTGCCAAACTGAACATGCAGCTGGCATAGATGGGAAGGCAGTGGCACCCAAGAGGGCAGTGGTGCTATGCATGTGGCGACTGTAAAGGTCGAAGTGGCTGGTGACCTGCGTGAGCAAATGAGACTCTGACAAAGAAGGGTAGGGGTAGGGGAGGCGGCGAGATGCCTATCCTGTCTTCTCTTTATCCTTGGAGTCTAAGAGTGAACATTGGAGCAGTATTCCTTGACTACAAAAAGATCTGTTCTGGATATTCACCAGACATTGCAGTGTCATTGATATGATAAAGTTTTTGGTATACAAGTATGTCATACTAATGAAGATCAAAGTTTAATCGCCGGAATTGTGTGGGAACCCTTTCTCAGATATGGGAGCTCTTGGAGCGTAAGCTCTAGATTTTGTCCCAGTGTAAATTCTTGCATAATCAAAATTTTACAAGTGTGCTTGCATGTAACAGTGTGTGTGAGCATGTAATGAGTGTGCATTAATGGTCAAACCAAGAGATTGTGTATATTTTAAAAGGAGTAGTGCTTACGGAGTAGTTGTACTCATGAGGAGGATATAGTCGTTTTTCTTATAGTTCTTTTTCAGGAAGTTGTTAGCACTTTATTGATTTTTTGTTTTGTTTTGTTGGTCTATTTTAATTCAATTTTTAGCTTGTCTAGTGTACATACAAACATGCTCATGCAAAGAAAAATTGCTACATAATATGCAGATGAGATTTTATTTTTTTGTCCATCACCACGAAATACCCAACAATTTTACATCATAATGTTGAACACTTTGATCTACCTCATATAAATAGAACATGCATACAGGTCAAACCTATGAGATTTGTCAATTAAAATGCAAGAAAAATGGAACTATGCGTGATCTCTTAACCACAGCTTCTAGAATTAATGAGAATCTAGATACTGAATTTAATATTTGGGGGGGGGGGGGACAAAAATCTGGATGTACACTTGTGATGTCCACTGAAAAGCGCTTGCCAAGGCTACTGAAACTCGAACAGTTCCTAAAATCGATGTAAATGTTCAAGTTTACCTGCCAACATCATAGTCCCAAACACAGTAATTGTGACATGTTGGAAGTCCATAGTAGTTGGTAAAAATAGGGAAAACCTATAATAATATGGAGGGGAAAAAAATGTTAGAAAGAATACATGCAATGTACGTGTGACAAAATAGCTACACCCCTTTTCTAGTCTATGGTCTATGGGGGGGGGAGTGTGCATAACGACCAGTTATTATTCCTCATTATCGGATATCTGCCAAAGCATTCTGACTTTTAGAATCATGTTCGACACAGAACCTGAAATCGGTGAAGAGTTCTTGGTAATGGCGGAGACTTTCTTCATAGAAATCATACCCACAGGAGATGGGGGAGCACATGGCCTTCACCTTTGCTCTAACTGGTTGAGCCAGCATCTTGCCTCGGAAGTTTTGCACTTTCAACTCCCCCAAACTGAGCAAGCTCTCGCTATTATGCTCACTTAACCTGGTATCTGTCCAACAGTATGTGATAGAGTGAGCACTTGAGTGGAGGTCTGGCCTAATATGGCATGGTCTTCAACGAAGCATTTCAGAAGTTATCTGTTTAAGAGGAAACAAAGTTATAATGATAAAGTATGGTAACAGAACAGGACATCTTGCACATACCAACTCTGAAAAACATATCCAGTAGCATGGACGCATTGAACCACCATTGCCAACATCATGTGTGTTTTTGTTTTGGCAGTGGCCACAGCAAAGGGAGGAGACCCCAGAAACGGGAGTTCACTGTCACCACCAAACACCTGACCTTCTCACAAAGCAATGTGGCAAGGGCCTTTAGGACCTTAAACCCATGGCAGCTTGACATTTCCCATACAAGGAAATTGTGTATGAACCAACTGCAGCATTTACCATGTGTACACAAATTATGGTCTTGTAACAGTGGGGCTGTAAATAAATGACAGGTGTGAGAATTCTTCCTGGGTTCTTCAATGTCAAGACTGGGCACACAGTGGCATGAATGACCAGTGTTCACGGACCTGAACATGCCTGGTGCCAGCTGCTTCTGTGCAGGTTAGAGTTATTTTTCCCCCCTCCTAATTTCTGTAAAACAAGTTTCATCTACTTTATTGTGATTTCACATAATCACCAGTTTCTGCAAAAGGAAGCATACAGCATAGATATTGATGTTTTGCTTGCTTACAATACAGTGTAAAAACTCATTCCTGCTCGTCTGCAGTGCTTTTCACAGGTGGATACATATCAGTGAGTAAAAAGAATGTCATGCTTTTGAAGGATGCATGCTGACCAAAGTTTAAGAAAAATAACTGCCCCCCCACACATGGGTGTTGAGCTACAAATTGTTTTAATGAATTCAGACCACACTTTTCTTCTGGGAATAGAGATATACAAGTTGCATTAATAATGCACTGGGGTGACAAGCTTCAGGATATACCAATCCCCCAATTATCAAATCGGGCGTGAAAAACGAGAGTAGTAAATCAGTGGGCATGACTGTTTGCTGAAATGTCATATAAACTGAATGTTTCGAAAAATATAGAATGAACAATTGTTAATTTTGCCCACTAAATTAACCAACCGGTGCTCTGTCACTCAATAAGCCTTACAGCTTGCACTAACTGACAAGATAAAACCACAATGAATGAATTTGTTTTGAGTTGGGATAATACTTAACACTTTTTCCTTCCTTTTTTTTGCGAGCATATAACGAGAGACATGTTTATCCATTCAATTTCCCCAAATTTTGTTCCCATGATTGGCGAAAAAACGATTATGAAGAACTTTATAGAAAAAAAAAATCTAGATGTATTTTTTTTTTAGTGGTAATTGCACTTGCGGAGACTAATGGGCACTAACTGTAGGAGGGGGAAATCTAAAGACCGACAACTCTTGATAACTTCTGCGCGCAAAATGATGTCAGGCCATGGCAAATTTTTGACATGCCCAGAAACTTCGAAAAAAAAAAAATCGCGAAAGAGCAAGAGTCTGTGCCAAAATATGCTATGAATGAGGTTTGAAAGTAATTTGTTACAATGATCCTATTTTACAGCAGTTAATGCATGATTATGCAGAATGAAACTTGTTCTGAACACTGGTATCCATCACAGACCTATCTTCATTAGCTCAATGAACGGCATCACACTATTGGCAGAAATAGCATTTGGGCAGCAAGATGATGACGAAGGAATGATCAATTTGGAAAAGAAAGACCAGGACGCAGTTTAAGTAACTGTTAGGGAGGGAAATCACTGAACATTTTGTGATTTCGGGATCTCCGACAAACAGTGAGGTCAAAATCCGATTTCCGGACGTATGGTTTCATCCATGTGGTTACAAAGACGGAGGGGACCCAGCAATAGAGACAACAGATAACCAAGAATTTATTAAACCATGAAACCAAGAATTTATTAAACTGTGAGAAACAACGGAAGTATAACGAGCACAACGGCTAAAGAGAAGGAAAGAAGACCGAGACAGGAAGAGAGACCCCCCCACCTTTGTGGTCCTGAATGTGAAGTTATTTGTGACAGTCTGGGATTTTCTTATGTTTACGCCACCTTGAACACAGCAGGCATATCTTGGTCAGAACATCAACACACAAGAGCTGTGTGTCCAAAAGCAAGACGCGGACTGAACTTCGTATGCACCCGAGAGAAGCAGGACATATGGACAGGTGTACTTTGTATGCACCCGAGGACATATGGTGAACTTTGTATCCATTAAGAGGACATATAGACAGGTGAACTTTGTGTCCACTGAATGAAGGGCATATGGACAGGTGAACTTTGTACGCATCGGAGAGAAGCAGGGCATATGGACAGGTCTAAATTACAAGATATGTTTCGGATGGGATAAAACTCTATTCACTCCCTATTATTCACTCATTTTTTGCTTGACAAGGATAGATGTCCTGAAAGAAACCACATTTCAACTAGCACAGGGGGAAAAAAAAAAAGAACAACCAAACCTCAGACTGGAAGCTGCGTATAATCTCGAGTTTGTGCACTGCCGTTCATGTTTTTCATCCATCTTAAGGTCAAAGTCCGCCTACATGACTGATGGAACATGCACTACATCTTGCAAATAAGAAAAAAAGTATGAACATAACTAAGCTGCTTTTGTATGTACGATTCAAGACAAAATCCCATCTATTAGAGACTGAAGTGATCGACTTCAAGGCTCTAATGGCATCTTAAATTGCCTGCAAAACATGGCAAGGGATGTGAAAAAAAAAAAATCAAACGAACATATCTTGTTCAATGAAAAGACAAAATGCCACATTCTGGGTAAATGTTGAGAAAAGGAAAAAACAAAAATGCTCATCAAAAAAAATGAGTATGTCCATCAATGAACTGAATGTGACAACCAACAAATGAGAGAATGTGTATGCAATAACCTATTCTCATTCACACCTCCCCCCCTATCATCACTACATGACAACAGAGCCTCTCAACTCCCAACCAGCAATTCGTCAGTCACGCAAGGATCAGCTGCAGTCTGTATCACCGGCCGTTCTGCACTGGAGCCGAGGGTGGGGTCAGGAGGTCGCGGTACTCGTGAAGGGCATCCTTGAGGGCGCGGGTGACGTGGGGGGAGGAGGAGGTGGTGCACTCCACCAGGGCTGGGTACAGAACAATCACCTGCTGCCACACCGCCCCTTCCACTGAAACCATGACAACACCACTATGCACAGGTGAATGACGGATACTATACAGTGTGTGATATACTTGCTGATGGAACTGATCTGGAGTAAACTTCAGCATGCCACCCACACTGTGATGTTACGAAGTTTTGCAGAATGCACGATTTTTCTTCTGCTTGTATGAGGTTAACTCCCGGTGAAACCCAACAGGTTTTTAGCTTTGGTCTTTGACCATTTAACGACAATAATTCCTATGTGTAGACCAAAAACTATGTAGTATTTTTCCCTTCATGATAGTGTTCATGCATGTCGATTGTCCTCTTTTCATCTGATTCCCCTCTCCTTCCCCCACCCCCTGCTGATTTCCTCTGATTCATTTACCTATTATTTTTATTTGCTGCTGGAAATGGTCCCCCCCCCCCCCCCCCCCCCACTGATGAGTAAAAAAAAAAAAAAAATCAATAACCTTGAAATCTGGGTTGTAAACTTGGCTTTTCAAAAAAAATTTCAGTATGTTCGATTGATAATGTGCTAGCAAAAGTAATATTCCTCTATTGTGAACAACTATCCCTTGTGTCACTCAAGCATGAATCAATCTTTCTGTGAAGAGTGGTCGAATCCAGAAATCGGTTTGTCTGACCAACTGGAGATCAGAACGTGAAACCCAATGGCAAGATTTGTACAGAACTGCAACAAATCCATAAAGAGGCCACTGCCAGTGTAGTAGCCGCTGGGGGTAGTTTTTTTTGGGGGAAAAAAAAGTAGCAGCTTATAGATAAGCATTTATAGTAAATATATCTTATAGGGGAGTGATCTCACTGACAGAACAGTTTTTGGTCCAGAGAACTGCTGTGAGTCGTCAAACGATCAAGCAACTGGCCCCCATGGACTTATCTTGTTTGTACATACATAAACAGAAATTCTGTGTTCTGCTCTCAAGTTTCAACATGCACAGTCTACCGATGTGACATAATTCAATCTTGACACATTTATTCAAGCAAAAAGAATGCAGCTGCTTCCCTTGGATTGAGGATGCATGGCTTAGCCTTGAAATGTTTAAAATGGCACTAGATCAAGAAATTTAGTACAAGAGCCCGAGTGTAATGCTCTGCTGAATGCTTTCACATGCTGACAGCAGTGTAAAGACCTAGCAAGCCTGCTAATGGGATTCACAATTCAGGAGGCCTCCAAACAGTATGAACAGCTGAAATTCTACGACCTTCCACAGAACATTTTACCATTGATATTATAAATACGATAACATTTTTGGTGTCATTTCCATGCTGTTCATCACAACAAAAAGCCACGCCCATGACCTTGTCATAGTCTCTTCGTCTTCCCATTTTCATTCCTATACGTTGTGGCTCTAATATTTCCTGTCAAACATTTCATCCCTCACAATCCCCACCTCTCTTCCCACCCCACCCACATCTGCCCTTCTCCATTTCCCACCACCATCTCATTTTTCTCTGCCACAGTTTGTCCTTGATGCTCAAAATGACGCTTAGTTTGATGCTTTTCGTATGTGTGTACACTTCCCTTTTTGTGTTACTGTGTGGGTTATCTCACGAAACGCATACCTAGGTGTATTTGCATGTGAGCATTACTGAAGTGTACAATTTTTTTTTTTTTTTTTTTTTTTTTGCTGTCCCAACCTCTGCGCCACCTCAGAGGCAGTGCACCCACGCCGCTCATTCCGACACCCCGTCCACAGCCACAGCCCGGTCGGCCCCACCGCAGCCCCGGCACCAGCAATCCACAGGGAGCAGTCAATGTCAAGTCGTCGAGAGGCAACCCACCGGAGGAGACACTGCACTGCTGCCGAGTCACTTCGGTGGTGTTCAGTGGCGCCTGTTCTGATCTAACATATGCTGGACACCACCTACTAAGCCCCCTACTGACAATTGCTTAGTCGCGGAGCCGGCATGAGTGAGCTCTCCCTCCGGAGGGCGCCACCACATCCGTCCAACGACAGCCCCCATGGACTCGCCGATACCGGTGACCCCGACGGAACCAAACCAAGACTACAGACGTGGAGAGGACATCGAAACTGAGGTCACCATGAGAGCAGGGCATGAAGGGCCACAGAATTTGAGTCATTTTTTTATGCTGATCGATGAGAATGAGGATGATTAAGATGATGCTATGGATTTCCATTTCGGTCCGAGACTACATGACAGGGCTGTACTCTACGCTTCCTTTCATAATATATCCCGGCGTCAACCAGGCCCGAGAGATACAGGCACCTGCAGTGTTGGTCAGGAAATTTGAGCAACACTCTCAGAAATGCATCCATTAAGTGGATGAAACTTGACTGTGTGGTCCCAGTCTTCCCAACTGAGTCCGCAGCAAACTCAACTCTGGGTAGGAGCCGGTCAGGGCAGAAAAACCCACATGACTCTGATGGGATTCGAACCCACGACCTCCCAGCCAGGTGTCCGCGACGCTAACCACTTCGCCACGGCGGCTGGTGAAGTATACAATTTTGTTGGATATGACTATTTTCAAAACTGTGAAACTGAATGCTCCCTCGGTGACATCATTAGTTGAAAGCAAACACAGTGATACCAGCTGACTTAAGCATTGCATTCGATGACAATTATAATGGGTCAGTTTTCATCATGGTGGCATTTAAGAGCTTGTTACTTTTCAAGAAAGTTTGGAAAGAGTCCGATATGGAATCGGTTCTGGTTACATAAGCATCAAGGATGAAATGCATGGAGTAAAACATCACTTGGGACAAGACATTAGGGATGGAATGCTGGGAAAAAATCCGCTCTAGGATGAGTCGTGGCTTGACACATAAACATACAAACACAGAATCATACAACATGACTCTATAGAAGTCCATGTCGTTACAGATGATCAACTAAGCTAATGAAAAATAAGTTACCATGATCAAGCATCACTCGATATTCAGTGGCAAAATCTAAAGGGATACTGACCACAACTGGAAGGCGCTTTCTTCAGGGACTGTAACAGGGTGGTGATGGCTTTGAGCACAGCAGTGATCTCGGCCAGACGGGGCCTGAAACATTGTATAGCACAACATACAGATTCTTCACACAAACTTGCTTACCGTGTTAAACTCCGACTTTTTTTTTTTTTTTACCAATTCAACACATTCTTCACGATTTTGAAATGCTGTTCGAAGCGAATGATGTCTACTTACTTCTAATCCCATTTTCCCCCAGTCAATAATATATCGAAGAAGTAGTGAACCTTACCTTCTGATCTGAGAACACAGATTTCCTCCTGTTTATAAAAAATAAAGAGCTCAGTTTTAAAGGAAAGATCTACTGTGTAAAGGTTTTTTTTTTTCCCTTGCTGATCATGCCATCAGAGAGAAGGCAAAAAAGAGCAACCATCATGTTCGGAAAATGTCTTTCATTCTAGGAAAACTATCGTAGTTTAACCTTTGCTGTGATTCTTAGGTATGCCCATAAAGAAACACATACAAAAGCCTTTACATACCTGGAACCATCAGGACTATTTCAATGAAATTTTCAGTCCCTTTCAAAAATAGAATACTCTATGTCAGTGAATTGACGTTTATGCATTGAAAGGAAAAAAAAAATCTTGTCATTTGAAGGTACACTTTGGATGAAGCAAGGGTCCAGCTGGACCCATGCTTCATAAACAGCAGCAGTTGAATACTGCACTGAATTCAGTACAAATCCACGTGGAAACGCGTCCTCTGACAAAGCATCAACTCTCAATGGCTCTTTGATGAGGGTGGGTCCACCAGGGCCTGTAATATCTGAATTGGGGAGATAAACACGGTAAAAACGCTTGGTAAAACCCATGTAAAATGGGAACTGGGGAACCGCAATGTCTGGACTGTATAGTCAAGAACGATGTCTGGAGAGGGCTAAAGTGGATGATCCCAGGGATGGGCAGATTTGGCGTAACATATCCATTTTAAAAATAGGTATGTTTTTGTATTTATGGAAAGAAATGTTCATTATACATGACAATCACACACACACATTATACATATATATTTACATATAAAGTCGCACATACATGCACTTGCCCACACTTGAAAAAAGAAAATCCTCCCGACACCCAAGCAAAGCTAAACAATATGTTGAAAATCATAACTAGATCTCACTGCTTATTTAAAAACTGTCGCCCACAGAACAAACAAGAAAGAACTCCATGAAAGGAAAAAGGAATACCAATTAAAATTGTGGACTAAAATCGAAAGTTGGAGATATAGCTATTTACCAACCAGAAAAAGGAAAACATATTAAAAAGACAAAAACAAACAAAAAAAAACAAACTTACATTCGTTTAGGCCATAAGCCTTCTACAGCGACATCTTTTCAAATGAGCCAGGACAATCCGTGCGTTCACGAAAAATGAGAAATCATGAACAATGACTAGAAATCGTGAACACATAAAAGTCAGTGGAAAAGAAACACACACCAAAACAAACCCAGAGATCATGGTGGATGAAAAGGTGTGCTGATAAAGATCAATCTTCTCCCCACCCCTATCATACATCTTCACCTGTCCGGCAAAGGTGGTGGTTCACACACCCAAAACTACATATGGACTTGTACACATGTACCTGCATGTCTACACACACACGTGCTGTCAAGCATATCCCTTCAGCTGCCAGTTGCACTGCCATGTTTGAAAGACACCGAAAACACCTGAAAAGTTGACAGACTGCAACAGGTGTATGCGTGTGCGTGTGTGTGTGTGTGTGCATGTGCACACATTTGTGTGCATAAGCTAGCAGACTCTATTCAAAGATCATTTATGGTTTTTGTGTTACATTGATTTGATTCTCTCTCTCCTAGAGACGAACGCACTCAAAAGTACTGGTTACCACATGCCGCCTTACTTTCTAACCTACTGAACGAAGCACACGCATTCATGGAAAGGAACACAATCATTCTAGCATCATCCACTTACATACAGCGTTTGCCTCCCTTGGACCATGATATCAAACCTACACTTCCAGCACTGAGACCCTGTTCTTTTAAACTTGAAAGAGAGAGAGACAATGTGTGTGTGTGTGTGTGTGAAATAAGCAAATGCAAGCAGTTTTCATGCACGACATTGTTCTCTTCTGTCTACAACAAACAGCATACATGATAACAACGAAAAAAAAAAAGCCTGCGGATCCACAACCCAGCAAATCACTTTCCGATATGTGTGACCCAGACAACCAAAGGGATGATAAAAGCGCACTGCCAACAGACAATAAAAACATCCAAAATGCGCAATTATGCAAAGCAAGGATACACCCTGGAAAATGAGGGAACCAAATGTTATTGGAGATATCGACACTGGGGAGGGGGCCAAGAATAAAAACTGCACCTGGAAAATTAGATTAAACTGATGAAGTGGAAAACAGGAAATCGGAGAACTCTGAGGCTGCCGTTTGTAAGGGACAGTGGAGGCCACGCCGGCAACCAAAGAAATCAAGGAAATTACATTAACTGAAGCACGATGCTTCTGACCAGGCGAGACAAAATCCTGCTTTGAGACTCAATTTGTGAATAAAAAAAAAAAAAAAAAATGAAGCGAGATAACCAAATTAGTCTGGTAAAATATACAAACAAAAAAAAAAACAAACCCCTAGAACTTGAGTCACAAAATCTGGAGAGCTGAGAAACAACGGAATGCTGCAAATTGATTAAAACCACACAAAGAATGAGCAATTAGATACGATGACCTGTCACGAGTTGTCATATTCAAACGCAAAGAATAAGCAGAACAATTTTTTAAACATCTATTTGGCAAAGCACTGATGCAAAGGCCTCGATGATTATTGAAATCCTCCATCATTATTCTTAATCAATTTGTTGCTATCCTCTATTTCAATATGCCAACGACAAACCAATCAAAACCCTGTTAAGATAAATGTTTTTGTATACTCAGTCTAAAAAGGCCGAATATACGTTTAACATATTTAAAAAAAGGGGTAGTTTTTACGAAACGCTCATGATCTGCAACACACAATTTCTTCATACCACTGTGTCTGTTCATGCATTTCATTATGGCTTGAACAGTGGTGATGAGACGGACGCTTCTCCATTGACAAAATGGAAAAAAAAAAAACGTGATTCAGAACATGCTTTTCTTGCCGGTTATCAGCTGCATTTCAGTGTTTTTCAAAAGGTTCCCAAGAAAAGAACACAGCCAAACACTACATTTTGATAAGAAACAAGAAAATAGAAATAAAAAATTGGAACGAGTTAGCACATTCTGTGTAGCGTGTGGTCTCATTTTAGGTCACATGCGGTATAGGACAGACCCAACTTTTCGGAACTGACCATTACGAGGTGTCCATTTTCTACTCAACATACTGTCTTCATACCCATGAAACCCGGCCACCCCAGCTCACCTTGGCAGTGGACATTTGCCGGACAGTCTCTCGTCGTCCACGTACTTCTTCACCACCTCCTGGCAGCGCTGCAAAAGGGAGAGCACTGCCACCTTGGTGACGGCGCCTTCCTCGCTCTTCTTGCTGACAAAGGAGAACTGCAGCAGGGTCTCAAAGCAGGTCTTGGCAAAGTCTTCGCGCAGCTTGCGACTAGAGTCCGTGTCTGAAGCAAACGTATTTCACGATTATCACTGTGTTTGCTACTCTAAGGACTGGCAAAAAACAGAGCAGCAAGAGATTCTGTCTTGTTTTCTATGTGTGTGTCTATGTGTGTGCACGTTTGTGTGAGCGCGTACGTGGTAAAGTCTGCAAAGCAACCCCTAAACAGATCATGATCACTTTCAGTGATATTACTGTCAAGCTGACCACACTGTCCAGACAGAGTCTCAAAGGGCCGTGACCCTGTGTTACTAACATCCTCAAGGTGAATGAAATGTGCTGAAGACGTCAGCCATTCCGCTCCACTGATCCTCCTCGGATCATAAAGGCGATGATGAGAAACACAACAGTGTCACCAACAAAACCCAAAACGCTGTGTGGGCAGGCAGACTTGCCAGAATGGACAGCTCGTGTCCACGTTGACGGAGTGTACAGTTTCACTACTGGTCGCCAGAATACAACAACAATGAAAAAAAAAAACCAAAAAAACCTGGCATGGTATTAACTGTACGGCAAGAGGAAAAAAAAAAAGTGATCATTTTCCAGAATACTAAGTGAAACGACCACAAAGCCAGAAAAATAGAATATGACAGTACAGATAGATACAAATTATCACCCAAAAAAAAAAAGAAAAAAAAAAAAAAAAAAAAAAAAGCCACAGTCAGTCAATGACGCAAGAAAGTCACTTACTAGAAGAGTATTTGCAGATGGCAGTGAAGCAGTTTATACTGACAGGGGCCCTGGCATCCCCCAGGGTATCTATCTGTTTGACAGGGCTGGCTGTATGATCAGCATCACTGAATTCCCCAAGTCTCCCCCAGGGGATCTATCAGTTTGAAAGGGGCCCTGGCTGTTATGATCAGCATCACTGAACTCCCCAAGTCTCCCCCAGGGGATCTATCAGTGTGACAGGGGCCCTGGCTGTATGATCAGCATCACTGAACTCCCCAAGTCTCCCCCAGGGGATCTATCAATTTGACAGGGGCCCTGGCTGTTATGATCAGCATCACTGAACTCCCCAAGTCTCCCCCAGGGGATCTATCAGTGTGACAGGGCTGGCTGTATGATCAGCATCACTGAACTCCCCAAGTCTCCCCCAGGGGATCTATCAGTTTGACAGGGGCCCTGGCTGTTATGATCAGCATCACTGAACTCCCCAAGTCTCCCCCAGGGGATCTATCAGTGTGACAGGGGCCCTGGCTGTTATGATCAGCATCACTGAACTCCCCAAGTCTCCCCCAGGGATCTATCAGTGTGACAGGGCTGGCTGTATGATCAGCATCACTGAACTCCCCAAGTCTCCCCCTGGGATCTATCAGTTTGACAGGGGCCCTGGCTGTTATGATCAGCATCACTGAACTCCCCAAGTCTCCCCCAGGGGATCTATCAGTGTGACAGGGGCCCTGGCTGTTATGATCAGCATCACTGAACTCCCCAAGTCTCCCCAAGGGATCTATCAGTGTGACAGGGCTGGCTGTATGATCAGCATCACTGAACTCCCCAAGTCTCCCCCAGGGGATCTATCAGTGTGACAGGGGCCCTGGCTGTTATGATCAGTATCACTGAACTCCCCAAGTCTCCCCCAGGGGATCTTTCAGTTTGACAGGGGCCCTGGCTGTTATGATCAGCATCACTGAACTCCCCAAGTCTCCCCCAGGGGATCTATCAGTTTGACAGGGGCCCTGGCTGTTATGATCAGCATCACTGAACTCCCCAAGTCTCCCCCTGGGATCTATCAGTTTGACAGGGGCCCTGGCTGTTATGATCAGCATCACTGAACTCCCCAAGTCTCCCCCAGGGGATCTATCAGTGTGACAGGGCTGGCTGTATGATCAGCATCACTGAACTCCCCAAGTCTCCCCCAGGGGATCTATCAGTGTGACAGGGGCCCTGGCTGTATGATCAGCATCACTGAACTCCCCAAGTCTCCCCCAGGGGATCTATCAGTGTGACAGGGCTGGCTGTATGATCAGTATCACTGAACTCCCCAAGTCTCCCCCAGGGGATCTATCAGTGTGACAGGGCTGGCTGTTATGATCAGCATCACTGAACTCCCCAAGTCTCCCCCAGGGGATCTATCAGTGCGACAGGGCTGGCTGTATGATCAGCATCACTGAACTCCCCAGGTCTCTTAGTACTACACCAAGGACACGCTGAAATGAAACCCCTTTCAAAAAAAAAAAAAAAAAAAAAAAAAAAGAAAAAGAAAAGATACAGTGTCTGACGGTGGATGCAATTTTCATTGGTGAAAAGAATTTTGCTAGTACATTGCGACTGGCCTCCCTCCTACCCCCCCCCCCCCCCCCCCCCCCCAAAGTGAGGTGATGCGGTCTACAGGGCATCTCTTTTTGGAATGCTTGTGTGTGTGTGTGTGTGTGCGCGCGTGCGCCTGACTGCATGAGAGAGAGAGAGAGAGAGAGGAAGAGTGTGTGTGTGTGTGTGCGTGTCGCCCTGACTGTATGAGTGTGTGTGTGTGAGAGAGAGAGCGTGTGTATGTGTGTATGAAAATGTCTGTGTGAGCATGAATGTGTGTGTGCTTGTGAGGGGTAGGGTGGATTGGGGAGGGGATGGAGATCCAGGGAAGAGGAGGATGGAAGTGCACTGTGCGTTTTGTGTATTGTGATGTGTGCACATTGGTGTGCGTTTGTGTGTGTGTGCGTTCGTGCACACACCCATGTGCCAGCCATGCTTACAAGAGTGCACAAATTCTTATTCGTGCCGCACTTCTGTTTGACGTAAGAGGAGAGCGAGAGAAAGAACACAGACATGCAGCGAGAGAGAAAGGAGGGAGAGAAAGCAGCACCCCTCTAGAGATAACAGTCATGCCCACCGACACCTGTCGGAAGGAAATGAAAAAAGTATGCAGGCAAGCAAGTGTGGGTCATACATATCTATAAAAATGCATCAGCATGGATTACCGATGACAAGTGAGGCAGCCAGGTCTCCACTTCACTTAACTCAATCTTACCAACGTGTGTGAAGGATGATAAATCTGGCGAGCAGCAGAAGGACCTGTGCATGCAGAGAGCGCCCATAGCCATTTAGCGATGATAAGTGAGGTGGATAGCTGTCCACTCTGTTTATCCACCAGGATGCTTACCTTTTTCTTTATACAGAGAAACAGAAGGGGGGTAATCCAGCAGGCATGTGTACGATGGAGAATAACCCTCTTTTCCTTTCTCCATTTGCACGAGTGAATTTTGTTCGTTTCATTCTTTTTGTTTTTAGCAAAAGTACTGCGCATCTTTCCTCACTTCCTCTCCCCTCGTTTGTGTGCTTGTTGTGCCATTATTCCACGACACTCATTCTGCTGCATCTTCACACAGCCACAGCCTGAACCCATCTGGTGCACACCACTGGGAGACCATGAGGAGATATTTATATCAGATCATCCTGAGGCAACCTACCAGAGAACAACCTGCACCACCGCCAACCCATTTTCATTATGTTCAATAGTGTCTTTGATAAGATGGAAGTGCCAACTGACACTAATTGTAGAGGAGGCAGGATGAGTCAAGCATCTTCTTCCCAGGGGTGCCAACATGTCCGCAACAGTTCCAGTCAGTTCGCCTATTGCATATTTTCAATGTCAGAGGTTTGCCTACACGCGAGAGTTTTATACACACCCACAACAAGCATGAACATAGAGATAAAACTGAAGTCACCTTAACAGCAGGCATGGAGGGCAAAAATTCTGACTTCCCATGACGACCAATAAGGATGATGCTGCTGCTGCTATGGACTCCAACACTACCTGGGAGGACAGTACGTCACAACAGATCCCCTGCTCTATCAGACCGAAGAAATATGTACAGCTGCTGAGCAACTCTCAGATGCATCCCATCAGTGAAGAAAATTTGGCTGCTTGATTCTAGTCCTCCAATCTAAGGATGCAAAAAAAAAAAAAAAAAAAAAAAAAAAAAAAAAAAAAAAAAAAAAAAATCACCCAAATAAAACCACAATCTCCCACAAAGAATCTGTTCAGATTAGATGAACAGAAATTTGTTCTAGACAAGTCTTTAAAAAACACAGATCAGGTGAACTGAAAATTGTTCTAGAGAAGTCTTAAAAAAAAAAAACCCAGACTTTTACGACACCTGTAGACCGTTTATTTTCTAACAGCCTAAAATGTCGTGCATTCACTTATGCTCCATCGAAACAAGGGAGGTAATGACACGAAGTCCAGGCTGTGCATACATACCCACAAAGGTGTCGGACATGGCAGAGTGGATGGACCCCCTGTTGAGAAGCTCCATCACCTTGACCACAAAACTGCTGGGCACCGTGCTGGCGTAGGGCAGGATCTCGTCACGGATCAGGTGCACCATCTGAAAAGCAGCACAGGTACGAAATGAGGCCCTAACCGTGGACCACACACAGTGCAGGAGCCAGGACACTGGTGTGGGCCATCAAGGACTTCCACAGCCCTGTCCTCAGTCAAGGCACAACAGGTGGGAGCGTGCTCACCTGTCCACTCCTATCTGTTCATCCAGGGCTTCTCCACTCTGCCTGTGGGAGGTCTGCCCTCCGCTGTGCCCCCTGTGACAGCTTGGACAGTCAGGTACTGTAATGCTGCTTATAGCCCAGCCGACCACAAAGGGCCATATCAGGGCTGTCACCGCGTCAAAAGTCAGCTAAGGCCAGATACATACAGCAAGCAAGCTGACGGCAATTGTAACCCGGGAGAAGGGATTCTGGGAATGTAGACTCTCTAGAACAGACAAGTACTGTGACTTCTACCGGTGAGTCCAAAGTACAGACTGTCAAGTGCAAGGCTGGCAATGGGTCCAGCACACAGCAGTAAGTAGCTGTAAGAAGTCATGTTTTCTGTGCCTTGCTATGAGAGTTATTCCTGTGCTCACCATCTTAAGACACACAGCCTGTGCAGCTATCACAGGAGTGGAGGGTTGGGGGTGGAGCGGGGATGTCTGTACTGAAGTGAACACATTTTTCCCCCCTTTTAATCATGGCCAGAACAAAATTGAGATCAGAGTATATTGATGAAGCAGATGCGCATTCAAGAATAGCTTTCATTAATCTGGAGGAGAGGGTGAGGGAGGCAGAGAGGGGAAAAACACAACAGTTAAAAAAACTTATCTTTTACATTCTCTTCCAGCAAAAGAATTCAATCAAGTCTGACCTTTCCTGATATTTCTGTTGCTGCAACGATTGCTAATTTCACTGGCATTTCATCTTTTCCTTATATGGTGCTCCCACTGCAGAATGATCCCCCCCCCCCCCCCCCCCCCCCCCCCCCCCAAATCATAAGACGTTGACATGACACACATTCTGTGAAGCGCATGGTGTGAAACCTGCAGAACAACCCATGTCTCTGACAAAGTGATCAAAATGCTTCAACAGGACAAAGAACTATACCACTGCACACGACTTCAGTCTTCACCATGAACAGGGTTGAGGACAGGCAAGAAACATCAAAGCTGGCTACGTAAACATAAAAACATGTATTTATCACTAACGAACAGCAGAATGTGAGAAGGGAGCCATGTTACTCTGGAAGCCTTCTTCACTTGCCATGTCTAAACTGGGTCTTCACATTCAAATGTTGCAGAAAATATCATGCACCCATGCAGAAGGACTGAATTAAGATTGGGGGGGGGGGGGGGGGGGGGAAGCAGGCTTAAATCACTGAACTGAAGCTTCTTTCCCTAACAATCCAAAGAGGTCTTGAAGTCTTAAATCTACATTCAGTAACCTATAGGGGGGGGGGGGGGGAGGTAAGGGGGCCTCACAGCCTCACTCAGCCATGTCCAGTCACTGTTTGAGCAATCCACTGGTAGCTATCAATACTGGGCTATCGTTAGGCAACTTGTCAGAGAAGATACTGCACTGCTGCAATGTGTGTACATATACTTCCATTGTTTATGCTGGAATTACCTTCAATTTTTTTCTTTCTTCATAATTCGCTTTATTTACCCGTTACACTGTGTTTATATCACTGCATGTAATCAACAGTGAATGATGAAAGAAAATAAAAGACATAACCGAGCTGCTGTACAAAGCCAAAATCTCTAACAATGCATCTGCGTATAATCAGGATCAAGAATTAATGTTTACCTATATATACCTCAAAATACCCCTTTTCATTGATGTGCACTTGGTAATAAAGACATGTCTTTTCATCTATGTGCACTTGGTAATAAAGACATGTCTTTTCATCTATGTGCACTTGGTAATAAAGACATGTCTTTTCATCTATGTGCACTTGGTAATAAAGACATGTCTTTTCATCTATCACCAAACTCATAACAGAATGAGATTACACACATCTTAATAAAAAAAAAAAAAAAAAAAAAAAAAAATAAAAATCGAGTAAAATATCAGGTCGCAGTAAAACTTTGTCATTCTACAAAAATCATGCCCCCCCCAAAAAAGAAACCAAACAACCCCCCACCCCCAAAAAATTGAAGTTGTGTTATAATGGTAACAATGCATCTTCTTTCCACAATGTCCCCTAATATTCAATCCCCCCTCCAGCAAAGCACACTTTGATATGATTGTCCACCACTGACCTTGCAGTCGATGGCCTCATCTCTGGAGAAGTCTTCCATGGACAGTGTGGGTGGGGAAGGGCTGCACACCACCAAAGGTCAGTCAGTGCATTATGTCATTTCAAGTCATGTACTGGGTAAATCATCAACACTATTCACATTCATTGAAAAAGAAGAAAAAACATTGAAATATATATCAAATCATTACATGTTTTCAAATGTGGTGTACATTCAAATATAAACATGTAACATTTCGTCTTGTTGAATGTATCATCATTAAAAGTGGTAAAAAGATGCCAACCAACCAACATTCATTATATCATCACAGGTATCTGTTACAAGATCACAGGTATTAAGAATTAATGACAGATTTACATCTGATCCACAGAAAGAGCAGGAGTCGACATTTTATATTTTCAAACATTCACTTTGGTGATACCAATTCACAAACAATTACAATCAATTACACATCAATGCATGAATACGATGACCCGATTCCAAGCTCTGAATAATACAAGAAAAAGGGAAATATGGAAAACAGATTTAAGGAGGGGGACGGGATGAGGGTGAAATGTGCAAGACAGTGGGGAATACCCACCAGAAGTATATTTACATCAAGAGACTGAAGGGATGATAAAGTGATGGAGATAAAAGAAATGTGACAAATGTTTTCTATTCTCAATGAAGGTCGGCAAGCAATACATGCTTTCGGGTTCATTCAGCCATTACTCAGTGTGTAGGAATCAGGATATCAATCCTTATAATAACACAATAAACAAAGAATGAAAGAAAGAATATATCTAATCAGCTTGACACTTGGATCACTGTGATTCGTGTGCTATTTCTAGAGAATCAAAAAAAAAAAAAAAAAAAAAAAAGGGTGGGCGAAAAGTCGTTCCTTAAGATGTTAAAGAAAGTGAAAAAACAAAACAAAAAACAAACAAAAGAAAAAAAAAAATGTATGGATCTGTCCCTGAATCCAGCTCCGCACCAAACTTTAACAAGATCCTCCATGGGCCACATTCCTTTCAGTCTTCTGAAACTGAAAGTCCGTTCCTAGTTTTTGTATAATCCTGCTGACAAACAAACAAAAAAAAAAACCACCTAAAAACAACAAAAATTCCAAACTCACAATGGACACAGTTACAAAAATAGAGGTGGGGAGGGGGAGAAGGTGGAGGGCAGAGCTGGGGTGGGGGGCAGAGGGGGTGTAGAGGGGGGGGGGGGGGGGGGGACCAAAAGGCAGACATCACACAAGGCTGACTTACTGTTTGGTGAAGAGGAAGTCTTCAAACAGGAGACCCAGTTCATGCCACATGCCTTCAAACTCCGACACTGTAAAAAGAATCACAGTGGGCACATTCCCACAGCCATCATTACCCGTTGGTTGTAAGCCTGCGCTTGACACATTTTGTTTTCATGAATCTGCTATTTCAATACCCATCATAAACTGTTACAGCGTAACTTCAAAGATGTGATAGAACAGTAATTCACACACAACAAACACCTCCAGCATATGCTTGGACCAACGCACATACATACACATCTAAATGACAAACATACAGCAAAAATGAAAACAGAAAGAAAGGGGAAAAAAAAAAAACCTTGACCAGCGCACTACGCCTCAACAGTTTAGATCTTTTCCTTATTTTTTGTCATTAACTTTGCCCTGAAACTGTATCACGGGACCAGTACGAGGGACATGCAAGGGCACCTGGTGACTAAGCTTAATGCAGTGGTAGGTCACTGGTGTAGGTCACATCCCCCTATCTGGTTCATCCTTATCTGGACATGTCCTCATTTGTTCATGTTGCTTATAGTCGAGTCGAGCACAAAGGGCCCTATCAGGGCTGCCACCTCGTCAAAGTCAATTCTCTACATAGGTTTTAAATAAAACAAATGTGACCTTCCACCATGGAATGAGTCGCTTGTCATCTCTACAGGTATTCAGTTAGCAGCCAAAATAGGCAGTAGGGGTGTCAGGAGTTGATTTTGAGATTTTGACCCTAGCTGATACTACAAGTTTTCCTGCACAAAATACACTACGTGAATTGTTTATATTTGACTGCTTTCTGTATTAAAATGACATTTTAAAACACCTAATACGTTAATATTATGCTGAATGTGTGCATCTGTTTTTGCTCATTTTCTCAGAAGCGCTTCTCAGAGAGTTACCATCTTCAAAACACTGTATCTTGAAAACTAAAATCCTGATTTAAAAATGGTTTTCACCATTGAAAAGAGCAGAAATAAAAAAACTTTAATGAAATATGTATATCTTAGAAATCCTTAACTATGACAAGCGACTCATTTTGTGCTGGAAGGTCACAAATCTGGACAGAGGGGAAGCAGAGTGGAGTGAAATGGGCAGAAGTACAGGGGGGGGGGGGGGGGGGGGGGGGCGATGAGAAGTGACACATGGAGAAGTGGTGAGGAGCAGTTTGGAATTAGAGTGGAGCAGAGACCAGTAGAATGAGGAAGGGAAAAACGTGGTGTAGACATAACATGGAGAGAAGTAGAATGGAGTGAATGGGGCAGAGAGAAATGGCAGTGTAACTGAAGTGGTGTAGAATGGAACTGGTGTAGAATGGAGTAGAAAGAAGTAGAGTGTGGTGTAGAGTACACTGAAAAGAAGCGAGGTGGTGATGAAATAAGTGTAGTGGAATGTACAGTAGTGGAGTGGACAGAAATATAAACATGTGGACGGGAGATAAAAGGAGAGAAGTTGAATGCACAGACATTGAGAAAAGTGGAGTGGAGAGATACGGACAGAAGTGAAGAAAAAAGGAAGCACGCTGGAGCAGCAAGGAACAAGAAATGGAGAGAAATGGTCTGGAAAGAAATGGAGAGAAGCGGAAAGAAATGGAGAGAAGTGGAAAGAAGATGAAAGAAGAGAAGTGGAAAGAAGATGAAAGAAGAGAAGTGGAAAGAAATGGAGAGAAGTGGAAAGAAGAGAAGTGGAAAGAAATGGAGAGAAGTGGAACGAAATGGAAAGAAGAGAAGTGGAAAGAAATGGAGAGAAGAGAAGTGGAAAGAAATGGAGAGAAGTGGAACGAAATGGAAAGAAGAGAAGTGGAAAGAAATGGAGAGAAGAGAAGTGGAAAGAAATGGAGAGAAGTGGAAAGAAGAGAAGTGGAAAGAAATGGAAAGAAGAGAAGTGGAAAGAAATGGAGAGAAGTGGAAAGAAATGGAGAGAAGTGGACAGAAATGGAAATAAGAGAAGTGGAAAGAAATGGAGAGAAGTGGAAAGAAATGGAGAGAAGTGGAAAGAAATGGAAAGAAGAGAAGTGGAAAGAAGAGAAGTGGAAAGAAATGGAGGCAAGCTGAGTGGGGAAAAAAGAGAGCAATGGAGAAAAACATTAAGAGATGAAGAGGAGTGGAGAGAAATGGAGAGAAGTAGAGTGGAGAGAAATGGAGAGAAGTTGCTTGGAGAATAACCAAGAGAAGTGGAGTGAACAGAAATAGAGAGAAGCTGAGTCAAGAGAAATGGACAGAAATGGGAGTAGAGAGAAATGGAATAGAAAGAAATGGACAAAAACAGAGCGGAAGGCAACGGAGAGAAGTGGAGAGAAATGGAGAGAAGTAGAGTGGAGATAATTGGAGAGAAGCAGAGTGGAGAGAAATGGAGAGAAGTAGAGCGGAGAGAAATGGAGAAAAGCAGAGTGGAGATAAATGGAGAGAAGCAGAGTGGAGAGAAATGGAGAGAAGCAGAGTGGAGAGAAATGGAGAGAAGTAGAGCGGAGAGAAATGGAGAAAAGCAGAGTGGAGAGAAATGGAGAGAAACAGAGTGGAGAGAAATGGAGAGAAGTAGAGTGGAGAGAAATGGAGAGAAGCAGGGTGGAGATAAATGGAGAGAAGCAGAGCGGAAAGAAATGGAGAGCAGTGAAATGGAGAGAAGTAGAGCGGAGAGAAATGGAGAGAAGTAGAGCGGAGAGAAATGGAGAGAAGTAATGCGAAGAGAACGGAAACGGAATGAAACGCAAAAGGCCAAAGTGGACAGGGACGGACAGGAGAAAGGAGAGAGTAGGAACAGGTGGAAGAAACGTGTGGAGTGGAAAGGACTGAAAAGAGGACAGGGGAGGACAGGAGAAAGGACGAGACAGGAGAGGACAGAATGGAGAGGCGAAACTGAAATGAAGAGGTGAATGGTGTGAAGACAAAAATGAGTGTGGAGGAGGAAACTGCACAGGAGGGGCGAGGAAAAGGGAGAAGTAAAGAGGAGAGACGAGTGACCAGGACAGGTGTGAGGAGAAGACCAAGCAGGAGCGGATGGTGAATAAAGAGAAGGAGGAACGAGGAAGAGAGAAGAAATGAGGAAGAGAGAAGAAATGCGGTTTCGAGACCAACTGTAGGCAAAAAGTCTTGGGAGGGCGGGCGGAGGGGGTGGAGAGGAAGGAAGATGAGGGAAACAGAGGGGATGGGGAAGGATGAATGCAGAACAGCACTGTGAGGGGAAATGGAGTTGGATGGGAGGGTGAAAAAGAAGGAAATGGAAAGAGGAGGTGGGTGCAGAACAGAGATGACAAGGGAAATAAAGAGGAAAGGTGGGATGGAGAGTGAAAGGGGGGGGGGGGGGGTAAGAGGGGAGAAAGGGAAGGGGTGGAAAACAGGGGGGGGGGGGGGGGGGAGCCCCCCCTCCCCCCCACCAAGACGAGGGAGATGGAAGGAATGGAGATACTGTAAAACTGAGAGGAAGGGGAATGGACAGAAGCAGTATGAAGAGGAGGAACGGAGTGGGGAGGAGGGAGAGGGAGATGAGGAAATGGAAAGAATGAAGATGAGATCAAATGGAAATGTGGGAAGTGATGAGAATAAATGGAACGGGGAGAATGGAGACGAAGGAACTGGGAAGGTAGGAAAGA
Source organism: Conus canariensis (assembly GCA_033310375.1). NCBI lineage: Eukaryota > Metazoa > Mollusca > Gastropoda > Neogastropoda > Conidae > Conus > Conus canariensis. Next base: position 18,066,846 of record CM065734.1, on the reverse strand, counting down.
TGGGGAGATAATGGGAAGGATGGAGACCAAGTCGAACTGAGGAAGGGAAATGGAGAGCAGAGGGAACAGGAGTGGAATAGGGAGGCTGGAGATGAGACCAGTTGTAGATAAAGGGGGAGACGAAGAGAAACTGAAGAGAAGGAACGGAGAAGTAGTATAGGGCAGGAGGCGGAATGAGAATGAAGGGGAGGAGGGGGGGGAGGGCAAAAGGACAGCGAGTAGGAGTCTATGAAAATATAGAAGATAAGATAATGTTGCTTATAGCCCAGCCGACCGCAAAGGGCCACATCAGGGCTGTCACTGTCTCTAGCCGAGAATGGGCGCTATATAAGTATTCATTATTATTATTATTATTAAATCAACTCACAAGTCATTCATTCACAGGAAGGGAACAAGGAAGAAATGGAGAGGTGGGAAGTGGAGGGTGAAGGATGTGGAGGTGTGATGCGGGGAAGAAGGTAAGAGAAATTACAACACACACACACAAACACCTTGCCTGAGATTTAGTAACCAAGTGTTCACTTCACTTTACTGGCAGCACTATTTGCCACTTCTGTTTTTCATTCAGCAATGCCAATATAGTCAAAGGCTGGACACATCCTTAATCCGTCTACTTTCACAGTGTGTGGGGTGTGTGTGTGTGTGTGTGGTGTGTGTGTGTGTTGTGTGTGTGTGTGTGTGTGTCACTGTGTGTGCGTTTCATTCAGCAATGCCAATTGTCAAATGCTGGACACATCCTTAATCCGTCTACTTTCACAGTGTGTGTGTGTGTGTGTGTGTGTGTGTGTGTGTGTGTGTATGCTCGTGTGTGTGAGCCTGTATGTGCATGTGCATGCGTATGCGTGTGCATGCATATATAAGTTAGCATGCATTCACACACACACACACGCTTGTGTGAACGAACTGAATTATTTCAATTCATTCATCTACAATACATGTCTTCCAAAACAGACTATCATTCCTAAAAGCCTTCAGCTCATCATTTCCTTTGAGATTTTCCCATCAATCTTTTCCATCAAGACAACACCTTACTTTGCAGATATGATTCTGTTTCTACGGCCTTGTCAAAAAACAAAACAAAAAAACCCTGCAAAATATGCAGCCATACCCATGCTTACACTGGCCATATTCTGCCTTAATTTCATTACGGAATGTAAACAGACAGAACTCAGATGGCTCTGAACTTCACTCTTTGGCAGAAATCCCCTGAATGTCTAAAGTGAATTTGCAAAGGCAGAGCAACAAAAAGTTCATCCATATTCATTGAATTACTGATATGACATTGATAAAGAGGAGGAGAAAGTCCTTCCGCTTCCTAAATCATGTGCTTCTGACAAAAACACTGATCACGCAGGCATGCAAATTGTGGTATTCTTTTAAGATTTGTCCGCAAATTCAATTACAGATGGAAATCTGGTGTATCTCTAGCAATCCAGATAAGCAGAGCTTTCAAAGAATAAACGATACCGTTATGCTATAACTGCTTCAAGACAGAAACTGTTAACATGTATAATGCTTTATGCTCCAAGCATTGGGAGATGACCAGAATGGCAATACTGTGCTTACTTTTGTAACGGGCTGATCTTGCCCTGAACACCGTCTTTGCAACGGGTGGAAGATTTCCTTTTCTGCCATTCCCAATACAAGAACCTCTCTGCAGTCAATCCTCAAGTCAGTTTACTGAAATCTAAAGCACGCTATGCTTATGCCCTTGGCATCTTAGAGCCTCTTCAATATTTTCTGCGATTAAACTGGATCAAGCTATTGTACATGAAGTGTGGGTATTCTGTCTGAACTGCAGATAAAGGGGGCGAGAAACAGAGGTGAATCTTTGAAATGTTAAGTACCATGCAGATGCAGCCTTAGTTCTGATTTGGGAACCAAGCTGGGCATCACAGTCTCAGGAATACAGGTAGCATATAAAACACATGCACACACACATGCGCGCGCACACACACTAACACACACAGAGACATCAAAAAGTGTTGCGAAAACCCTCCTCAGTCTGACACCATTTCTCGCAGCTGCACCTGCATTCATACCATGTATCAGCCATGTTTTCCTTTGGCATTTTTGTCTGTAATCACGTAAGGATACTTACCCTTTACAGTAATCTTCTTACAGACAGGTAGAATTTTTTTCTTTCTTTTTTAATAACTTTCTGTCATCAGTTCACTCCCTTAAAAATGCAACAACAACAACATAACATTTCCCACTGTTTCTGAATATGTCGAGCACAGTCATTCGAGATTTTATGACTGGAATAGCATCAACTGACATCAAATGAGGTTATTTCATTGTATCAGAGCCAAAATCTTTGCTGAAAAAAGAGGAGAGAGGAGAGAGAGAGAGAGAGAGAGAGGAGAGCGAAGCGAGAGAGAGTGTTGCGTGCATGCGCACCTATGCACACGTTTATTACTGCTTTTGTCACACTTTGCCTGTGTGGACACCCCTGCTCATGTATTTGCAAACATTGTGCACCAATCTAACTCCCCCCCCCCCCCCCCCCCCCCAAAAAAAAAAAACAACAAAAAACAAACAAAACCACACACATACACATGTACATACAAATTAAAAAAAAACCCCTCTTGTTTCAATTAAAAAAAAAAAAAACCTGTAATGCATGCTTCTCATGAAGATTTTTTTTCTGCCAATACTTCACCTTGAACAATTCATTTCAAATCTTCATCATCATATTTTTTTTAAAGCTGTGCATGCATATCTTGATAAATTCTTGAGTTCAGAGCTACTTCATACAATAGCCTTAGCACAAAAAACACCTATCAGTTCACCTGAAATGGACTGTATGGGGTCACTGACATCACAGAGTTCAGCTATCAGGCAACGAAGACAAATTTAAAGAAAAGAAAAAAAAAACTTTAAATGATTTGATTTCATTCAAAAAAGAATTGTCATACACAATATTAAAATAAACTGTTCAGCCACACATTTTTTCTGGTTGTTATTATTTTTGCATAAAACTATATTCATTTCTAATTAAAACTGAATATTTCAATGTGTGCTTATTGTACGATGCTCAAGTTCCATTCATTCAAGAGTTATGTTCCCGACATTAAATTTACCTACATTGCTGTAAAAGCAGATCTCTGAGAACAAAAGCCCACCTTTTACCAGGGCAAAAAGCAACATCTATACCCTCACTGTCCTTACAGAAGCAGTCTTGCACCGCAAGGAGTGTGTGTAAATTCATTTTTCCGTATAGCGTTAACCTATGCATGTCTACATCAGGACATGTGAATAATACCATACATAATTATGCACATAAATTATGCAGAACTGATGCATGTCTGTACATGCATTATCATTCTTATTATTACATACATGTCATGCTGTGCATCTTTCGAAACTTGATCTAGTTGAATGCCTGAGAGTGTGAGGGCATGCCTATGCTTAGAATCTTGTAGCAGTAGTAGAACTTGCATTTTACTTCTTTTCACAAAATTATGTGATATCAGAGGTCTGATGCCAGTGTAGTTTTATTTCTGTTTGAATAATTGAAACAAACTTAGAATCTACCCCCCCCCCCCCCCACCCCCGGGAGGGGGGGGGGGGGGGGGGGGAGTATAAATGCATAACATTATCTGAAACATGACAGTCAAAACCAAAAGCCATGTCCTGTCTGTCATACTTCAGCTGCTCTGAGGGACACGAAGTGATCGTGATGTTACAGATCAGATCTGGCACCCCACTCACCATGTTTTCTGGCCACAGGCAGACCGACAGCCAGCACGGAGTGGAACGCCGTGACCGCCTCTTGCCAGGTGGAGGAGGAGGGGCAGTCATACTTCAGGCCCAGCGGCAGTCGCAACATCTGACGACAAAATAACCAATTCCAAATTCAACATTCAGGAAAGGGATTCCCAGCCATCCTTTCCTCCCATTCCATTCCACCTATTCACACTGGTATGGCAGGTATCAACACAGAAACAATACAGTATGGTCTGTTTTGAAAACCGACATGCGGCTCATTGAGGGCATGCTCAATGAGTTATGTGTTCCTTGACTGAAAAATCTTCAATATGTATTGACTTTTTTTTTGTGATGACCATCCCAATTATGGTGGATTTGAGGAGACCATGAGCTGAATTAACTGAGAATTACAAGTACACCCAAGAGCTCTACGAATCCAGACAATTTGGGCTTGAAGAAACTTGGATGCAGTACAAGGTTATTCCAGTATTTTTCTCAAAAGAGAAATAAAACAGTGGAATCATCTGCCAGCAGAAGTGGTTGAAGCACTCACAATGAACGGTGATAAGAATTGAGTATATATGCCTTGCTTAGGAATTATATGTTTAGTGTTGAGGAACCAGCGCTCCCCACTCCCCCCACCACCCACAAGTCCCCCCCCCCCCCCCCCCCCACTGCCAGTCCTACATGTCTATGTCAACACCTTTGTGGAAACCCCCCAGTTTTTACACACACCAGAACCATCAAAATGATGATGGTGGATGTTTAAAGAAAGAAGAAGAGCCTCCAAACTCTTTAAGATTCCAATCAGATGATCTGTGGGGTTTTATAGCACATTGCAGACTGAGATCTGGTCAAGAGACTGGCAGTTTCGTGTAAAGCAAATGAAAAAGAGCTGCATCCATGAACTGGCAACATGCCTTGGGCAGCCCTTACAACTTAAAAGCCGAGAACACACTAGGCCTATACACTAGGCTACACTTTCCTTCTGCGTGTCTCGCCCTGAGCTTCCTAATGATTCATATCAAATTCATCGTCACAGCTTAGACTATTTGGGAAAGGGGTCGGGTCGGGTCGGGTCGGGAGGGGAGAGGGGGGCTTGTAGTTAACGGGCTGGCTACTTCTCAAGTTGTCATTCGCTCAGCTTTGATTCAAACGTATGATTTCTCTTCGTTGTTGAAAACAAGTCTCCATGTTCTACAAATGCCAAATAAACACACGACTCGGCATAGGTTTATTCAAACTTTTTCAGCCTAAATATTTTAAAATAAAGAACATGTCTTTCGATGGATACTTATCTTGTGGGGATTCCAAGAGTGGCGGAGGTGGGGGGCACAGAACTGGCCTTTATCCCGGGGAAAAGTTCGTGCCAACTTCCAACGGACATGAAAATAGATCTAAAATGATATGGTTGGTAACAGTGCTTTAGCGCCCTCCGTTCTGTCTGGGCATCTCGGCTAATCTCTTATTTCAATTTTATGCTCAGTGACTCATCTGTTGACGCCTGAAGCAGAGAATGACAATTTTTGTGTCCTTCTTCAGAGGCACGAGCGGAAAGCTAAACTTCACTTTACTGGTTATTTTTCAATTGAACCGGTAATCATCCTGTACATTTCAAATGAGCTGAAGTCTTGACCTGTAATACTTTTTGAAACTACACGCGTTATAGTCTAATAAAACGACAGCTTACCCAATGCCCGCCGCACAAAACCGTTCCACCATTTTGACTGTTCAACCAACTTGAGCATGTCCGTGCGTCACGTGCCAATGCCGGCAACGCAACACTATTTTTCATTGGCTCAAATTCGACAGCCTGGGCCAAAGTGAAAACGCTCACACCCAGCCTGTGTAACGTAGGCCAAACGTTTGCTTGGTTTGCTTACGCGAAACCACAAAGCACTGACCCCCAAATAAACCGACAAACGTTAAGTAACGAGTCTTGTTCCCTCCAGGGCGGACGACAACAACAAACCAACCAACGATGGAAGTAAACATGTATGTGGTTGGAAAAAAAAACGTGTGGGAGAACAATTCTCAGTTGCTATGCAATAATTTAAACGAATGGTTTAAGGGGGGGGGGGGGGGGGGGGGGGGGGGGGGGGGGGGCGAGCGGAAGGTGGATGAAAAAGACGACGTTGAAATAATAATGATAAATCTTTCTTTGACAGCCCTGGAAATCCTTGAGTTCCGTGTTTTGAACAGAACTGTGCTTGCTCCGAGTTGACTTTCGTCTCTTGGAAAAAGACAAAAAGAAAAATCACTATTCCGCCGAACGAAAGTGACAAACAAATTACAAGACAAAACACGACGCGCTTCGACCTCTTTGGTCTCCTTCAGGCAAGATAAACAACATTCCAAACAATGAAAACGAAGAAAGAACAATCATTTGTGTGTGTGTGTGTGTGTGTGTGTGTGTGTGTGTGTGTGTGTGTGTGTGTGTGTGTGTGTTTGGCGCCCAGTTTGAGGAGATAAGTGACTCTTCGTTCGCAGCATCGTTATCTCCGCTGAAACGCCCCATATGCCATACGGCATGAGTCTCATAAAATTTGGAGCCGCGCTATAAGCTCTTTGCCCTGGGGAAGGACACCCCAATGAAACAAACCACTCCCTCTACGCACACAGGGTAGGACTTTTTAGTCTTGAGCTAAGGGAGAAGCCCCCATACAGAAAACTTGATCCGGCCTGTCGAAGACCGAGTGTGTCAGCTATGGCGCAGGTTTCGGGGATGAAGCAGAACACACACACACATCAACGATTATGGGTATACGGCTCGGAGATAACCACCCGAGAGACTAGTGTTTCAGACGTTGTTCTCTCTTGAGATCCCTCACTTTGACCCCTTTGAGACTGCTACCTCAAAGACCCGTGGGTACAGGGACTATGGGTAAACTGAGCCTTGTTTCAGTGACCGGCAGCTCAAGGGCCGCCGCCGTCAGTTCAAGGACGGTCAGATAATGGCCGTCAGCTCGGAGTCCATCAGGTCAAGGGCCATCAGTCACTGGACATTCAGATCAAGTGCTGTCAACTCAAGGACAGTCAGTCCAAGCGCTCTTAGTCCCAGGATCCTCACCTCAAAAACCGCCATCTCCCGGACCGTCACCTCAAGGGCAGTTAATCTAAGGACAGTCAGCTCAAGGACAAAGGACAGCCATCTTAAGGACCATCTAGACAAGGACTATCAGTTCAATGACATTCATCCTAAGGACACACAGTTCAAGGGCAGCCTACCCTAGGGCATCATCACAAAGACAATCTATGGACTGTTAACCCAAAGACGATCACTTCAAAAACTTTCTACACACAGTCAGCCCAAGGACAGTCGGCTCATCGTCACTCAGCTCAACAGCAGCTGTCTCGAGATGAGCCAGGCCAAGGATCATCACCATCCCAAGAACGGCGAGATCAAGGACCGTCATCAAAAGGACAGTCATCTCAAGGACGGCCTGGCAAGGGATCACCAGGCATCGCAAAGAGCCAACCCCAAGTAGCCTACATTCAGCTCAAGAAGCACCATAAGGCGATCAGGTGAAGGATCACCATGACATCCCTTCGAATCAGTCCAAGGACACCACCCCAACGAGACAGTCCAAGGACCATCAGCTCAAGGGCAGTCAGGAAGTTTAATTCGACGATCTCCTCCTTTACTAACTCAACCAGCGCCGAGAGGGGAGAATAGGAGATCGTTTGATTCCGCTGCACAAGTGACAAGATGTGATGGACGGGCTCTACATACGGAGGAGAAGAATCCGCGTCAGAGAGGGTTATTGGGAGTGGAAAACTACTGTGGAATTACATTAGCACGGACATACACCAGCAAAACACATTCGAAAGGACGCCAACGCAAACGAAGCCCACATGTGCACACAAACACGGAGGTAAATGTATGTGTTACGCGCTGTCCACGTTTCTCCGCAGTTCACGTGCTGTGCAAAGTTTGCATAACGCATTCTTAGCGATGACAAAGCACAACCTTGTCGCTAAATCAGCTTCTTTCCGCTCAAAATCAAACGTAATCCATATTTGTCTTGTTTGTATTGAGGGTGACGTAGATTGTACACGGAGAAGAAGCAGAATCACAGATTGTTGCTTGTTTAAACTTCGTCTTCGCCACGCAAGAACCTGGACTAACATGACTAAACGCGTATATGTCTAACATAAACAGCACGCCTCCTCCCCTTCCCCCTCCCACACACACACGCGCGCGCGCAAGCATATATTTACACGAAAGCGCACATAGACGCCAGGCTACAACGCATAGGTATTTAGTACAGTATGTTTCTTGCACACACACACACAACACACACCACACACACACACACACAACACACACACACGCACGTATGCACGAACACACACACCACACACACACACACACACACACACACACACACACACACACACACACACATACCATTCTCTCTCTCTCACGCATGCACGCACGAACACGCACGCGCGCGCGCACACACACATACACACACAGAGGGGACGTCATTTGATTACTTTCGCGCGTGCACGCGCGCGCACACACACACACACAAAAACAGACCGGCGGTCCATCACACATCAATCCCCTGTCCCATCCATTATACATCTTCTCTTTCTCCCTCACTCGCTCGCAAGTCATCTTGTTTACACCCCAAGCGAAAGCCCCTCCCTCCATCCTCTGTTCCTGCAACCCCCTCTCCCCTTCGCCCAAAATACATGCAAACGCACGCTAACGCACACAAATACATAAAGACGCACACACGCTCTCTTACCACCCCCCCCCCCCCTCCTTTCCCTTCCTCCCCAACAGCCCAACTCCCCCACCCACCCCTTACATTCCCTCGCTCACCCATCCTCCCACTCCCGAAATCAACCGTCTAACCCCAATCGTTCACTCACTCTCTCGGAAGCAGCGTTTTAAAAGTGTCCCCAAGATTTCCACAAAAAAAAAGTTCACGGGCCAACTGACGGCTGAAAAACAAGCCGCGGTAATTAACGGGCGACATCAGAGAGCCGACAACCCCGAGTTGGCCTGAAGGTTCACATCCATCACTCTGTGCGCTGCATTCGTTCTGGGAAATCATTTCGTTCTTGTGCTTGGAGAATATCGATCTGCCTCACAGTCTTATCTCCAGGGAAGTTTGATTAGATCGGTCGGGGGGGAGGGGTAATACTGACTTGTGTCGTCGAAATACGTGATCGGAATCGTGGTAGGTTTGACTTCTTGTGTTTGAACGCCTGTGTGATGAGTGAGTCTGCATGAATCGTGAATCTGTGAGAGGATACCGAGAGAACGGGCGAATAATAACGAAGGCTCATTACTGACGACCATCACAACAACTAACACGACTTCTGCTTCCGAAAAGATTGGCTATTCCCACATTTGTACCCCGTTATGACAAGATAACTTGAAGGAGAGACACGCGCCTGATGAATAATTCACGTGTGTGTGTGTGTGTGTGTGTGTTGTGTGTGTGTGTGTGTTTCTTTTTCTTTTTTTTTTTTCGTCAACAGACTAACTTCTCATTCGGGGTTACGCGTGGTTCTTGAAGAAATATACAATGCCATTAAATTTGAATAAATCAGCTTAGATCTTTGACGGAAAGAAGCTCTTGTTACGGGAAAGAGGCATGAAAAGAACACGTTCTTAACTCAGTTCTGCTATGACGACAACTGCAAGGTCCCACTGACTGTTTTAGGGCTTAAACTTCCAAAGTGATTCTTAGCTGTCTTGGGGACAAGTGGATAAGAAAATCTACTTGTGCCCTCCAAATTCCACTTGTACCCCCACGCACCCCTCCTTACATGAAAAGGATGATAAAAGCAACTATCGGTAGTGCAATGACAAGTGAGCAGGCGTTATTCAATAACGTGATGTTCTGCAGATATGTAGTTGAAGCTTAACAGAGAGAAATATGATATTAAATGATTTCTTCGTTCACCAGAGTGTGAATATAGGTAACAAAAAAAAAGTGTCCTACTGTGTTTAAGAGTGTGTAAGAAAAGATAAAGAAAAAGGGTCTTGTTTTCCACCATTCACACATACCTGGACCGAATCAAAAAAAAAAAAAAATCTCTTTGTCTTGCTGTCTGTCTGGGTTTTCTCTTCTTCCCCGTCTTCAACACACACACACACACACACACACACACACACACACACACACACACCACACACTACGCGCCCGTGCGTACACACACATTCCAAAACAAATCCTCTTTATATCTACAAACATTTCAAGACAAAAACAAACACAGAGTAGATCTGTCATGTCCACGCTGACCCATGCACAATGCCTGTATGCTGCGACACGTTTTATGTCAGCACCTTGTTAAGAACGCACACTGTAAAGATTGCATCATGAGAAAAACCAGAGCGGGAGAGAGTGACGAGCGCGGAGAGCGGAAAGGGGGGGGGGGGGGGGGGGAAGGGAGGGGGCTAGCAAGGAGAGGATTGAGTGTGTGAAAGTGTTAAAAAAAAAAAAAAGGAAAGATGGAAGCGCGACTGGTCTACTTTGAAGCTAACTTCTCGGCCGTCCTTTCACTGACGTCATGCAAAACTGGTTGCCCGACCGACATGAGGAGACACCATTTTTGCGCTCGTCCGTCAGACGATTTAGCTGTCACGGACACTGATCGGACGTGTGGGTATATCCCCCCCCCCCCCCCCCCAAACTATTGTTGCCACCACTGCCAGTTCTGCTGATACTGCAGCAGCAACCACACAAGTTGTTTGTGACTGGTGACGCTGCTAGTGCTGCAACACCTCATCATTAACGCTCCTGTGATAACTTGGATTAATCCCGCGCTCCTGCTCCTGCTAACAATGCTGCTGATGTGCTACAGGAATAGGTACTGCTATTACTACTACTCCTGCTGCTGCCGCTTCTATTACTATTACTACTTCTAGAACTGCTGCTGCTGTTGCCGCTGCCGCTACTACTATTACTATTCTTATGCTACTGCTGCTGCAGCTGCTGTTCTTGTTGCTGCTGCTGCTGCAACTACTATCAATACTCCTCGTAATGTCACATTGTCCTCACAGTAATGGAGCAGTCTGGTTGCGGAAAGAATTCAGTCGTGAGCCACCCTTCCAACGACACACGTTTTCATCTTCTTGCCGGCAAAGACTTGCATGAACTCGGTAATACTAAACTACCGACAGTTTCCTGCCAGTTTCCTTGGAAACACACACACACAAGCTCCTCTCCATTTTTAAAAACCCAAAACATTATCTGTCGGAAAGTGGGACTAAAAAAAAACCTGTTGTCCCTTCATGACCAGACCCAGACTTTTAAAACAATCGCAGAAGTCTCGGTAGCTTGGTCTTCTGGTTTAAGCGCCAGGAAATCACTATGTTTCCCCTCCTCCCCCCCCCCACCCCCCGCCCTCCTCCCCATTTACCCTCTATCCTCCAGCGCATTCCCACCCTACGACACTAGTTTCGCTTTCGAAAGGGGAATGGTGTTCGGGAGAACGCAAACCTCTCCCGAGGTTAAACGGTTCCCTCGACTCTAATCAAACCCTCTCCGAATTCGTCGTTATGTCCGTTGACTTGTCTCCGGAAACTGTCACAGAGACAGCGACACTGTTTGAAGCACAATCTGAATTCCCATGGACGTGGCTACACATTGGCGGGTAATTGCAGGTTCAGAGTTCAGTGCGTTGCTGTGCAGTGACCAAATATGCCTTTCCCAACTTCTCCCTCCCCCCTCCCTCCCGGATGTTATTATGTTTACTGGATCCGACTTGTATTCCGGACAGCATCAGATTTTACAGATTCGTATAGATTAATTTTGTTTCATAAGCTGGAATTTTGTTTTCCTTTTCACATCCACGCACCGTTTCTTCAGATGTTTACGAAAATGTCGAAAAAAAGACATATCATGTCGAAGGAGATTCACACACACACACACACACACACACACACACACACACACACACACACACACACACATGAACCTGCCCTTTGTTCCGGATCCACACTAAAATTTGACAGTTGTGTTCTTTGGACCACGTTCAATCTTTCAACCAAGTGTTGTTAAAATCTGTTCATTTTTTTTTTTTCATAATCTTCCTGACAGATAGAAAATACAAAACAAATAAAAACAAAACAACGCAAAACAAAAACAAAACAAAACAAAACAAAAACAAAACACCCAGATGAGTGTGAACCAATCTCATCAGAAAGATTGGGGGGGGGGGGGGGGGGGGGGGGAGGGGGGGGAGAGAAAAAGAACAGACAGAGAGAAAAATGAAACCATGATTCGAGTGAAGTGAATGGAATGATAATATTGTTATACAATCTCAATGTCTTCGACAATTCAAATTCGATTTTGCATCTATGCAACGCACAAGTCGTAGACGGGGTCGGATGTCTTGCCAAAACTGTTCCCTGTGGCGCCCACGTAACGGAAAGAGGCGTTTTTTTTTTTTTTTTTTTTTTTTTTTTTGTGGAAGAAAGCCAGGCCCGAAAGATGAAATGAAAAATTAGGTTTGAGTTCAGGGGTGTCATGACGGACAAGGAGTCCTCTCGTGTGTTGTTGCTCAGCGTGTGGAAGCTACGACATTTACGGCGGGTCTGGTTTGCATACCAAGACGTCGTTTTGAAGACAATTGTTAGGATGACTGTGTAGACAGTGTAACATGATCCAGCGTGGTCACGCCACGACCTCCCTTGCCCAAACAAGTGTTCAAGGCACAGTAAAGAGCAGAGGGAAAGGAAGACAAAGGAAGAGCTGCCCTGACACCATCAAGGAGTGTACAAACTCTGGGTATCTGAGACCTCCAAATGTAAAGAAAACAGTTCAGGATGAAGACAGACGTCAACGCCAATGTCCGGGGGCCGGAATAGCTCAGTGGTAGATCCTGGGGTTGCGGGTTCGCCGGGTCGTTTCGGTACAGGGGATTTTTTCCCTCGGAGTTAACATTGGTTCTGACTCCATTTCCCATACAGTTCTTCGAATGAGACGATAAACCGAGGTTCCGTGAGTGAACGCATGCATAACATCTTACACACACGTAAAATCCTAGCACCAACTTTCGGAAGAGAAGGCCAGTTTGGCCGTTGGTATGGATCACATCTTAACATAGCATGTACCTTCCCCTAAGCTGGAGTATGGCTGCCTTAATGGCGGGACAAAAAAACGGTCATACACACAGAAACTCCACTCCCTTTGTTGGGCAGACGGGATTAATCCTTGCCTGTCTACACAGGGAGTGCCCGCAGAAGTATCAGCCTGCGTACACATAAGAAGAAGAAATACGCCAATGTCCCACGTGTAATCCCCCCCCCTCCTCCCATGTTCTTATAGGAATCAAGGCTAAACTGAATTTTGCTGCGAGGTTTTGGAATCAAGATTATGCGGAAGTTGCACGTGCGTGGGCGATGAATTTCTGTTAATGAGTAACGCTGGATAACGGGCAGGGTGTGATGACCAGACACATGAACTGTGTGCTGTTTACCGGACCAAGGTCTGATTAAAGATCCACTGCAGTAACGTATCCAAATATTCCAAAGTTACAAAAGACAGATGGGAAATGGGTACGTTCTGAAAATGTGGATCCTCAGTTTTGACAGAAAGCAGTTGTTATCCACTGGATTTTAATCGTTATGGAGTTCGACCAAGATGGCCTCGAAAGTCCAATGTTACCACAGATCGATCGCATGGTATTGAGCAAGACCTGCGCATGTCGGATGGCCTGACGATAAACAGCCCAACCCAAGTTCGAGTAAGAGGAAAGCATGCGAAGGAATCTAGTCTTCTTTCTTTCTTCGTGGCTCTCGTGATCGACACAATTCTGACAGTTTTGTGAACCAAGTTCAATCTATTGATCACATCAAATCAGTTCATGAGGACTAGATCTGAAAAAGAAAAAGAGAGAGAAAAAAAAAACAACAACCCCAAAACCCGACTATCAGACGTTCAATGTCCAATTTTTAATCACATGATTTCATTTAAGCGCTCAGTGTTTTGTGATGCCTTGATCCGCCATTCGTAATGGCTTTTAAATATCCCCACTGGCCGCTTGATTTTTTGAAGGAACTAATGTTTTGCGCTCTTTTGATATAAAAAGGAAGTTTATTCCAAAAAGGTGCAGTTCTGTTACTGTTGATACAACTATTAGTAACTGTAAAATATGGACTTCAAAACTGGCAGGCAAAACAGAAAAGCAAAACAAGAACGAAACAATAACATCAACAAAAGGTTCCATACTCACACACCGAACCTTAACCTAATGAAAACCTGGACAGAAGATTGACATATTTGGAAGGATTCCACCGCCCCATCTCCTGTCTTCCCATTTCGTGAGGTGTAAGATGCTTGACGCCAGCTGATTATTTACAATCACAGTAGAATCTGTAGGCCAGATTCTGCTGTGCAATGAGACTAGGAAAAGGATGGGGAAAAAAAAAAAAGGGGGGGGGGGGGGGGGAGAGAGAGAGAGAGAGAGACAGAGACAGAGACAGAGATGGACAGACAGACAGACAGACAGAGACAGACAGACAGACAGAGATTGACTAGAGGTGCCAAATAATACGAAGAAAAATACAAATTGAGTTTTGAACTTTCCACAGATCAGCAGATGGACCTACACACAGTCTCTCCCACTCCCGGCCCAGGACTACCAACACCTCCAGCCACACCAACCACGGTGAAGGATGACGTCAGCCGGGACCCGTCAGCCAGTCACAAGAGCACACTTCCCGCAGCAAACTCCCCTGCAACACATCTCCAGCCTCCTCCTCTACCCGACCAGGATGGCAAAGCTCTGGGAACCAGACCTCCAACACTTCAGCACAAGCATGACGGAAATTACCCCAGCGACAGAATCTTCTCTTCCGTTCTCCTTCAACAAAAAGACGAGGGCCCAAGAGGTTCCGAACATCCATCTCGGCAAGATGCTGACGACGGGTCCACCAACAACGTTAGGAGTCCACACCGCCGAACGCTGGACACAGAGCAACCTAGACCCGATGTCCAGTATGGCCAGAACAAACATCACGAAAGCAAGCATCACGATGAAGTTCACGTTTGCCCGGAACAAAACGAGGAACGCACTGAGGACAGGAGTAACAGAGACCGTCAGACTTCTAACAAACAGCATCTCTGCATGCATTGGGATGACCACGCACAGTATGGCTCTGCAGTGGACAGACAGCCCCCGAGCTCAAATGACAAGGCAGTCGACGGCTTTGTGATCAGCAATTCTCCATCAAAAGCTAAACTCAATCAGCACCAATCCTTTCATGAGGCCAGGCGAAGCCCATATGGCTCTACTGAAGGAACTGAATCTGGAAAACGCGGGTTTGATGAAGAACCTGTGTCCAAACACAGTGAGGACGTACAAGTCGACGTCTTCGGGGAATGCAAGTCCAGCGGGGGTAGAAAAATCCAACCGCTGGATGTTCCGGTAGACATGGGTGTAGATCATGGTTGTGCTGCTAATGTCAGCCTACGAGAACAGAGCGGTTCTGTCAAAGACGCGACGACCACAGGGCCGGAAGACGACGATTCCACAGAACACGAGAAGACTGCTCTCTCTGGCCTGTACAACGACACCAACAAATCGGATTCTCCGACCGATCCTGAATTCGAGCAGCGCGATTCTGAAGCTTACAACGAAACCGTTTCACACGGTTCAGCAGTTGATAGAGAAAACAAGCGAGACAACTGCACAGAGGAAAATCTCCATTTCCAAACACGAAATATGACACTGGCAGACAGCCAAATCGACGGTCTTAGTTCGACCGGGCAAAAATCATGGGTGAACGCATTTAATGATGATAATGATAATGATGACATTTGGAGGTGGGGTTCCGCAGTGGACAGCACAGTGAGCAGGAAAGATGGCGCAGAGTCTGGAGGGGTGGGAAGGCCTGATCACACTGAACATTGCGCGACAGTGGCCCTGAAAGGCAGGATGGAGTCCGAATCGTCGAGGTACGGGTCCTCAGTGGACGAAGACACCACCGCCGAGGGGACAGCGGTCTGAATAGGTGGAATGGGTGGTTCGGATTCTGGATCTGTAAATCTGAGTTGGAAATAATGACTTGGTTACGAATTTCGTTTTCTCTCCCGCTACGTACTTCTCCCTCCACCACCACCCTCAACCCCTTCTCGCTCTCTGTTGTAAGCTCCGACTGGGAACTTCGATCTGATAAAGAATCTCTCTCTCTCTCTCTCCCCTTCCTTTAGAACTGTCTCCCTGCTCCCTACCACCATCCCTCCGTACTACTTCCCGGTGCACTTGTTCGCTGTTTCACAAGTTACCAGACTAATCAAACGATGGACAAGGCTTTGGCAGAACAAACATTAACCGTGAGGTCGTGCATTATGCAGAACTGCAAGAGAGAGGCGCGGCTCAGGATAGAGGTGGGCTGGGGCGCAAGTTAGGGGTGGGGAGTGGGGGGTGGGGTGGGGTAGGGAGGGGGTATGTTTTTTCCCTGTCTTCTTTGTTTTGCTTTTCTTCTATGAAAATACACTTTGTCACGTTTTTTCATCTCTCTCTCTCTCTCTCTCTCTCTCTCTCTCTTGATCTCTTTTGTTCTCTTTCATCGGGTTACATTACGTGATGTAATATATTTTTCAGAGCAAATTTTTTTCTTGCTACGCTTTGTCGGACGCATGAGTGCTTTAGCTGAGAGGCGAAATCTATGCTTACCAAGCCGTTTTCACACTAACGGAAAGGCTGTTAACCAGCGTTCGTTTTCCTACATTGTTCAGTTACATGTTTATACACATATGGAGCACGCACTACTCATGCACGCACGCGCGCACTCTCACACAACAGAGAGAGAGAGAGAGAGGAGAGAGAGAGAGAGAGAGAGAGAGAGAGAGAGAAGAGACGCCTAAATAGGTCAACGACACATACAGGGTGAAACACACACACACACACACACACACACACACACACAGACACATGCACACTATATCTGTGTCATTATATTTTTCTGTTTGATGGTAATAATTATTATACACACGTGATTTTTTTTTGAGGAATTCTTTAATAACTCCCCCCCCCCCCCCCCCCAGCCACCGCTCCACTCACATCCCCTCCCCTCCGAGCCCCATATCCACTACCCCTCCCTTCCAAAGATTCAAATCTTCCCTTCCCCGCCCTTCTCCCTGAACATCGGATTGGTTCATCTATTAAAGTTCGAGAGAAAAAAAAAGCCGTGGTGTGTGTGTGTGTGTGTTGTGTGTGTGTGTGTGTGAATTCATGTTCTCTCTCTCTCCCCCCCCTCTCTCTCTCCCTCTCTCTCTGTGCAAGCGCGCATGGGCGTACGAACATGAAATGACCACACAGACACTGACACACGCACAGACGCGTGCACGTGCATACTCTTCATTAAATGCCATTCATTGCAAAAACTTAAGTCCAAGATTAAAAAAAATTAACCTGACGTACGATCGTCATCAGCATCTGGTCATCTCTCCCATCCAGTACACACACACACACACACAGACGAGAATATCCGCCCAATCCATTTAGGTTACAATGGACACGCTCAAAATCGCGAAGTGTCCCTCAGCACATATTCTGTCACACACAGACACACACACACACACGCAAGCGACACTTTTGTGCACGTGCAACACGGATGGAATCAACTCGACAGGTGAACTCCTTCCTTTCCACATCCGGCGCTGTGGTTACACGACACGGCGAACATCGAGTTGGGCATTTTCTCCGCTCGAGACCTGGATAAGTTCTGCCTGTGTGTTGGACGGTGAGTTGATTGTAATTACGATCATTTGTATTCTTTTCTTCACTTCTAGTCTACCCCCTTACCCTGTTAGAGAACTCTGGCTAAACTCGGAGTATACAGTCCACCCCTCTCCCCCTACTCCTCATCTACCCAAGAAAATTGAGCAAATATTTCTGGAAGCTGCTTTCTGTCAGCAAGTTGCTGTCAGAGATGCATGTGGATGTAACCAAGTTTTCTCTCCGATGTCTTTTCTTTCCGTCAAAAATCAAAGTGACGTTTGAATTATGAAACGCCCCTAATGTTCTATAAACACCAAATGAGCACACAAGTTGATGTTTGACATACACACCAAATGAGCACACAAGTTGATATTTCGACAAATCGCAAGTTGAAGGGAACCTACTTTAAAACACGCGTTCACCTTCAAATATGATTTCTCCCCGTCATATTTTCTTTCCGCCAAAGATCGAAGTTAATCTGATTAGAAAATGCTGTGAACATTCAACAAGTGCCAGATAAACACGCAAGTTGGCATATTTCCACAGCGTCGGCCTCCATATTTGACAGAAAGCAGCCCTCTTTCAATGGGAGGCTACCTACTTA
>CM065734.1:18021336-18043836 GCA_033310375.1 Conus canariensis | reverse complement strand
AAAAGAGCACGTGAACCAGAAAGCAGATAAAGATATGCAATCCAAAGAAGACAGAGGGAAGAAGAGCGAAGAGGTCGAAGAAGCCCAGAAAGACGAAGAGAGACAGGACAACGAGGAAACGTCAACAACAGAACAAGACGCAGAGAAAACAAACCTGGCCGAAGCCACGAAAGCTCCGGAAGAAAAAGTTGAAAAGAAAAAAGGTGCTGAGGAGGACGAAGAGAAAGAAAGCGAAGAAAAAGATAGGAGTGTTGTTGAGGAGGACAAAGAGAATGTAGACAGAGACCACAGCATGGGCGTTGAGAAAGACACGGAAGAAGAAGACAAAGACTATGATATGGATGCTGAAGAAGACAAAGAAAACAAAAACCTCATTGTTGGTGTTGAGAAAGACAAAGAAAAAGATGACGACGACCTCGATTTGAACGTTGAAAAACGCAAAGAAGACCAAGACCTCCAAATGGGAGTAGCAGCAAAAGAGGAAGGAGATACCGGTGTAAAGCAACACAAAGAGAAAGACAGCAAAGACAAAGATATGTGTGTTGAGGAAACCGGGGAGAAACACGTTCACCAGAAGACTTGAAAGCCGAACTAGACAAAGCAGAGGAAGAGCAGGAGAAAGCAGATACAGGCTACCAAGTTCACGAAGAGGAAGACACCACTGATAAAGAGGAGAACGAAGCTGATAAAGAGGGAGGCAAAGAAGAAAACGAAGATGAAGAGATGGACGTGGTTGACGAGGAGCTAGTCTCAGAAGCTGACAAAAGACCCACAGACAGAGAGAGAGCCACAGAAGAACAGAAAGATCAAAGGGAAAAACCTGAGAAAGCGGCCACAAAACCCAAGGACGAAGAACAGACTGAAAAAGGACCCGCGCCCGTCACGGACCGAACTGACCAAATCGATGTGGCCTACCCCCAGGGCCACGTTTCAGAAAAAGACGAGTCGAAACAATCTGAGAAAAAGCCAGAACCCGCCGAAAAACGCAACGAGCAGACGAAACCCGCTGACAACGACGACGACGACGACGACGTTGTTGTTCTGCGCGAGGAACGTCGCGAAGAAGAGCCTCGAGTGGAAGGTCCCCCAAAAGACAAAGAAGACAAAGAAGCAGAGCTCAGCGAAGACACTCGCGCCGAGGACGCCGCCGGCCAGACAGCGAAGATCCCACCCGAAGTCGAGGACCAGAACAATGACAGCATGGAATTCGCCATCATTGACCTGACCATGGAAGAGGGCCCGGAAGACGAGTCCTCGAAGGAAGAAAATGAGGCAAGGGGAGCAGCAGCTGAGAAGACCTCGAAAGAAGCCGACGCCGAGAGGCAGGAAACGTCGCGCGCAGACGCACAATCATCACACGTCACCGATACGGGCACGGACAGCACGGACGTGGCAGCAGGTGACAGCAAGGACCCGGCCTGTGCCACGAAAGCTCTTCCAAAGGAGGCGCCAGAGAAAGAAGATGAACGGGAGAAACCACCGCCCGAAGAGGGGGACAACAGGAAACGAGGACCCGGCGACCCCGCCGAGGAGAAGAAGCGAAAACGTCGGCTCAGCGACATCGCGGAGCTGGAGGAGAAGAAAGCCAAGCTGGACGAACCGAGCGGTGGGCGGACCGTGTGCACGGACCGTGACGAAGGGGAGGCCACCACCACCTGCACCATGGACGACGTCGGCAAGTTCCTGCGCGCGCATCTGCCCGACACCTTCCGCTGTTTCCAGATGGAGACGTCCGCCCTGGAGCCCAGCCGCTCCGGGTCGAAAGAGGACAAGACATGAAGCGGCAGCATGTGTGTGCACGTGCAGTCTGGTGGGAGGGAGGGAGGGCTGGACGCAGGGTGGGTGCGGTACTGGGCACTGCTGGGTGCGTTTTGGAAATGGAAGGGCCAGAGATGGGGGGAAAGGGAGGGTGGGTTAGATCATATTTGCGTGGATGTCTAAAGTCGTCATGGTGATTCCTTTCGTTTGTATTTGATACAGAAAACCCCCTCTCCTCTGGTCATGAAAGTGTTAAAAACGGAAAAAAGCAAACCTGACGGTTATGAAAGTGTTAAACACAGAACATGAGCAACAGTCAATAACGAAACAGCAACACGTTGAACTCGTGTGTAGAGATAATCGCCCTGAACCGAGGGTGGACAACGGATTTCTTTGTTAAGCATAGCTGACAATATCGAAGGGCACTCTCATAAGATATTAAACTACGTACGAACAACGCCGTCTTTTGTAGACGCAAAATGATGAGAAAAAAGAATGGTAGTCTCGGGTGAAAAAAAAAAGAAAACGAAAAGAAACGGCTTTTTGTCGGAATAGACCATTTGAGGCGAACTGACAGATAAAAAAAGATCTCCATTGTCGAGGCTTCCGTGGATACATAATACAGACCTAAGTTCTAAGAAAAAAGACGTAAACAAGCCTTTTCCTACTCATCCCCTCGATGTACAACCACCACTTTTTGATCTGTAACTGAAGTTTTAAAAGACGAAAACCCGTGACAGTCTTTGCCGTTCTGCGTTAGCCTGATAAAACTCAAACTTTGTATGATAGATTTATGGCAAGTGTCAAGTTTTGACAAAACATCATGAACACCCCCCCCCCCCCCCCCCCCTCATTTTCGTTTTGACATTTCAACCAGTGATCCGATTAAAGATTATACATTAAATGGGAATAAGTTTTATTTCTGAAAAGAAAAAACAACGATAAAAAGAGGTATACACTTTAAGCAGGAAATGTCAACGCCGTAAGAGAAGAAAAAAGTGTTGGAATATTTGCTAGTTTGTTTTCGAAACGTACATTAAAAGCTGAAATGAAGTCGTGTGTGTGTGTGTGTGTGTGTGTGTGTGCGTGTCTGTGTGTGTGTGTGTGTGTGTGTGTGTGTGTGTGTGTGTGTGTGAGAGAGAGAGAGAGAGAGAGCTGAACGCTCGCGCGTGTGTGTGTGCGCGCGCGCATGCGCGCGTGTGTGTGTGTGTGTGTTGCGTTTGAATGCACGCGTGCACGCGGGTGTGTATTTAAGTCTGTCCTAGTGCGTGTGAACCTGTATCGGTCTCTCTCTCTCCACAAACACACGCGCGCGTGTACACACACACACACACGTGTGTGTGTGGGGGGGGGGGGGGGTATTTCTCCTCTCGCCCCCCCCCCCTCCCTCCTCCACCCCTGTCTACACTTGTGTTCAGGGCCCATGTTCTTGGCACCAGTGTAAAAGCAGATCGCTAACCTTTCCAGTCTCCAGTATCGAATTTCACACAGCGTCTCGGGTCGACATTTCTCCATCTCCAAATACTTAACCCACGCACTTTATTAACACCCCACTCTCTCCCCCCCCCCCCCCTGCCGCCCCTCAAAACAAACGCTCTCCCATACCCCACCTAAGATACGTGGTCCATTAATCGTCCTTGAACTTTCAGTGGATTATTCAGCAGAGAGAACTATAAAATAGGCATTCTGGCTCACCCACCTCCGCCAGCTCCAACCGGCTAAAGCCGGTTTCGCTGTTGCTCCGCCGGCTTACCCAGAATGCCTATTTTATAGTTCTCTAATAGTAAACACTTTACAAACATACATAATGTGTAGGATTATCTGTTTTTAATACTAATTTAGAAAACTTTTGAGACTTTAGTTTTTGCTTAATCCTTCGTTTTTCTTGATCGTTTTCAATAACATCGTTTTCTTTCATACATTCATCAAATGCGTCTCTATCTTTCATGTGGAATAAAACCACTGTCTTTAATTGTTCTCTAAAGTCTTTTAAAACTGAGTTATATTTCTGACATAAAATCCACACACTTATCCCAGCATGTCTTCCACTGAAAGCCAGTTTTGACAAAGCGTTTCTTTTTCTAACTATGTCTCTTTCTGCCGAACAGTCATCTATAATAAATAATGTCTGCGTTCCCTCAAACTGTCTAAAGAAATGTTCTAAACACTCACTCAGTTTATTGCTAGGATCAACTAAATAGATTTCATCATCCGTCCATATAAACCTTCTGTCGTGATATGCTTTGTTCCATTTGAGTGTTGGACAGAAAATTACAATATGATCAAAATTATAACTATAAACTGTTTGTAATAGGTCGAGGACAAATATTGTTTTTCCACAACCAGTCTGTCCACAAATCAATGAACAATGAGGGGTTTTTGTCATAAAGTTTAACTGCTCCATAGTTTTAAAACATAATTTAATCTAATTCAGTTATTGTTTTTATCATACTCTCTGTCAAAACTTGTTCAGTATAATAAAAACCTATAAGGTCCAAATGTGTAAGATTAATCCAGTTTAGTTCTGTAAGATCGTTTCTATTTAGACTAATATCAATTTTGTTGCTTGTTGTTATGACCTTAATATCCTCGCCATTGTAAAGAACGACGACAGTAAATTTAAGTTTGTCAACGTCTAAGTTTTGCCAGCTAATAAGAATTCCTTTCATAAGATTGTCACTGACGCCCAGAGCTCCATTTCTTGCCTCATCTTTTAAGACAGAAATTTTAAATATCATTGTGAACGTGTCTCCTAATTTTGTGCGTGGAATGAACTGTAATTTTGTAGAAGCTTTCTTTAAGACCGATTCTCTTCTGTGGAGGATGTACTGTTTGTCCCCAAACGGCTTTATTTCGATCTCTTTCCGACTGTTGTCCTCTGGCATAAGACTTACATGTAAAGGGCCAGAGTTCAATGCTTTTCTGAAACTTTTTTGACGGTCAAAAAATGTAAATGGGCTTAAGAATTCAAATTTTATGTCCCATTCTAAATATGGTTCTAAGTGCCATTTGTTGTCAGTTTTTCGAACTATTTTATATTCATACTGACCTGTATTATTTGCTTCTAGATTGCGTAGTTGTTCTAGTTTAGGAAACCTTTTGTTGTCGTCAACCTCTTTGCGCTTATAATAACCATCTTTAGTGTACTCAAAACCATACAAAGTGCCTATCTCACCGTTTTGTTCAAAGTCCTCAACGTCTGCAAGGTCTTTTAATTCTAAAGTTACACACCTCTCAGGCGCTAATGTAACTCCTGATTCTTCTGGTCCACGTGACATTTTTTAAAACAACGTATTATTTTATTTCTAAAACAATGTGCAGGTTATCACATTTCACGACTTTTCCTGTTTTATCTGTGATCTTTATATTAAATGATCTGACCCTCCCACAAGCTAATTTTTTAAACTGTAAATTAGGGAATTGTATAATTTCATAATCGCAATATGCAGCTTTCCCTGATGGAAGAGCTCTTAAAACAGTTGAGGGCCTTCCATCATATAAGTTTTCATCAGTGCTCAGCTCGTCCAAATGAACATAGAGTAATGAATGTAATGCAAGATCGGGCGGATATTCTCCCTCATAAGTAGTTTCGTCTGATGTAACTATAAAACTATGATTGTCAGTTGCAAAGCCTAACATTTTAGCTAGCTCTACATCAAAAAGGTAATGGTCTACTTCTTCTTCAGGTTTGAATGTCAACATTATTTTCAAATTTGCATTGTTAAGTTTGAGAGTAATGTCGAAGTTACTCATTGCTTCTTTTAGCGAGCAAAACTCGTAATAACCATCAGGTATGGTTAACTGGCTAACTAAGTTTCCTCTGTTATCAAATTTTTTAATCTTATTATTCTCCTTGGATTCAGTTATATTAAACCATACGACTTTGTAAAAAATTTCATGGAGTGCGACCCTTTGGGTTCCGCAGTTATTATCAATAGCATATTCTAAAAACGAAGGACTGTCTTGAGTTGTTATTGTTACAAACATTTTTAAAACAAATTTAAAAATGAGTGCATTCAAATATACTAATGCAAAATATTCTGTTGGACCTCACTACAGTCCTAAAGATATAACAACTGACACCCTTGACATTTCTGTGACTCAGTCTGACGCCTTTCAAGTAAAGGTTAGTACTCCATTGAACAGATATCTTAACCCTCCTATTAAAAACGACTACATCCCGAAAGTGTGGTTTAGTCATCCGATGCAGTTTTATCAGAACCAGTTAAACTTTGCTGTGTTTTGTGCATCAACTGGGTGTGGAGTGTCGTATGCTGATCATTTAAATCATCCTGATCCTTTGGTGAGGTCAGTGTATAGATTTCATTTTTATTACACCTTCAGACGTATTTTATCTGAACTGCAAGCGCCATTACCAAATGACAAAACGTTTAATCCATTCAGCAACAGAATAGATTACAAGGCTTTTGAAAGGATCTGTAACGAATTTGATATTGACCCAAAGACAGACTTTAGACAAAAGTTGGATCTTAATCATGGTTTAGGCACCCTTTATTTTTGGGGCGTGCACAGAAAGTATAACTATGATTGGGATCCTCCTTACACATCTTTTTCTTCAGGCACAACTGTTCACCTCGGGTCCATAGAGCAAGAGCATAAAACAGCATGGACAACATTTATTTTGGATACTTCTAAGGGCCTAACTAGAGCGGGAATAGAACGAATAAACGACTCTATTCGTACTTATGTTTGGTGTTTGCTAGGTTCGCAAGCACAAACGAGATCAAACATAATTGATCCTTCTACTGGCTTTGACGCCCAAAAACAGTATTTAGCAAATTTAGAGGATTCTATTAATTCTGCAATTGATTTGCCTTCAAGTATTAAAAGGTACCAAAATGTTTTGCAATACGCAAGATCGAAAGTAGACTTTGCTGTTGGCACTGGTTTATACATGCTGCCTTCTGACCTCAGACTTCAGATAGGAACAATAATAAACTACAATAATGAAATCCTTGTAGCGGGCAAAGAACAGAAAGTTGGGAAAAACAACATAAATTCTGAGCCAGTAATATTACAAACAATAAACAAACAAGCTGACCCTGCCCGTGTAGTCGACCCCCCAAGAATAAGTCAACCAGTTCTCAAGGCCCAAAGCCCCAAGGTTGTTGAAGACTCTGTTCAAGATGACAAAAAAAATAATGACCATGAATATGAAAAGACAGCACTTGTTTTTGGATTAACTGGCCTAGGATTACTCCTTCTTTATCTTACTAAAAATTAACCCAACTATTAAGACAACTAATGTCCATAAGTGCTCGGCCATAAAGCCAACTACTTTGCTTCCAGTAGACAAAAGCCAGCTAACGACACTCCCTAATATGCCAGGTAAAGAGTCTATGGCCTTAGTGGCTAATTTTTTTAATAAACCCGCAAGATGATCAAGTTGTTTTTTTACCCATGATTTATCGGGTGGAGGAGATGGTGGCGGAGGCACTAACCCTTGCCCACCGCCGCCTGTAATAGCCAACACCAGTGTACTTATTGCAAATCCTAAGGCTGTTATAACACTTGCTAATGTGACACCTTGCTCTCTAAACAGTGTTCTTATTCGTTCTGCTAACGTTGTGTCTTCATATAAAATTCTTTGGATAGTTTCTCTTATTCTGCTCACTTGAGTTCGTAATTGTTCTCGGTTATTAGACAACACTTCTAGTCTTGCTGATCTCTCTTGTTCAAGATCTTTTAGTCTTTGTGTTATTCTTTCTTTAACACCAGGTCCTAAGTTGTGGTCATCAGCCTCAACTAGTTTTTCTTTTTCTCTTTTTATATGCTCATCTAGTTCACCCAGTTTTGCTAAATTGTTTGTTAATTCGCCTCTGATGCTTCTTAAAGCATGATCAAGGGCCGTTATTTCTCTCATAGGTAGCGGCGGATCGTGCATAGTTTTTAATACTGTTTCTTCTGAAAAACTGGTTTCTGCTTCTATTATTTTGTCTGCTGTTGGGCTTAAATCTTTAAGGGGTATGTTTTGAATTTGGTTATCTGTTGGGAGTTCTTGTAGTGTGTTTTGAAGTTTAGCAACTGCTTCCCTATCTAATTTTGGTTTAGTAATGCCAAGGCGATTTTGTTCGCGCACACTGAGTCTTTGTCTAATTGTACTCTTTTTTAAAAACTTTGATGAGTCTGGTTTAGTTGTAAGCTGAACAAGTTGTCCTTCGTCGTTTTTCACAAACAAATGGTCATCTTTTGTTTCAAAATCATTAGGGTCTATAAATTCGGGAGGTTCTTGGCCTAAACTTTGATAAAATGATTTGACCTTACTTTCTGTTAATTCACGCCGCAATGATTGTAATGGATGTGTCAAAGGAGTCATTTCACTCATGTCGTCTCCAGGATAAAAAACATCATAATCTTCTTCACCTTCAATGCCTGCCATGTTTTTAAATAATTAACTTTTTATTTTGTTTTATAAAAAAAATGTCACAAGCATATGGCTCGATTCTTGACCCGCATAGAAGACTGAAAGAGCCCTTTGGCGTGAAGGGAAATAAACAGAATATTATTGTTCCAAATAATCCATCTACTATTGATTCAGATCAAATTCTTACTGTTAAATTTCCAGACCTAGGAGCAGATGAAGTGATTGTGCCGGGATCTGCACGGCTTACTTTCAAAATAGAACTTGATTCAGCAACAGACGCAAACAGGACAGTTGTACAGAATTTGGGACGGGCAATCGTTAAGAAAATTTCTATAAAACTTGAGGGGCAAGAAATATTTTCTTTACACAATGCAGACATATTTCTAATCTATTGTGATCTATGGCTAACCGATAATGAAAGGGCTGATCTTGCGTTTCAAGGAATCGAAAATAACGAAGCACTAAAACACAGAATAGACGCCGAAGACGCTAAAGCCGGCAACAAGTATGAAGCTGTAAGTTTTGCTTATGGAAATCGCTTTTCTATACCCTTAGATTTTGAGTTGTTAAAAGCGCATGCGCCATACTTTCAAGGAGCATTAAAAGACAGATTGTCATATGAACTAACTTTTAATGAATACAAACGTGTCATTAAATCTACAGACACTGATTCCAAGTACAGCATTTTCGACATCTCGTTAGAGTTTGACATTGTTAGCAACCCTAACTTAGCAAGGCTGATTGAGCAACAATATCAGTCAAAATTAGCAATATATTACGAAAGAGTGATTCATCATTCAAAATATCCTAAAAGCAGAGCAGACACTATATGGAATTTTAGTTTTAGCGCCGCAGCACGATCACTTAAAGGTATTTTATTGCTGTGTGAAGATGATAAAGAACCATACCAAAGACAAAGTGAAAAGTTTATCAATCCTAAAATAACGAAAGTACAATGTTCAATTGAGGGTAGTCCTAACCAAGTCTACGGTAGCGGGCTTAAACCTTATCATCATTTTGATGAAATAAGAAAATTGTTTGGAGGCGGGAGGTCTAGAAGTCCAACAGTAGACCTTGTGTCTAAAGATTTACACCTTCACAGTGTTAGGCTTGATGAATATTTAACAACGAAATACGGTTTATGGATTGACCTAAGGTCAACAGAGGATAATCAGTTGCATGGGAGTGGGAGAACAGTTAAAGACGTAATAAACATTCAAATTGATAAAGAAAAAGAGAGTGATAAACCACTTAATGTACATTTGTTTTTAATATATGATGCGCAGCTGAATATTCAAGATAACAGATTAAAAGATATCCAATACTAAATTATTTTTATTTTAAAAAAGCATGTCTGTTACGACTTATCCAAAAGTGCCCAAAGAAGAGATAGTAGGCAATTCTGCTGCTGTAGACATAAAAACTTTCAGATTAACCAACATTACACAAATGCAACAAAAACTAGAGCAGGACCTTTCAAAATACAGCAAAACCAAACGAAGGTATTCTGCTGTCTTTAATGCTGTTACATATGTTAATACTGGAGCATCGGCGGTTAGTGCTTTAACAGCAGGAACAAGTGTAGGTCTCTTAGCAACAGGCGTAGGTGCACCGGTAGCTATACCTCTAGGTGGTGTGTCTTTAACTCTTGGCCTGTGTTCATTGGCTGTAAGTGCTGTCAGCAAAAAAATAAAAGCTAAACTCCAAAAGCACACAGCTATGGTTCAACTAATAACAGCTAAACTTAGTTCCTTCAAACTGACAATAAATAAAGCACTTGCCGACTCGAACATCACGGATGAAGAATTTAGTCGCCTACAGGCTGATTTTGAGGACTACAAAAGACAAAAGTTTGATCTTCAAAGAAAGGCACGGGCAACTTTTTCTCAACAGCCAGACACCGACCAGATAAAAAAGGAATGTTTAAAAAAAGTAAACGAGACATTAAACTCTGTTCTAAACAGCTCACATTAACAACCCCAAAGGGCGTTTATACTTTAGTTTATGAGTCCAAGCACAAAAAGACCGTTGATATTGATTCTGATTAAGTATTTTTTTTTTTTAATTTAAATAAATATTTTGAGTTAGAAAAGAAACTCAGCATGGATAAGATATATGAAGGTTCAGATGAATTGTTTGAAGCAATGCTCGAGGAAGAGCGTTTGTCAAAAGCTTTAAATGAGGTCGTTTTAGAAGTTATTGATCCAACAAACGTACAGGCAAGCGTTGTACATGCTATTTCTCAAGTTCCAAGTAAACTAACAATAAACCCTCCAGTTAAAGTAAGGTTAGTTGTTTTAATCGACTATATAACAATAAACGAAGAAAATCTAGAAGTCTGGGTCTCAACTAAACAGCAGACTATTCTTTCTCATAATGACTTAACACCTGGTTGGGCAGACCAGCTGCTTATACAGTTTAATGAAGCCTCTGAAGCAGCTAAAATGAGAGGCTCTGGTTGGTCAGAGGGTGAAGTCCTAGACATCAGATTAAGACAGGCTAAGTATGAGCCGATTGTAGGCAAGTCTTACATTCCACTGCCTCCAACATTAGTTGCAAAGAAAGCAGTTCTGAACATAAAGAATTCAGACGACAAATGTTTTATGTGGTGCGTTCTTGCTAGGCTGCATCACGTTGCCAAAAATGCAGAGAGAGTATCTAACTATTTACAGTGGGCCAATGATCTTAACTTTAACGGTCTTGAATTTCCTATGGCTGTAGACAAAATTGATCAGTTTGAAAAACAAAATCCACCAATAACTGTTAATGTCTACACATGGTCTGAAGAAACCAACCTTCTGCCAATTAGAGTGTCAAAGAACAGTCCAACAATAGACAAACCAACCAAAACTCATGTAGACTTACTCCTGATGCAAAGCCTTAATGGGTTGCACTACACTCTAATACGCACAATGAGTAGATTACTAGTGCATACTACAAAACAACATAGCAAACAAGAATTTTGTAGAAAATGTTTAACAAGAATTCCGTCCGTTCAAGCCGCGAGTGAACATAAGAAACATTGTATTAGCCCAGTTGACTGTGATACAGAACTAATTACGCCCGGAGAAGGCAGTAAAGTTAGTTTTAAGAACTGGAAACGGTTGCAAACTAGTCCATATGTTGTTTATGCAGACTTCGAATCACTCATTGTTCCTTATGAAGGACCAACCCCACAGAAACTTCCTAAAACAGTCTTAATGAGTAATCATCAGATTTGCTCATTTGCCTTCATCATTGTTAGGTCGGATGGCGCCCATTCAAAGCCAGAATTATACAGAGGACCAAATGCTGCAAAATACTTCTTAAAA
Source organism: Conus canariensis (assembly GCA_033310375.1). Taxonomy (NCBI): domain Eukaryota; kingdom Metazoa; phylum Mollusca; class Gastropoda; order Neogastropoda; family Conidae; genus Conus; species Conus canariensis. The sequence goes on along the minus strand of CM065734.1, from coordinate 18,032,382 downwards.
CGCATGCAGCAAGTGCGTAATGCCTGTTCTAATAATCTAAACTTATCTGAAATCATAATGACGCCTGAAGACCAACAACAGTATGACTCAGCCACTCACTGTTGGATTTGTGGTTTAGAGCTAACACCTAAAAGTTTAAACCCAACAGTAAGGGACCATGATCACATTAGCGGAAAGTTTAGAGGAGCAGCGCATAACAATTGCAATCTTCAACTAAAGTTTGATCCTAGGACTTGGAGACTTCCTATATTCTTTCATAACTTGCGAGGTTACGATTCTCATCTTATATTGCAAGCAGTAACTAGCGCCTTTAGGGTGTCATGCATTGCGCATCATCAGAAAAGTACATGTGTTTCACTTTAAATAATTTATCTTTTTATGACTCTATGCAACACATGATGGGTTCATTAGAGTCACTGGCTATGTCCTTAAAGTCCTGCCCAATAACAGAAGAATATTTTGACCCAACTCTTGTTAGAAAGGGCGTTTACCCTTATGAGTACATGAACAGTTGGGAAAGGTTTGACGAAGATACACTTCCGCCTAAAGGTGCGTTCTTTTCTAGTCTCAGAGGAAAGGACATCAGTGATTCTGATTATTCTTATGCTCAAGAAGCGTGGCAAAAATTAGACTCTAAAACAATGGGAGACTATCATGATTCCTATTTAATGGCGGATACCTGTTTGTTGGCGGACGTCTTTGAAAATTATAGGAAGACCTGCATGAAACATTACAGCCTGGATCCTGCGCATTATATTTCTGCGCCTGGGATGAGCTGGGACGCTTTCTTAAAATTTACTGGAGTACAAATTGATTTATTGTCTGACCTGCCAATGCTTCAGATGATTGAAAACGGATTGCGTGGGGGAATCAGTATGGCGTCGCACCATTACTGTAAAGCAAACAACAAATACTTGGACGACTATGATCCAAGTAAAAGGTCTAACTATCTCATGTATTTAGATGCAAACAATCTGTATGGATGGGCAATGGCGCAATCACTTCCATTATGTAACTTAAAAATGTACACAGATACGGATAATATTCAAAAAGCATTAAAGTGGTTGGGCAGTTTGACGCCAGATCAACAGTGTGGATACATTCTAGAAGTTGACTTAGAATATCCTCAGGAACTCCATGATTACCATAATGACTATCCATTAGCAGCAGAAAGTCTAAAGATGGCAAAAACAGAACCACCTAAACTTGTGCCTAATCTTCGAGGCAAAAAAAATTATGTCTGTCATTACAGACTTCTACAATTTTATTTAAGACATGGTTTGAAGTTGACAGCTGTTCATCGTATAATTGCTTTTGATCAAGAACAGTTCATGAAACCATACATAATGAAGTAACACTGATCTCAGAACTAAATCCACAGATGCTTCAGAAAAAGACTTTTTCAAGTTGATGAACAACAGCTGTTTTGGAAAGACTATGGAGAATCCGCACAAGCGTAAAGATGTTAGATTGGTCACCAGAGAGAACGATGCAATTAAGCTAACTTCAAAACCTAATTATCAGGACTTCAGAAGATTTCATGATCAGCTTTTTGGCATAATGATGAAAAAAAAGAAAGTCAAATTGGATAAGCCCGTTTTTATTGGGTTTACTGTTTTAGAGCTGTCGAAGCTTTTGATGTTAGAATTTCTTTATGACTACTTTAAGCCCTTGTATCCTGAGTCCAGAGTTCTGTACACAGATACAGATTCCTTTGTAATCGACATCCCTACTGAAGATTTTTACAAAGACATGGAATTAGAAGTAGCTAAAGGACATGCTGGATGGTACGACACATCTGATTACCCTAAAGATTCACCTTTGCATTCAGATATTAATAAGAAGGTTTTAGGTAAGATGAAGGATGAATTATCTGGAGGTGTGATCAAGGAGTTTGTTGGTTTGAGGTCGAAAATGTACAGTCTTTCAAGCCAAAAAAAGTTGTTAAAAAAGCAAAGGGACCAGCCGCCGTGGCGAAGTGGTCAGCGTCGCGGACTCCCGGCTGGGAGGTCGTGGGTTCGAATCCCATCAGAGTCATGTGGGTTTTTCTGCCTCGACCGGCTCCTACCCAGAGTTGAGTTTGCTGCGGACTCAGTTGGGAAGACTGGGACCACACAGTCGAGTTTCATCCACTTAATGGATGCGTTTCTGAGAGTGTTGCTCAAATTTCCTGACCAACACTGCAGGTGCCTGTATCTCTCGGGCCTGGTTGACGCTGGGATATATTATGAAAGGAAGCGTAGAGTACAGCCCTGTCATGTAGTCTCAGACCGAAATGGAAATCCGTAGCATCATCGTAATCATCCTCATTCTCATCGATCAGCATTAAAAAAAAGTCTCAAATTCTGTGGCCCTTCATGCCCTGCTCTCATGGTGACCTCAATTTCGATGTCCTCTACACGTCTGTGGCCTTGGTTTGGTTCCGTCGGGGTCACCGGTATCGGCGAGTCCATGGGGGCTGTCGTTGGACGGACGTGGTGGCGCCCTCCGGAGAGAGAGCTCACTCGCGCCCGCTCCGCGACTAAGCAATTATTGTCGTCAGTAGGGGGCTTAGTAGGTGGTGTCCTGCGTATGTTAGATCAGAACAGGCGCCACTGAACACCACCGAGGTGACTCGGCAGCAGTGCAGTGTCTCCTCCGGTGGGTTGCCTGTTGACGACTTGACATTGACTGTTCCCCTGTGGATCGCCGGTGCCGGGGCTGCGGCGGGGCCGACCGGGCTGTGGCTGTGGACGGGGTGTCGGAATGAGCGGCGTGGGTGCACTGCCTCTGAGGTGGCGCAGAGGTTGGGACAGAAAAAAAAAAATAAAAAAAAAAAAATAAAAAAAAAGCAAAGGGAATATCTCGCAGCGCTGTGCAATCAAGCATATCCCATGACAACTATAAAGAAGCATTGTTTGACAATAAGACTTTTCATCATGACAACGTAAAACTACGATCTAATCTACATGAGATCAACACAACTGTTGTAACAAAGAAGTCATTAGATAGAACAAACACAAAACGAGTATTTGTTAATCCAGAGTTTTCATATGCAATCGGGCATTGGAAAACAGCATAATTACATACCTTCCGCGGGTTTATATTTTTCCTCAAATGTATCTAGAAGCTCAATCATATCAATTTCCAATTCAGACAAATTTTTTCTCATGTTTGCTTGATGTGCACGAATTTTTTTTATTTTTTCAAGATATTCTTTATCCGTTATTCTGATAATCAAAATTTGGGATCGTAGGCGATCAGGATGCGTTGCCATGTACCGATGAATCCACTTAATTGTTTCCTTAATAGCTGAACACGTATCATATGATTCTTGTATTAATTCTAAGGTCTCTTTTTTTATCATCTTTTTAGTTTCATGTAAGATTTCTTCCTTTTGAGCTTCCATTTTAAACTCAAATATATTTACGTAAATTAATTAAGCGGAACTGTGTCTGGCGGGATTATTTGCAGTTCTTCTTTCACAAAAGATCTTTGAGGGGCTGGTCGTTTTGTTGTGTCAGTTTCTCGTAAATAATACACGGGCGGATTCATCTTTACAATTCTTTTTATTTCATATGAGTCAACACTCCAAACTGGATCTGTTGCCCTGATGCGGGTGTCCCCTTCCGCTTCTCCCGGTAAATAAAGGTATCTCACTTTCAAACCAAATGGTAATAGTTTGCTTGATGAAGACTCTCCTTCAACAACATTTATTTTTTGTTTTTTGATTGCTTGTACTGGTTTTAGCCCTTTAAATTCTTCATTATTCATTGCACGTAGAACTGAGGGCAGTCTTCTAACCCATTCTGTGTTGCGAGAATTGTCAATCAGCTCTCTGTGATACTGGTAGGAGAAAAGTCTTTCAGATAACTGTTTGTTAAAGTTTTCAACCAAACCCTGTGATCTGTGAACACCCGGAATGCCTCTTTTAATGGTAACTCTATGTTTTAACAATAATTGATTCACTTGACCTTTAAATTCTTTTCCATCATCGACTTGAATCATGCGAGGATAAGTTAAGGGTCCTCGTTGATATATCAGTTGTATAGCGACAGCAACAGCAGAAGCACTCTTTTGTGTTAATGGTTCCGCATCTTTGTATCTTGAAGCTATATCAATGACTGTAAGTGCGTACTTAAATCTTTTTCGTCTAATCGTATCATGGGGTAAATATAGAAGATCCATTTGATGGGTGTCGTTTGGTGTTATATTCACAAAGTGTGGTCTCTGTATTTGTTTAGGCGCTGATAGATAAATTTGCCAAATCGCTTGTTTAGATAACCATTCCTTTGCTGTTTGTTCACTGACACCCGCTGCTTGGCTTAGCTTTTTAATTGCTGTTATTCCCTTCCAATATCCTTTTGGAGAATAATAGATCTTGTTCATTTTTTATTCAGCCAATACTTTGTGCAACAAAATACACAACGGTCATGCCAAAGGCAATAAACAATATTTCTTGCGTCTTTTGTTTTTCTGATGGTTTATAAAAGTCGCTAAATTTTGGTGGGGGCAATGTTTCAACTTGTTTGCCTGTTACTAGAAAATATTCTTTTATTGCCTGGTCAACATCTTTAAATGTGTAAGCTGCATGTCCCTGTTGTTTAAGTCTGTCGTTAATAAAATCTAACTGCTCCATTCTTTGCTTTTCATAGGTGTCTTGTGCAGCGGCTAGTTGCTCCATAGCTCTGTTATGTCTTTTTCTCTCATCGTTATTTTGTAGTTTACTAAACGCGTAATTACTTCCGCTAAAAGCAAGCGCATTAACCACTGCGCCGCCTATCATCATTACGAGTGAAGCCATTTTTATATTTTTACATATTTATATTTTCTGGAATTATTCCTTGCTTAACTAGAAAATCTTTCGTAGCAAATGAAGCTGTAATGACAGCAAACCACTTTGCTGAGTCTTCAAAATCTAGTTTGCCAAGATCTGCTGGTTTCATTTTTAACAGGCTTTTACCAAGCATTGTGTATCCTACACTTAGGCCTCCAATAACAGCAGAATGGTATACAAGGTTAGTAATAGTTTTTTCGGTGCTCATTTTAAAAAAAATAAAATAATTATAATTATTAATAAAACATGAACTGCGATGATCTACTAAACGTTCCTGAACTTATTATTACAAATGATCAAGTTGATGACCAAGCTATTATGCGCCAAAAGGAAAGGCTGTATTCTTTGGCAGCATGTGGAAAAACAAAACAGTACCTTGGAAATGAATTCAGCATAGAACAGATTCAACAGATGTCGCCGCAAGACATTGTAAAGTATCACAACAGGTATGAAGCGCAACTGGGGTCAAGAATGGTAAAAAGTGTTGGGCAAACTGTTCTTAGTTTGTACACTAAACTCGTTAGTAGATTTGCGCCCATTGATTCTGAACAAGATTTTATGTATGATTTAATGCAGGATCCAGTTTTAACAAAGTCATTAGAGTCTCTAGGATGTGATCTATATTACAGATTTGGAACATTGTTATCGCCATTAATCATGGGATTAATTACTTTTAATCATATAGATTTTGTTTCCCTTCAAAATGACCGAGCCAGAAAATCAGCAGAAAACATTGATGGAGAAAGTGACCAGTAAAAAGCCTCCTCATCCTGGGCGCGTTGCAGCAGGAAAAAAATTAGCAGAGTGGAACAAACAAAGAAAATTAATGTTACAATCACAGAATATAACTCATAATGAAAACATAACACCGCCAACGCCAACAGTTGTTTCAATGCCAGCTGTAAATACACAAGTTGATTCAAGACCTACAACAACACCAAAGTCGTCATGGAATATTGAATTTAAAACAGTTGTCATTTTTGGCGTCATTGCTGCTGGGGGTGGTTATTACGGTTATAAAATATATAAACAACGCCAGCAAAAACCAAAGCAGTCCAAAAAATCTCAGCCACTAAATACAGAAGCCGAACAAAAAAGCATGCCAGAACTGCCAACAACAAAATCTCATTTTGATCCATTTGATATGCAATAATATGTTAAGAACTTAATAAATAATTATAAGTGACTTGAATAAAAACTTGATAACGACTTGATGACGACTTGATGAAAACTTAAATAAGAACTTGATAAGAACTTGATAACGACTTGATGACGACTTGATGACGACTTGATAAAAACTTAATGACGACTTGATGACGACTTGTTAAGAACTTGAATAAGTACTTGAATAAGTACTTGAATAAGAACTTGTTAAGAACTTGATGATGACTTGTTAAGAACTTGATGTTGACTTGTTAAGAACTTAAATAAGAACTTGAATAAGAACTTGAATAAGAACGTGATGCCGACTTGAATAAGAACCTAGAACGACTTAATGACGATTTTTTTTACAATTAATTGTTACATTCTTTTCCGGGGAGACAACTCCTCTTCACTTCTGCCTTTATGTAGTATCTAGGTCAGACATGTCTGGCCACGGCTTACTCAACTGCACAATAGCCGAGTCGAAGGCCGCACTGTTTCCGGGTTCGTGTTAAGTTACACATAACGGATGTAAGGGTGTCGTTTACTGCAGGCCGCCACGCGGCATTGTATAAATTTAGACGGCTAAATTCCCCACCGGCGTCGTTTAGTGCAGGCGTTAGACGTCATTGTATAAATTTAGCCGTCTAAATTCCCCACCTCAAAATAATCTTTTCCCAATTTTATGTATTAAAAGCAGCATTTTTATATTCAATCTAATAAAGTATTTAAAATAAATTTGATTAAAAAGTAGTGACTAAAAAGTAAGGTAAGATGCACTTTGTTAATTAGCTTTTGGTGTTGTTTTAACAAAATAAAAACAACTTTACTCTAGGCAAGTAGACACCATGTAATTGTAAGCGTTTGTTTGTGTACAGTATATATATAAATCTTGAAGATAACAACATTGGGGATATGCCTGCAGTAGTTTTAAATACTTGGTTGTCATGGTATTGCAAAAGTCTAAATTTGCCCTCTTCCCTGCCCTCTAGTGACTCTTCCCATTTTGTGTTTCGTTTGTCTGGGTCACTGGCGCGGCTATAAACGCCCGTAAACCACATGTGTTGTGTTGTCTGGGTCACTGGCGCGGCTATAAACGCCCGTAAACCCAAATCTGGAAGAGTCACTAAAAAGGGGTGAGGGGATTGCCCAAATTAGACAAATAGAAAGCAGGCAAACAAGTATAAAAGTATACTACTGTTGGAGGCATATTCTCAAAACCCTTCACATCTGGCCGTGTTATATGTGACCCTCTGGGTCTGGCTTGGGGCCCTAGGGCGCCATAGGGTCTCAAGTGAGATCCAGAGGTGATCAGTAATGCGGCCAGATGTGAAGAGTTTTGCAGAAATTTTATTTCACATTTGATGAATGTATGCGTGAGAATGATGTTATTGATCAAGAAAAACTTAAGTCTCAAAAGTTTTCTAAATTAGTGTTAAAAACAGATAATCCTACACATTATGTATGTTTGTAAAGTGTCCACATGTTCTTTTTTGCCAGTGTTTAACTTTCACATGATTTTTTATCATTGTTTTCTTTGCTCCCAACAACTCGCGCACACATACACACATACACACACACGCGCGCGCGCACATACACTCTCTCTCGCACACACACACAGAGAAACACACACACTTTCCTCTCTTTTTCTTGTCTGTGACATAAACACACAACATACGCATGCACAGATACACTATCCCTCTCTCCCCCCCCCCCCCCCCACTCTCTTTGTCTCATGGACATTGTCCCCAACCCCACCCGTGTCTTCTCTCTTTCCTTTCATCTCGCGGCTTCCCCCGTCTCTCTCTCTCTCTCTGTTTCTCACACACAGGTACACAAACATTCTTCTCTCTTTAATTCTAATCCCACTCCCCACCCCTCCACACACACACACATCCAACCACCACCATCAAACACAGGCACCTGCACATTATTTTCTCTTCCCCGTTGGACTGACACTGATATTCTTTTCTTTATTTCTTTTTTTTTTTTTTTTTTAATATTCATTTCGCCGTGGTTTCGTCTCATATGACAGACCCTGGCCTTCATCTGAATAGACAAAAAAAAAAAAAAAATCGTTTCTCCATCCATCCCCACCCTCAACCCCCACCCCATCAGTGGTTCTATACGGTTGCCGAAAACAAAATCCTTCTGAAAATAGTGCTGGAGATGAGATGATCGGAGATTTGATCTAATTTCAGTCACCTGCTTATCACGAACAATCAAAATCCAGAGGATTTCAAGTCTGATATATATACTACGCACAAAAAGTTAAGGATCGGTATGTGAAAACAGGTGCGTAATAAACTCAGTTCGCTCTACTGTTATTTATTTCTTAGTCCAGCCAAATTGTCATGAATTCTTGTTCAGCTGAAAGTGGGCGATGTTGTGTTAGTGCGAAAATTGCACGGGATTCTCTACTACTGAGCTGGGCCGCAAACGGAAAAGCGGAAACTTGCGAAAAATGACCTTGTTTTGGACCGTTCTGCCTGAACACATTGCACTTGCCAGATGGAAAAGCCATTATGCATGTGCAAGCACTGCTGTTTATGTGTGAGATGCTGTCGCTCGCTTGGCTATATAAGAAGACATTCCACCAGTAGTAGGCCTGATCTGACAATGCCTCCACGACGAAAATTAAGCGAGTTGGATAGGGGACGAGCTGTTGCATGGTTCCAAGATGGTGTTCCCAAGCGAGAAGTGGCCAGGCGACTTCATGTGTCCATTTCGGTCATTGTCCGACTGATTCAACGCTTCACAGCCACTGGGATTGTCCATGAAAGACGCAGATCTGGTCGACCAAAGAAGACAACCCCACGTGACGATCGTCTCATTGAACGACAAGCCCTGCAGACAAGAACAGCCTCTTCCAGCATAATTCAAAGGCAGTTCAGGGTGGCTACTAACATCAACATCAGCCAGCAGACCATACGGAACCGCCTACATGGGTTTAATCTCCGTTCTCGTCGCCCAGCAGTACGGCCACGCTTAACTCCAGCCCATAGGGCAGCACGCCGCGCCTTCTGCGCATGTCACGTGAGGTGGACACGTCAGCAATGGTCCCAGGTCCTGTTCAGTGATGAATCACGCTTCACCCTTCACCACAACGACGGCCGACTGAGGGTCTGGAGGCGCCCAGGGCAACGCTTTACTGACGCCACTGTCCAAGAAAAGGTGGCCTTTGGTGGAGGTTCTGTAATGGTCTGGGGGCCTTCAGCCTTCACCACAGAACACCCTTGTATCATGTACAGGGTAACCTGACTGGCATCCGATACCGGGATGAGATCCTTCGACCGCTGGCTGTGCCTACACTGCAGCAGATGGGACCGAGGGCTGTCTACCAGGATGACAACGCTCGCCCCCACAGGGCAAGGGTGGTCAACGACTTCCTGCAGCAGTCTGGAGTCAACAGAATGGAGTGGCCAGCATGCAGTCCCGATCTCAACCCGATTGAGAACCTCTGGGATGAGCTGGATCGCAAAGTGAGGAGCCACCCCCCTCCCAGGGATGCCCAACACCTCTACCAGATGCTGCAGGCTGAGTGGCAGGCGTTTCCACAGAGGATCTTCACCAACCTGGTCAACTCGATGAGGACTCGCTGCGTCGAGTGCCAGAACAGCCATGGTGGTTACACGCATTACTGAGCTTTTGGGAGCATCAGTATGCCCTGTCTTGTGATTTCAATGACTTTGGGAAATCAAATTTGGATACGTACCCACTTTAATCAAATGTACACACCAAACGATTGCTTGAGATTGAAGGCAATTGTGTATCGTTATCACTAAAGAATGGAATTAAATGTTGGCCAAACTTCAACGCATTGACTTTCTTATTTTGACAGTTATGAATGTTTGTGAAAGTGATCCTTAACTTTTTGTGTGTAGCTTATATATATATATATATATATATATATATATACATATAAAGTTGGGGGGGGGGGGGGGTGCGGGCTAACAATTCTTCCGTCATTACATTAACGACTTTGCAAAGATTATGTTTGTTTTTTAAAAACGGGAGGGGTGAACAGGGAAACAAAAAAAAAAAAAAAAAAGAGAGAGAATAAGAATCAGGGAAATATAAACATAGAATTCTTTACTAGCAGCATATGGGGACCATCGTAACCTGTCCTGAAGACAGAACCATTCATATTACCTGTTCCGAACAAAGACAAAGAACCAACACACACACACACACACACACACACACACACACACACACCACACACACACTTTCTTTCACTCTCTCTCTCTCTCACTCTCTCTTGCACACACATACACACACACACACACACACACACTCTCTCTCTCTCCCTCTGTCCTCTCTCACTCTCTGTCTCACCCTCTCTCTCTCTCTCACAATCTCTATCTCTCCCTCTCTCTCACTCTCTCACATCAGCAGCATGAGGAGGAAGAGGAGAGAGAGAGAGGAGGGGAGAGAGAAAGAGAGCGTGAGAGAGAAAGAGAGAGTGAGAGAGATAGAGGCAGAAATATAGAAAGAGACATAGTGGGGGGGGGGGGGGGGAGACAGAGAGAGAGAGAGAGAGAGACGGGGGTGGGTTGGGGAAGGCAGGGGGGCGGTGGCGGAGAGGGACTGACCTTGAGGATGCTGTGGAGGACGTGGGCCTGGATGACGGTGTGGTGGCTGCAGGCCTCCCGGTACACCTCCACCACCATCTCCAACGCCCGCTCCGAGAACGGCACGAAGTTCATCGTCACCCAGTCCACCTGCCCAACACGCCGCCACCACACCCGCATGAACAAACACATGACGAGGGCAACTGGCAGTGCGCTGCTGCCTTCGCCCCCGGGTCGGGCCGATCCTTGGATCCGTCCCCTGACCCGGATCCGTACTGGAACTTTACTGGATCCATTCCTCGGATCACGTGCCGTTTATTTATTTATTTTTTTTAACCAGGTTATGTCGAAATCGGTTCAGTAATAATATTCTGTAAGATCTTTTTGAACACACACACACACACACACAACAACAACAACAACAACAAAAACAAAACCAACAACAAAACAAACAAACAAAGAACAACTAAAGACGCAGTTCAAAATATAAACCTTCTTGATGAAAGTAACAAG
>CM065734.1:18008836-18013836 GCA_033310375.1 Conus canariensis | reverse complement strand
AAGAATGGTAGAATCCAACATCTGAGCAAAGGACTCAATTTCTGCGCGCTCTCGAGTCATTTCCTGCACATAAAAAAAAGGGAAAGAATCTAATGTCTGTGCAAAGGACGCTAGCCTTGCGCAGTCTCATGCCTCCATTCTGTGTGTGGTGTGTGTGTGTGTGTGTGTGTGTGTGTGTGTGTGTGTGTGTGTGTGTGTGTGTGTGTGCGTGTGTGTGTACCGGGGGCCGGAATAGCTCACTTGGAAGAGCGCCGGACTCGTAATCTTGGTGATCCTGGGCTGCGGGTTCGAATCTCCGCCGGGCCGTTTCGGTACAGGGGATTTTTCCCTCGGAGTTAATATTGGTTCTGACTCCATTTCCCACATAGTCCTTCGAATGAGACTATAAACCGAGGTTCCGTGTACGAACGCACACATAACATCTTGCACATACGTAAAATCCCATCACCAACTTTCGGAAGAGAAGGCCAGTTTGGCCGTTGGTATGGATGACACGTTACACATAGCATGCACCCTGCGTAAGAAATGGAAAGAATGAAGGAAGTACGGAAACTGAGTGAACGATATTGAATGAATGGACTGGATGACACGGGAAACGACTGAATGAAGCGCCAGCTGGCAGCTCTTCAGTCGGCACTACTCAGGTAGGCAGCCCGTGGTGTAAACGAGTGTGGATTGTAAAGCGCTTAGAGCTTGGTCTCTAGCCGAGAATAGGCGCAACATAAGTATTCATTATAATATATATATATATATATGTGGTGTGTCTCTATTTGACACCAAGAGCACAGACACAATCAGCCGTGTCTCCCTGATGAGTCCGATCCAGCGGACGAAAGGCCTAGGAGCAGGCAATACAAACAGATCTGCCTTCGAAGAGGAGTACGATGGTTCCCTCAGGCAGCTGGTGAAGGGTTTCTCATATTTATAATACATTCCCCCCATTATCTTCATCGCCTTTTTGTTGTTGTTGTTTTTTTTAAATTCAAATCTTTGCCAAGTCATTACTATAATGACTGAAGAATTGTTAGCCTGCACTTGTTTTCTCCCACTACTTAATTGTTCAGCATTATATATATATATATATATATATATATATAAATATATATATATATATATATATATATATATATATATATATAAATGAATACAACGCCTGACGAAAGACACAAGCGCAGCACATAAAACAAACAAAACAAAAAAAAAGGAGGACAGAATCCAATGTTTGAGCCAAAATCGCAAGCACTGCGCGCTTTCACACACTCCCACGAGGCCTACATAGAAAAGACAGAACGCAACGCTTCCATACTCTCACCACAGTCCCCTGCGCGTTTGAAGATATGATTAATGCAATGTTCGACAATTTATCTGGCTTTCTTCCAGAGTTTTGTTGTTGTTGTTGTTTCTAGTCCTGTACTTACGCACAAAAGCACGTCCAGGTGCGAACACACGTATGTACGCATATACACACACGAAAACGTGCACGCAGGCATACATGGACGCATGCATACATGAAAGCTTCCCCTCCCCCCCCTCCCCCCCCCCCCTCCCCTCCACCCGCCAATAATAGTGGCACGGATCATGTCATAGGCACTCAAGACCTATCTGCTAATTCCTGTCCAGATGATCCCGATCCCAAATCTGTTCCTGTTCATTGTTTTTGTAACTTGTAAGTCACTCCAGAGCAATAATACCTGACGTGGAGGGGGAGGGAGAGAGAGAGAGAGAGAGAGAGAGAGAGAGAGAGAGAGAGAGAGAGAGAGAGAGAGACGAGAGACAGAACAGAACCAGAGAAGAAAAAATGCTTCACACACAGACAGACAGACACACACACACACACATACACACACACAGAGAAAAATGCTTCACACACAGACAGACAGACAGACAGACACAGACAGACAGACAGACACACACACACACACACACAAGAGAAAAATGCTTCACACACACACACACACACACACACACACACACACACACACACACACACACACACTTAGCTAATAGCGGCATGTAAAATACATATTCTTCTCAGCCAACGGCAGAAATGTATCATCGAAAGTGCACTTCTGAGATCAAGACGACGAACAAAGAAGAAGAAGACGACGAAGAAGAAGACGAAGAAGAAGAAGAAGATGATGATGATGATGGTGAAGAAATAGAAGAAGAAAAAGAAAGAAAGAAAGAACGAAAGAAAGAAAGAAAGAAAGAAAGAAAAGAAGAAAGAAGAAGAAGAAGAAGAAGAAGAAAGAAGATTAAAAAGAAACAGCAAAACTTGACGAAGATCCTACCGCCCAGTTTTCACTTATCTTGTGGACAGGCGGGCAGGCCGACAGACACACAAATAAATAAACACGACTGAAAAAGAATGCGCCCCGTCCCCTTCCCATGCTTAATCTTTCTTTACCAACGCACAGAGTTCTTAAACGATTTTGAATTCACAGTAGAAATTAAAAAAAAGAAAACAGAAAAAAGAAAATCGTCGAACATTTTTTTTCTTTACAGGCATAATACAACCACACAGACAAGAGATGCTCTCATCATTTGATACAACGCAGATTAAGGGATGTTCTTTCTCGTAGAAACTGCAAGAGCATTCGAGAGAGCGCGGATATCTGCAAAGGTCAGTCTTTTGGGAGACATAAAATGATAGAAAAAAAAAAAAAAAGAAAAGAAAGAAAAAAAGAAAGAAAAAAAAAAAGGTTTCATATTTAGGTCTCTGGATTTCGTACAAAGTTGCCAGTCTGACGGCTTTGCTGGCGCATTTGTGACGTCTTCCAGCGTGTTTCGTCATCACAGAGCCCGCTGTCGTCTTTCTCTTTCTTACTCTTTCTTCATTCCTTGGGCTCAGGCAGAACTCCCAGCTTCACTACTGATGAGATTGCACAGTGCGTAACCGTTTTTTTAAACCCCACAGTTTAACGTAAGTCACAGTCCATCTTCGGGATGTGCTTTGTTTCACTATGAAAAATGGGATTCGTAATGTAACGTGCTCAACACGACTGTGACCTTTCAAGTCTGTGCTATGACACCGAAAGGATACCGATCCAGGATCCTGCCTCGGATCCGGCCCCGCACCACGGATCAACCCCCACCCCCTCCTCCCTCCCACCCCCCCCCCCCCCAAGTCCCCCACCCCTCCCCTTTTCCAAAGTTAACCAGGTTCGGTCCTGGGACACCAATCTTTCGACGATGTTTTCGTTAATGAAAGATTCAGTGATAAGTGCATAATCCTGCTAGCAAACTCTCGACCAACTTACAGACACTGGCGAGGACGACATCACCACCTCTGCCGAGGAACAACCAAAGAATTAGCAATGGTTATAGGATGGCTTAGATACCAACGAACACCCAGAACAGAGAGCCACAGTAACGCTAATTTAACATACAACCCAAAACAGGCAGCTCAGTTTTCGAGAAACATGTACTTCTTCAAACGACCACAGAACAACGGATATAAGAAAGGAAATACCCACAAACAATACTCCCCAGACTAAAGCCTGAATATCTTCAGGCTGCCAGCTCCTCTCCCATCTCTCACGTCTCGAACTCTCTCATACAGACCAGAGCTCTTGTGGCACGGGCTCCCAACACTCCCACCCACATCTTACATCCCCTGCCCCCTCCTTCCAAGCCTTGAGACGACAGACATGGCCCAGTCCAGTTGAGGTCCAGCAGAAGCTGTGAGGACCGGCGGGGTCTCTGCGGAGGACTGTGGACTTCGCCTTACTAACCAGATTGAGGATCTAACATGGCCGGGAACGAGAAAGAAAGAAAGAAAGAAGTCTGAATACGAATCGTCATGCAGGAAGTGATCTGGTGAGAAGTGTTTGGTGCATTTTTTTTTTTTTTAATGCCCGTTTGTTAGTGTGATGATGATATGTTTGTCGAAAACAGACATTGTTCGGAGACACTAACGACGTGGGACAAATAAACTGCTTTTAAAGCACTGCCCGAACGATCCAAAGGAACACTGCTTAGTCTGTCGGAGTCTTCGTGAGGTTCACCAAACTTAACGTGAAAATGAGGGCAAGAATGTGGAAGCAGCACAGATCACTGCACTAAGTCTAGATCAATGACGTCGTCACTCTTGCTCAGTTTCCAATCACAACGGGTTGCTTCTGTTAAGGCACTGAGTGCGAAAGGACCGTAAAAAGCCAGCCAGACACAGAGCGGGTGGGTGGTGGGTGGGGGGGGGGGGGGGGGGGGGGTGAGGGGACACAAAACCCCCCCCCCCCCCTCACTCTACATGTCCTTGAGCGACGTTCTTTTGCAGAAACAGCAGTTTGTTCCCCCTCCCCCCCATCCCCACCCCCAAGGATTTTCGGAACAGTCTGTCCACTTGTTCGTTGTGTATTGTAGTTTCAGTTTCATCACGGTGTCGCTGCGTGTGGACTAGTCCATATATACGCTACACCACATTCACTACGTTTAGAGAGCCACACTGCGCATGATGTAAAGCTGATGGATAAATTAGTTAATGACCAAGATGAGAGAATGTAAGAAGAGGGTCTCGTGGCTACGACTAGATGATGTCTGACCTACGCACAGACCTTGAGCAACCTACCTAACATTGGTTGTGGCATTATTAGCAGTGTCTGTGTGTGTGGTGAGAGTATACGTGTGTGGGTGTGTGGGCACGGACCCGTGTGTGTGTGTGTGTGTGTGTGTGTGTGTGTGTGTGTGTGTGTGTGCCAGTGTACGCGATGCGTGAACGCATGTGCGTGTGTGTATTGTGCGGCAACACTGCGTTACTTTTTTCCACTAACACTGCGTTACTTTTTCCACTAACACTGCGTTACTTTTTTCACTAACACTGCGTTGCTTTTTTCACTAACACTGCGTTACTTCCCACCCCCCACTAACACTGCGTTACCCCCCCCCCCCCCTAACACTGCGTTACCTTTTCCCCTAACACTGCGTTACCTTTGTCACTAACACTGCGTTACTTTTGTCACTAACACTGCGTTACTTTTGTCACTAACACTGCGTTACTTTTT
>CM065734.1:18001336-18006336 GCA_033310375.1 Conus canariensis | reverse complement strand
AACCACTTCCCCCTCCACCAACCCCCATTCTGAACAAATTTACGTAAGACCACCAAAAAAAAAAAAAAAAAAAAGGAGACGTGAAAGCGAAGCCCCCAAAGTGAGCGCCGCTGGAAGAAACTCCTGCCACACCGAGTGCGTGACGGCTTTTGTGCTGCATCGCTCCGCACCGTCAGGCCCCCGCCAGCCTCGGCGGTCTTCGCTAATATGTGTGCAGCCCACAGCTCTTTCAATGATCTCTAAAGCCTCCTCACACACAACGCGGTGGAATCCAGACCCCTCCCCCCCCCCCCCCCCCTCAAAAAAAAAAAAAAAAAAATCTACACCTATTTGGCGAAAGGATACCGGCCTTAGACAGACACACACACACACACACAGACACACACACACACACACACACACACACACACACGTGCACGCGCGCACTCATACACATACGTAAGCACGCACGCAAACACGCACGCACGCGCGCACACACACACACACACGCACACACACACACACACGCACACACACACACGCACACACACACACACACACAAACACACACACACGCTCGCGCGCGCACGCGCCTTTTCATTCATTCCGATCCAGATCGATCAGGTTTCGCAGGCCGAAACATACTCAACTCCAGAGTAAGTTCAAATTTTTTCACTGCCCCGTTCCCCGCCCCCCCCCCCACTCCCTCCCCCCTTTCCCTCCGTCCCCCTCCCCTTCAAAAACCCTTCACCCTTCCTCGACCCTTCCCTCCACACACACACACACACACACACACACACACACACACACACACACACACACACACACAGGAAACAAACAAAAAGAAAAGAACGCTGGATCGAACACAGTGGGACAGACAGGTAGTAACGCCTTAACGATGATAGAGAAGCAGAGAGACCCGTCAAGTACCACGGGTTAACACAGAGAGAAAGAGAGAGAGAGAGAGAGGGGGGAGAGAGAGAGGGAGAGAGAGAGAGAGAGAGAGAGAGAGAGAGAGAGAGAGAGAGAGGGAGGGAGGGAGGGAGGGAGGGAGGGAGGGAGGGGGACATCGCGAGAACCCCATCGAAAGAAACGTACCGTTTTCGCTGATTCCCGGAATCCCCGCTGAAGAACTGAGAATATCTAGTCTCAAGGTCGACGAAAATCCTATCAAGAGAACCTCATCGGGTGGTTCTCATCACTAGAATCTCACTGAGAGAACTTCATCAACAGAAACTGGCACAAGAACCTCATCAAGGAAAATCTCTCTCTGAGAGAGAGGAGAGAGAGAGAGAGAGAGAGAGAGAGAGAGAGAGAGAGAGAGAGAATGTTGCTTATAGCCCAGCCGACCGCAAAGGGTCATATCAGGGCTGTCACCACGTTGAAATCAACTCATGTCATAAAAAAACCAACTAATTCACACAACTCTTTGAATACAGCAAAACACACACACACACACCACACCCACACCCACACACACACACACGCACACCGGAAATCTCGTTAAACATCCTTGCTCCGTAAAATCTTAGATCAGATGCAAAATGTTAATCTCTTTGAGAAATTCAAAGATCACATCAGGTTGGGGACATCTCTGAACAAGGTTTTCATGGGGTCTGCCGTAAAGTGTTCACATCTCACATCATGCAAGTCCCAACACTCTTAAAGAATATGTTTCACTGCGAGTGGTACATGACATAGAATGCACCACGGAGCATCTTCACCTTTAGAAAAAAAAAAGAATGGGAGCACAAGGATCCCAAATGACGAGGCCTCATCGAGAGAACCCTGTCAAGAACCATCAAGAGAACCTCATCAACCAGGACTTGGCTGTGAGGGCCAGTCGAGATAACCCAATTCTGGCGGTCGAGAGATCGAATCCCTTGTGAGGCCGGATTTTTTTGTTTTCGGTCTGAAAAACCCCTCTCCGTCCACCCAGCGGTCAAATGGGCACCTGATTCAGCTCAGGGAAGGATAAAGGCGGCGGAAGAACAAAGATGAGCTCCGCCTTCCATCATGCCGTGCCATGTCCCAGACACCGTGAACCTCTGGCACTTCACTGCCCGTAGGACTGTTAGTCTTTGAGACTGCCCCCCCCCCCCCCCCCCCCCCCAGCCATCGTGAGATCTCCCGTCGACAAACCCCTTCCAGAGATCCCCATCTTCTTCTTCTTCTTCTCCTGCGGTCGATCTCTTTGGTTGCGTCAGATCTTCAATGCTGTCGCCACGATGAATCTGGGAATCTTCTTGAGGTCTTGACGGCTGTCCCAAAGCTGCATATCTGCAGTTCCGCACCCTCGGGCCAGGTTTGACGCCGTAGAACATCATGGGCTGGGCAGTGTTGGAGGACGTGTTCTGGGGTCTGAGATCCAGTGCCGCACGGACGGACTTTCATCTGTGTGGGCAATCTTAATTCGGCTGAGGAGGCTTCCCACCAGGACACCATCCAGGAAACCCCCTCAGCAAGCAGGATCAGGCAAGTGAACCCATCGTTCACACGGACTCCTGGACGGGTGGGGGGGGGGGGGGGGGAGGGGCGGGGGGAGGGGGGTTCTGCAAGGTTCACAGAACCCTGCTGGGAGAACGTCGTCGACAGAACGACACCCTCAGTAGAACCTCATCGCCAGAACCTCGGCGAGAAAACCTCATCGCTGACACAGGCCTCCAGACCCCTGGTCCACGAGAACCGAGAATGTTCGTACGGTTAGTGAATAACACACACACACACACACACACACACACACACACACACACACACACACACAGAGATCTATCTATCTTTGTCTGTCTGTCTGTCTGTCTACTATCTATCTAAGATCTATGTTCCGAAGGATGAACGCAGAGACTGGGGTGAAAACCACACACGAGATCAGCGAAAATTCCGTGATGAAATCCACGGCTTCTTATGTATTTATTTATCAATTTATCGCTTCATTTACTTTGTTGTCAGTCCAGTCTTGTTTTTCAGTGAGTTGTTGACTCAGTTTTAGCCCAGCTTCCCCATACCATTCACAGGCACTTTCATGTTCGAAATTATGAGCGGCCATCCCAGTCCCGTGAGAGAGAGAGAGAGAGAGAGAGAGAGAGAGAGAGAGAGAGAGAGAGAGAGAGGGAGGGAGGGGGACTGAGGGAGGCGGAGGGGGGGGGGGGATTGGAAAGGGGGAGAGACGGTGGAGAACGAGAGGACATAACCAGTCACCGACAAAAGAGAGACTGAGAGGTTAAAAGGAGGTGGGAGGGGTCACAGTGGGCATGGGGGATTAAACAGAGAGAGAGAGAGAGAGACAGAGTGAGTAAGAGACAGAGAGAGACAGACAGACAGACGTTCAGAGAGAGAGAGAGAGAGAGAGAGAGAGAGAGAGAAACAAACGGAAAAGGCAACAACCCACATAAATCAGCGAATGAAAGCAACGTGGGGGTGGGGGGGGGGGGGGGGGGGGGGGTTTAAACGTATTTCTCCACCGAACGGGACCATTCAATCTTGTTATTTCTCCTGCCATGTCCCATTTTCACCGATTGCTCCCAGGGCGTTTTGTGCCGACCGCACGCGCCGCAAAACCGCAGCCGGTTGATTGTGATTAGACAGCTAATCGCATTAAAGTAAAGCTGGTCGTGGCCTAATGAATTGATGGCTTTGTCAGTTTGTCGATATGAGAGGGAAAGTCGATGTGAGAGGGAAACACACACACTCCTCCTCCTACCCCCCTCCCCCTTCCCCCCAACCCCTCTCTGACCCCCGCCGCTCCTCCCCTCCCTGAGGCCTACATCAAACTTTTTTTTTTTTCAATGTGATGCGGTGATGTGGAAGGATTGTCGAGGGATTGTGCGGCGATTGTCAAGGACTGTTTAGAGATTGTGGGGGAATTGTGTAAGGATTGTCCAGGGATTTTCTTGAAATTGTGTTGGGATTGTTTCAGGGGATTTTTTTTTAAAGGATCGTGTAAAGAGGATGGTCTACGGATTGTGCTGTTATACTTTGGGATTATCTAGGGATTGAGTAAGAAGGATTTTCTAGGAATTGTGTAAGGATTGTTGTCTGCGGATTGTGAAAAGATTGTCAAGGGATTCTGTAGGGATTATATAGGGTGTAGGAATTGTGTAAGGATTGCTGTCTAGGGATTGTGCAAAGATTGTCTGGAGATTCTGTAGGGACAGTATAGGTTGTTGTCTAGGGACTGCTCAAAGATTGTATAGAGATTCTGTAGGGACAGTATAGGTTGTTGTCTAGGGACTGCGCAAAGATTGTATAGAGATTCTGTAGGGACAGTATAGGTTGCTGTCTAGGGATTGCGCAAAGATTGTCCAGAGATTCTGTAGGGATTGTAGAAATTGTGTAAGGATTGTTTTCAGGGGATTGTGCAAAGATTGTCTAGGGATTCTGTAGGGATTATATAGGATGTAGGAATTGTGTAAGGACTGTCGTTTAGGGATTGCGCAAAAGTTGTTTAGGGATTCTGTATGGATTATATAGGGTGCAGGAATTGTGCAGAAATTGTATAAGGATTGTTTAAAAAAAGGGGGGAAATAATAGGTGGGGAGTTATTCGTTTGATCAGTTAAACAATAAAATGATGCTTCAGATTTATGGAAGGTCTAAAAACGTTTCCATGGATTTAACATAAAATGCTGGCTCAAATTTATGGAAGGCCTCAAAACGCTTACATGGGTTTAACATTAAACGCTGGCTCAAATTTATGGTTAGCTTCAAAACGCTTATATGGACTAAAATTATAGTGTTTAGTGCAAAATCCTAATTGTGGCGTGTGGCCACATTCACCTCAACGCCCTCGTCTGCAAAATCCTATCTGTGGCATGTGGCCACATTCACCTCAACGCCCTCGTCCGCAAAATCCTAATTGAGGCGTGTGGCCACACTCATCTCAGCGCCTTCTTCACCCATCACTCAACCCCACCTACCTAGCTGCTGCAGCACCCTGCGCTTGGCGTTGAAGGTGCGGGCCACGCCGGCCAGGGAGAGCACGCGGGTCTCCGCCCACTGCTTCTCCGCCGTGTCCCGCGAGTG
>CM065734.1:17988836-17996336 GCA_033310375.1 Conus canariensis | reverse complement strand
CGTACCTCCACCCCACAACCAACACCACCCAACCGCACCTCCCCACACCCAAATCCACCACACCCCTCCCCAACCCCACTCACCCACACCCCAGGTATACCACATCACCCCACACCAATCCGTACCGTACCCCCACCCCACAACAACACCACCCAACCGCACCTCCCCA
The DNA here is from genome assembly GCA_033310375.1 of Conus canariensis. Lineage (NCBI taxonomy): Eukaryota > Metazoa > Mollusca > Gastropoda > Neogastropoda > Conidae > Conus > Conus canariensis. Next base: position 17,996,167 of record CM065734.1, on the reverse strand, counting down.
CACCCAAATCCACCACACCCCTCCCCAACCCCACTCACCCACACCCCAGGTATACCACATCACTCCATAGCCCCCACCCCCCACACAACCACGCCTCCCCATGCCCAAATCCACCCCACCCCTCCCAACCCCATCCCCTCCCCCAAACCCCCCATCCCCACCCTCACCCCCCCCCATGCCCCCCTCCCCTTCCCCCAGTGTCATACCAGCAGGCCGATGGCGGTGAGCGAGACGTTGAGCTCCTGGGTCTGGAGGCCGAAGCGGGCGGCCACCTCCACGACCACCTCCAGGGGTGCTGCCCATGACGGGCAGGTAGTCGGTCACCACCAGCTGCAGGCACTGGAAGGCCATCTGCACCAGCTTCTCACTGCTCGCAGAGAGAGAGAGAGAGAGAGAGAGAGAGAGAGAGAGAGAGAGAGAGAGAGAGAGAAATGGTACGTTTTTCAGGCGTGTAAGTGTGTATGTGTGTGTGTGTGTGTGTGTGTGTGTGTGTGTGAGAGAGAGAGAGAGAGAGCGAGTGAGAGAGAGAGAGAGAGAGAGAGAGAGAGAGAGAGAGAGAGAGAAAACTCGTGACTTTAATGTGAGGCCTCCAGCCTATCCACATGAGACACGTCACATGAAATCGTTTATGCTATTGAGAATGAATGACTTACATAGAAAAAATTTCAAGAAGAAGGATGCTCATTTGGCGATAACAAAAGTAACAAACTTGGGTTTATAACATTTCATTTCAAATGTTCCTCTCTAAAACGTAAAGCGTAATGTACAAACATAGCAACATCTCTCATTATGACAGCATTTTCGTTTTGCAATAGTGTCTTCAACTGGACAGGAAAGCTGTCTTTAGAGAGAGAGAGAGAGAGAGAGAGAGAGAGAGAGAGGAGAGAGAGAGAGAGAGAGAGAGAGAGAGAGATACTGATGATTTATCCAATAAGGCCATGGCCCCTGTTGAAGGGGGTGCATAAACAACATAGAGTACATGCACAAGAAAAGTTCACTATAAAAAAAAAAACACAACCAACCCTAAAAACACGAACAATGGGTAGGAAAACCACGGGGAAAGTGACTAACAGAGCTATGAGCAATATTCTGATCGAATTTCAAATGCTTTGTATAAGTAAACAGCAAACTGTTTGACGATAATCTTCACGCTTAGGTGCCTTAAGCACTACAAGTCTAAACAATGAGGGATGGTCGAGATAGATACTTCGTAGGGATTAGCTGGTCTCTAAGATTTTACAAAATAGTACAACAAAGCACAACATGGACCTCATCTCCTCGTGCACCTTTACATAATATACAAATGAGATTTCTTTCATGATGCTGTTTGTAGCGACAGTGATGAACAGACACATCAGATATCCAAAATCAAAATCTGGTCATGACGTACTTTAAGTGTCTGTCCATTTTCATTGATATATATATATATATAGATAGTTGGAACACAGTGAAGCAAGTTAAACTGCCTGTACAAATCAAATCTGGTGCTATCCTGAATATGAGTATTCCACAGATGCCACCCGCAGTCTGGCAGTCTTGTGTGCAGCAGTCGTGTCCCCTACATCCTGACTGAGCCACACACACCCCAACCCGAGTTCATAGAGTTTAACTTTTACCCGGAGAGGGGGGGAGGGGGAGACAGAGAGAGAGAGAGAGAGAGAGAGAGAGAGAGAGAGAGAGACAGAGATAGAGAGGAGAGAGAGAGAGAGAGAGACAGAGAGAGAGAGAGCAGAGAGAGAGAGAGAGATAGAGAGGAGAGAGAGAGAGAGAGAGAGAGAGAGAGAGAGAGAGAGAGAGAGAGAGAGAGAACTCAAGATGAATTATTCATGGTTAGGCCATTGCCCCTCATGAAGGGGTTGCAAGTTAATTACAATCGTCTCAGCACCCCATGCAACTGCTCGCAAACACAAACAACATTCATTCAGAGAAGTATGAATTTTACGACAGAAGAGATGATCGCAACTTGAATGCTTTTAAATGAATAACCTGAAGAAGTTTCTAACAGTCTGCTCCTGCGTACATTGCTAAAAAAGAAGTGCTAAACTAATCTGACTTGTGAATTTATAAAATAATTTGAACGGTATATACTGAGCTCTTAATCTGTGCATGACAGGACAAGACGACTCACAATGCACTTCATTTTCTGCACCCTTGCTGCAAAGCGGGCACGTCAGGTCGGCATCGCTATGAGATCGGTGAGAGAGAGAGAGAGAGAGAGAGAGAGAGAGAGAGAGAGAGAGAGAGAGAGAGAGAGAGAGAGAGACGATCAGACAGACAGACAGGCAGAAGGGGAGAGAGAGAAGAGAGAGAGAGAGAGAGAGAGAGAGAGAGAGAGAGGAGAGAGAGAGAGAGAGAGAAGGTCGGCGAAATCTGCCCCCACAGCTGAGGCCCGCAACACCCCACCCAAGAACAAACAAACAAATGACGGCAAACAGAAAGGAGCACCACAGTGAACAAACAACGACAAGACACTAGCAGCAGCAGCAACTACTACTACTACCACCACTACTACTACTTCTGTCCTGATCTTGAAACAATCACAGCCAGTAGCGGGGAAATGCTGATCTGCCTGGTCTCACGCGCTGGCGTGATGTTTTGTCAGTCAACCTAGCAACAGTAACAACGGCTGTAAACACTGGTGTGTAACGACCTCCTCGGATTTTATACAGCCATCATTATAAAGACGACACTGACCTACCAAACACTTCGTAACGAACCCGTCTCACAAGACACACAGCCATCATATAAACTACGACGACAACTACAACAGCAGCAGCAGCAGCAACCAGACTCCAAGCAGCCTTGTGTGGAAGTCATCACCGTAACGACCTGGCATATACACCAGCAGATGATACCGATTGGAAGAGAACTTCATGTCATTATCTTTTTGATGAGATGACAACGTTTCCCTGCAAGTTTCGTACAGGTCTCTCACATAAACAACTACACGTAAAGACATTGAAAAAAAAAAAACACACTCCCCAAAACAAAACAACAACAACAACAACACTTTGAACTCTCTTTTGATTAGATGACAAAGCGCGACTGCAATTAGTTTTTAAATTAAACTAATCAATAAAAGACACATTCATAAATCGCACGAAGGCATCGACATTCAACGTCGATGGCCCTGAACTATCTATCTATCTATCTATCCATCAATCCATCCATTATCCACCCATCCATCTATCTCTCTACTTTATCTATATACCCCCACCGCCTGTCTCTCCTATTGATGGCAAGGTGAAAAACGTAACAAATTAACTCTCTCTGTCGCCAAAACACCCCCCCCCCCCAGCCTCCCACCCACCCCCTGTCCACCGCGCCCAATCTTTCCCCACCACCTTCTTCCACCCTCCTGCCTCTGGTTTGCTACTCTGCTAAATATAGAATACTGTCTGGTCTTTGTAATGTGTCCTCCCTCAACTTTCGTCCTGACAAATTTCAGTTTTTAAGCCCTGCCCCCCCCCCCCCCCCCCTCTCTCTCTCTCTCTCCTCGCCATAATAAGTAGGTACAGACTGTTTTCGTACTATATCACATTTGGGCACTCTGTCATATAATGATATTCATATCCAATGATGTTCACATTACAATCTTTTCAGAACCCTTCGTGCCCCTCAATAATATATTTTCCTCCTGTCTCCATAAAGATTTTCTTTTTCAAGTTTAACGACATAATGTTTGTCAGGGGGGAATATCTACATAATTTCCTCTTTGAAATAAATTTATAAACTGTCAGTTATTATGACACTTACTAATATTTTGTACAAGTACAAAGAAAGAAAGAAACAAACAAACAAAAAAACAAAAACAAAAAGCAAACAAAAACTCGTCATCCATCGCGGCAATGGGTCACCACTATCATTCATTATCAATGTAATCACAGGACAGCACGGACGGCTACGACACTAACATCATCACATTCATCAGTTTATAAATCCAGCATGAACTTAACTGTCGTCTCACGATTGAAAAAACAAAACAAAACCCGAGCAAAACGTAAAAAAAAAAAGAAGAAACAGATAGAAAACTCACTAATACTGGGAACAAAGGCCTTTCACTGAATAAATCATTTGCGTTAGCATTCGCATTCTCTCTCTCTCTCTCTCTCTCTCTCTCTCTCTCTCTCTTCTCTTCTCTCTTCTTCTTCTTCTTCTTCTTCCTCTTCTTTTTGTGTTTTCCCCAGGGGTGGGTGGAAAAAAGCATGTTCACTTTGCTTATCTCATTACCCTGGTAAAATAAAATTTCGTTCGTTCGTTCTCTCTCTCTCTCTCTCTCTCTCTCTCTCTCTCTCTCTCTCTCTCTCTCTCTCTCTCATCTTATCAGGCTTTAAAGCATAGCAGCACCGGTCTGGACCTAACACAACAAAACAACAACAGCAACATGAACAGAGCAACTACCACAAATTCACAAATCCATCTGCGCGCATTTTAAGTGACACGAATCAGTGCTCCCTAATTCTGTTGTTCCCCGCACGTCCTCCCCCCCCTCCCCTCCCCTCCCTCTTCCTGCACTGCCCTCTTGTCTCCCCTCCCCCCCCCCTCTCTTTCCATCTCCTCACCCGCTGTTATTCTTCCTCCTCTCCAACCTTTGCACCTCTCTCTCTCTCTCTCTCTCTCTCTCTCTCTCTCTCTCTCTCTCTCTCCTCTCTCATCTCTCTTTTACTGTCTCTCTCTTGACCTTAAAATATAAGGTCCAGTCCAGCTAAATATCGGACATCAGTCTTGTTTGATTCCGCATCGGCGATAGGCAAAAATGAAGAGAACGCGCTCGTGATAAATGTTTCCTGTTTTGTTTACAACGAACTGCAAGTTTTGAGAGCGCCGCCTAAGAGTGAGAAATATTACCCTCATAAATATTAATGCTCCCCCCCCCCCCCCCCCCCCCGTCCTCTACCCCCCCTCCCCCCTGCCTCCCTACAGCCAACACAATTAATCTTTCCGAAATAACCTCAGTTGCTTGTCTGTCTGTCTGACCGTCCGTCTGACCCGTCTGTGCGCCCGTCCGTCTGTCTGTGAGCATATCTCAAAGATTCCAGTGCCCCAAGTTATATCAGTCAGAAAAATAAGGATAATACGCAGCCTACGCGTTACTGAGAGAGAGAGAGAGAAGAAGGGGGAGAGAGAGAGAGAGAGAGAGGAGAGAGAGAGAGGAGAGAGAGAGAGAGAGAGAGAGAGTGAGGAGGGAGGGAAGAGAGGAGAGAGAGAGAGAGAGAGAGAGAGAGAGAGAGAGAGAGAGAGAGAGAGAGAGAGAGAGAGAGAGAGAGAGAGAGAATTTCTTTTTGTTCTCACATGGCTTCTGGAAAACCATCGGACCTATGACTGGTTTACAGGGTCATCAGACAAATTTCTACTGGCTGGTGCATGGACACGTCTCAGGAACGTTAACTCACCTGTCGTTCTTCTTCGCACATTTCCTGGAAACAGTCACTTCACTTAAAGACTTTCTCTGAATACAGTTTCACTTTCGCCTCTCCTTGACATCATCCTGGGAAACAACCCTCAATTTCTGTTTCTTCTTAACGTCCTTCGCTATAGAGTCACTCCTTTGTAACTCTCCTGCACTAAGAATCTGGAAACAGTCAGGTCCGTAAGTGTATTTCTAAATACAGTTCCTCGAAATAGGCATCACTATTTTTTTCTTCTTCTTCGTTTCAAAAGATATCGGCGCCAAAAGAGCCACTTACTCGTGAGAATGCCAAATACACTATGCGCGTGCACAGCCATTGCTTGCGTTTCTTCTCAAGATGCTTCCTCATGCAGCCACTCACTTGTAATACTCCATGGAAAGAGTCTTGTGCTTTTTTTGGTTCTTTTCAAGATCATTTCTTGAAGCAGTCACTAACTTTTGTTCCTGTTAAACAGCTACACCCGTTGACAGTCAGTCACCTGTGGTGTTACTAAAGACATTTCCTTGGGAAAAGTCAAACAGCCATACTATTCCTGAAAACAGTCGCTTGATTTGGCGTTTCTTCCACAGATAGTTCTTGGAAGTACTAAATTTCCTGGAATTCCAGCTCTTTCTTCCTGAAACAGTCTTTGTGTTTCTGTCTTCTTTTCTTAGATGGTGGCTGGAAACGTTCATGTATTTGTGTTTCTTCAAAAGATAGTCTAAAGTTCATGTATTTGTGTTTCTTCAAAAGATAGTCTAAAGTTCATGTATTTGTGTTTCTTCAAAAGATAGTCTAAAGTTAATTGTGTATTATGTATTGTTTCTTCAAAAGATAGTCTAAAGACAAAGTACTTTCCTTGTCGTTCTGCGGAAGACACTTCCCTAAACAGTGACTTGTTTGTGGTTCTTCACAAGATAGTTCTTGAAAACAGTCACTTGCTTGCGTTTCTTCAGAAGATAAACAGACCAAAAAAAACAAAAAAACAACAACTCTCATTGGGGTCCTACAGATAGTTCTATAAAACAATCTATCACTGCAGTCCTCCTGCAGATAGTAAAAAAAAAAAACCTCTACTGATAGTTACAAAACAAAAAACCCCCAATCCATTCTTCTACAGATAGTTCCAAAAAATAGTCCCTCATTGTGGTCCTTCTACAGGTAGTTAAAAACAATCCCTCTTTGTGCCCTTTCTACAGATAGTTAAAAAAAATCCCTCTTTGTGCCCCTTCTACAGATAGTTAAAAAAAATCCCTCATACTGGTCTTTCTACAGATAGTTTTAAAAAAAAACCCTCTTTGTGATCCTTCAAAGGCACTTTAAAAATCCTTCATTGTGGTTCTACGAATAGTTAGAATATTTCCTTGTTGTGGTCCTTATACAGGTAGTTCCAGGAGACAGTCCCCGTACCTGTAGATCTCCAAGCGACTGTTCAAGATTAACAACAAACAACAAACAACGACGACGACGCTTAAGCATCTTCTCAGCATCTACAGACAGTTCCAGACCTTGGTACTCACTTGTGGTCTTTGCTGACGGCACCGATGACCCCCAGGATGAGTGGCCAGCCTTGCTGCAGCGTGTCGCCGCAGCTGTGCAGCACCTGCAGCACGCAGTCCAGCTGACGCTGCCGGATGTCGCCATGGGGGATTCCCGACAGCTCCTGGAGTGGGGCTAGCACGCTCACCTGGAGTTTCTGAGACGTATAGAGGAGAGGAAGACGTGTGAATCCCACTCACTTTCTTGATATATACATACATACAGACAAGACAAAGACAGATGGGTAGATCAACAGATCGATTATACCAATTAAACAAAACTTAATAAGAAGTGGGAGAACACAACAGCAAGCTAATCTCTCTCTCTCTCTCTCTGTATTGTATGTATGTATGTATGTATGTATGTATGCATGCATGTGTGTATGTCTGTATGTATGCATAT
>CM065734.1:17983836-17986336 GCA_033310375.1 Conus canariensis | reverse complement strand
ATTTTCTCTCTCTGACCTGTTGAACTAACGGCGTTACATGCGCGCTATTTCACACACATGTTTTGTCATTAATTTTCTTTCTTTCAACTGTTAAGCTAGCTGCGTTACATGCGCATTATTTCACGCATATTTTGTCATTTTCTTTCTCAGAAGTCTGGAGGTAACAGCGTTACATGTACACTATTTCATACACATGTTGTGGCATTAATTTTCTCCCTCTGAGCTGTTAAGCTAACTTCGTTACAGGCGCACTATTTCACACACAGATTTTGGCATGTTCTCTCTGTCTAAAATGTTAAGCTAACTGCGTTCCATGCGCAATACATCACACACATATTTTGGCATTTTCTCTCTCTGAACAGTTAAGCTGCTGACGGTGCAAAACTGCTTTGGGCGTGCCCACCAGTGACAACTGTCCCACGAAAACGGCGGGGTCACTTTCCCTGAACGCGAACTCTAACAACACAGGTTACCTCCCCTGCAGGTTTCCGAACATCGTCTATTAGAAACCGAACAGTTGAAACTTCGTCTTTTGTTCTTCACTCTCTCTCTCTCTCTCTCTCTCTCTCTCTCTCTCTCTCTCTCTCTCATCTTGTCAGATATTAGTTCTGTACAGTTCCTGACGACTGTTCCGAGGAATCGTCGGATTTCACGTGCTGGTCACAGCTCTGTGCTCTCCGCTTGGCCACAATGAAAAGTACAGCCGACTCCCTCCATGCAGCGCCTGGGGGAACTGTGCGTTTAAAACCGTTTCTCATCATTGCCCATTCTGGCATTCTGATCCACTCACGCATTTGACAAAACTAACTCGCTCACTCAGTCACTCATTAGCTAGCTAGCTAGCTACTTAACAAACAAACAAACAAGCTGACTCTCTCACTTACGCACTCACTCACTCGCCGGCTAGCCATCTCACACAGAAAGAAGCTGACAAACAAGGTAACAAACAAGCCAAGAACCTACAAAGTAACGAACGAACGAACGAACGAACAAACGAACGAGCGAACGAACGAAGGAACGAAGGACCTAACTAACTAACTAACCAACCAACCAACCAACCAACGGACCCACGAACCTACCAAACTTACAAACCCCGAACTCCCTCCCACACAGGGAAACGTTCCCAACCGAAAGAGGCCTCATTGACATTTGGGAAGAGAGATGACGTGCTTCATTTCATTTGTCATCTGCAGTCCCGATTTGCTTTGGAGTTTTTGTCACCCAAACGCGGCGCCACAGAGATGACCCGCCCTGGGCAGAGCGACACTGGACAAGCATTTGTTAGATTAATGAAGAAAGAAGAACGTGTGTGTTAGTGTGTGTGTGTTGTGTGTGTGTGTGTGTGTGTGTGTGTGTGTGTGTGTGTGTGTGTGTGCGTGTGCTGCGTGGTGTGCGGTGTGCTGGTGCGTGTGTGTGTGTGCTGTTGCTGTGTAGTGGGTGGTGCTGTGTGTGCGTGTGTGTGTGTGTGTGTGTGTGTGTGTGTGTGTGTGTGTGTGTGGTGTGTGTGTGTGTGTGTGGTGTGTGTGTGTGTGTGTGTGTTGTGTGTGTGTGTGTGTGTGTGTGTGCTAGATGATGCATGCATAGTGCGTGTGTGTGTGTGTGTGTGTGTGTGTGTGTGTGTGTGTGTGTGTGTGTGTGTGTGTGTGTGTGTGGTGTGTGTGTGTGTGTGTGTGTGTGTGTGTGTGTGTGTGTGTGTGTGTGTGTGTGTAGAGTGTGTGTTGTGTGGTGTGTGTGGTGGTTGTGTGTGTATGTGTGTGGTGTGTGTGTGTGTTGTGTGTGTGTGTGGGGCCTGTATGCATGCATGCATGCATACGTGGTGCGTTCGTGCATTTGTAGTGCGTGTGTGTGTGTGTGTGTGTGTGTGTGTGTGTGTGAGAGAGAGAGAGAGAGAGAGAGAGAGAGAGAGAGACAGACCAGACGCAGAGTGAGAGAGAGACAGAGACAGAGACAGAAACACACACACAACACAACCCCTTCCTCGCGTCCCTCCCCAAAAGCCCCCTCCCCTTCCCATCCCGTCCCTTTACCCAACGTCTTCATGGGGAGAAGGCGAACACAGAAGAAAGTAGCAGCACTGATGCTGGAGGAGATGGATGATGCGTTTCATTTCATTTGTCATCCCACGTCCTGATTCTGTTTCAGGATTTGTGTGGTCCAAGTGCACGAAAAAAGAGATAGCCAATCCACGCAGGACGAACCGGGACAAACATCCGATAAATTAAGACGAAAAGTAAATGAATGAAGTGGTTGGTGTGTGTGCGTGCGTGGTCGTGCGTGCGTGTGTGTGTGTGTGTGTGTGTGTGTGTGTGTGTGTGTGTGTGTGGTGTGTGTGTGTGTGTGCGTCTGTGAGTGTGTGTGTGTGTGTGTGTGTGTGTGTGTGTGTGTGTGTGGTGTGTGTGTGTCGTGAGTGTGTGCGTGTGTGTGCGTGTAAGTGTGTGTGTGTGTGTGTGTGTGTGTGTGTGTGTGTGTGTGTGTGTGTGTTGTGTTATTTTTTGTCTGT
>CM065734.1:17971336-17973836 GCA_033310375.1 Conus canariensis | reverse complement strand
GAAGGGTGGCGGTGGTTAGCCCCCCCCCATCCCCCCCGCCCCCACCTCCACCTTCCCCAAACAACACACTGCTCACCCCCCTCCCCCCTCCCCAAAATTCCATCTCTTCCTGCCATCCCCTGACAGCACGTATATATCTATATTCTGGAAGGAATGAGCGTGGAGGTAGAGATCCGCCTTGCCAGAAAGTGGGTCAGGCTTTTTTCAAGACTTATCGAGCCTTTATACATCCTTTCACCACCACCCCAGTGGTCGTGGAGGTGCCGCGACAGACACCTAAACCACCAGCGCTGTTGTCTCAGTCGTCCCAGCGTCCGCCACTTCACTTCATTGGAGTAATGGAAGCGAAACCTTTAGGAGGAGTAGTCCCCCCCCTCCCCCCCCCCCCCCCACACACACACCCCCTGAGACTGCTGGGATGTGTGGTTCCTGTTCAAGTTCGTTGGAAATGACAGGAGTGAGCGCGTATGGGGCAGCCCTGCTGGGCGTGTTTTAGGAGGAGTAGTTCCCTCCCCTCTGCGAATATTGTGGTTGGACGTTCTCCAGCTTGCCATAACTTGACACACGGCTGACGTGTGTGTTGTGTGTGTCGCCGGCGTCTTTTCACAGCTGAAATAGTCATTTTCTTCGTCACCATAAAAAAAAAAAAATTATTTACGAGGGAAGCGTTTTGGCAAGTCACTGTAGACACCCATCTCTTTCCGGTTGCCAGTTCCGCTTCCGGTGAGGACTCTTCCGCGCTGGAGACTACGAAGTGGATTTCCCTGGGGGGGGGGGGGGGGGGGGGGGGGGGGGGGGGGGGGGGGGGGGGGGGGGGTGAGGAGGGGAGGGGTTGCTTTGGGCTGGTGCGTGGGTTTTTTTGTTAGGTGGGGAACTGAGGCGCGAGAGGAGCGTGCAACTATTGGGACTGAGTGAACTTTTGGGCTTTCTTCTTTGTCTAGGTGGGACCCCATTGCAGCACAGTGCAGACGGACGTTTCGCAGCTGCAAACTTGAACCACTGTCTGCTTGGGAACCTACTGTTTATCATTGGCAAAGGCATAAATTGCCGATTTTTTGGAATGAGAGAGAGAGAGAGAGAGAGAGAGAGAGAGAGAGAGAGAGTGAGACAGACATAGAGGGAGAGGGATGGAGAGAGAGAGAGGGAGGGAGGGAAGGAGGGAGGGAGGGAGAGAAAGAAATATATATATATATATATATATATATATATAGAGAGAGAGAGAGAGAGAGAGAGAGAGAGAGTATGCTGCTTATAGTCCAGCCGACAGCAAAGGGCCATTTCAAGGCTGTTCCCTCGCTGAAGTCAACTCCTGAAATACATGAAAAAAAAAAAAACAACGCACACGAATTTGATTAAACTCTTCCTTCCTTGTAATCCTAGATCAGATGAAAAACGTGTATCTCCTTTAACATAGTCTCAAAAATCACATCTGGTGAGACATCTCCGGACAAGATTTTCCAGGAGTCTGTGGTGTGAAATGTTTATGTCAAGGTGTGATTTCAACGGTGTTTAATTAGTTACTTCCCTTTTTTCCTCGTTGCAAGATTAAAAAAAAAAAAAAGAAAAAGAAAAAAAAAGTTGAAACGGCTGTTTGAGGGCAGTTTTTATTGTCCCAACCCACACCATCGCATAGCCTGTATAGAAGTAGGTACTATCATAATGTTTGCAAAAAAAATTATATCTGTAAATGTAAATTTGAAAAAAAAACGTGTGCTATGCATTATTCCAAAATCAGCTGAACAACCGATTTAAAGTCTAGTTACACAATGCCAGAGTTAATGATAATCAGACAAACTTTGAAGCCTCATGGAACAACTATTCCCCAATGTTTCTTCAGTCAGATACATAATAGGTGCCTACCTGTTAATTCGACCGAGTTAATTCTTGATTAGCAATCCTCCTTCGGGAATAATCACACTTAATAAAAAAAAATTGTATACAGATCAGCGTCAAGTAATGATCGAACTCGGCAGAATGTCCATCGATACATGAATGTTTTTTCTTTCAACACCCTTTTGTATGTACACGGTTCTATGCTTGATATTTTTGTTATGTGTCTGTTTCGTTTCTTTATGCCATTCTTAAAAAAATGATGACAACTTTGCGCACTGTCCTCTGTCTGCGCACTTGTAAGCTCTAAAATTATTTGATAAAAAAGGGGGAAAAAACAAAAAACAAAAAAAGAAGTTAGGTACTACTATGCTGACGATTATCCTGCCAGTCAGAGATCATTACTATTTTTGATGCAAGAGAAAAAAAAAAAAAAAAAAAAACAACGAAAAAAAACCTCGAACAAACAAACCAAAATGTGTACACTTCGAAAGGTTTTCTCCTTGACCTTTAAACCTTTTTAGGAAAACATCTGCCATGTTCATATCGAAGATTTCATAGATTTAAAAAACAAAACAAAACAAAACATGTCATGTTCATATCGAAGATTGCATATATTAAAAAAAAACAAACAAACAAACAACAACAACAAAAAAAAAACGAAAGAAAA
>CM065734.1:17950299-17958736 GCA_033310375.1 Conus canariensis | reverse complement strand
AAAGAATTTGAAACCACTCTAAGGGAGAGAAGCAGAATTTGATGAAAGAATTTGAAACCACTCTAAGGAGAGAAGCAGAATTTGATGAAAGAATTTGAAACCATTCTAAGGGAGAGAAGCAGAGAATTTGATGAAAGAATTTGAAACCATTCTAAGGGAGAGAAGCAGAATTTGATGAAAGAATTTGAAACCATTCTAAGGGAGAGAAGCAGAATTCGAAAGAATCTGAAACCACTCTAAGGGAGAGAAGCAGAATTTGATGAAAGAATTTGGAAACCACTCTAAGGGAGAGAAGCAGAATTTGATGAAAGAATTTGGAAACCACTCTAAGGAGAGAAGCAGAATTTAAAAGAATTTTAAACCACTCTAAGGGAGAGAAGCAGAATTTGATGAAAGAATTTGAAACCATTCTAAGGGAGAGAAGCAGAATTTGATGAAAGAATTTGGAAACCACTCTAAGGGAGAGAAACAGAATTTGATGAAAGAATCTGAAACCATTCTAAGGGAGAGAAGCAGAATTTGAAAGAATTTTGAAACCACTCTAAGGGAGAGAAGCAGAATTTGATGAAAGAATTTGAAACCATTCTAAGGGAGAGAAGCAGAATTTGATGAAAGAATTTGAAACCATTCTAAGGGAGAGAAGCAGAATTTGATGAAAGAATTTGGAACCATTCTAAGGGAGAGAAACAGAATTTGATGAAAGAATTGAAACCATTCTAAGGGAGAGAAGCAGAATTTGAAAGAATTTGGAAACCATTCTAAGGAGAGAAGCAGAATTTGATGAAAGAATCTGAAACCATTCTAAGGGAGAGAAGCAGAATTTGAAAGAATTTGAAACCACTCTAAGGGAGAGAAGCAGAATTTGATGAAAGAATTTGGAAACCATTCTAAGGGAGAGAAGCAGAATTTGAAAGAATTTGAAACCACTCTAAGGGAGAGAAGCAGAATTTGATGAAAGAATTTGGAAACCATTCTAAGGGAGAGAAGCAGAATTTGATGAAAGAATCTGAAACCACTCTAAGGGAGAGAAGCAGAATTTGATGAAAGAATCTGAAACCATTCTAAGGGAGAGAAGCAGAATTTGAAAGAATTTGAAACCATTCTATTTACAGTTTGTCTTCTCTTTGTCCTCTATCTCTCTGTTCTTGGTAAATATCAACACAAACGTGGAACTCCGAGACCTGTCGAATTCATTAACTACCTTGTGATTGGTCGATTGAGTCCCACGTCAGGGCTCACCTGTGGGTTATCATCAACGTGAAGCTTTCTCCTTTTTTTTTTTTTTTAAAGTTCTGTATGTAAGCCCTTGCCTGGGAATATTTTCTAAATCGATGCTTAGAAATCGTTGGAGTTCTGAATTGAATCAGTTGGAACTGTCTTTGAAAAATAAACACATACGCCATTCGCACATACGCCCTAACGCATGCAGGCACACACGCACGCACTCGCACAAACAGGCAAGGACAGACAGACAGACAGACCTATTACCCACAGACAGACAGACTAACACCATAGACAGACAGACAGACACTAACACCACAGACAGACAGACAAACACACTCACACTAACACCCACACTCAATAACACCACAGCCAGACACGCAGATTAACATCCACAACCATACTCACACACACTAACACCACACACGCACGCACACACACACACACACACCACACACACACACACACACACACACACACACACAGAATCACTGTAGTGGAAGGACATTAAACCGACGACAACACACACACACACACACACACACACACACACACACACACACACACACACACACACACATCACCACCACCAGCAACACCACCACCAACTGCCCTCTCGAGCAACAGTCGAATAAACGAAGTGGAATTTGGCGGGGAAGATAAAAAACCAACAGCTCTCCTGAGCGGTCGATATCGGATTGTCGACCCTCACCCGTGTAAAGCCAAGAAAAGTGTCCCCGAGCAAAACCCCACCACTCCACGTTAGGCCTTCAAGATTTATGACTGGATTAAGCGGCAAGATCTGGATTTCACCACGGAACAAAGACCACAATTCTCCAGCACAAATAGCGAGATACACACTGGGCCTGGAGCTATTTGACTGATTAAAACGCGCGCGCGCAAATTCACGCATTGAACCGGCACGTTACACACCCAGATACACAGACAGACACACACACAACAGACAGACAGACAGACAGCAACAACACAGACAACACACACACACACACACACACACACACCACACACACCAGCTTGAACTTAATCCACTTCCCCTTTCTGGAGTATACAAGATAAAAAAAAAAAAAAAACAAAGATAAGGACAACATAAATATTTCTTTGTGCATGTTAGATACACACACACACACAGAGCGGTAAAATTATACCATTTTCTTTTTATTTTCTTCTAATCTTTAAAAGAAATTTTGCAAGCTTCAAGAGCAACACCACCACCACCACCACTACCACCACCACTCTCTCCCCGACACTATTTCAACAGATCTCTTATTGCGATAAAAAAAAAAGAAGATAAATACTGTTATCGGAATATCTCATGTTTCAGACACCTAGTCATAAAAATGATATTCATCACCAATAACCTTAACACTGCAGTATCTACACAGCCGTTCACGTCTTTTAACGTCATATTTCTGTCCACTCTTGATAGGGAGTTCATAACATTATCGCTCACACACACACACACACACACACACACACACACACACACACACACACACACACACACACACACGACAAAATGAAATCCATAGACTATATGCAACTGACAGCCATTATTAACACCCCTCCCCACTCCCATTCTCCCTCGCCGTCCCTGACTTAAAAGAAAAAGGCAGAGGACACGCGTATGCACAGTAAGCATGTTGACAGCTCTTTCCACCCATCAAAAGACGTTACAGTTAATGTTGTGTGTGTGTGTGTGTGTGTGGTGTGTGTGTGTGTGTGTGTGTGTTGTTGTGTGTGTGTGTGTGGAGGGGTGGTGGTGGTGGTGGTGGTGGAGGCGGGGGCTGAGGAGGAGGAAAGACTAGCAGAATATAAACAGTATAAATAATTTAAAAAAAAAAAAAGGTTCCTTTGTGATCTCTGGGTCTTATAGCCAACATTTATCGTGTTTACATCAAAAAAGAAACTGGTCTTTAACGGAGAGAAGCTGGATTAGAAACTGGACTGTTTCAACTTCGTCTCCGTTTTTTTTTTAACTCTTCTTTTTTTCCCTATTTATTGATAACAGCAGTAGCAACAACAACAACAATAACAATAATAATAATAACAACAACAACAACTATAATAATAATAACAATGACACTATTCTTGTTTGTCCTTCGCGGGCGAAGATGACCACGACTACAGCTTTCATGTGAAGTGGTGGTGGTGGGTGTGTACAAAGATGGCTGATCAGACCTATCCTTACATTGAACAGTCTGTTGCAGTGGGAACAGGGCAGACTTGGAGGTGAGCCAGGCTGAAAGGTGGTACTTGCTCTGGTTTTTTACGAAACTGACGTGTTTGCTCCTGTGCCTCCACTCGCTTCGTTTCAAAGTCTTCCACTCCGGATTTGATCAGAATGCGCCAGGTCCAGCGATCTTGCGCATCTTCTTCCCGGGGAGGAAATAATACTGATAATAACAATAATAATAATAGCAATAATAGTAATGACAATAACCACACACACACACACACACACACACACACAACACACACACACACGCACACGCACACACACACGCACAAACACACACACACTCAACTACGTCGAGTCCTCCAGTGCACCGGGCGACCTGATTGGCCAAAATTCATTCAGCAAGCTTCCGTGCAATTGGTAGGAAGAGCCATCGGGATTCACCTCCTGTGTCAGGTCAGTCGATGACGTACGCGCTGCCTGAACAGTGTCCTCATCGCAGACCTGAGGTCAACGTTGGCCGA
Source organism: Conus canariensis (assembly GCA_033310375.1). Taxonomy (NCBI): domain Eukaryota; kingdom Metazoa; phylum Mollusca; class Gastropoda; order Neogastropoda; family Conidae; genus Conus; species Conus canariensis. The sequence continues at coordinate 17,954,794 of CM065734.1, read as the reverse complement.
CGGTCGAAAACAACAACAACAAGCGACAACAAAGAGCGAAAACAAAACAAAAATCGAACCACAGAAAAGCAAACCGGTGACGCCCACCCCGTCACGCAAAACACCGGTTGTGTGGAGATGAAGCCGGGTACGACCCTCCCCGCCGATCCCCCCGTCCCTGAACCCTCACCTTCCTTACCCCTCCTTCTGTCTCCAACCGTACTGTACGGTTTCTTTAAAACAAAAGGAGAGAGAGAGAGAGAGAGAGAGAGAGAGAGAGAGAGAGAGAGAGAGAGAGAGAGAGACTCAAATGTTTTATTCATACAGGCCATAGCCCCTTAGAATGGGGATATACACTGTGATTCATGTCGCAAATTGATACTGGTATTCTTTACGTTATATACACACTTCGCTTCTGGAATGCTTTATATAACGAGAGAGAGAGAGAGAGAGAGAGAGAGAGAGAGAGAGAGAGAGAGAGAGGGAGGGAGAGAGAGAGAGAGAAACTCCGAAAGTCCGAAACGTTTTACTGTAAGGCCACCAGCCTGCATACGGAGAAAAAAAAAAAGAGAGAGAGAGAGAGAGAGAGAGAGAGAGAGAGAGAGAGAGAGAGAGAGAGAGAGAGAGAGAGAGAGAGAGGAAACGAACAAACCGGAAAAAAAAAGAAATTGAAAAAAAAAAAGCTCGTTTAATTCTTTTGATGGCCGTAGAGAATAGCCCTAATGACACAATGCAGAGATAAAGATCACATACAACAAGCACAAGGCTGCTCCCCCCCCCCCTCCGTCCCCCCTTCCCCTTCTCCACCTCCCAACCCTCTCCCTCTCCATCCCACCTCTTCGTTTAACCTCCCCCCCCCCCCCTCTCCCGTTTTCTATCCTTTATGTTTTCTTTTCCTTCCTCAGACTAAAAAGGACATATCCCATTGATATCCTGAAGAACTGCATCCCTCCCCCCCCCCTCCCCCCCGTTCTCTATCCTTTATGTTTTCTTTTCCTTCCTCAGACTAAAAAGGACATGTCCCATTGATATCCTGAAGAACTGCATCCCTCTCCCACCCCCCCACCCCGGCACCGATCTCGTCCACCCCACCCCCTCCACATCTCTTATATTTGTCAGCCACGCATCCCACATCACCGCCCTCCCCTCCCGAACTCTTCCTCCCACCACCTCCCCCTCCCTCTCTCTTTTTTTCCCTCCCATCTCTACCCGTACCCCTCCCGAAGTAGCTCCGTTGTTGATAACCAGTGGAAACTGTCTCTCCGTAAAGGTATTGATATGGTTTCCTGGCTGGGCGTCAACGATTGCATTTCGCAATCCAGGTCTTTTCACAGGGAATTCTGATGCCTTGTTTGAACTGTCTCTTGCTTCTGTTCTCTGCCCGTTGATTTGTCTGGTCTGCCTTGTGTGTGTGTGTGTGTGTGTGTGTGTGTGTGTGTGTGTGTGTGTGTGTGTGTGTGTGTGTGTGAAAGAGAGAGAGAGAGAGAGAGAGAGAGAGTGTGAGGTGTTGTGTGTGTGTGTGTGTGTGTGTGTGTGTGTGTGTGTGTGTGTGTGTGTGTGTGTGCGCGCGCGTGCGCGAGTGCGAATGAGAGGACGCATTCGATCTTCACCGTATTGGGGGAACTTCGATGTCGTCACTCACTTTTTTTTTTTTTTTCTCCTTCGTTTTCTTTCTCTCTTCTATTTTTTTCTTCCCTTCTTTTCAATTATACTCTTCTTTTTTCGCCCCAATCCCCACCCCCTCCCCAATTTTCATCGTCTCACTTTCTTATACTTACTTTTTCTTATCCAGTTTTTCTCTTGCTCATTGCGTTTTTTTTTTTTTTTTTCAGGGTACAAAGGAATAAAACCCAACCCACCCCAACCCCAGAATCGAACTGAAAAATGTCCGTCATATAAACCTCCACTCAGGCCTCTCTCGTGCAGTCCCTCCGCTCTCATAGTCTGCGGTCCTATTGTCCACTTGACACAGACGTGACGACTTTAAAAGTTAACGGAATTGATGGGACATAGGGAGAGGGGGGGGGGGGGGGGGAGGGGGTTGTGGGAGGGGTGTGGGGGTGGGGTTTGGAGTTTCTAAACGAGCCCCCCAGGATGTGGGGGGATGGGAGGGGTGGAGGGGGGAAAGGGGGAGGGGACCCAGGCACGGGCGACTCCTGTAAATCTACGACTGTGCGGCAGGGCCGACCTTCACATTGATGGCTATTCCTAGACTAGTTGTTCCCGCTTGGAAATGCAAAGGGACAGAATTTTTCTTTTTTTTCCGGCTATTCTCTTCACAAGGAGAGTTAGTTAATTCCTGCCCATCGGTTCCCGTCACTCGTGCTGTTCGTCTGTGAAGTGGGTAAGGTTGGTGGATACCGTTGACTGTGTTTCCCTCATATTCCTCACTGTCTCTGTCTCTATCTCTTTTCAGCGCGCGCGCGCGCGCGCAGAGAGAGAGAGAGAGAGAGAGAGAGAGAGAGAGAGAGAGAGGAAGGGGGGGGGGGGGGGGAGAATGCTGTGTGCATTCTTCTTCTGGTCTTATTCGTAACTCCTTCTCACCCCCATACCCCTACCCCCGTCCCTCACTCTTCACTCATCCAAAACAGGTATTGACATCATAATTATTCATTTCGCTGTTTCACAGTCTGGTAGAACGTTACGGCCACAGTTAACTGATCGAAGAGTGTGTACAGAGAGAGAAGAGAGAGAGAGAGAGAGGAGAGAGAGAGAGAGAGAGAGGAGAGAGAGAGAGAGAGAGAGGAGAACTCACAAAACAGTAGTAGTGGTGGAAGATTAGTTCAACAGAGAGAGAGAGAGAGAGAGAGAGAGAGAGAGAGAGAGAGAGAGAGAGACAGAGAGCAGAAGACAGACAGACAGACAGAGACAGAAGAATCACAGAGAGAGAGAGAAGGACAGAAGAGAGAGAGACGGAGACAGAGAAAGACAGAGAAAGAGAGAGAGACAGAGAGAGACAGAGAGAGTAGAGAGAGAGAGAGAAACAGAAACAAACAGACAGAGAGAGGAGAGAGAGAGAGAGAGAGAGAGAGAGAGAGAGGGCACAAAAAAAGCAGGTGGCAGTGGTGTGGAAGATAAGCTCAACATGTCGAACCCCAGAGCCGGTGAGCAGAGGCGAATGGCGACTGACCTTGCAGTTGGTCAGCTCGCTCACACCCACTCCAGATGGTTCGCGAGGTAGAGGACAAAAGCACAGGTCGCGACCTCTGGACCTATCGGCTTAAACTCCCTCCATTCCTCTCCTCTCCACTCCCCCCCCCCCCCCCCGCCCATCCCCTCCCACCAACCTTCCTGTCTCCCCCCCGGCCCTCTCTTTCCCAGTCCCCCTCCTTTCCCCCTCCACCCCCCCCCCCCCCTCCCCCCCCCCCCCCCCCCCCCCCGCCCTGTTCACTATGAGAGACACTAAGTTTGCTTGCGACAAGCGCCAAAAGATATAAGAAACAATTTTGCAAGCATGAAGATTTAAAGCAGTCTGATTTCCCCGAAGTTGGAGTATGGCTGCCTTAATGGCGGGATTAAAAAAAAACAAACGGCCATACACACAAAACTCCACTCCCTTTTCGTTGGGTAGATGGGATTAATCCTTGCCTGTGTATACAGGGAGTGTCCGCAGGAGTATCAGCCTGCGTACGCGGAAGAAGAGAAGAAGAAGAAACCAGCTTGTTAGCACGCTCGCGCGCGCGTTGTGTGGTGTGTGTGTGTGTGTGTGTGTGTGTGTGTGTGTGTGTGTGTGTGTGTGTGTGGGTGCGTGTGCGTGTTGTGGTGTGTGTGTGTGTGTGTTGTGTGTGTGTGGTGTGTGTGTGTGTGTGTGTGTGTGTGTGTGTGTGTTGTGTGTGTGTGTGTGTGTGTGTGTGTGTTGTGTGCGTGCGCGCGCAAACGCATTAAACTCGACCTTCCGACAACATCAGCTGCGAAAGTGGTGACCCAGACAGCCAATCCGAGAACACAAGGCAGACACATAGCCAAGAGGATCAACAGGAAGGGACAAATACCTTTGCGGGATGGGACGCCAACTAGCGAAAACAGACGATACTTATCCTGTACCCTCTAACTCTGGTAATTCACACCCTCCCAGGAAGGGGGAGGAAAGGTGGAGGGGGGAGGGGGGGGGGGGGAGGGAAGCGGGACTACGCAGAACGTAGATCTTACCACTTACGTGACGTTCGTGCCAGTCGAATAAAGCAACAACAACAACGGAAGAAAAAACAAACAAACAAACAAACAACAAAACCCTCACGAGCTCCTTATCAGTCGTCTGGAGAGATGGCTGTTGAGCTAAGTGGGCCGCCAAACGGATCAAGTGCCGCACGAATCAGTTACAGCACGAATATCACAGGTCAGAAAAGAGAAGAAGAAGAAGAAGAAGAAGAAGAAGAAGAAAAAAGAAAAAGGAGAAGAAGAAGAAGAAGAAGAAGACAACGACGACGACAAACGCAGAAGAAGAAGAAGAAGAAGAAGAGGAGAAAGTAGTAGATGACGACGTAGAATAAAGAAGAAGAAGAAGAGAAAAAGAAGA
>CM065734.1:17932799-17940299 GCA_033310375.1 Conus canariensis | reverse complement strand
CAGTTTTATAGTCTCATTCGAAGGACTGTATGGGGAATGGAGTCAGAACCAATGTTAACTCCGAGGGAAAAATCCCCCTGTACCGAAATCGAACCCACAACCCCAGGACCACGAGTCCGGCGCTCTACCAACTGAGCTATTCCGGCCCCCCGATTTTTATTTTCATTTTCTTAAATTCTATTTTTTCTTTTTTTAACGGAATCCCGAATCCGTCTATTGCACGGGTCATAAAGCCCGACAGAGATTTTAATCTTTATAAATGAGATAAACAGAATCGCCCAGTCGGCGAGGCCTGGAACAGCTCAGTTGATAGAGCACCGGTCTCGTGATCCTGGTATAACCTGGTTGCTGGTTCGAATCTCTTGTCGGGCCGTTTCGGTAGAGAGGGATCATTCTTCCCGCGGAGTTTAACATTGGTTCGGACTCCCATTTCCTGAAAAGTCCTCCGAATGAGACGATCAACCGAGTGTGTGTGAACGCACGCATAAAATCTCGCACACACGCAAAATCCCAGGACCAATTCCTGGAAAGGAAGGCCAGTTCGGCAGCTGGTATGGATGACACGTATACACACTGCATGCATCCTTCCCGAAAAACCGAAAGGATGGGTATAAAAGTGACTGATATTCGACTGAATGACACAGAAGACCACTGGCGCCGGTAGGCAGCTCTTCAATCGGCTTTACACAGACGGGCAATCCCGCTGGGTAAACAAGAGAGCGCGGGTTGCGAAGCCCAAAGACTTTTGGTCTGTAACCGTAGTTAGGCGCTATTTAAGTACTACCAATGATGATGATGACGACGACGACGACGACGACAACGACGATGACGATGATGATGATAACACTAACAGTTATAATACCAACAGAAATAAAGAAAACAAAAAAACAAACAAACAAACAAAATGAAGTTTAAACAATCTAATTTCTAGTTCAGCGTCTTTCGATTCAAAATCAAAACAAAATAAATGTCGCCTTGAAGCGCGAAAGGTAAAACTGGAAATCTTTCAAAATGATATTAAGCCATTATTTTTCCCCTACGCACCCCACAATAGTAATTCTGATCTGATCGGCTGCACAGAACCCTCTTATATCCAGATAACTTTCCACGGGCAGAGACAGCGACACTGTGGGTGTGTCCATTACCTGGTAGAGAAGCTTTCAGGTTCTAAACTCCGTTGCATTTCATTCCCCCGACCGTGACCAAGCCTTCAAGTGTTCAGGCGAACACCGACCGCTCTTGCCACCAATCGCAAGGAAGTGTACAGAATTCAGCCAATCACAAAGCCAGACGTATATACTCAAATGCATAAATCAAAGAGGCAAAAGACGAAAAACAAAGACGAAGTCTTAAGCTGTCTTGTTTCTGTTTCAGTTTTTTTTTTTTTTTTTTTTTTCCCCGTGTCGAATCCAGTTCATCCTCGACAGACCACAAATGTTACCTCAAAGGGCTAGAGGTGAAAAGGGACATAGTTTCCAATTATGTTCAACCATTATCTTATTTTCCACGCACTAACAAATAGTTATTTCCCCTGACTGGCCGGAAGACCCCCGGCGTTTTCACCGTTAACCTTTTATTCTTCAGACTTTCTTTTAAATCTGAAAGTCGACGCTCCACTCTTCTCTTGTTTGTTTGTTAACTTGTTTTTCGTGTGCAGTCAAAGCTACATGCCAGATACCAGGTCCCAAGCAGGCAGATCACAGTGCGTGAGACAGGACTGTATTTAGGGATACCCAGATGACGGCAAGATGAGGGTCACAGGAGGAACCTGACGCCAGAAAGCTGAATCTTGGCGGGAGGGGGGGGGGGGGGGTGCGTGGTGGTTCATGTGTATAGGAAACGTAAACGACGTCCTGGATACGCATCCTTAAAACAATAAAGAAGAAGTGAACAGCTGGAGAAGGAAGTGGGGTGGGGGGGGGGTGGGGGCGGGGTGGGGGAGGAGAGGTCTGTGAGAGTTGATATTTGGTTTTCCACACTGGCTTTATTTAAAGAAAAACAAATGTCACGTCGCAAAAACGGTCACGTGAATTACGCAGCGTTTCGGAGCATGTCAGGAAACGGTTCGAGGCACAGAACAGAGGCGTGTGACTTTGCAGAAGGAATGCGCATAGCTGCCTGCGGCGACTGAGCTCTCTTGAATTCTCTGCCAATGTCAGCTTGCCTTTTCCTCTTTTTCTTTTTTTAAAATTTTTATCATGTGTTCTTTTCTTTCTTTTCCTTTCATTGGGGGTGGGGGTGGGGGTGGAGGTGCTGGTTGTGGTGGTGGTGGTGGTGGGGAGAGGGGGGGTGGGGTTGTGAAGTTTGTTTCGGTCTCTGCCCTCTCCGAAATCCGACAAATACCCCCGCTGGTTTAAATGCTTATCAGCGCCAACGTGGCCAGAATGCCACGCAGCCAGAGATGCTGTTGGAAGAAGGGAAACTACAGCTGTGTTAGTTGTTGATTTTGCCCGAGGTAGCAGCCCAGCCAAAGACGCACTGGGGACAGGATCCGTGTCTTCGCCTTTCGCCTGTTTAGGTTCCATTGCTTGTGTTGAAGGCATTCACTTGTTCCTGTTGATGTGATCGGCTCCATGACTGACCGTCTCCAGATAAAGGGGACCTGTCTATTCATCGTTACGTCACACCTAATAACGGTCAAACGGTCACGCTTGGAGCACACCCACGGTGCATCGCGCGTGGGCAAGGCTCCGAGCAGGCTGCGGGCCGCCATGGCTGACCAGAGGACAAGAAGAAGAAACTGGCACACGTGGTTACCTGACAGGTCGGCCCGACTTACTGAACAGTTCTCTCGCTCGGAAGAGATGAGTTACCTGCACAAGCCAACAGGACGACAACAAAGGGGAACAGCATGCCAACGAGGCGAGGCACCGGGCTCTCTTCCCTCTACATCTCTTGTGTGAACGACGTGTTCCAGACCTTTATCAAACTTCAGGCATCCGTGGTTAGTGACTGTAGACATGGCTGGCTTCGGGAAACACCGAATGTCGGCACAACTGACGGTCAAAGTGTGACCAAAACGTGGACTTTCTTTCTTTTTTTTTCATAGCAGCTGCAGGTTTAATCTCAGACCATAGTGACCAAAAACTTGACGAGAGGAAGAAAGCCACACTGTGGAACAGCTCGCCCCCTGTCCACGGGCCCGCCATCCAACATCGGCAAGGCTGGGTCAAGACGCAGCGGACAGAGAGATGACACAATGAGATCGATGCTTTACGGGGTAAATATAATGTTTTCGCTCATGGATGCATATTAAGACGGACATTCTTTAGATCTGGTCCTGTCCGACTGTGTTTTGTGTGTGTGTGTATTGTGTGTGATCCGATGAAAATGTAGATCCGTTTTAAACCAAGATCAGATCGGATCGGATCTGGCGAACCGGTCACAATGTTCCAAGGCTTAGCGCTGTTTTTATCCGGGAAAGCGTGACGGGAGAGTGAAGGTCTGTGCCTGGATAACAGAAAGGAAAAAGATACACCCGAAGGTGCGGGTAGGACCCAGAGAAGTACTGTCGTCAACTGCCGAACAAACCAACTGGGAGCAATCCTGCACCACCCTTGGAAGCCTGCGCTGTGATCACACAGGGTGCAGACACGCACAGGGCATTCCATTAACACGTGAAGGGACATGATTGCTCCCTGGCAGATGCCATTGTGTAATGGCCATTGGACGACAGACCCTCCACGGGAGCGTTCCGATGGGTGTACCAGCCCATATTTCATAACTGCAGAGCCTACCGGCAAAAAACGCCACCGTCAAGCAACTGCCGTGTGCATCCCATAGCCTCATTCGTTGCTGTTCCGCTTACAGGCGATGACAGCACAACTCCAGACACGGCCAAGCTTTCGCCTTGAGGTCTTGCGTGATCTCTGAAGAGAATCCCAGGTCACAGTCTTTCCCGTTGTCAACAGGACTTTCCCTGCGGTCAGCGAGTCTTTCCTCACCGTCACTGGACCTTTCCCCAGAGTCGGCCAAAAGGCAGACAAGAAAAGGATACACCCGAAGGTGCGGGTAGAACCCGGAGAAGTACTGTCCTCAACTGCCGAACAAACCAGATGGGTATGTCAACGCAAAGAGCACATCAGAACGGGCTCAAATGGAAAGACTGGAATAACAGAGTTTCATTCACTTCACGAATGCATCTTTGGGAGCGTTTCGCTCACATTTTCTGACCAACACTGCACGTATCAGTATCTCTCGGGCCCGGTTGACACCAGGGTATATAACGAAAGGAAGCGTGGCGTACAGCTGTGAAAGCCTGGCTGCGGATAACTGTGTGTGTGAAGTGGCCGAAATGAGCGGTGTGGCAAAATTGCGACCGAAGGGGCACGGAAAGTAAGACAGGCCACATCAGAGTTATCATCACAGGACAACTTGTACACCTTTCACATTCACCACGACAAGAACAGGGACACGTCATGAACTGGAGCGGGGGCTCGGTGGATCAGACGTTCGTCTCGGTTGTGGGTACATTCGCAATGGTTCGTATGTCACACAGGATGCATTTCGTTTCCTCCCAACAGTTGGTGAGGTGAAGTCTCATAGCCTGAGCCTCACTCTCTGACTTCGCCTTGGCTTAAGGTTGTGTCAGACCAACTGACATAGGCTAGAACACCAAGGCTACATCAAAATGTTGTTAATCTCTGCATAGTTATGCGGGGATTGTCCTCAGTCGTGACAAGCTCCTAGCATAACATTATCAGTCTCCAAAATCCCCCGAAGTCGGAGAGTGGCTGCCCATGTGGCGGGGTAATCAAAAACGGTTACACACGTCATGTTCTCATCCCCAGCTGATGCATTTGTACCACAGTGTTCAAGTGCTTCGGCTGTTCGGATGATCCCTGGAGTCTTTTAGCCACGGTACAACAACAACAACTCTCTGAGTGCAACAGGAGCCTACGACCTGTAGTCCTATCTTGCAACGTGCAAGGCTGAGGTACTAGATAGCACAGACACACACACACACACACAAACGCGCGGGCGCGCGCGCACGCACAGACACACACACTCCACACACACACACACACACACACACACACTCGCACACGGTATACAGACGTACGCCTAATATCCTTTTGCGTTCCATCACACCGATTTGCCATGAGCCAAAGCAGCTGGCACTAGTGAAAGGGTTTCACTGATACTTCTGTGGAATGTATTCATACCATACACACCCGAGGCAACGAACAACACAGTACTTTGCACTGGAGAAAAACGAACGTGAGACACTCAAATGCACGCACAAACGCACGCATACAAAACATATGCAACACAGCACGCACACACAACCCCCCCCCCCCCCCAACACATATATACATGCATACGCGCGCGGGGGTATCAGTGTGCACACTTATACGTGTGTGTGTGTGTGTGTGTGTGTGTGTGTGTGTGTTGTGTGTGTGTGTGTTTAAATGAGAGAGAGAGAGAGAGAGAGAGAGAGAGAGAGAGAGAGAGAGAGAGAGACAGAGAGTTTCCTCAGCAAACCGGCGATTCCCTCCCTTGTCCCGTATATTAAATCCACCACCACCCATTTGATACCCTACCCGCCGCCTCGCCCTTCCCCTCCCTCCCCCCACCCCCAACCACAGCTCCCTTCCCTCCCCCCCCCCCCCCCCCCCAAAAAAAAAAAAAAAAGCAGAAGCGCTTTCTCCTCTCCTCCTTCCAGCAGGTTCGAGTAACTCTCAACCATGACAGATGAGGGTGCATGCTCTCCCTTAGCAAAAGTTATGGCCTTTGGATTTTGTTTATTTCTCTCTTCTTTTATTTTGTTTTTTCTTCTTTCTTTCTTTCTTTTTTTCAAACGATTTTTGCGTCTTGATGCTAGTGCCTTCAGGGCAGTACTCAGTGTTATGTATGTACACGATCCATCATTTTGGTTCCCCTCTACCAAGCAATTGACAAAAATAAAATATATCACCATGTACAGAAAGGTGAGATGAGGAAAGAGCGAAAACTACTGCGTCATTATCAGATGGAATCCAGAAAATAAGTTTCTGGATTTCCCGGTGCGCGTAAGTTTGAAGTCGATGCTTTAAGTTGATACATCAATTTGTTGGTTCGGTGTTCTATCTTTCGTTCTCATCCCCCCCCCCCCCCCCCCCCCCCCCAACCCCCATCTCGCGTTTTTCTCTTTCTTAGGTTTGCTCTCGCCCTCGCCCCCGCCTCCCCACCACCCTCCCCCTCTCCCCCGCTCTTTCTCTCTTCTCTCTCTCTCTCTCTCTCTCTCTCTCCCATTCTCTTGACCTGTAATATCGACGACAATGACAAAATCTACCATTGCATTGGTGCTGATTTCTCTCTCTCTCTCTCTCTCTCTCTCTCTCTCTCTCTCTCTCTCTCTGTCTCTCTGTCTCTCTCTCTTCTGCCCTTTTCCTTATCTGTAATGATGACGACGACGATAAAGACAACAGCAATACTGCTAATCTGTCTGTCTGTCTCTCTCTGTCTCACCCCTTTCTCCTTTTCCTGCTCTGTAATGACGACAACGACAATGTTAAAAGACTACTGCGAAGTTCCCCATCTCTCTTTCCGTCTCTGTCTGTCTGTCGGTCTGTCTGTCTCTCACTCGTTCTCTCTCTCTCTCTCTCTCCTCTCCTCTCTCTCTCTCATTCTCTCCTCTCCCCCATCACCTGCTATTGTTAGTGTGTCTGTCTGTTAGTCTGTCTCTCTCTCTCTCCCTCTCTCGCAACCCCTCTCATCATCACTTGTTATTGTTAGTGTGTCTGTTAGTCTGTCTCTCACTCGCTCTCTCTCTCTCTCACTCCTCTCTCACCATCACCTGCTATTGTTTGTCTGTCTGTCTCCATTCTCACCATGACCTGCTATTGTTAGTGTGTCTGTCTGTCTGTCTCCCCCTCTCTCTCTCTCTCGCCCCCTCTCAGCATCACCTGCTCCTTGTTAGTGTTGTCTGTCTGTTAATCTGTCTGTCTGACTGTCTGTCTCACGCCCCCCTCTCACCATCACCTGCTCTTTGTTAGTGTTGTCTGTCTGTTAAGGTCTCCCGGTCGGGTCTGCTCTCCCTGACAATAATAAACGAACGGGAACGAACGACAACTCGCCTCCTTAATGAACGACAGCACTGACCTCCATCTACAGTCTACGGCGCTGGCAGGACAACTTATCACACCCCTTATAGCCCGGACCCTTACCCCCCCCACCCCCCACCCATCCCATCCCTTCTCCTCTCTCCCTGCCTCCCTTCCCCCCTTTCCCCCCCCCACAACCTCCGCCTCCTCCCCCCCCCCCCCCCACCTCCATCCATAACTCTACTCTTTTGCACCCCAGTTCTCTCCCCTTCCATCTATCTCGCCGCCGCGGGATTGGTTTTTCATGAAGTATCATCGGCTTGGGGCACGTGCACCATCTGTTTGTTCACTTTCCCCGACTGCGCCATCCTTAACTTCGATTCCCACCAGAGAAGAAGAGAGAGAGAGAGGGGGGGGGGGGGAGGAAGAAAGAGGGAAGAGGGGGAGAGAGGGGGGGGGAAGAGAGAGAGGGGGG
>CM065734.1:17915225-17932699 GCA_033310375.1 Conus canariensis | reverse complement strand
CTCTCTTTTCTCTCTCTCTTTCTCTTTCTCTCTCTCTCTCCATCCATCTCTGTCTGTTTCTCTCTCCATCCATCCGTCTCTCTCTCTCTCTCTCTCCATCCATCTCTCTCTCCATCCGTGTCTCTCTCTCTCTCTCCATCCGTCTCTCTCTCTCTCTCTCTCTCTCTCTCCATCCATCTCTCTCTCTCTCCAGCTCTATCTTTCTTTCTCTCCCCTCCCGCTCTATCTCTCTCTACCCCCCCCCTCTCTCTCTCTCCCGCTTTCTCTCTCTTCAGAATCGCTCTCTGCCTCTGTCTGTCTGTCTCTATATCTCCCTCCCTCCTCTCTCTCACCCTCTCTTTCTTTCTTTCTTTCTTCTCTCTCCCTCCCTTTTCCCTCTCTCCTTCCATCTTCCAGCCCTGTTACGTTAAAAATTGCTGCCAAAGGGTTTAATGAAAGAGGGGCTGGTGTATGTATAAAGGGTTTAATGAATAGAGGGCAAAGAGGGGCTGGTGTATGTATAAAGGGTTTAATGAAAGAGGGGCTGGTGTATGTATAAAGGGTTTAATGAAAGAGGGGCTGGTGTATGTATAAAGGGTTTAATGAAAGAGGGGCTGGTGTATGTATAAAGGGTTTAATGAAAGAGGGCTGGTGTATGTATAAAGGGTTTAATGAATAGAGGGCAAAGAGGGGCTGGTGTATGTATAAAGGGTTTAATGAAAGGGGCTGGTGTATGTATAAAGGGTTTAATGAATAGAGGGCAAAGAGGGCTGGTGTATGTATAAAGGGTTTAATGAAAGAGGGGCTGGTGTCTGTATAAAGGGTTTAATGAATAGAGGGCAAAGAGGGGCTGGTGTATGTATAAAGGGTTTAATGAAAGAGGGGCTGGTGTCTGTATAAAGGGTTTAATGAAAGAGGGGCTGGTGTATGTATAAAGGGTTTAATGAATAGAGGGCAAAGAGGGGCTGGTGTATGTATAAAGGGTTTAATGAATAGAGGGCAAAGAGGGGCTGGTGTCTGTATAAAGGGTTTAATGAATAGAGGGCAAAGAGGGGCGGGTGTATGTATAAAGAGTTTAATGAAAGAGGGGCGGGTGTATGTATAAAGAGTTTAATGAAAGAGGGGCGGGTGTATGTATAAAGAGTTTAATGAAAGAGGGGCTGGTGTATGTATAAAGAGTTTAATGAAAGAGGGGCGGGTGTATGTATAAAGGGTTTATTGAAAGAGGGGCGGGTGTATGTATAAAGGGTTTAATGAAAGAGGGGCGGTGTATGTATAAAGGGTTTATTGAAAGAGGGGCGGGTGTATGTATAAAGGGTTTAATGAAAGAGGGGCCGGTGTATGTATAAAGGGTTTAATGAAAGAGGGCGGGTGTATGTATAAAGGGTTTAATGAAAGAGGGGCGGGTGTATGTATGCACGTATTGGTGGGAGCTAGGTGGTGTCTGACCATGGAAAGCAAGTAAAACAACAGCAACAACAAAGAAATTCGACTGTCAGTGATGACTATATTCACGTCTAGTACTTCCCATACCTTTCCTTTTGCCGAGCCTTCTCCAACATGGAGAGATGATGATGATGAGATGATGATGATGATGATGATGATGATGATGATGATGATGTGATGATAATCTTTATTTCCAAGGGTAACAGATAAGCAAACACATGCTTGTTTTTTGTTTTTTTTTCATCCGGCCCTTGCCCCGCGCACTAGGGACTAACTAAGCATGACTAGCGACTAAAACTTACAAAAACTGTTAACAAACACACATATCTTCACAAATACATTAGAAAGTTGATGAGTTGTTCCTCCATTAACATTGAGGTGTGGATGAATTTAAAGTAAAAAAAAAAAGGCGATTGAAACAACAAACAAGAATAAGGAAATTGATTCCAAAGAAGAGAGAGAAGAGAGAGAGAGAGAGAGAGAGAGAGAGAGAGAGAGAGAGAGAGAGAGAGCGAGAGAGAGAGAGAGAGAGAGACGTGGGGGTGGAGGGGGGGGGGGGGGAGAGGGGTGACAGAGGAAAAGGGCTGACAGAAATGCACCTAGATGCCGCAACTGATTTATGAAAATTCTTCGAGAGATGAATCGATGAACTGATATCTATCCATACACTTTCTTCTCTGACCGACTGGACAGCTTCCTCAGGAAGGATTGACCGACTAAAATAGAGAAGACGAGAGAGAGAGAGAGAGAGAGAGAGAGAGAGAGAGAGAGAGAGAGAGAGAGAGACAGAGACAGAGACAGAGACAGAGAGACAGACAGACAGACAGACTGAGAAAGAAGAAGAAGAAGACAGACAAAGGAGAAGAAGAAGAAGAAGAAGAAGAAGAAGAAGAAGAAGAAGAAGAAGAAGAAGAAGGAGGAGGAGGAGGAGGAGGAGGAGGAGGAGGAGGATAAGGAGAAGAAGAAGAAAATCTTAAGGCTGAGAAGGACATGGGAGCATAAGGCGAGATAGGGGAGTAGGGTGAAGGGGTAGACGAGTGACAGGTCAGCATGGCAGGGAGAAAAACAAACACACAAACAACAACAACAACAACAACAACAACAACAAAACGCACACACGCCGAGAGACAGTGTAGTAGTGAGCACTCATTCCCTTTCCAATAAATCAAGAACTTCTCCCCCCAGTCTGTGGTCTCTCACACCCTTCGTGGGGGTGGACAAAGGGGAGAAAACTGTCAGTCATACATCTCTTACCATTATAGTACCAGTGCACAGAGGCAGGTCGAAAAGGACAGAAGGACACTGATGATTCTAAACTGAAACTGTATTCATACACATCCCCCCCCCCCCCCCCCCTCCCCCCCCCCCCCCCCCCCCCCCCCCCGCCGCCCCTCTTGTTCAGATAGAGTCATTACCACCACCGTCACCACTACCATCACCACCACTAAATTTTGTGTGCTTTCTGAATTCAGTAGTGTACAGACCTAACGTTTTAATTTAATACTTAATTATCAATATTATTATTATTATTATTATAAATCATTTAATTTTTTCGTTTTTGTATCTGTTTTTCAGTTACCCATTTGGAACGGCAACATGGGAATGAGTGTTGAACCGGTTGAAACATTAAAAAAAAAATTTTTTTTGGTTTTGCTTTGTTTGTTTGTTTTTCTTTGTACTTTTTTTTTTTTTTTTTTTTAAGCGAATGTTTGTTATTCCGATTAAAAAAATTGCTATCTTTTAATGTTCAAGCAAGATGTGAAAAATGTTGTCCGGCTTTCGCAGCATTTCATTCTACACACACACACACACACACACACACACACACACACACACACACACACACACACGCACGCACACCGCAATACAAACACAAGTATGGATGAGAGAGGACAACAGCATTTGTTTTACAAGTCCTGATCGTCACTCGGTTTTGTTAAAATGATACGTACCCAAAGGGCGGAGTACCAGTGACGGTAGTATGTAAAAGTCCAATAACTTCTTAAAAACAAAACAAACAAAACAAAACAAAAAAAAAATAAATAAAGAGAATTTTAAAAGAAGAAGAAGAAAGAAACAAAGACTGAAAGAAAGAAAACAAGAAAGAAAAATCCCGTTTCCTATCTATAACTAACCTTTTGACGGGTTTTATTATGTTACGTTTCCTAAACTTTCGATTAAAAAACAAAACAAACAAACAAACAAAAAAATCACCGTGCGTTGGCCAGCCCGTTATCCGGTTCATTTTTATAATAATAATATAATAAAATAATGAAATAATAATAAATAATAATAATGATAATAATAATAATAATAATGGGGACAATTTCTATAGCGCCCATCCTAACAACGTAGCCTATAGGGTGCTTTACAAATTTAAACATTTCAACATCTAAAAATATACGCAACACACACACACACACACACACACACACACACACACACACACACACACACACACACACACAATTCTGCGTTCACGAGTCATAAACATATGCACATACACACAGACACACACACACACTTACGCACACGCACACGCGCGCACACATAAACACACTGGGACATAATGTCGCATACATATATCACGGTGAACAGCTCATCCGTACACGGGCAAAGTGTACAAGTGACATGTAGCAATTAATTTAGTACTATTTCAGGTGGTATTCTGCAACTGGCGTTTGAAGAGACACGTTTTAAGTGCAGACTTGAAAGTCGGGAAGGAAGGGGCATGACGTCGATGGAAAAGCAGTGAATTCCGGAGTATTGCCGCAGAAAAAAAAAGAGAATGCTCTAGAACCGTGCTGCTTTCGGTTATTCTGAGCGAGTGATCAGTGAATCTGGCATGAAACTCGCTGTCACCTCTCCATGAGGAAGACCGCCTTCCTCTTCAGACGCTCAGAGCGGATCTGAGAACAGTGTCATAATTGTGGGCATCTTCTGCTTTCAGAACAGCAAACTTCCAAACTTGTTACTGGAGTCGACTCCCCCCCCCCCCCCCCCCCCACCCCCCCCCCCCCCCCCCTCTCTCTCTCTGCGAGCGAGCGATTCAATGACAGGTTAGAACCGAATGCCGGCTTCATTTCAGCCATTGTTGCACGTACGTTTCTCTCTCCCCTATGTGTGTCTGTCTCTCCCGCTGTCCATCTGCCTGCCTGCCTGCTTGCCTGTCTCTCTGTCTCTGTCTTTCTGACAGCCGACACAGGTCCTGCCATCTGCACGGACATCTGACCCATACCACGGGGGTGACCTACCCGGGTGGGGCGGCAGGCACCGCCACATCTGTTTCTGTTATCGACATGGGAATTCCATTAACAGTCTCTCCGGACCCAAGAGAGAGAGAGAGAGAGAGAGAGAGAGAGAGAGAGAGTGAGAGAGAGAGAGAAGGGTGAGACAGAGACAGAGAGAAAGGGTGTGTGCGAGAGAGAGAGAGAGAGAGAGAGAGAGAGAGAGAGACAGACAGACAGACAGAGAAAGAGAGAGAGAGAGAGAGAGAGAGAGAGAGGCGGTTGGAAACAGAGGGGGTGTGGGTGTGTGTGTGGGGTGGGGGGGGGGGGCAGGGATGGATGGAGGGAGGGGCGGGGAGAGAAATCCTCTTGATTAAACATGGGAGGGGTAAGGACGATAAATGTGGGGAGTCGGGGGAGGTGGAGGGAGAAATTTCTATCTCTCCATTTCTCCCTCTCTCTCTCTCTCTCTCTCTCTCTCTCTCACACACACACACATACACACGTGCGCGCGCGCGCCTACAAAATAAAAACAGATGAACAATGCCCCCAAAACAAAGCAAACTAAAACAATTTGCTCCAGAGATTACAGAACAAATTAGCAGAAGCCCTGTCAAGTTTCGCGATTGATTATTGGCAGTTTCGGATTTTTTGTTGTTGTTTTTTTTTTTTCGCACCTTCTCTGCCCCCCTCACTGTCTCCCTCTCACTTTCTCTCAATCTCTCTCACTCATTCTTTATTCTTCCTCTCTCTCTCTCTCTCTTTTCTCTCACTTACTTTCTCTCTCTCTCTCTCTCTCTCTCTCTCTTTCTCTCTCTCACTTTCTCTCTCTCTCACTCTCTCCCTCACTCTCTCTGTGTCTGTGTCTCCCCCCCCCCCCCTCTCATCCGCCAAGACAGCTGGGATCTGGTAATTAGGTTTACCTGGGCTTCCAGGGCCTTCATTTAAATTGGCCTGCCATGATCAGCCACAGTTTCGTATTGTTCGTTTTCCTTTCTTTCTTTCATTCTTCTCTTTTCTTGTTTGTTTGTTTTTTTTCTTCAGATTTTCTTACCTGTCGTCCAGTCTGTCTGACTCCCTTTCTCTCACTGCCTCAGTCTGTCTGTCTCTCTGTCGTGTGTGTGTGTGTGTGTGTGTGTGTGTGTGTGTGTGTGTGTGTGTGTGTGGTGCGTGCGTGCGTGCGTGCGTGCGTGTGTGCGTGCGTGCGTGTGTGTGTGTGTGTGTGTCCGTGTGCACGCGCTAGTGCATGAGTGCATGCGCGCGCGCACGCGCGTGTGTGCATGTGAGTGAGTGAGTGAGAGAGAGAGAGAGAGAGAGAGAGAGAGTTGCGTGTGTGTGTGTGTGTGTGTGTGTGTGTGTGTGTGTGTGTGTGTGTGGTGGTTGTGTCTGTGCGTGTGTGCGTGCATGTGCATGCGTAAATGGACGCACATGCGCGTTTGTGTGTTTCCCGATTTCTTCTTCTTCTTCTTCTTTTTTTTTTTTAAAGTCCATAATTGTATAAACTGTGTCTCCCTGTTTCTCACTTCTTTTTCTTGCCAATTTTATTTACGTTAATTACATCTCCTCTCTCTCTCTCTCTCTCTCTCTCGCTTTTTTTTCTTGCCGATTTCATTTACGTTCATTACATCCCCCCTCCTCCCCATCTCCTACCCCCGCCCCTCTCTCTCATCCTCCCTTTCCCCAATCCCCCCCCCTCTCTCTCTCTCTCTCTCTCCTATCTGTCTGTCTCAACTGTGTTTGTTCCAAAGAAGAGAGAACCGATTCAGACGATTTACGGTGATCACAGTTGCCACGTGCCGTGTTTTCACACAAGGCTGATGTCTCTGGAATCACTTCTGCGTCGACGTTTGCACCTGTTCGTGATTAGCGTGTGGCGCGTGGCCGAGGCCCAGACCCGTATTTCACGTGCACGGAAGACGATATAAAACCGTTTCAGGATCAGATGGGGCACGACAGCCTGAACCGTTTGCTATCAGATGGAAGAAAGGTAACGCGCTCCACGCCAGACGGGGTTTGTGTAACTTACCATTGCTCTTCACTTGGTGTGAAACGGTGTACGGTACATAACACCAGAAGAACACTACAATTACTGTCATCATGATTGTTATCACCAAAAGTGGTAGTATCCTCTCTTTTTTTTTGGAAAGAGAGTGGTAACTAACCCGCCAAGGACACAGACAAACAGAATACAGGACTAGACACAATGCATTTCGACCTCCTGGGTCTTCTTCAGGTGAAAACAAATAACATTTAGGACAGTGACAAGAAGAACATGTGGCCACTTGGCTTCGCTTCTCCTGTTCGTTCTTCTTGTCACTGTCCTAACTGTTAATTGTTTTCACCTGAAGAAGACCCAAGAGGTCGAAATGCATTGTGTCTAGTCCTGTACTCTGTCTGAGTCCTTGGCGGTAACTAACCCCCTCTCCTTCCAAATTTTGCTTCATTTTCCACCCTCAGTCACTCCGTTTTAAAACTAATCCTCTCTTTATTTATTTTTCAATATTTTTAGCATATTCATTATCACTGCCATGATTCCTATCATCATTATACTGATCATCATTATCAACTTCCTTTGTCTCCTGCCCCATCGGCCTCATTTTCTTTCAACGCCCATCTTGCTGCGCCGAACATGAGAAGATACAGATTGCTCGTTCTTCCTTCTCATTGTCCTGAACGTTGTTGATCTGGCCTGAAGAAGACCTAAGAGGTCGAAGCGCGTCGTGTTGAGCTTGTAATTTGTTTGCCCCTATTGTGTGGCTGTTGAGTCACTAACAATTCTTTTTGAAACCAAACAGAAGGCAAAACATAATGGCTTCATTACGGTGGGAAACGATGGAAAGAATGTGTACAGCCAGGTAGGAAGACGATGGAGATTGAGTAGAATCACAGAGCGGGCAAGTGTAAAGTGCGTAAATCCTGGTGGGAAAACCATGGAAATTACGGAGAACGAGGTAGAAGAAGGTGGGCCCCATGGCCTTGTTGCAAAATGAAACAGCCAACAACGACGTGAACACCGGTGAATAATCAGATGGAAAAGAATGGAAAACAGTGTCTGCTTCCTTCACGGTCATCACCATCGTCATCACCACCACCACTACCACCACCACCAGCACCAAGAAGAAGAAGATGAAGAAGAGGAGGAGGAGGAGGAGATGAGGAGGAGGAGGAGGAGATGGAGGAGGAGGAGGAGGAGGAAGAAGAAGAGGAGGAGGAGGAGGAGATGGAGATGGAGATGGAGGAGGAGAGGAGGAGGAAGAGAAGAAGAAGAAGAAGAAGAAGAAGAAAGAAAAGAAAGAAAGAAGAAAGAAGAAGGAGGAAGAGGAGAAGAAAGACGAGAAGCTGGAGGAGGAGAAGAAAAGAAGAAGAAGAAGAAGAAGAAAAGGAGGAGGAGGAGGAGGAGGAGGAGGAGCAGAAGAAGAAGAAGAAGAGGAAGAAAAGAAGGAAAAGAAGGAAGAAGAAGAAGAAGAAGAGAAGAAGAAGAAGAAGAACAACAACAACAGCAACAACAAGTGCATTCTGGAGAGCTCAGACATTAAAGTCTAACGAATTCTGGACCCGTCCTTCAATATCCGGATTCGCACCAATACTGAAAACTGGATCCGCCCTCAGGCCGCGCTGCATCTTTCCTCCACCCGAGCGTCGCCAAACTCGGTCCAGTAGGGTTCACGTGATCTTTCAAACAGACACACACGCGCGCGCGCGCGCGCCACACACACACACACACACACACACACACACACACACACACACACAGAGGAGGAAAACAATACGTCTTCAACGACTAAAACAAACAACCCCGCCTTGGCTTTTAGGCTGTGTCAGGCCAGCTGACATAGGCTAGAACACCAAGGCTACATCAAAATGCTGTCATGCTCTGCATAGTTATGCGGGGATTGCCTTCAGTTGTGACAAGCTCCTAGCATAACATGATCAGTCTCCAAAATCCCCCGAAGTCGGAGTGTGGCTGCCCACGTGGCGGTGTAATCAAAAACGGTCACACACGTTATGTTCTCATCCCCAGCTGATGCATTTGTACCATATGTGTTCAAGTGCTTCGGCTGTTCGGATGATCCCTGGACTCTTTTAGCCAGGGTACGACAACAACGACAACAAACAACAACAACAGCAACAACATCAACAACCACAACAACAGCGGGAAAGACAACCAACGACGTTTTGGTACTCACACACCCAGTGCCCGAAAAGCTGGTACAACGTCTTACCTGAAACATCAAGAAAAGAAAGAAACAAATTAATCACTTCAAGTCTAAGAACACCCCCAAAACGCACTACATATGAAAAAGAAGTCTGGTGATAAACACTGAGCATAGAATTTCGTTCGACAGTGGGAGAGTAAAATAGGGGTAATTCCAAGCATGGTTATGCAGTTTTAAAGCACACTGAACAGTCATCGTCGTCGTCAACAATATCGACAATATCAATAGCAGAAACCATTATAACAATAGTGCTAGCAGCAGCAGCAGCAGCAGCAGCAGCGCTAAAGGTAGACTCAGTAGCTATATCACGGCCTAAACATAATCCGCAAAAATCATAAGCGCGCGCGCGCGCGAACACACATACAGATCTATACACATAGACAAACGCGCGCGCACGCGCGCACACACACACACCACACACACCCATCACCCCTCCTCCCCCCCCCCCCCCCCACACACACAACACGCACACACAGAAAAGCACGCACGCACATGCGCGCACACGCACGTACACATAGAGACAAACAGGCACACACACACACACACACACACACACACACACACACACACACACACACACACACACACACACACTCACACACACACACACGCACACAACACACACAACACACACACACACACCACACCACACTACACCACACCACACCACACCACACCCGGCCCCTACGAACAAACAATATCCAAAGCCAAGATCACAAAGACACATAAATGGCAACGATAAAGAAACCGAAGCAAACTCGTGTTTATCGGGCGATAGGGAATAACAATAAAGACAACAGGCCTTTCTTTGGGGAGCTGAGGATTTACAGACCGCTCGACGATGCGAGAAATAACTTTCAGACGTTAAATCGCCTCCGACCTACAGCTGACATTTGCGTCGAAGGATCTCTTTCGACATTTACAGTCTACTAACTCCCCCCCCCCCCCCCCCCTTCCCGTTGTTTTTGTTTGTTTACTTTTGTTTTCTATTTATCTGTGTGTTTATTTTGTTTTATCGTTTCTTAACAGTTCTGTTCTGTTCTTAGTGCGTAGCTGGTATGTGTGTGAGAGACAGAGAGAGAGACAGTTTGAGTATGCTGGGAGAGAGAGAGAGAGAGAGAGAGAGAGAGAGAGGAGAGAGAGAGAGAGAGAGAGAGAGAGACAGAGATTCTCTCTTTCTCTCCGTCACTCGCTCGCTCGTTCTGTCTCTCTCTCTCTCTCCCCTCTCAATTATCGTTATCATTAAAAATCAAAGAAAGAATACGAGTGTGGTTTGTACCCCCTCACTTCCACATCTCTTTCTCTCTCTATATCTCTCCAATTGTCTTCACTGGACACACACACACACACACACACACACACACACACACACACACACCACGTCCTATTTTGCGCCCTTGTGTACACACACACACACACGCACACACACACCACACACACACACACACACACACACACACACACCGTCCTATTTTGTGCGCTTGTGTACGCACACACACACACGCGCGCGCGCGCACGTGCACGCGCGCGCACACGCACACACACTAACGTTCTGTTTTGCGCGCTTGTACACACACACACACACACACACACACACACACACACACACACACACACACACACACCCTATACACCACTACCACCACCACCACCACGAGCACCGCCACGGCACCACCACAACCTCTCTCTCGTCCACATGAACGATTTCGTATTTCATATATATACATGCTACCAGACAGCCAAATCTCGTTTGGCATGCAATTCGTCCTTCTAAGCCCGTAAACCAGATCGAGTCAATGTCCCCAGCGCTTTTGTGAAACGAAGTCCAGACATATTTGGGAATTTCGTTCGCTTCAAGCCGACAGCGATCAGAGCTGCACAGCCAACACAGCCAGCAAGGCTTACACATAAAGTGCATTACTTATACAAAAAAGTGCATTACTGACACCCAAAAAGTGGTATTATGTCTCTATAAGAAAGAACTTCTTGGTCATGACCTGTTTCCAGGAAAGTTTCAAAACGAAGTGGCTGAGGGCGGAAAACGAAGCAAAATTTAGAAAGAGAAGGGGTTAGTCACCGCCAAGGACACAGACAAACAAAGTACAGGACAAGACACAATGCATTTCGACCTCTTGGGTCTTCTCCAGGCAAAAAAAACAAAAAACAAGGAACATACACGGAGAACGAGAAGTGCATTGTGTCTTGTCCTGTACCTTGGTTTGTCTATGTCCTTGGCGGTAACTAACCCCTTCTCTTTCTAAATTTTATTTCAAGGAAGGTCGTTTTTTTTTTTTGTTTTTTTTGTTTTTTTAAACAAAACTGGACGAACTGCGCAGTCCAACACACCTATCAATGTAGATTAACAAAAGAGACAGGAAAGGGGGAAGAGGAGGGGGGGGGGGGCTGTGCAGAAAGGTAAAGTTATGTTGTTGTTGTTCTTGTTGTTGTCGTACCCTGGCTAACAGACTCCAGGGATGATCCGAACAGCCAAAGTATGGTACAAATGCATCAGCTGGGGATAGAACATTAGTGTGTGACCGTTTTTGATTACCTTGCCACGTGGGCAGCCACTCTCCGACTTCGAGGGATTTTGGAGACTGATAATGTCACGCTATGAGCTTGTCACAACTGAAGACAATCCCTGCATAACTATGCAGAGAACAACAACATTTTGATGTAGCCTTGGTGTTCTTGCCTATGTCTATTGGTCTGACACAGCCTTAAGCCAAGGCGGGGAAAAGTTGTGACAATAGGAAAGCGCAGGAAAAAGTGTGGAGAGCGTAGGAAAGGATTGAAAGAAAAATAAGGAAGAGAAGGGAAAAAAAATAAAGCGGTGATGGATAGGACATGTGGTAGGAAAGGTAGAGTAACACTGTAGGAAAGGACTGAGATAATACAAGTTAACAGAGGGCAGGGAACATGTATGTATGTGCCCCCACGACCCTTGGGGCTCGCTCGACCGGGATGGAGGTCGTGTGTGTGTGTGTGTGTTGTGTGTGTGTGTGTGTGTGGTGTGTGTGTGTGTGTGTGGTGTGTGTGTGTGTGTGTGTGTGTGTGTGTGTGAGAGAGAGAGAGAGAGAGAGAGAGAGAGAGAGAGAGAACAAAGACAGAGACACAGAGAGAGAGTGTGTGTGTGTGGTTGTATGTGTGTGTGTGTGTGTGTGTGTGTGTGTGTGTGTGTGTGTGTGTGAGAGAGAGAGAGGAGAGATAGACACACACACAGAGAGAAAGAGAGAGAGCAGCCAATGGGGAGAGAGAGTGAGAGAGTGTGCGTGCGTGCGTGCGTGCGTGCGTGGTGTGTGTGTGTGTGTGTGTGTGTGTGTGTGTGTGTGTGTGTGTGTGTGTGTGTGTGTGTGTACTACACAAGAAAAAGACACGGCAATAACAATAAAAGGATATGACAAAGTGTGGAAAATGAAGCTTTTTGTTGTAGGCAAAGGCAAGAAAAAACAACAACAACAAAAAACAACTACCACTGGCTGAACGTCCGCTCCACCCCCACCCCCCTCCCTTCACCTCCCATCTCCTATCCCCCTACAGTTCTCTCTCCTCCCCCTCTCATACACACACACTCCCGCCCAACAAGCATTTTAGCGCCAAGTCCGAGAATGCCGAAATGTGTCCGATGCCAGACTGCATTCCCTAATTGCTCGGTAAACAAGCACCACATGTACTTTACAGCCTCGTTCCCTTCATCCGGTGCCCTCCTCTCCGGCCTGATAACCACCACCGTCAGTCACCCCTTCCTCCTGCCCCTCCCCCCTCCCTTCCCATCCCCACCCTTCCCAGCCATTACCTCCTCCATCTCCCCCCACCCCCACGCCCATCGTTCCTGTCCCTCTCAACATACACTCTCTCTCTCTCTCCTCCTGCAACGCCCATTGGCGAGCAGTCGGGGGACAAACCAGAAAGGAAACAAAGGAAGCCGGTTGAGCCAGAGACAACAGAAGGTAAATACAAGACAACGCTTTTGTCGCCACATGCGGGTACGTCCAACCGTCTCCTCTCTCTCTCTCTCTCTCTCTCTCTCTCTCCTCCCCCCCCCCCCCCCCCTCCCTCGTATTTTCCTACCCGGACAATTTTCACACGTGGAGCAAGACTTGATATGCGTAGCCCACCAATATTATTTCGCAACGGGAATCGCGCGAAGCAGTTTCACGCCGAAGTCAGTATGCAGCATGGTTAATGTTATGGATTTTTTACCTGTCTGGCACAGTTTTGAGCCCCCCCCCCCCCCGCCCCCCTCCCCCCCCCCCCCCCCAAAAAAAAAAAAAAAAAATGGCCCGAGGCTTTTTCTGAAAATCTCAAAATCGGCGAAATGTGTGTCGTGAAATTGGGGACATCAGCCAATGAAATGAGCGGAGGACTGACACGTGACTACGCTGCACTTGACATCTGAATAGCAGACGATAACTGTATCACACACGCAACCGAGGTGCAGTTTGCCAGTTCCAAAAGCCGATTACGAGATCTAATTTGAAACAATTCGTCGAATCCCACAGCCCTATACTATGTCACTGTATGAAACTAGACGGCCACTTGAGACAGAGAGAGACAACACCGAGTCTCAGCCAAGGCTGAGCGGATCCTGGATCGGTACCACCGATCCGCGCCCACATTTACCGGCTTTGTCCTTGGGCCAGAGTCCATCCTACCCACTTAGCTCTGTTAGAAGTAGTTTGATAGTTTTAGGGTAATCTTGCTGACAGACAGAAAAAAAACAACAACAACAACAACAAAACAACACAAGCAAAGGTAGAGTAAAAAAACAACAACACACACACACACACACACATAATCTCTATGGCGGAGATCAGAAAACAGACGAACATGAAATCTCCGAGACACGTTTCTAGACGACTAGATCTCTGACCCCAGCCTTCCTTCTATCCCGTTAAAAAAAAACAAAAAATCGGCGTGATGTTCGATATCGCCACGATGCACGTCTGTGTGACCGCGCAAGTTGTAACAATTGTTACATTTTGCGCGGTTGTTACAATTTGCGCTGTCACACACGTCGTCGTCAGCAAAGGTCAGAGGTAGGAAGGGAGATCTGTTCTGATCGTGATCCGCCATTCGTTTCCCCCCCTGTGCACCGTAAAACGCTACTTCGTGTGATTGGTGCACGAAACGATAGCCGTTCATGCTCTCTACTCTCCAGAGCACAGAATACGGGCTGAGACTTTTTCTTAATACAAGCCTTGGGGCTGACATGCGTCAATAACGCAGGTCATTGACTGCCGCACCGGTCCATCGCTTATTTTGTGTGTGTGTAGTGTGTGTGTGTGAGTGTGTGTGTGTGTGTGTGTGTGTGTGTGTGTGTGTGTGTATGTGTGTGTGTGTGTGTGTAGTGTGTGTGTGTGTGTGTGAGTGTGTGTGTGTGTGTGTGTGTGTGTGTGTGTGTGTGTGTGTGTGTTGTATTTGTACGTTCATGATGATTTAATTTTTTGTTTGTTTGTTTTTGTACTCCAACCTCCGTTTTTTTCAAGAGGGCTGGCTCTGTTTTCTTTTTCTTCTCTTTCTTTTTTGGGTAGTGGGGCCTAAAACCTTCCATTCCCCCCCCCCCCCCCCCCACCCACTAGTAGCAAAAACGTGTGTGTGTGTGTGTGTGTGTGTGTGTGTGTGTGTGTGTGTGTGTGTGTGTGTGTGCGTTTAAAAGATTAAATTTAGGATATTCATGATAAAATTCATCTCCATTTCACAAGCTGTACATAGT
This sequence comes from Conus canariensis, assembly GCA_033310375.1. NCBI lineage: Eukaryota > Metazoa > Mollusca > Gastropoda > Neogastropoda > Conidae > Conus > Conus canariensis. Next base: position 17,918,114 of record CM065734.1, on the reverse strand, counting down.
TATTCAGAGAAGAGGGGGGGGGGGGGGGGGGGGGGGGGAGAGAGAGAGAGAGAGAGAGAGAGAGAGAGAGAGAGAAGAGAGAGAGAGAGAGAGAGGGAGAGACAAAAACAGACGCAAAGACAGAGACAGTCAGACAGAGACAGACATACAGACGGACAGAAAGAAAGAGCGCACTCACTTCCTATCTATTGAGATTAATTTTTTTTTTTTTTTTTCTTTTTGGTCTGTGTAACACTACGCGTCAAATCTCCCTTAATTAACATACAACGTGTTTCCCCAAGGCAGCGTCAATCCCCGAAGTGCTCGTGGAAACAACGCCTTCAGACGTAGCGTACAATCTTCTTGACTTCAAGTTAACCCTCGCCAGGGCCGATCACCACCCCCCCCCCCATCCCCCCCCCACCACCTACATCCTTCCCCCCGTCCTCCACCCCACCCAGACACACATCCACACCCACGTATTTACGCGCGCACGCACTCTCTCTCTCTCTCTCCCTCTCCACGCACGCACATACGCACGCACGCGCGCGCGCGCACACACAGACACGCACTCTCCTCTCTCTCTCTCTCTCTCTCTCTCTCTCTCTCTCTCTCCCATCCCCTTCCTATCGCCCCTTTGTCCCCGACCCCTCCCCAACACAATCTCGTTGAACGAATATTTGGTACCAAACCAGGCAGATAACGAGAAGAGTCTCCTCTCCCCCCCCCCCCCCCCCCCCCCCCCCCCGGGAAGGGGAATATGGTGGAAGAGAGCACGCCAGGTCAGAGAGAGGGGAGACAATCGTAATTACAGGCGACAGGCGACTTTCGGCATTCATCCGCTGCGAATTGTTAGGAACTTGACATCCTCGACAAAATCTGTTTCAGAGAGAGAGAGAGAGAGAGAGAGAGAGAGATCTACCGCATCAGCATACGAGCGTGAGACCAGGCTGTTCCCGCATTCTGTTAAAAAAAACCCTCGGCCACAAGTGGGGAACATGGGACACACACACACACACACACACACACACACACACACACACACACACACACACACACACACACACTACACACACACTCCAGCCAGAACCTCAAACAATGAAAGCCGACAACAAAAAAAAGAGAACCCTTCCACGTCAACCCTGAGGTCGCAGACAGACCGATTCGAGCGGTAGTAGGTAAGATAGGTAGCTGGAACAGCTGTGGTCGCTGCAGACCTGACAACCACCCAATGCACGTGAACAAGCAGACCGGCTTGCCAGAACCATGGGCACTGAAGCGGCTGAGGCCGACAGACAGAGACACTCTGGGGAGCTGGTCTGAGACCCGGAGACCTTTCGGCATCGGCGACAGTAAATCTGTTGGATGGCGGAGCAGCATAGTCTAACCGCCAGACACTGGATCCCTGCCTCCCTCCCTCCACGCCATCCACGCTGCTATTTGTTCGAGAAAGGCTGCACACCAAAACACCAATGCGCTGAAGCCTTGCTTAAGGAGTTGAGTGTAAATTTTTGTGTGTGTGTGTGTGTGTGTGTGTGTGTTGTGTGTGTGTGTGTGTGTGTGTGTGTTTTGTGTTGTCTTACAGTTGATTCTCCTAACTTCATTTCATCATATGGCCATCAAGGCACAAGCCAGGTGGTTCCAACCAGACAGATGAATAAATTCCAAGAAATGGGATTATTTTGTGCATTTTGAGGTTGGCGCAAAGATAGGGTGACGGTGAGTGCAAAGGCCTGAAATGTGACGTCAACTAAGGGGAAGGTCATGTGTTTGAAGATTGTTTGCGATGTCATCGATGAAGATCCTCCGAAAAAAAAGGGAAACAATTGGCGGGGGAGTTGTTCTTTCGATCAATGATCAGGTTAACAATAAATGCGGGCTCAAATTGATGCTAGGCCTCAAAACGCTTACATGGATTATGTAGTGCTTGGGAGCAAAACCCTAATTGTGGGGTGTGGCCAGAAAGAGGGTCGCTGACATCTTCCTCTGTTGACATGTAATGGAGTGAACGAAATGGAGGAATCGTGGAGAGATGCAGGTGAGTATAGTAGTAGTAGTAGTAGTAGTAGTAGATAGTAGTAGTAGTAGTAGTAGAGCAGCAGCAGCAGCAGCAGCGGCAGCAGCAGCAGCAGTAGTATCAGTAGTAGTAGTACTGTCATGTCCGACAACTCCAACAGCGGCACCACCCCTACCCAACCATCACAACCACCACCACCACTACCATTGCCGGCAGAATCTTCATGAGCAGGGCAAGATGATGTAGACAAGGAATCTGACAACCGTTGATGAACGTGTTCTCTTTTCCCAGGCAGCGAACAGACGGCGTGCTACTCGGAGGCTGGCGTCTTCAGGGATGACCCCCAAGGTTCGCTGTCTGACGACCCCTACAGTTTCCGGACAGGGGGAGATTAATATCTCTTCAAGCATCATCCCCGTGTTCATCAGCACAGGGCAGGTGGAAGGAGAGGGGACCGGCGAGTATGCAGATAACAGGAAGCCGTGGGTGGATGAGAGAGAGAAGAGAGAGAGAGAGAGAGAGAGAGAGAGAGGAGAGAGAGAGAGAGAAGAGAAGAGAGAGAGAGAACAAAAGAGATAAAGAGAGAGACAGAGACTGAGAAGAGACACAGAGAGAGACAGACAGACAGATAGAGATAGACAGAGAGAACATGAGAGAGAGAAGAGAAGAGAGAGAGGACAAAGAGACAGAGAAAGAGAGAGAGATAGGGACTGAGAAGAGACACAGAGACAGACAGAGACAGAGAGATAGAGATAGACAGAGAGAGCATGAGAAAGAGAGAGAGACAGAGAGTTAGAGACAGACAGAGAGAACATGAGAGAGAGAAGAGAAAAGAAGAGAGAGGGAGACAATGAGACAGAAGAAGAGAGGAGGTGAAGGGAGGGAGGGAGGAG
>CM065734.1:17895225-17905225 GCA_033310375.1 Conus canariensis | reverse complement strand
GGCAGTGGTTGCGGGGAGCAGGGGGGGGGGGGGGAGGGGGGGTGAGGGGAGGGAGGGGGCACTGGTGGAGGGAAAGTGAGGGTTGGGGTGGTGGCGGTGGGGGGGGGGGGGGGGTGGTGAGTGGGTGTTACAGGGAGTGTGACGTCATTCACGCCCAATCTCCTGGCGATGTCATCCCCCCTGCCCACCCCCCCTCCCCCCACCCCCCGCCTCGTCATTCCACCAATCAGAACCTCGGTAGTCCCACTGTCTTCGTCTTGATTGGCTTTCCGCTCCTGTCGAGAAAAAGGAAAGGACTGACGGGGTGACTGACATATGGATGGGTGGATGGATTTGGGGAGAGGGGGGTTGGTGGTGGTTGGTAGTGGAAGTGAGAGAGAAACGAGAAGTCAGCGTGAAGCTGAGGGGAAGGACGAGGGAAATGGGGATGGTGGACATTGACGATGTGTGTGTGTGTGTGTGTGTGTGTGTGTGTGTGTGTGTGATGAGAGAGAGGAGAGAGAGAGAGAGGAGAGAGAGAGAGGAGAGAGAGAGCATTCGCACTCACAAAACAAGCATGCCAATCCCACCTCCCCCCCCCCCACCCCCAACATTCCCTCCCCGCATCCCATTCCACACCCCCTCCCCCCTTTCTTTTACCTACGATTAATCCGTCTTCGGTTTTTATTTTGCGCTTTTCATTTCCAATTACCCTGTTTCCGTTCCAAACGCATCTGCAGACTACACCACCAATCCATTCCTCTTCGACAGCTACACCTCAGCCTCCCTCCTTCTCTTCCAGTCCATCACCCCCCCCCCTCCTCCCCCCCACCAAACCCTAACAGGTTTTTTTTTCCCCCCATGATGCCTTCTTATTTTTGTCCAGCACCAACCTAGCCGTACCCAACATCCATAAGCGAGTTTTTAGTGTAACTATGCATCGGACAAAGAAAGGTTCGCTTTTGGTTTACTACTCGCAACCTACGCCACACGTGAAAAACAAAACAAAACCAACCAAATAAACAAACAAAAACCAAAAAAAAAGTCCTTTCATCATCATTAACAACACCCAACCGACAAATGGAACACGACAACGTATACACCTCTAGCTGTCCATACCAACTGACAACGCAACAGCGTCAACATCCCACAAACAAGCACATCAAACAAGCCAACAGACTAACCAACCCAGCTTCAAGACTAGGCGGAAGACGCAGCCTGGGTCGACCACGGCAGGAAGGAGGCCCTATCAGGGTTGGCAGAACGGATCGCCCTCACCCGAAAACCAAACAAACGAACCATCAAACCAACAAACGAAAACCCTGAGAGGGCCTTGAGGTCGGAGAGCGCAGACTTCTGTCAACGTCGAACACGAATCGCACGACTTCCGGGCCACGGATCCGCTACCAAATATCTAATTTAGCTCGTCTTCGGCGCCCGCCGCGCTCCGTTTTGTCACCAAGCGTCACGGTGACAAATCGAGCCAGTAGCGCTCCTTTGCGTGATCTTTCTGACCAGGTCGTGGATCTGCCCGTTGACAGAGATCCGTACCACAGGATCCCGCCCCATGGCTTGTTCCACGGGAGAGATTCCCTCTTGCCAACAATGTTCGTGACACGCTGTCTTTTGCTCAGTTTGAGGTCTCTGAACGGTGTAGCCCCCATCATGTCTGGAGGACGTTGAGCTGTACACTCCTGCCCGGCCCTTGCCTTTCTCTGGTCATCCTCATCTCCAAGGCCTCGGTAGAGAGTGTATTTTTTCCTCTCCCTCTTTTTCAGCGCCCTCTGTAGGGAACGGAGCTTCCTTTCGCTTTCCGCGCTTCTGATTCTCTCTTTTCCTTCAAGTCATTTCTCAGGACTACATCGTTCACCGACTCGTAGCCTTGTTTCTCTTTCTTTTTTTTTGTGCTCTGTGTGTGTGTGTGTGTGTGTGTGTGTGCGCGCGCGCGCGCGCGCGCGCGACCGTGTGTGTGGTGTGTGTGTGTGTGTGTGTGTGCGTGTGTGTGTGTGTGTGTGTGTGTGTGTGTGCGCGCGCGCGCGCGCGTGTGTGTGTGTGTGTGGTGTGTAGGCGCGGACATCCTCCGTGTGCACGCCGCGCGCGCGTGCTTGCGTGTGTGTATGTGTTTGTGTGAGGATGGGCGTGTATGTGTGTGGGGTGTGTGGGTGAGTACTGAGATCTTTGTAAGCGCTCAGCCATACATATCTATTATTATCATTATTATCATCATCATCATCACCATTATCATCATCATCATCATCATCATTATTATTATCATCATCATCATTATTGTCATTAGAAATGGTTCAGTGATGTTCCCCTTACTTTGCAGACAGACAGACAGGCAGACAGACAGGCAGGCAAGCAGACAGGCAGGCAGGCAGACAGACAGACAGACAGACAGCACAGGCAGGCAGCAGCAGACAGACAGACAGACAAACCAGCCAACAAACGCGGGTAAAAACATCGCGTCCTCGGTGACAGAGTGAAGATAATCACAGACATGCCGGTGCCAAAATGAATAAATAAATAAATAAATGAATAAATAAATAAAAGACCCTATGGGCCACACACAGGCATTCCAGGGTGGACGGCTTGAGCAGCTACAGTCTGTCACACAGGAGAAAGGGGTCCACAGACGGACACACATGAAGACAACAATCACAACAGTGGCACGTGCAGCAAGCCCAATTAGCAAGACAAGACAAACCTTAAAAACGTATTGTTCAGCTGTTCTGCAGCTGAGGCTGATATTGAGCATTATCGTCACCGCTCTTTCCCCCCCCCCCCCCCCCCCCCCACTTGTAGATATATACATGGAAACTGATGTCCTGGAGCATTCATTTATTTTCACCTCAAGTATCCTGCCTCTTCCAGCTACAAGAACAAAAGGGGGAAAAATGAATTTTTGTAAAGTCATAATTATGAGAGAAAACAGTCCACAACAACAACAACATCCACGTGGCGAAAATAACTAGAGCTAGAAAGAAAAAATGTACAACAACAGCAACAACAACAACAAAAACCAAGGAGAATACAACACCCTCCTCAATAACTTCAACAACAACACACCCGTCATTTTTTAAAAAAATATTTTTATTCTGTTCGATTTTGTTTTTTGTTCTGGTTTCGTTGATATAGTCAGGTCGAAACTAAAAGTTAGCACCTCTCTCTCTCTCTCTCTCTGGCAAATCGAAAGAAAATGAAAGTATTTTCCTCTCTCTCTCTCTCCTCTCTCTCCTCTCTCTCTCTCTCTCTCTCTCCTCTCTCTCTCTCTCTCTCTCTCTCTTCTGGCAGGTCGAAAGAAAATGATAGTATCTCTCTCTCTCTCTCTCTGGCAAATCGAAAGAAAATGAAAGTTAGTATTTCTCTCTCTCTCTCTCTCCTCTCTCTCTCTCTCTCTCTCTCTCCTCTTCTCTCTCTCTCTTCTGGCAGGTCGAAAGAAAATGATAGTATCTCTCTCTCTCTCTCTCTCTCTCTCTCTCTCTCTCTCTCTCTCTCTCTCTCTCTCCTCTCTCAAAACAGTGTCAGTAAAATACCTTACGCGCAGGTGGTAGGGCAGGAGAGAGAGAGAGAGAGAGAGAGAGAGAGAGAGAGAGAGAGAGAGAGAGAGAGAGAGAGAGAGGAGAGAGAGAAAAGAGGGAGGAAGGGAGAAGAAAGAAAGGAAAGGAAAGAAGGAGAGGCAAGATCACCAAAGAACTGGGACCTCCGATGTGCATCCCCCGGACGATGTCTGAAGTCGGAAGGCGATGTGGGGGGTATAATTCCATTGCAAGACAGAGGGAGAAAGGACCCGGTGGTGCCAACCAGCAGGCTCAGCCAGCCGGCATCCTGGCAGAAGTTCCGGAGACGGGTTTCTTCAGACCGTGGGACGGAAAGACACAGTGGTGGTGGGGGAGCCGCGCAAACTTGACAGGCAAGTGAAGTATGGGGACGGAGCCGTCTCAGGGGAGAGCACTCGTCATAAAGTAGGGCTGAGACGGAGGGGGGTGGGATGGGGGGTGGGGGTGGGGGGTTGAGGGCGGAGTGGGTTGGGGGGGGGGGTTTGGGGAGGGGAGCTGGAGGGTGTGGCTTTTGGGGGTGGGGGTGGTGTGGTGGACAGGAGGCAGTACAGAAGACCTAAATGGAGAGAGAGAGAAAAAAAAACACACCTTTGATTTTACGTTGCGAAGTGAACGACATGAAAGAGAGAGAGAGAGAGAGAGAGAGAGAGAGAGAGAGAGAGAGAGTTTGCAACGCTAATCAACAAATCAACACACACACACACCCACGCACACAAGAGATTGCAACGTTAATCAACAAATCAACACACACACACCACACACACACACACACACACACACACACCACACAACACACACACACACACGTACGCACGCGCACACACACTGAAATAGTGTAATAACAACAAATCTCCCGGCACTGGACTCTGACCCCCCCCCCCCCCCCTGCAACATACACACACTCCTAGCCTAACATATGGGAGGGGGAGGATGTGTGGTTCTCATCCTTTTCCCAATACAGAGACGAAATATGTCAAGAAAAAGAAAATGCAGCATTTGTTCAAAACCTTCCTCCCAAACAAATTCCCACACGAAACAAAACACACGGAAGTTACAAGCCAGTTTGGAAGCACTGGCCATATTTTACAAGACTCATGTATTGCGGACATCGCACACGTTATTGCCTGGTCAGAGCTGGGCAGATTGTTGTGATTTTTTTCAAAAAGTCTTTTCAGAAGTGTTCTGAGTGGAGTCTCTGATTCTAACATGTGAAGGAGAGAGTTCAAAGAAAATGACCAGAAACAGTAGGTCTGACATTCTCAGTGATCTCTGTTGCCTATCAATATCGTCTTAATATCATCGATGATGAACAGACGTTAAACTAATCACTGAACTGAAATAAGAGTTCATACAACACAACAACAACAACAAAAAACTATGACGTTACCATTTTCGAATTACTTTTAAAGTGAAAATCCAAATTATTGCATTCTGGACATACATTAAGGGGAGTCAGACCACGACACATGTCGACAACTGACCTATGAGTCGCATTCTGGACATACATTAGGAGAGTCAGACCACGACACATGTCGACAACTGACCTATGAGTCGGTAATCTCTCAAGACACCGAGGAAAACAAATGGACGAAGTTTGAACGACAAAGCCTGTCAACGATAGCGTTAGAGCACGACTTGGCAAAAATCAGGGAACATTCAAAGTGACTCGACGGAAGTTTATCCTCAACACAAAGCTGAGCACGTTTTATGTTGGCTTCTAGAAGAAACAAAAGAACTGAAAACTCTCATCTTTCCTAGGATCGTCTTTGCATTCTTTTTCGCCCTTCTTCTTCAAGGATGATTACCGGGAATATTAAGTTCAGGAGCGACAGTGATGGGTATTATGATCACAACTACTTTCCTCAGTCGCCATACCTCTCTTCGTTTGATGTGAATTTTAAAGCTTCTATAAGCCGATCCTCTTTTTTTTTCTTCTTCTTCTTTTTTTGTATGTCTGTCTGTCAGTCTACCTTTGAAAAAAAAACTGAGGGAAAAAAGTTAATTAAGTCTTTTGCTTCATTTAAGTGGTTTGCGTTGTATAAGCAGCACATTACCAGCGTGAGAATGCCAGTACACCACACATTAGTAGATTAACAAACCCAGACACTTTGTATCAACCGCTAAAACACTAAAATCAGCAAAAATGTGTCCATTTGTAATAAAACAGACTATGCATGGTGTGTAAGAAACTGGTTGGAGACCAAAAAAAAAAAAAAAAAAAAAAAAAAAAAAAAAAAAAAAAAAAAAAAGAAAAGAAGGAAAAACAAAAGTAGTTGACATTTTTTTTTTTTTCGCTTTTTGTTTTTTTTGGCAGATGAAGAGGACAGTGTGAAGCACCAAAAAATGAAGAGGTGGATTTCGGCCTTAGGGAAAAAAAACAACAACAACTGAAAACTCACTCAAGCTTAAAATTTCATGCCACAGTGGCTATTGACTACAAAATAGGCAGCTTTTTTTTTTTTTTTTTTTAGTTTAAAGATCGATGAATGAATACGGGATGCATAACAGCATTAACTAGATAGGAACATGCGCCCATCCCCCCCCTCCCCCCCCCCCCCCCCAAACTTGAGAGGAGTCGTTATACAAACACTAACAGAGATTACAGACCATGCACGACACGCCATGTCGTGGAGGACAAACTACTTTTTTTTTTTTTGGATGGATGCAAATTATATTAATTATTTGACCGGACAACGTATTGACGAGAAGCGAGGAAAAAACAACAACAACAACAATAATCCAGAGAGAGAGAGAGAGAGAGAGAGAGAGAGAGAGAGAGAGGAGAGAGAGAGAGAGAGAGAGACAGACAGACAGACAGACAGACAGAAGATGAGAGAGGTCCTCGGAGCACATGTTGATGGACTGCTTCCAACCTGTCCTTGCCCACTATACATCCTGTCGTGTTTCTCTATCCGAAGACGGGAAAAAAGATCTGATACACGATACTCTCCCTGCTAATAATATTATGCTGCGAAGAGTGACGGGGCGTGGGAATCAGTCTCACTGAATTCTCTGTCTAACCTGATTACCTGTGTCAGGCTAAACCTCTGGTTTTCACATCAAACATGCTCTTGTTCCAGTTCTTGATCACGCACGCGCGCTCCGCACCACCTTATCTCCAAACCCAACAAGTCGTAAGTTGACACAAACTGATGATAAATAAAGTTACATGTGCATACCTTGACTGAACACCCCCCCCCCCCTTTCCTCCATCTCCCTCCTCTTTCCTCTTCCCCCCCCCCCCCCCCCCCACAACTTCTCTAACACCACCATGAAGGTCAAATTCTCCCCACCCCACCCTCACACACACACACACACACACACACACACACACACACACACACACTCACACAATCTCTCTCTCTCTCTCTCGAAATCTTTCTGCTGTGTGCGAACCCCTCATTATAGCCCATACTTTTAATTACTTTTTGGTGTAAAAACACATAAACAAAAAAATATAAATAAAAACAAGATCGGGGATGCTGAGCCAATGCGAGGGCAAGTCAGTTGCCGTTGGTCGGGGGGGGGGGGGGGGGGGGGGGGGGGGGGAGGGGGGAAGGAGCGAGGAGGAAGGTTACGTGGAGGGAGGATAAAGGGCGAGGGCCGGGGAGGGGGGGGGGGGGCGGGAAGGGGAAGAAGGAGGGGAAGTTGAGGTGAGGGGTCGTTAGGGTATGGAAGGTGGAGGAGGGGACGGGAAGCGTAGACAGATGGAAACCAGGAGAGGTAACCACGGTGATCTCTCTCTCTCTCTCTCCCTCCCCCACCTCTCTCGTCCTCTTTTCCCCTACCCCCTCTTTCTCCTCCCTCTCTCTTTCCTCCCTCTTTCTTTCCCCTTCCCCCTCTCTCTCTCTCTCCCCAACCCCTTCTCTCTTCCCTCTCCCCCTCTCTCCACCCCCTTTCCTCCCTGTCTTCCTCTCTCTCCCTCCCGTTCTCTCTCTCTGTCTCTCTCTCTCTCCCCTCTCTCTCTCTCTCTCTCTCCCACTCTCCTCTCTCTCTCTCCCTCTCTCTCTCTTCTCTCTCTCTCTCTCTCTCTCTCTCTCTCTCTCTCTCTAGTGCAAACAGGCGAATCCAATGGCTCTTCCTGCAGGTGACAAAGAAGTTGGGCGAATCACGCAGCCCCTACATACACATTCCATACAGTCCACAAACAAACAGGGACACAGCCCTGACGAAACGAAGACGACGAAGTGTAAACAATCTTGTTGGTAATTTCACCTTTCCGTTCAAATTCCACTCGCACCTTTTTTTGTTGTTGTTGTTGACAGAAACCACGTAAATGGCGTCTCTGGGGGGGGGGGGGGGGGGGGGGGCTGCACATTGCACAGAAATCTTTTCTAATTATCCTCCGCCGTTCTATTCCCCCCTAGCACGAAAAAAAAAAAAAAAAAAAAAAACAAAAAACAACACAACCAAAAACCCGGCTTCTGATTGGTGGCGAAGAGGCTTTGCATTTTTCGAGTCTCCTAAGGCCTTGCCAGGAAGAAGGAAACGGAAATCAAGAGTTGTCCATCATGGTTTGTGTTTTCCTTAGCAACGTGCGCTCGGCCCTGTCCAATGAAGGGGGGTTCACGCTCACAATGGGAAGGGATAGTAGTGGGAGGTGGGATTGAGGGGGTGGGGGGGGAGGGAGGGAGGGGGGCGGCAGAGGGAAGCGGAGGGAGAGGGAAGGAGAGAGGAGTTTGTGTGTGTGTGTGTGGGGGGGGGGGGGCAGTCTGGAATCCATCAACGCCATTTATAAAAACGTCTTGTGATTGGTAGGCATTCTTCGCGAAATTTTCATACTCCATGACCTCTCAACAACAACAAACAAACAAACAAATAAAAAGGATTGGGGGGGGGGGGGGGGGGAGATAAAAAAAACAACAACTACAGACACAAAGATCAACTACATTCCGAATCTGAAATCTTTCTATCACAAAGAAAAGGAGGAAAGTAATGAGAACGAACACGATCCATTCTTTACCATCGCAGTTTGAGAGAGAGAGAGAGAGAGAGAGAGGAGAGAGAGAGGAGAAGAGAGAGAGAGAGAGAGGGAGAGAGAGACAACGCACATGCTGCTCCCTTGACAATGTAAATCAGCGGACTGGAGGAGAGAGATGTGTCAGGGGACTTAATTACAGTGCTCTCCCATAAGTCTTTGCCAGGAAGAAGGCAACGGAAATCAAGAGTTGTCCATCTTGGTCTGCGTTTTCTCTCGCTTTGTGCTCTGCTCGGCCTGTCACAGGGAGCAATCTCGAACGCCACAACCTCTTGGCAAGCGCTGGGTTCTCTCCTGCCGTGCGTCCGTCTGTCCTCTCTCGATGATTTGCCGTCGGATGGTTAAAAAAGGAGTATCTTTTCTTTAGTCGTTTTTGTTCGTTTGGTTGGTTGGTTGGTTGGTTGGTTGGTTTGCCACTGACTTAAAGGTCAACCCCGACAGATCTTTCTACCAATGACAGTGAAGTGTGAGGGAACAAAGTGGTGGCGTAATAAGCTACGGTCTTTCGAGGGACTTCGTGGTCGTTTGTTGCCAAAGATAGCAGTTACAGGGACGAACTGTGAGGTCGAAAGACGGCGAAGTTCAGTGAACCGCAGTCATTCGTCTGTGAAAAACTGACCGCACAGTCACCCGCCGAACGACTGCAGTCGGTGGACATCACCAGTAGTCAGACAAGCTGTCGCTCGATTGTCTGTTTATTAAACCTTGGCCCTGGTCATCGAATGGGATTCTGGCATAGACAAATAGTGGGGAAGCGAGGTGAGATACTTTTTGTCTTTCCTCTGGATCTGCGGTAAAGTAAACGTTTGGAACATCTCTCTCTCTCTCTCTCTCTCTCTCTCTCTCTCTCTCTCCATGCTATCCCCCCCCCCCCCATTGAAAGGGGCCTATTCAATAAAGTTGTATCAGTGTCAGTGTCCCCCCCCCCCCCCCGTCTCTCTCTCTCTCTCTCTCTCTCTCTCTCTCTCAGAATTATCCATGTTCCTATTAGAAAAGGGGGCAACATTTAAACCTGAATAAACTGAGTCTGACACCCCTTTACTCCCTCTCTATCGCGTCTCTCTTGTCTCTAATTTTCTGGGGAGACGATGGTATATTCATTTTTGTGTGTGTGTGGTATTACCATCATTGTCCTGGGACAGCAATCATAAAGACGCTTCGGACAGTCAGGTATCTTCACAGCTCGCCATCTTCAGTCATGGGCAACAGGAGAGAGATGTGGTGATCAGTCCGATCCTTCATTCTGTCCATCCTGGATTAAAAAAAATTATTTTTTTCATGTTGGTCCTCCACTAGGACGTCCAAGCTCAACTGTACCCTGTGGACTGATCATGAACTGTGAGTCGTGGCCTGATACAGGCCCGTAGAGGGGCACTTTAGGCGCTTGGTTCTTGGCTGGCTTGATGTGCTTTTCTAACAATGAGCCTTGAAAAACTGTTGTCCCTCTTGGCGGTCGGGCTTTTTTGGCACGAGCTTTTTTTTT
>CM065734.1:17877725-17887725 GCA_033310375.1 Conus canariensis | reverse complement strand
GAGAAGCAGGGAGATGAGGAGAGAAGATAGAGAACAGGGAGAGAGGAGGAGAAGACATAGAGAAGCAGGGAGACAGAGGAGGAGAAGAGACAGAGAAGGAGGGAGATGAGGAGGAGAAGTGACAGAGAAGGAGGGAGATGAGGAGGAGAAGTGACAGAGAAGGAGGGAGATGAGGAGGAGAAGAGAAGAGAGGAGGGAGATGAGGAGAAGAAGAGACAGAGAAGGTGGGAGATGAGGAGGAGAAGAGACAGAGAAGGTGGGAGATGAGGAGGAGAAGAGACAGAGAAGGTGGGAGATGAGGAGGAGAAGAGACAGAGAAGGGGGAGATGAGGAGGAGAAGAGACAGAGAAGGTGGGAGATGAGGAGGAGAAGAGACAGAGAAGTGGGGATGAGGAGGAGAAGAGACAGAGAAGCAGGGAGGATGAGGAGGAGAAGAGACAGAGAAGCTGGGAGATGAGGAGGAGAAGAGACGAGAAGCAGGGAGATGAGGAGGAGAAGAGACAGAGAAGGGGGAGATGAGAGGAGAAGGAGACAGAGAACCAGGGAGATGAGGAGGAGAAGAGACAGAGAAGTATGGTGATGAGGAGGAGAAGAGACAGAGAAGCTGGGAGATGAGGAGGAGAAGAGACAGAGAAACTGGAGATGAGGAGGAGAAGAGACAGAGAAGCAGGGAGATGAGGAGGAGAAGAGACAGAGAAGCAGGGAGATGAGGAGGAGAAGAGACAGAGAAGTATGGTGATGAGGAGGAGAAGAGACAGAGAAGCAGGGAGATGAGGAGGAGAAGAGAAGAGAAGCAGGCAGATGAGGAAGAGAAGAGACAGAGAAGCAGGCAGATGAGGAGGAGAAGAGATAGAGAAACTTGGAGATGAGGAGGAGAGAGACAGAGAAGCAGGGAGATGAGGAGGAGAAGAGACAGAGAAGCAGGGAGATGAGGAGGAGAGAGACAGAGAGAGGGAGATGAGGAGGAGAAGAGACAGAGAAGCAGGAGATGAGGAGGAGAAGAGACAGAGAGCAGGCAGATGAGGAGGAGAAGAGACAGAGAAGAGGCAGATGAGGAGGAGAAGAGACAGAGAAGCAGGGAGATGAGGAGGAGAAGAGACAGAGAAGCAGGAGATGAGGAGGAGAAGAGACAGAGAGCTGGGAGATGAGGAGGAGAGAGACAGAGAAGCAGGGAGATGAGGAGGAGAAGAGACAGAGAAGCAGGAGATGAGACGGAGGAGAAGAGACAGAGAGGAGGAGAGAGGAGGAGAAGAGACAGAGAAGCAGGGAGATGAGGAGGAGAAGAGACAGAGAAGCTGGGAGATGAGGAGGAGAAGAGACAGAGAAGCAGGCAGATGAGGAGGAGAAGAGACAGAGAACAGGGAGATGAGACGGAGGAGAAGAGACAGAGAAGGAGGGAGATGAGGAGGAGAAGAGACGAGAAGCAGGGAGATGAGGAGAGAAGAGACAGAGAAGCAGGGAGATGAGGAGGAGAAGAGATAGAGAAGCAGAGAGATGAGGAGGAGAAGAGACAGAGACCAGGGAGATGAGGAGGAGAAGAGACAGAGAAGCAGGGAGATGAGGAGAGAAGAGACAGAGAGCAGGAGATGAGACGGAGGAGAAGAGACAGAGAAGGAGGGAGATGAGGAGGAGAAGAGACAGAGAAGCTGGGAGATGAGGAGGAGAAGAGACAGAGAAGCAGGGAGATGATGAGAGAAGAGACAGAGAAGGTGGGAGATGAGGAGGAGAGAGACAGAGAAGCAGGGAGATGAGGAGGAAAGAGACAGGGAAGCAGGGAGATGAGGAGGAGAAGAGACAGAGAAGGAGGGAGATGAGGAGGAGAAGAGACAGAGAAGTATGGTGATGAGGAGGAGAAGAGACAGAGAAGCTGGTAGATGAGACGGAGGAGAAGAGACAGAGAAGCTGGGAGATGAGACGGAGGAGAAGAGATAGAGAGATGAGATGAGACGGAGTAGGAACAGATTGATGAGTAGGGAGACGAGCTGGAGAAGGGATAAAGGAGTAACGGGGATGAAGAGCAGGTGGGAGAAACAGGGACACCCACACGCACGCTACATGTGCACACACGCACGCACGTGTGCACGCACACACGCGCCCGCGCACGCACACACACACAAACACACACACACGCACGCTCACACAAACACGCCCTCACGCGTTTTCTAACAAGAAATTGAAACACTGCTGCCCCCCCCCTCCCCCTCCCCCCATCTCTTCCCTTCCTCTTCTAATCCCACCCTCCTGAAACTTGGAGGCGATCCGCCCCTGCATCTGTATGACAACTGTGTTTCTCCAGACTCTTTCATAGCATCTCCATCACCATCCCCCGCACAACCGCTACGGCCCGCTAAAGCTTTTTAAAAAAATGCTATTTCATTTCAATTTTTTCATTAAAAAGATGGGAGGGAGGGAGAGAGAGAGACAGAGAGAGAGAGAGAGAGAGAGGGAGGGAGAGAAAAGAGACAGAGAGAGAGAGAGAGAGACAGACAGACAGACAGACAGACACAGACAGAAAGAAGTGACAGAAAGAGAGGAGAGAGAGAGAGAGAGAGAGAGAGAGAGAGAGAGAGAGAGAGAGAGAGAGACAGACAGACAGACAGACAGACAGAAGTGACAGAAAGAGAGAAGAGAGAGAGAGAGAGAGAGAGAGAGAGAGAGAGAGAGAGAGAGAGAGAGAGAGAGAGAGAAGATTAGACTGGAGCTGCTGTCAACATCCGGTTTTTTTTTCCCCGCTGTCTTCTTTTTCATTTTAAAAATGAACAGGAGAAGAGAGAGAGAGAGAGAGAGAGAGAGAGAGAGAGAGAGAGAGAGAGAGAGAGTGAGAGAGAGGGTAGACTGGAGCTATTGTCAATTTTTTTTTTTTTGCTGAATGGTCTTTTTCATTTCAAAAATGGAGAGAGAGAGAGAGAGAGAGAGAGAGAGAGAGAGAGAGGAGAGGAGAGAGAGAGAGAGAGAGAGAAAGCGAGAAAGAAAGAAAGAAAGAAAGAAAGAGAGAGAGAGAGAGAACTCGGAACTCGGAAAATGTTAATTGCAAAGGCCACCGACCTATCTGCAATGAGGTCAAGAAACAAAAATGAAATCACACACACTGACGCTGTAACACTTCTACTGATCACGCTCATTTACAAAACTTGCTCACACCAACTGTATAATCGTAAATTGAGAATACTGAAAGATACTTACAAAATCACACCCGTATGTAGCACTCTCCCAGACTCGCACAGCTCGCACATACAATTTCGCTCGCACTTACAATTGCGCGCGCGCAAACCACACACCACACACACACGTACACACACACACACACACACCACACACACACACACACACATACTCACGCTACACACACACACACACACACACACACACACACACACACACACATACATACACATTTTTCATCATGATCCCTAAGTATACACAAGACGTATCGACCACGAAACAAGGTAAAACAGATACATTTATGAAAACATATGGTACTCCTAATGTTCTCTCCCCAGTAACAATTCTTCTCTTTTCTTCAAGGCCAGATATACATCGCAACAGAGCGAATTACGTCCCTTTTCTCGTTTTGCAACTTCAACAATGGTCCGTGTACATTTGTTACATATTTCATGATATACTTATTTCTTAAATCTTGATATGATGGACATTCCAGCAAAAAGTGTATTTCATCTTCAGTTTTGACACAAAAAGGGCAGCTTTTTGAGTTATTTTTGTATCTGTCGTGGACTTTTATATCACTGATTCCTAGTCGAAACCTTACGAGAACTTTTCGAAACTTTGGGATTGTGATATCTGCAACATACTTTTCAGGCTGTAGTAATGATTTAAACAAAAGATAAGTAGAATACCTGTCACTATTTGACAGTTTGGTGTTCCACTCTTGCTGATAGCAATCAATCATTCGTTGTTTTAGTTCCTGTAGAAACAGCTTTTCGTGACCAACTCCACCGTTAAGCCAGACAAAAGAAAAACCATGTGAATCAAGACATTTTTTTATAGACTGAGAGAGAGAGAGAGAGAGAGAGAGAGAGAGAGAGAGAGAGAGAGAGAGAGAGAGAGAAGGGGGGTTGGGGTGGGGAGGTTAGACTGGAGCTACCACCAACATCCGATTCAGCTGAAAGAAACGGACGGTAACAGGCTGATGTCACGTGATTCATTTCAATCAAATCATCCTGGAGGCGGATACCGCTTCCTTTCTGACCCCCGCCCTTCCACCCCAACCCACCCCCCACCCCCTCCCCCCCCCCACCCCTCCCCCCCCCCCCCAAAAAAATTCATTCTCAGCAGCCGGTAAGAGCAAAACTGCAGCAGTTTGAAACGACGGCGTTTGATGACCCCCCCCCCCCCCCCAATCCCTCCCTACCCCCACCCCACCAATACACCACAACACCTAAAAAAGCCCCCCGACTTTCCATTACCGGCGACTTCTCGTCGCTGTGAATCAGGGGAGGGGGGGGGGGGGGGGGGGGAGAGGGGGGGGGGGGCGGGGGCTCTCGGCGGTTTATCGACACGACGGCGGTAATTATCTTGTGCGGTTTCTCGCCGACGTTTACCGGGCTCCAATCATTGCCCAGGTCTGGACTGAAAGCGCCGAGCTTGACGACGAGAGCAGAGGCTGCAATTAGGTTGTAAGGTTTCGGTCGAGATCGGCGGACTGGTGGGAAAGAGAAGAAGAAGCGAGAGGCGAGGGGGGTGGGGTGGGGGGGGGGGGGGTGGAGCCAAAAAACGAAAGACGTAAAGGATGCCCGTTTGATCGATTCGACTACAAAAACTTCCCTTTTTCCTCCGTCGAATCCCGATCTCTCTCCTTGCCTCCTTCCGCCCTTACCCCTCTTCCCTTACGAAAAAAAAAAAAAAAAAGCTTAACAGAACTTTTTTTTTTTTTTTTCGCCCTGTAAAACGCAGAATGGACAAGGAGGCGGGTGAGAGAGAGAAAGACGAGAGAGAAAGAGAGAGGGACACACACACACACACACACACACACACACAACACAGAGAGAGAGAGAGAGAGAGAGAGAGAGAGAGAGAGAGAGAGAATGCTCAAGGCCTATAACTCTAGGCTTCCTGAACAGTTTAATGAACAACAAACAATGCTACTTGGTAAACAATATGAGCCCTTTTAACCTTTTAACAACAACCGAATCATATGCGACATCACAAAACAACCCTTTCTCTATAGTTTCAGGTAATGTTACAAAATAGGAATTAAAAACACACAAAAAAAAAGAAAAAAGAAAAAGACCCCCCCCCCCCCCCCAAAAAAAAAAAAAAAAAAAAAAAAAGCGAAAAACAAACAAACAAACAAAAACATGTCGACCTTTGCACAAGACACCAACGAGCTTAATTCTAAACAAAGTTCGCTGCAATAATATTTTATACGAATAAAATAAAAAATATTATATTTGCTTGATTCTGTTTTCCAAATAAAGAAGGGACGAACATACGAACGAGCAAAATTTCACTTTCAAAGTCGGAAAGCCTCAATAATGATCTATTTCTTTCCTTATTTATTGCATTCAGACTTCTATACAAAATTGCTATAAAACAACAGATTAAACAGGAAAGAAAATAGGAAGTACAAGGGAAGGAGCGAGAGAGAGAGAGAGAGGCAAGACAAGAGAGAGACGAGAGAGAGAGGAGAGAGAGAGAGAGAGAGAGAGAGAAGAGTTTAAAGTGGGATGAGCCTGAATAATGATTTTGTTTGAGTATCCAGACATCTACACAAAACCACACTATAAAACGAACGAACGAAACAGGATACAAGAAGAAGAGAAAGAAAACAGAGAGAGAGAGAGAGAGAGAGAGAGAGAGAGAGAGAGAGAGAGAGAGAGAAGACAGACAGACAGACAGACAGACAGACAGAGAGGAGAGTAGGAGGGGGTAGGGGGCATGGGGTGGGGATGAAGGAGTTAGCTTCATATGTGCGTGCGTGGAAAACATACAGGGACTCAGAAGCAACCGGCCCGTGGAACAACTTTCTACCCCTCGTTTTTTTTCTCCTCTCTCCTCTCACATTTTGTTCCCACGCTGGTTTTTCCCCTTAACAACAATAAACAAACAAAATCTTGAAAGAAAGGAAAAAAAAAAACAACTAAAAATAAAAAGGAGGGAAGGGGGTGGGAGGGGATTTCAGGGAAAACGGAAAGAGGGCGAAGGGTGAAGGGAAGGGCGAAGGGTGAAGGGGAAGGGCGAAGGGTGAAGGGTGAAGGATGGGGCTGGCGGGGAACGGACGGAAACACGAGGGCGGGACAGGAGGGAGGGAGCAAGGAAGACTTTGGAGGGGAGGAGGAAGTGAGGTGGCGGTGGTGGTGGTGGGCGGGGGGTGGAGGATGGATAGGGTGGAGCAGTCTCCTTCAATCTGCAAAGCTGATGTTGCAGGCTGCACGCCAAAAATCAATTAATGCGCCAAGGCCTTGCTTAAGGAGTCGAGTATTTATAGTCTGACGCAATCAGACTGTTTTGTAGAATTTTTTTTTTTTTTTAAATGAATCTGGAAGCTGATTCTCCTCATTTTCTTTCACACGGCCATCAAGGTACCAGCCAGGAGGTTCCAAGCGGACAGATTCAAATCAAAGGAACGGGGACTATTTGGCAGGGTCCAGCTGGCGCAAAGACAGGGTCACGGGTGAGTGCCAAGGCCTGAAATGGGACGTCAGCTAAGGGGAAGAAGGTCATGTATTTGAAGCTTGTTTGTGATTTGATCGGTGAAAATCCCCCCCCCCCCCCCCAGAAAAAAAAAAAAAAAGTGAAATGGGTGGAGGTGGGGGGTGGGGGTGGGTCGTGTTCTTTTGATCAATTATCAGTTTAATAACAGTAAACGCTGGCTCAAACCTATGGCAGGCCTCAAAACGCTTACTGGGATGACACAAGTTTTAGTGCAAAACCCTAAAATTGTGGCGCGTGGCCTTCAGGTCGCACAGATGTTCATGTCAAAGGTACCGCCCAAAGACACAACTACTTGAAACAGAACGTCGTCACAAACACACAGCCCTAGAAGTGGCTGGCTTCGGTCTGTCACTCTTTTCTTTCTTCTGTCTTTCCGCTCCTCCCCCTCTCACCACCCCCCCCCCCCCTCCCCCCGCACCCCCCCCCTCCCA
Organism: Conus canariensis; assembly: GCA_033310375.1. NCBI lineage: Eukaryota > Metazoa > Mollusca > Gastropoda > Neogastropoda > Conidae > Conus > Conus canariensis. Next base: position 17,880,622 of record CM065734.1, on the reverse strand, counting down.
CCTTTTCTTCTTCTCCTTTAAAAAAAAAAAAAAAAAAAAAGGAATGTGAAACTAAATATTTAATCGAGTGTCCGAGGCGTTGCAGAGTGAGAAGACTGACAGTGACGACCCTCTTCGTCAGGTTGACCACGATGACGGTTAATTCCGCGCGCGGCGAGGTTTCCACTTGACATTGTGTCGGCCTTAGCTGTGGCACGTTGTAATGGAATTGTGTTCAAGTGCCGGCGGATGAACGGGAGGAGAGCAAACGGGAAGAAAATGAGCTGAGCGGAGCGAACCCCCCCCCCCCCCAAAAAAAAACAAAAAAAACACCCAAAAAAAAAAAAACAAAACAAAAAAAAAAACAAACAGAGCCGCGTTGTTTGAGTGACTCTGTGTTAACCTTTCGCTGTCGTAGTTCATTTGATGATGATGATGAGATAGATGATGATGATGATGATGACGACGATGACGATGATGGTGATATGGTGTGGTGGTAGTGATAATGGCGATGACGGTGGTGGTGTTAGTGGTGGTGGCGATGATGATGACACTTGCCTATACGCACACCAAATGCACTTCACAATTTATGCGCGCTCACCCATGTTTACACCAACCACATCAACACACACCACACACACACACACACACACACACACACACACAATCTACACACTCCACACTACTCATCCACCCACTCACAGACAGAGAGAGAGAGAGAGAGAGAGAGAGAGAGAGAGAGAGAGAGAGAGAGAGAGAGCGACACACACATCCTACATAAACACATACATACATAACATACATAATACAACAACAACTTCATCAAAGTCAGTCTCTGTTTGCAGCCAAACATGATCATGTCGTTGCTGCACTGAATGTTTGGTCAAACTGTGGTATACTAGTATGCAGGTTATCCAGCACCTCGCGCCAGCTATTTGGTCGGACAATGGTTACTGAATTACCGCAGCACCACGCGCCAATATTTGGTCGAACTAAGCTAATTGAATTATCGTTAGCAAACCCAGCCAAATATTTGGTCGAACTGTGGTAACTGAATTATCGCAGTACCACGCGCCAAAGATTTGGTCGAACTGTGGTAACTGAATTATCGCAGCACCGCGTGCCAAATATTTGGTCGAACTGTTGTGATTGAATTGTCGCAGTAGCACGCGCCAAATATTTGGTCGAAAAGGGCTAACCGAATTATCGCAGCACCACGCGCCAAATATTGGGTCGAACTGTGCTAACTGAATTATCGCAGCACCACGCGCCAAATATTGGGTCGAACTGTGCTAACTGAATTACTGCGGCCTCTAGCACCAAACGTTTGGTCGAGCCGTGGAAGACCAACAGAATCCTCGCAGCCCCTCGCACTGAGTGTTCGGCCGAGCAATAAAAGAGGAACTATTGTTGCTTGCACCACGCACCAAATAGTTGACTGACATGTTGTCATTGAATCATTTCCTGCACATCAGCCAAAACGATTGGTCGAGCCGTGGTTGGTCGACAGAACAATCACAACACCTCGCTCTCAATGACTGGTCGAGCCGTGATAGGCTAAGTGAATTATCACAACACCTCGCTCTCAATGACTGGTCGAGCCGTGATAGGCTAAGTGAATTATCACAACACCTCGCTCTCAATGACTGGTCGAGCCGTGATAGGCTAAGTGAATTATCACAACACCTCGCTCTCAATGACTGGTCGAGCCGTGATAGGCTAAGTGAATTATCACAACACCTCGCACTGAATGTTTGGTCAAACGTGGTATAGCTAGTATCAGTTATCACAGCACCTCGCCCAGCATTTGGTCGACCTATAGGTTACTGAATTACCGCAGCACCACGCCCAATATTGGTCGAACTAAGCTAATTGAATTATCTTACAACAACCCGCCCAATAATTTGGTCGAACTGTGGTAACTGAATTATCGCAGTACCTACGCGCCAAAGATTGGGTCGAACTGCTGGTAACTGAATTATCACACACCGCGTGCCAAATATTTGGTCGAAGCTGTGGAGGAATGTGAATTATCCAACACCGCGCCAAATATTATGGTCGAGCAAAGGCTAACGGAATTATCGCAGCACCACGCGCCAAATGTTGGTGGAACTGTGCTAACTGAATTATCCAAGCACCACGCGCCAAATATTGGGTCGAACTGTGCTAACTGAATTACTGCGGCCCTAGCTCCAAACGTTGGTCGAGCCGTGAAGACCAACAGAATCCTCGCAGCCCCTCGCACTGAGTGTTCGGCCGAGCAATAAAAGAGGAACTATTGTTGCTTGCACCACGCGCCAAATATGTTGACTGACATGTTGTCATGAATCATTTCCTGCACATCAGCCAAAACGATTGGTCGAGCCGGTGGTCGACATAACAATCACAACACCTCGCTCTCAATGACTGGTCGAGCCGTGATAGGCTAACTGAATTATCACAACACCTCGCTCTCAATGACTGGTCGAGGCTGTGATCAGGCTAAAGTGAATTATCACAACACCTCGCTCTCAATGACTGGTCGAGCCGTGAAGGCTAAGTGAATTATCACAACACCTCGCTCTCAATGACTGGTCGAGCCGTGATAGGCTAAGTGAATTATCACAACACCTCGCTCTCAATGACTGGGTCGAGCTGTGATAGGCTAAGTGAATTATCACAACACCTCGCTCTCAATGACTGGTCGAGCCGTGATAGGCTAAGTGAATTATCACAACACCTCGCTCTCAATGACTGGTCGAGCCGTGATAGGCTAAGTGAATTATCACAACACCTCGCTCTCATGACTGGTCGAGCCGTGATAGGCTAAGTGAATTATCACAACACCTCGCTCTCAATGACTGGTCGAGCCTGATAGGCTAAGTGAATTATCACAACACCTCGCCTCAACTGACTGGTCGAGCTGGTGACTAGGCTAA
>CM065734.1:17870225-17872725 GCA_033310375.1 Conus canariensis | reverse complement strand
CTTCTTTTTTTTTTTCTTTTTCTTGTTGTTGTTGTTGTTGTTGCGAGTTAGAGTTGCATGGTGCCCAAAGAAGGCATCCACCACTTCCCGTTATTGTTTGCCCCTCCCCCCCCCCCCCCCCCCCCCCCCCCCCCCCCCCCTGTTCACGGGTTGGCTATCTGAACAATCGAAGCCTGCCGCACCAGCGGACGCACGTCTGCATGGGCCTTTATGTACGGTGGCAAACAAGCAAGCAAACAAAACCACCCACTATCCATTTTCTTTTCGTTCACCTTTGTGCGTTTGTTTGTTTATTTGCGTTCTAAACAGGTTTGACAATTTTCCTCCCTTGTTATGAGTATATAGCCGGTTAGTTGTGCGTGTGTGTGTGTGTGTGTGTGTGTGTGTGTTTATGGCGGCGAGGTAGTGATAGTTTCAACTACTGGAACGCAGCTCTAGCTATCCATTATGAAGATCTATTTCTGGTTTTTTTTTTCTTCTTTTTTTTTTTTTAATGTATTTTCATCACACCGACATCATTTTAAAAACGATCTTTTAGAACATTAAAAAAAAAAAAAAACCCAAAAAAACCCGCAAATACCTAAGCGGAGTAAGCTGAACACTCCGCGTGAGTCGTTCGTCGGCTGGGGAAATCTATTGAATCTTTTCCTACCTTTGTTCTGCAGTATCTCTTTGGTTTCTTAAATCCTCTCACTCTGTAACAGTGATTCTGATCCGACAGTTTTGGCTTGCAAATTCTTGTTTCACACTGAAGTGTCTGCAGACGGAAATAGAAAAAAAAAAAAAAAAACACTTGAAAATTTTTTTACTCTTTCCGCCGAACGAAAGTGACGCACAAAATTACAAGACAAATGGCAAATTCTTGTATCAATTTACACCTATTTGCATACGAGTACGTGTTTTGGTCTGACGTACCTCCCTTACTTGATTAAGTCCCTTGAGCGTTCTCCACAATGCATGCGGATCTGGTTCTACCACTGCATGTAGTTAGACTTGCTTAGACTTGAATCTATGTCTGTGCACTTTTTTTTTTTTTTTTTTTTTTGGTCGTTTCTACTAAAACACGTGGACATTAGTTTGTTTTCATTGAATTTCTCGAGTTCGAAGGGAGGTCACGTTGATCATAATCAATCTGTCATGCATCTTGCCTGACATTCTTGGCATTAGCAACTGCATGTCTTCTGTATCTATAGTCTTCATAATTCGCTCTGCTGAATATTCGTACTGTAAAACTGTTGTCGTTGGGCCTGTTTTCTATGTCTACATGGTAACTGGTAGTGCCATACTTTTCCTGCACAGGCTGTTTTCGATTTAATGTAGTCAGATGAAAGGGGAAATGTATAATCAGTTCTAAGGGACAACGGTCTGAATGCCTGTGTTGTTGAAACGTCTTTTCTAATGAATGTGTAAAACGTCCAGTTCAGAATGTTAATAATAGGAAGTAATGCTGACCCTTCCATTGATTCTGACAGCATCACTGACTGCTGTTTATGCATGAGTGAAAAAAAAAAATGCTGATTCTTTCATCCGTTTTGATAGCATCGCAGACTGCTCCTGTTTGTGCATTAAAAGGGCCACACGTCGTTAAATGACTGATGTTCAAATGATGTTCTAAATCCGTTGTTCACCAGTCCCCCCATATGTTCGCACTGAAATCTTTCCTACGATTGTCAGTGTGTGTGTGTGTGTGTGTGTGTGTGTGTGTGTGTGTGTGGTGTGTGTGTGTGTGTGTGTAAGCGCGCACGCGCGCTTGTTTGTGGGTACGTGCATACGTGTGTATATGCGTGTGTATGTGTGTGCACGCGCGCGCGTGCGCGCGTACGCACAAGGTTGCGTGTGTGTGTGTGTGTGTGTGTGTGTGTGTGTGTGGTGTGTGTGAGAGAGAGAGAGAGAGAGAGAGAGAGAGGAGAGAGAGAGAGAGAGAGAGAGAGAGCGCACGTGCGTTCGTTCGTTCGTGCGTGCGTGCGTACCTGCCTGACTGCACGTGTATGAATTGTTAAAGACAGAATTCACCTCTTTCAACGAGGTGACAGCCCTGGAAAGGCCTTGTGATCGATACCAAGGTTATAACGTTATCATCCAAACGGCCACACTGAAACGGAATAAGCTTCGTCGAACTCGGTTAAGTATAAGGTTGCTTGTTGTTTGCGGGGTTTTTTTGTTTTGTTTTGTTTTTTTGGGTTTTTTTGCCGCCAGGCAAACACAAGGCCACCACAGTCGCCGGTAGGCACGCTGCGAACTCTGGCATCCCAGTTTCGGCTGACCCCTGCAGTGACTGCGAAGTCTGCGGTGCCCTACTTCTGTTCTGAGATCAGGGGGTTTACCTGTAAAGCCCAGATTGAAGGACGAAGATACTTATAGACATCTCTCTCTCTCTCTCTCTTTCTGTGTGTGTGTGTGTGTGTGTGTGTGTGTGTGTGTGTGTGTGTGTGTGTGTGTGTGTGAGTGTGTGTGTGTGTGTGTGTGAGAAGAGAAGAAGGAGAGAGAGAGAGAGAGTGTG
>CM065734.1:17857725-17865225 GCA_033310375.1 Conus canariensis | reverse complement strand
TCTGTGTGCATGACCGATTTTTATCCTGCCATTAAGGCAGCCATACTCCAACTTCGGGGAAGGTGCATGCTTTGTGTAACGTGTCATCCATACCAACAGCCAAACTGGCCTTCTCTTCCGAAAGTTGGTGATGGGATTTTACGTGTGTGCAAGATGTTATGCGTGCGTTCACACACGGAACCTCGGTTTATAGTCTCATTCGAAGGACTGTATGGGAAATGGAGTCAGAACCAATGTTAACTCCGAGGGAAAAATCCCCCTGTACCGAAACGGCCCGGCGGAGATTCGAACCCGCAACCCCAAGATTACGAGGCCGGCGCTCTACCACTAGGCTATTCCGGCCCCCAGTGGTTTTCACCTCATGGGATTTTTTTTTTGTCTTTTTCAGTTCCTGAAAGAGAAAAAACAAATTTTCATCTGATCCAAGATTTGCAAAGGTTTGTGAGAAATCGTTTCGCGCTTTAGAAAACCCGTTTCACCGAGTTATGAATTAAAAAAAAACAAAACCTCTGGGTAGGAAGGGACTTTTGACGAGATGACTGCCCTCCTTTCGCCCCCCCCCCCCCTCACCCTCCCACCCCCGGGGTCGGCCGGGCTATAAATAGCATGGATTGAATCGCTGTTCTTCATTCTTTTTCTTCTTTTTTTTCGTTTACTTATTTATTCTTTTTAAATTTTTTGTTTTACTTAGGTATAAATAAAAAGAAACACGTTTCTTATTTCACCCTGCGCGTTTTCATGTCACGTTCCAATAAAATGACGAAAGATGAAGTAAGGTTATCTGCTCGTCTACGTCACGTACATACAAACAAAGACACAGATGTGTGTGTGTGTGTGTGTGTGTGTGTGTGTGTGTGTGTGTGTGTGTGTGTGTGTGTGACAGAGAGAGAGAGAGAGAGAGAGAGAGAGAGAGAAAACTGTGTATATAAGAGAGAGAGAGAGAGAGAGAGAGAGAGAGAGAGAGGAGCTTGTGTGTTGTGTATATTAGAGAGAGAGAGAGAGAGTGAGAGAGAGGGCGGTTTTGACCAGGGAATGTCTCCAAAGCAATGTCCACACGGTGCTTCACGGGTGCGCCTGAGAGAGAGAAGAGAGAGAGAGAGAGAGAGAGAGAGAGAGAGAGAGAGAGAGAGAGAGAGAAGAAAAACGAAACATAAAACAAACAACAAAGAGAAGAATACAGAATAAGAAAACAAAAACATAAAGAAAAGAAGAAAAAAAGCAAAGAAACGACCACCGCCAAAATAACAAACAAAAATCGATCATATATAATACAATAACGAAAGTCTACATCCGAGTCTACCCATCGACCGATGAGACAGGCCTTTAGAAATACAAACAAACAAACAAACAAACAAACAAACAAACAAACAAAAAGACCAGCGGTGCTGGCCACATGTGAATGGGCAGTGTATTGAAGAGGGAAGGAGAAAGCAGGGGGTGGGGTGGGGATGGGAAGAGGAGGGTGGGCGCGAAGAAGAAAGACAAAGGCAAAGGAAGAGAGAGAGAGAGAGAGAGAGAGAGAGAGAGAGAGAGAGAGAGAGAGACAGACAGAGAAGAGAGAGAGACAGAGAAAGAGAGAGAGACAGAGAGAGAGAGAGAGACAGAGAGAGACAGAGAGAGAGAGAGACAGAGAAAGAGAGAGAGAGAGAGAACAGAGAGAGAGGAGAAGAGAGAGAGGGACAGAGAGAGAGAAAGAGAGAAGAGAGAAGAGACAGAGAGAGAAGAGAGAGACAGAGAGAGAGAGAGACAGAGAGAGAAGAGAAGAGAGAGAGAGAGAGAGAAGAGAGAGACAGAGAGAGAAGAGACAGAGAGAGAGAGAGAGAGAGAGACAGAGAGAGAGAAGACAGAGAGAGAGACAAGAGAGAGAGAGAGAGAGCAGAGAGAAGACGAGACAAAGGAGGAGACAGAGAGAACAGAGAGAGAGGAAGAGAGGAGAAGAGGAGAGTACCCAAACCCAAGCCAAAGGAGGAACGAAGCGTGAGAGAGGGAAGAGAGGGAGGAAAAGCTGTCCAGAGTTATCTTCCGGGTCCACGCCGCTGACCCCCCACCGTGAAGCGAGGGGGCTCAGGGCAGACACGCTGTCTTCTTACGTGAAATGCTCTGGAGGGCCCGCCTTTCCTCCACCCGCACCACCTTCCTCCTCCTCCCTCCGAAACACCCTGTCCATTCTCGACAGAAGCGGGGGGGGGCATTCAGCACGGCACTGTATGGAAGGCAAGGGAGGGGTAGGGGAGTTGGGTGTGTTAGAGGGGGGGGTGAAGGGAGGATTGGGGGTGCAGGAGTGGGGGGGGGGGGTTGGGGGTGAGGAGGGGTGACAGAAGAGGATGCTATGGATCTGGCAAAAAAAAAAAAAAAAAAAAAAAAAAAAAAAAAAAAAAAACGGAAGAAGCGCAGCAAAAATCGATCTTCCTGTCTCTACAATTTCCTCTTGAACCCTCCTCCTCATGAGACCGGCATCCCCGTACCCTCTCCTCCAAACCCCCCCCCCTATCCCCCCCCCCCCTCCCCGAACCCCCTCATCTTCTACGCTACCCAGCTGGACCGGATGGACCGTGTGGCCAGTCTCTGGGCAGTTTTGTGTGCGATCTGGCGGGGACAATATTCGTTCGACCCGTGCTTATTTGTGTGTCTGTTTCCTCTGCCTCCGGCCCTCGCCGGTCGCTACCCCTCTTCCTCTGACCAGCCCTCCTTTGTTCTGTCCATCGCCCTCCCGGAGTCAGCAGGGAGAGTCAATACATGGCCGGTCAGTGTTTTCAGCCCCGGTCCCTGCCCGTGTTGTTTATCGTTCCTCGCGACTTCTCTTGGTGGGGGAAACGAGACCTCCCCGGCGTGTTTAAGACGCGCACACAAACCCATCAATCCACAGCGCGACCAGAAAATGGTAGACGTAGGAGGAGGAGGGGGGAGGAGGAGGAGGAGGAGGAGGAGGAGTCCCCGGTCTGGTGACAGCGGCGACAAAGAGGATCGGCCTCCATTCTGCAGCACCGTCTTGCCGACAGGTCGATGATGTATTGAGGGGTTTCTTGACCGGCCAGTCTGAGGTCCATTCTTTGCGAGGTCTGATGCATGGACGCATCCAGTGGTTCCTTGCAGGAACGGTATGATGTCCAATCAGCAATGTTGTCAAAGGATGCCCCCGGAGAGTTCCGCTGCAAGCGGGCTGCAAAGGAGGTGTCTTGGCTTTGATGTCCCCCCGCACGACATTGTCAATGGGTAGGTCAATAAAGATTCGGTTCCATGAAATATCGGATAAACTACCCACCCACCCCCCCACCCCCAAAAAAAATATTTAAAAAAACTTCACACACACACACACACACACACACACACACACACACACACACACACACACACACACAGAGTCTCTTTCTCACACGCACAGAGGACAAACAGCAATTCAACTTAAATTTGTCCGTCTCTTCTTCGGCTTGTCCAGATCTTTAAAAAAAATCAAATAGCCTGTTGTGAGCTTGTGGAATTAAACCATGTTTCTGCCCCTTAACTTTCCCCTGCACACCGTGCTCCACTCGGATTGGGTGTTAGACCCGACAACAAAACCACCATCAAAGTTGCTCGACCACTTTGCAGAAGTAGTTGGAGGGAAAAGTTGCACGCCTCTTTGAGACAGTTTACTCCCCTCGACCGCCCAGTCGAGAGAGAAGAGCGAAAAGTTGAATGATACGATGGCGTGCCGTCCCGAAAGCCTCGCTGTTCACGCGTTTCCGGTACGTCATTTCCGAGACATTCTTGTCCAGAGCAGTGCTGGGATGGGGACCACGTGAATGCTCTCGGAATGTCTGCACATGATGTTCCTTCCATTTGGAGGGAAACTGGCAGCTTTACGTGTACATCCTGGGAGAATTATCTGAGGAATGAAGGGGTGGGCGGGGAGGAGAAGAATAAGATCGGGACAGCATCGAGTTTACGTGTCACAACTAAGAGACCTTTCTTTCATTTTAGCTGACGTGTTAAGAAAAAAAAAAGTTACATTGACGTAAGAGAGAAGAAAAGACTGCAGATGAAATGGGTTAAATGAAATGTGTGTGTGTGTGTGTGGTGTGTGTGTGTGTGTGTGTGGTGTGTGTGTGTGCGTGCGTGCGTGCGTGCGTGCAAGAAGGGTGAGTGTGTGTGTGTGTGTGTGTGTGTGTGTGTGGTGTGGTGTGTGCGTATGTGTGTGTGTGTGTGTGTGCGTATGTGTGTGTGTGTGTGTGTGTGTGTGTGTGTGTGTGTGTGTGATTGTGTGTGATGAGTGTGCATGGTGCATGCCAGTGCGTGCGTGCGAGAGTGTGTGTGTGTGTGTGTGTGTGTGTGTGTGTGTGTGTGTGTGTGTGCGTGCGTGTGTGTGTGTGTGTTTGTGCGTGTGTGTGTGTTTGTGTGTATCTGTGTGTGAACTGTGGGCATGGAAAATTAAACTTTTCTCATATTCTTTGACTGACTACTGAAGACAATGTAATAATTCATGTATGCAAAGTGATTCGCACATATTCAGACATAGCCACAAATGGCCATGTGTGCACGTACACACATTTATACACACAAATGCACAGAAAGACAGACAGGAAAACACACACACACACACACACACACACACACACACACACACACACACACACAACAAGAGAGAGGAGAGAGAGAGAGAGAGAGAGATGGTAAGCAATTCAACTTAGTTTTGTCTACATTTTCTTCAGCTTGTCCAGATCTTTTAGAGAGAGAGAGAGAGAGAGAGAGAGAGAGAGAGAGAGAAGACAGACAGACAGACAGACAGAGAGGGAGAGAGAGAGAGAGAGAGAGAGGGTAAGGGGGGGGGGTAAGTAATTCAACTTAGTTTGGTCTACGGTTTCTTTAGCTTGTCCGGATCTTAAAAAAAAAGAGAACAAAATCAAATCAAGTGTGACGTGCACTTCGGGAATAAAACCACGTTTCTCTGCCTCTTAACTTTCTCTTGTGAAATGTGCACTCGGATAGGGAGTCAGTCCTGACAGCAAAACCACCATCAAAGTTGCATGATCGCTATGTGGAAGTAGTAGGAGGAAAATGTTGCACGCCTCTTCGAAACAGTTAACTCCCCTGGACCGCCCAGCCGGGAGAGAAGCGCGAAAAAAATGAATGATACAATGGCGTGCCGTCCCGAAAGCCTCGCTGTTCACGCGTTTCCGGTACGTCATTTCCGAGACATTCTTGTCCAGAGCAGTGCTGGGATGGGGACCACGTGAAGGCTCTCGGAATGTCTGCACATGATGTTCCTTCCATTTGGAGGGAAACTGGCAGCTTTACGTGTACATCCTGGGAGCATTATCTGAGGAATGAAGGGGGTGGGTGGGGAGGAGAAGAATAAGATCGGGACAGCATCGAGTTTACGTGTCATAACTAACAGGTCTTTCTTTCATTTCGGCAGACTTGTCAAAAAGAATATTACACTGACGTACGTAGAAAGACAAAATACATTGGGGAGAAAAGGCCTAATAAAGCGCGCGCGCGCGCATGCGTGCGTGCGTGCGTACGTGCGTGCGTGCGTGGTGTGTGTGTGTGTGTGTGTGTGTGTGTGTGTGTGTGTGTGTGTGCGTGCGTATGTGTGTATTGTGTGTGTATGTGTGTGTGTGTGTGTGTGTGAGTGTGTGTGTGTGCCTGTGTGTGTGTGTGCATGTGTGTGTGTGTGTGTGTGTGTGTGTGTGTGTGTGTGTGTGTGTTGTGTGTGTGTGTGTACGTATGTGAAGTGTGCGCATGAATAACCACACTTTTCTCATATATTTTGTTAGCGAATTTTGAAGGCAACATCTGTCATTCTTGTATGCAATCTCATTTACACATACACAGACACATACCTACCTGTGCACATATACACACATCCACAAAGAGGTATACAGACAGACAGACAATCAGAAACACACACACACATGTGAACGCGTACGATCACACACACACACACACACACACAACACACACACACACACACACACAAACACACCACCGCACGCACGCACGCACGCACGGACACATACACACACACACACACACACACACGTACAAGACAAAAAAAATAATTAAATTTAGTTTTGTCTGGCTTTTCTTTAGCTTGTGCGGATCTTACACAAAAATCAAACAAAGCCTGAGTGTGCTTGGGGAATTAAACCATTTGTCTGCTCCTGCGCAGTGTAGACACCTGGATATGGTGTTACGCTCGACACCAAAACCACCATTAAAGCTGCATGATCACTTTGTAAAAGTCGTAAGTGGAAAAGGTTGCACGCCTCTTCGAAACAGTTAGCTCCCCTGGACCGCCCAGTTGGGAGAGAAGAACGGAAAAAAATGATTGATACAATGGCGTGCCGTCCCGAAAGCCTCGCTGTTCACGCGTTTCCGGTACGTCATTTCCGAGACATTCTTGTCCAGAGCAGTGCTGGGATGGGGACCACGTGAAGGCTCTCGGAATGTCTGCACATGATGTTCCTTCCATTTGGAGGGAAACTGGCAGCTTTACGTGTACATCCTGGGAGCATTATCTGAGGAATGAAGGGGGTGGGTGGGGAGGAGAAGAATAAGATCGGGACAGCATCGAGTTACGTGTCACAACTAAGAGGCCTTTCTTTCATTTTAGCCGACTTGTCAAAATGAGTATGACACTGACGTAAGAGAAAGGAAAATACAGTGGGGAGAAAAGAGCGTAATAAATCGTGGTGCGTGCGTGCGTGCGCGCGCGCGGCGTGCGTGTGTGTGTGTTGTGTGTGCGTGCGTGCGCACCCGTGCGTGCGTGCATGCGTGCGTGCGTGTGTGTGTGTGCACCCGTGCGAGCGTGCATGCATGCGTGCGTGCGCGCGCGCGCGCGTGTGTGTGCATGTGTGTTTATGTGTGTGTGTTGAAAGTGGGGGTGTGTGTGTGTGGTGAGTGGTGTGTGTGTGTGTGTGTGTGTGTGTGTGCGTGCGCGCGCGCGCATCCGTGCGTGCGTGCATGCGTGCGTGCGCGCGCACGCGTGTCTCTGTGTGTGCATTGTGTGTGTGTGTGTGTGTGTGTGTGTGTGTGTGTGTGTGTGGCGCGCGCGTGTAAACTGTGGGCATGGATAAGCAAACATTTCTCATATTTTCTGAGTGTATACTAAAGGCAAAAAGAATCATTCATGTATGCAAACACATTCGCACAAACACAGACACAAACTCGCACACTTGCCCAGGTGTGGATGCACAAATACATCCACACACAAGTTCACAGAAACCGACCCACCCACTGAACACATACCCCACACACACACGCGCGCGCGCGCGCGCGCCCGCATAGAAAGAAGAAAAAAAGTATTCAATGATTCCTTCCTTCGATTTTTCTCTACAGCTTTTGCGGCTCCTTGCTTAACAATTCCAATGAAGTTCTGACATGTTGGTTGGGTATAAAGCATCATTCTGCCCCTGCCTTTCCTCCGCACTCGCTATAACCCTGCCAGAATGCTAGCTTCGACAATAAGTCAACATCACAGTCGATAGACAAATTGAAAAAAAAAAAAAAAAAAAAAAA
>CM065734.1:17840248-17852625 GCA_033310375.1 Conus canariensis | reverse complement strand
TCAAGTTTTTGTGTCGAAGAAAAGTACTTCTCAGGGGGTAACCCGACCGAATTAAAACTAGTTTTTTTTTTAAAACCCCCGTTTTTCGTGTTCATCTCCAATCTCTTGTTTTTTTAACCGAACCCATGCTTCGGGCCGCGTAAAATGGGCCGAATTTTTTCCCCTTCCCTTGATTGGTGGCAAGCCCCGTGGGAAATTTCCCTTGCCCGAGGGGCCCACCGGCCCCCCCCCCTGAAATTTTTCCCAAAGGGGAAAATGAGGCGATTCCCCCCCCAAAGGGTTTCCCCCCGAAGGAAGCGACACCACGATGGTGATCTGGAAGAAGGCGGTATTGCCACGAGGGTTTCCCCAGAGAAAGGGGGGGGGGGGGGGGGGGGTTTTAGGGAATCAAAACATGGGCGCGGGCAACCGAAATTTGAAGTTGTGTTTTGCTGGGGAACCGACTCTGAGAATGATGCGTTGCGACCGTTTGTGAGGAGAGATGATGGCGAGAGAAATGGGTGTTGTCAGATGAGCTGCAGAAAGAAACACATGTTTCTCTGTGTCCGGGTACACACACTGGCACACACACACACACACACACACACACACACACACACACACACACACACACACGTACGCACGCACGCGCACGCACGCACGCACGCACACACACACACACACACACACACACACACACACACACACACACACACACACATATCTCTGTCTCTGTCTCTTATTCTCTCTCCTCTCTTCTCTCTCTCTCTCTCACACAACACACACACACACACACACACACACACACACACACACACACACACACACACACACACCCTCCCTCCTCACCTCTGTTCCTTTCTCTATTTTCGTTTCTTCCTTGCTCCCCCCTAGGGCAGAGTAATGATACTCACTTTGTGAAGCGCCAGCCTCGGCATTTCCGGACTGATACCATCGGCGGCCTCCTCAGGTATTTCAGGTGCCCCCGTTTAGCGTGCCAGAACGAGAGACAGAGAGAATGTAAAAGGAAAAAAAAAATTTACAAAAATAAATAAAAAAAACCAACCCGAAAACCTCGCGGATCCATCGGAAAACGGATACATTGCTTTGACGTGTTTATGCTCCAAACATGATTTGTTTTTGCTTGGAATCATTTCAATAATAATAATAATAATGAATACTTATATAGCGCCTATTCTCGGCTAGAGACCAAGCTCTAAGCGCTTTACAATCAACACTCGTTTACACAACGGGCTGCCTACCTGGGTAGTGCCGACTGAAGAGCTGCCAGCTGGCGCATCATTCAGTCGTTTCCCGTGTCATCCAGTCAGTATCGTTCAATATCGATCACTCATTTTCCTTACTTCCTTCATTCTTTCCGTTTCTCACGCAGGGTGCATGCTATGTGTAACGTGTCATCCATACCAACGGCCAAACTGGCCTACTCTTCCGAAAGTTGGTGATGGGATTTTACGTGTGTGCAAGATGTTATGCGTGCGTTCACACACGGAACCTCGGTTTATAGTCTCATTCGAAGGACTGTATGGGAAATGGAGTCAGAACCAATGTTAACTCCGAAGGAAAAATCCCCTGTACCGAAACGCCTCGGCGGAGGTTCGAACCCGCAACCCCAGGATCACCAAGATTACGAGTCCGGCGCTCTACCAACTGAGCTATTCCGGCTCCGAAGAAGCCCCCCCCCCCCCCCCCCACCACCTCTCTGTCTCTGTCTGTCTGTCTGTTTGTCTGTCTTCTCTCTCTCTCTTCTCTCTCTCTCTCTCTCTCTCTCTCTCTGTCTCTGCTCTCTGTCTGTGTTTCTGTCTGTGTCTCTGTCTGTCTGTCTGTCTCTCTCTGTCTGTCTGTCTGTCTGTGTCTGTCTCTCTCTGTCCCGTCCTTTAGCTGCTGGCTCCAAGACTCTTTGATGGAGCAGACAACTAACTGGTTCCTCTTCTTCCAGTTCATCTTCACCTTCTTTTCCCTTCACCCCTGCCCCCTTCCACTCCTTTTTTTTTCTTATTCCTCTTCTACCATTACCTTCCTCTCCTCCTCCTCCTCCTGTTCCTTTTCCTTCTTCTTCTTCTTCTTGTACTTCAGCTTCTCCTCCTCCTTCTCCCCCTTCTCCTCCTCCTCCTCCATCTCCTGCATCATTATGATCTTCTTCTTCTTCTTCTTCTTCTTCTTTCTTCTTCTTCTTTCTTCTTCTTCTTTCTTCTTCTTCTTCTTCTTCTTTTTTTTTTTTTCTTCTTCTTCTTCTTCTTCTTCTTTTTCTTCTTTTCTTCTTCTTCTTCTTCTTCCTCCTCCTCTTCCTCCTGTATCTCCTTCATCATTATGATCTTCTTCTTCTTCTTCTTCTTCTTCTCTTCTTCTTTTTCTTCTTTTTTTTTTCTTCTTCTTCTTCTTCTTCTTCTCTTCTTCTTCTGCTTCTGCTTCTTCTTCTTCTTCTTCTCTAATACCATCACACTTGGAGCCTGGTTCTTGGGATAAGTCGGGAGCTGCTTCTCCTCGGAGCCCCTCTCTGCCAGACCCTTCCCGCGCACCTTCTCCAGCAGAGTGGCGGGCCTCGACCGTGTCTCCTCTCTCAAGCCCTTTCCTGGGAGAGCCCCAGAAATTCTTAGACAATGCGTTCTGTGAGCTGGTCTGCTACTCCACTGGATCCGAGAGGAGACAATGCAAAATGGATTACGTTGATCGGAGTCCAGGAGAGGGGGCCGGAATAGCTCAGGTGGTAGAGCGCCGGACTCGCGTTCCTGGGGTTGCGGGTTCGAATTTCAGTACAGGGGGATTTTTCCCTCGGAGTTAACATTGGTTCTGACTCCATTCCCCGTACAGTCCTTCGAATGAGACTGTAAACCGAGGTTCCGTGTGTGAACGCACGCACATCATCTTGCACACACGTAAAATCCCATCACCAACTTTCGGAAGAGAAGGCCAGGTTGGCCGTTGGTATGGATGACACGTTACATATAAGCATGCACCTTCCCCGAACATGGAGTATGGCTGCCTTAATGGCGGGATGAAAAACGGTCATACACACAAAACTCCACTGCCCGTCTATACAGGCAGTGTCCGCAGGAGTATTAGCCTGCGTACGCAGAAAGAAAGAAAGAAAGAAAGAAAATAGAGTCCAGGAGAGGCAGAACAGAAAAGAATTATTACAAAAATATCCGAGTCTGCGAGCGTGTCCATTTTTTTCTTTTTTTTTTTTTCTTCTTTTTTTTAGTATTGTCTAGTCCATTTTTTTTTTTTTTTTAAAGTATTGTCTAGGTAAATTCCGGCCCGTGGTTTTTGGCTGGAATTTATGTTGGGCCAATGGTGGACGTAGACCCTGACAATTTGGCATCAGCGGAGATGGTGCATACTAAGCCGCTACGGTGTCTACCCATGCTGAATTAGTTGGCTGTCCAGCCTTGGTCACACCAGTCCAGTCTGTCTGTCGCTCCGCTGCGGTCAGCTTTTAGCACTCGACAAGTGTTACCACGGAGGTAAAAAAAAAATATATATATATATAAAAAAGAGAAAAGTGCGCGGGGGGAGGGGGGCGGGAGGGGGGGGGGGGAGGATCAGTTTGGGGAGTTGTACACGCTTAACTTTTCAGGCGAGACAGTCGCTCGCGCAGTCACGGTGATCAGCCAATCAGAGCGAAGGTGAAGGTTGTGTGCTCCACAAATGCCGTCTTCTCTGGGCGCGATTCTTTTCTTTTTTCTTTTTTTTTTTCCTCACGAAGATCAGCTTTTGGATTTTCTGTCAGATTCTACTTGTACATGAAAAAGGGGGAAGTTGACCACTGGATCACAAAAACGCAAAAAAAAAAAAAAAAAAGAACAACAACACACACACACGGTAGAAACAGCGACCCATGAAGAGTAATACACCAAACGTTTAAAAGCCATAAGCTCTCTGTCAGTGATGAGGAAGAAAGGAAAAACAGTAGTATGTAAGAAGGAAAGAATTAACTCAAATCTCAGGAGGGGGGGGGGGGGGGGGGGGGGAAGAAGTGAAAGCGAAAAAGATTTTTTTTTTTTTTAAATCAGACTCAATAGGACACAAATTGAGAAGAACGGTTAAAAATGAAATCTTGTAAATTCGAACTCTTCGGTGAATGAACGACGTGGAGCGAACCGATGAAGCAGCGTGAGGTCTGCGGCCGAGTTGCATCCTCACTCAGTCTGCATTACTGTGAACTCACCTGCTGTGAACGCAGACTGGTGAAGGGGGGAGGGGGGGGGGGGGGGGGAACGGGGGCGCATGAAACAAAATATTCCTTTTCTGCCCCGACCGGCTCCTACCCAGAGTTGAGTTGCTGCGGACTCAGTTGGGAAGACTGGGACCACACAGTCGAGTTTCATCCACTTAATGGATGCGTTTCTGAGAGTGTTGCTCAAATTTCATGACCAACACTGCAGGTGCCTGTATCTCTCGGGCCTGGTTGACGCCGGGATATATTATGAAAGGAAGCGTAGAGTACAGCCCTGTCATGTAGTCTCAGACCGAAATGGAAATCCGTAGCATCATCTTAATCATCCTCATTCTCATCGATCAGCATAAAAAAAAATGTCTCAAATTCTGTGGCCCTTCATGCCCTGCTCTCATGGTGACCTCAATTTCGATGTCCTCTCCACGTCTGTGGCCTTGGTTTGGTTCCGTCGGGGTCACCGGTATCGGCGAGTCCATGGGGGCTGTCGTTGGACGGACGTGGTGGCGCCCTCCGGAGGGAGAGGCTTACTCACGCCGGCTCCGCGACTAAGCAATTATTGTCGTCAGTAGGGGGCTTAGTAGGTGGTGTCCTGCGTATGTTAGATCAGAACAGGCGCCACTGAACACCACCGAAGTGACTCGGCAGCAGTGCAGTGTCTCCTCCGGTGGGTTGCCTCTTGACGGCTTGACATTGACTGCTCCCTGTGGATTGCTGTTGCCGGGGCTGCGGCGGGGCCGACCGGGTTGTGGCTGTGGACGGGTGTCGGAATGAGCGGCGTGGGTGCACTGCCTCTGAGGTGGCGCAGAGATTGGGACAGCAAAAAAAAAAAATATATATAATATATATATATATTCCTCGCATTTGCGCGAGAGACTCGGCAACAGGCAGTGTTCCAACATCTGCAAGGGAAATAATCTGTTTTTGAGTTCGCGTTCAGCGGGAGTGCTCCTGCCGTTTTCATGGGACAGCTGCCGCTGGTGAGCGCGCCCAGTGCAGTTTTGCGACCTCAGTTAGTGTCACACTGTCACTCTTGCACACACGCATTCATGACAGCATTTACTCCATACGCACACGCAATCCCTCCAGTCAACCGAAAGGCGCACTACAGAATGTTTTTTCTTCTCCCCCTCTCCTCCGGGGAAAACACTTTACTAAAGGAATTGAACAATTCCGACAATGTTCATCACACTCCAGTATTTATCAAACAAATTCTGTACATCTCTCTCTTCTCTCCTCTCTCTCTCTCTCTCTCTCCTCTCTCTCTCTCTCTCCTCTCACACTGAGAGATAAATCAAGTTACGAATCGATATCAATAAATTCTTACAAGATTCCTCCTTCTTGCCGGAGAAAGAATACACACATCCTCCAAGAATATAAAGTCATGGCCTTTTACACAACATTGGCCCAAGATCCAGACCAGGAGAATAAATAATTCATGCATTCATGATGCCATACCTGCATCAGAGAAAGCGCTTGCCCCAAACCATCATGATGCCCTGCCTGCATCAGAAAAAGCGCTTGCCCCATACCGTCATGATGCCCTGCATGCATCAGAAAAAACGCTTGCCCCTTGAACTCTCCAGTCACTGGGGGAACGATGAGATCCGACTCCTCCACCCGGGTCTTCAATTGCTGGGGCTGAACTATCGGTGTGTTCCCCACACCTTGGCCATCGTTAAACACCCGTCTCAGCACTTAGTAAATAGATGCCGTCGCAGCATCAGTGGAGGAATAGCTGACGGGGTAGGTGAAGGGTGAGGGCTGAAACACGAATAAGGTTCGTGTAAGTAACCTGCTTCCCAATTCAACATACGAATTCTTTCTTTCTCTTTTCGTAAGGTTTTCCCCTGTACCTTTCCCCAACTATCTATGGCTCACCTGGTAATGACTGGTCAGCGGTGAGGACCCCTTGACCAACGTCCTGACAGGTTCGAGTCTTTAGGCCATCTCCTGGGCTAAAGCTAATTCTTTCCTCCCTCCTCCTAGTGAGTGCATACTCAGTGTTCAAAACACATGACCAGCACCTTACCAGCCCTTATTAAACTATCTCTCAGTGGTCACATTCACCCAATGACCAACCCTTGTTTATTTTAATGAGTGATCCTCACAATTATTGGGAACGCCCGCTACACTAGTCAAGCCACATGAATATTCTTCCTTTTTAGTTGTGGCATGGGGGAAATGATTCATATCACTAGACTAAATGTGATGGAGCGTCACATGCCTTGATGTGAGGCTACGTCACATGACAGTCAGCTTAACAGTTCAGTCAGAGAGAGAAATTGCCAAAATGCGAGAGTGAAACAATGCGCCGTAGCACCTATAATAATGCAAACATTCTTGTGTCCCGTTCGTTTATCGTGGGGTGTGCTTCAGCTCAGATAGTTCACTGTCTGAATCTGTTTGACCTCTCAGATGAGGAAAGGTAACACCGTTTGCAATGGAAAGACAGGGGGGTTATCTTTCCCTGTTTCAGCCCGGAACAGGTATGTGGTAACCAGGGCCTAAGTCAGCTGTGGGCATCACAGGAAGCCCCGCCCAGGGCTCTCCGAGACTTCAGAGGATCGCAGGAGGGTCTTTGATTTGGACAGAGTAGTTGGGGTTGGGGGGGGGGGGGAGGGCGGGGGAGAGGTCCGCTGTCAATCTTCAATTGTGTTGATTAAAACGGTCGGTGATCCGAGAGTTCGTGTATGTCAGAGAGAGAGAGAGAGAGAGGGGGGGGGGGGACGGAGGGAAGGGTCAGACAGACAGACAGGAGGGAGCGCTAGTTGTTCTCATGGTACGCGTTGACACATCAACTGAATTATTATCAGCCTGTTATTGAGAGAGAGAGAGGGGGGGGGGGGGGAGTTAGTTTTCAAACTTGGGTTATTGTACTTTGACCATAGGCCTACATGCA
The DNA here is from genome assembly GCA_033310375.1 of Conus canariensis. NCBI lineage: Eukaryota > Metazoa > Mollusca > Gastropoda > Neogastropoda > Conidae > Conus > Conus canariensis. The sequence continues at coordinate 17,845,552 of CM065734.1, read as the reverse complement.
AACCGCTTTTTCACCCATGCAAAGATGTGTATACCACACACACACACACACACACACACACACACACACACACACACACACACAGAGAGGAGAGAGAGAGAGAGAGGACGGGAGGGCAATGGGGGAGGCAGAGAGAGAGGGGGAGGAGGACGGAAGGGGACGGGAGGAGAGAGAGGAGGAAAAGGAGGGAGAGGAGGAAGAGAGAAGGAAAAGGGGAAAAAACAAACAAACAAACAAACACAGGCGAGTGTTGTGTAGAGTGTGTATTTACAGTTAACCCGGTCCCCCAGCTCTCTCCCACCGTGGGTGGCCTGACTTGGTCGTCAGGAGAGGCAGGTGTTTCTCGTCCTGGAGGCGTTGTACACACACACACACACACACACAAACACACACACACACACAGTCGGTCCACCCATCCATCACTCCGTCACTCTTTCATTCCGCCGACCTGCTGCTGGTGGGGGTGAGAGTAGAGAGGGAGCTGGGTGGGGGGGGGGGGGGGGTGTTGATTAGCAGAGGGACGCAGGGGAGGGAGGGAGGAAGGAGGAGGTCAGATGATGGATAACGTACCTTTAGGTCAGTATGAGTTCAAGGGAGATTTAAAAAAAAAAAAAAAAAAAAGCGCCCGTTTCCTGCTTGCGGTGGTAGTATCTTCGAAAAACCGTCTTCCGTTCAACTCGGCGCCACTTCCGTCCCGCGTTTGAAAAACTCTCTCTCTCTCTCTCTCTCTCTCTCTCTCTCTCTCTCTCTCTCTCTTCTGTATGATTATCATTTACACCGATGGCACTTGCATTTTCGCCCGAGCCCTCTCCGTTCCCTGTGCTGAATGGCTACGGGCCAATGACCACTATCCAGTAAATCTCTGTCGCTCTCCCTCTGGTGTGTGTGTGTGTGTGTGTGTGTGTGTGTGTGTGTGTGTGTTGTGTGTGTTTCATTTAGACCGATGGCACTAGTATTTCCACCCTAACCCCTTTCTATCTCTGTACTGATTGTCAGCTATGGCCTATGACCAAAATCCAGTAAATCTCTCTCTGTGTCTGTCTCTGTCTCTCTGTGTGTCTGTCTGTTCTGTCTCTTCTCACACAAAACACACATACACACAACAACTCTCTACCCTCCCTTTCTCTCTCTCTCTCTTCTCTCTCTCTCTCTCTCTCTCCATCTCTCTCTCTCTCTCTCCTTCTCTCCTCCCTCATTCTCCTCTCTCTCCCTCTCTCTCTCCTCTCTTCTTCTCTTCTCTCTACTCTCTCTCTCTCCTTCCTCTCTCTCTCTCTCCTCTCTTTAATGATAAAAGGTCCAATCAGAACGAGCGACTGCAGGGCAGGACGGCGTACATCAAAAGCCGGGGCCATTGTTAGGGTCCCAATTACTCCTCCCCACCGCCCTCTCCATCCCCACCCCACCCCTTCACCCTCTTCCCCTCCCTGAATCTGCTCCCTTCCTCCCCGACATCTATCGATATCGCTCCTCCGCGCGCAGCCCAAACTGCAGAGACCTTGACCACATATAGTAGCAGGAGCTCGCGGCATTCCATTAAACCAAGCGCAGCTATGGGTAACAGTTCCCTATGTCCGTTGTGTCGCTAACGGAAGTAAACGTCCACTGACAGAACGTTTCACTGCGTAGATCTGACGTTAGCGGGAAAAAAAAAGACTGACTGAACAGAATTAGGAAAGATTTCGTATATGACCTCAAGCCGGTAATGGCAACATTCATCTTGCTTGTATTGTACGGAAGATGAAGTGGATTCACAGCGGAAAGAGGCTCAGTTAGAAGCTAGTTTGTTTACCCATGAATGAAAGGTAAGCTGGCCACTGGACCACAAAATAATTATAGTTCATTTTGCGTGTAGTCCAGCCGACCGCAAAGGGCGCTGTCAGGGCTGTCACCTCGTTGGAGTCATCAATCAACTTAAAATGAAAAAAAAAAATCATATACACACAACTCATTTAAAACATTTTCTATACAACAACAACGACGACGACAACAACAATGACAACAACAGCAAATCACCTCCGGAACTGCGTTCAAAATCTCTCTTCTGTAAACTCTTCCATGAAAAAAAAAGGTTCTCTCTTCAAGGTTTGATCAGAAAACGCACATGAGGTTTTGAAAAGGCCCTCTCCAGAACAAGAGGCAGCAGGGCAGATTCTTCTTGTGGATTACTTCGCTCAGCCCGCCGTGTGTTTTCTGTGTCTAGTTTAGTTCATTTCGTCATTTTTCCATGTCAGTCTCTCTTTAATGTACAGGTAACGATGTAAGACATCGGAAGTCTCTCTTTAATGTATAGGTAATGATGTAAGATATCGGGAGTCTCTCTTTAATGTATTGGTAATGATGTAAGATATCGGGAGTGCTGTGTTTCCGTGTCAAGCTTTCAGGCGATTGGTAGGGAAAGTGGTTGGTATTCATTCGTCGGCGAGCTGACACGTCTCTTTAGCGTGCAAGTCTCGGCGCTGTTTGATTGCAGACCACCGACTTTATAGTGTTGTGTCTGTGTGTGTGTCTGTCCGTCCGTGGTCAAAATGTTTCCACTCGCTCCAGACAAAACTACTGGGCCGATCTTTCTGAAAATTTGTAGGTATGTTCATTATGGGTCACGGATGATGCCCGATGTTTTAATTTACCGTTATAGCCGTTACTAACGGCTGTAACGGCCTGTAACGGTTTTTCTTCTTTATGGACCTGTGTCATTAAGGCCTGTCCCAGACATAATACTTACTGTTTGTCGGTTGATTAGTAGGGAACACGGCGGTGTTAGTGGTGGTGGTGGTGGTTGTGATGGTGGTAAGGGGTGGGGAGGTGGAGAAAGAGTGGGAGAACTCGGCGACTAGGGAGTGGAGGTGGAGGGCGGTGAAAAGGAAGGGGGGGGGGGGGGAGGAGAGGGGTTGGGGGGGGGGGGATTGGGAATGAGGCGAGGAGTGGCCAGTGGGAGAATGGGGTCGGTGCTTTGCACAGCCACTAAGTGATTTTGTCGCTTTTTTTTTTTTCTTTTAACATTCATAGGATTTATTTGTTGATTGATCATAGCGTGCGAACACCGAACACACAGTGCCCATGACATGCTAGAGAGAGAGAGAGAGAGAGAGGAGAGAGAGAGAGGAGAGAGAGAAGAAGAAGATTGTACGTGGAAGGTCCAAGAGAGAGAGAGAGAAATGATTGTACCAGGAAGACCTTTTTCTTCTTTTTCTTCTTTTTTTTTTTTTTTCTTTTCAAACAACAATATATCTCAAACAGGGAACTCTCATCGGGATTGTCACTTCTCCACCTGAGCCGAGGAATATGATATGAAAAGAGGAACGACCGACCTTCAAGCTGAGCAGGACAGGCTGACCGAGCGGCCCTCATAAGGATTTTTTTCCCCCTAGGGGAGGTTTGCAGCTGTGTTCAAAAGGCCAGCTGCGTCTGACTAGATGGGGGTGTTTTTGGTTTTGTTTTTTTTTTTTTCCGGGGTTCTCCCGTTTTCCATCCCACCCCTTGGTGCCAGGATGGGGCAACCCATGGTGGGGTCAGACTTTGATTGGGTGCTAGATCTATAGGCGGCTGACCATTTCCTCTCCACCTACTATTCACTTCCCTGGGATTTTCCCTTTTCACTGCAGACACCATACCTACATTCAGAGCTCCCCCCCCCCCCCCCCCCTTTTTTTTTTTTTTCTCCTGTGCTCTTGTTCCCGTCTCAGATCCGACCTTTCCACCTCTGACCTTGACCTTGACCTTTCCCTGCAGCCTGTTCTCTTTACTGAGTTGTTCTGAACGGTCCTCACTGTCTTTCCTACTGGTGGTGGATGCATGGTTGTTTCTCTCCTGACAGCCAAAAAAGGGAAGCACTGTTTTGCTCATGATTGATGTTTGTTAGCAATTGTCACGTGGGAGGAAGACTTTGTGTCGAAATTTCACTTGTCTGTTTTGTACAGTCTGTTAAATTTGCGTTGCTTTACATCTTGATTTGTGTGTTTATTTGTATTTTGAGGCGTATAAACGAGTTTTCACACAAACTGGTGAAACGAGTGACACCTCTCTCGGCGTCTGCATTCCCTCCCTTCCCTGGCTTTTCAGAGGGGGGCGTCTTGACCAACGAGATCACCGTCCTCGAGAGGTGGGAAGGTGGAGGGAGAGGAAGGAGGGGGGGGGGAGCTGTGGGGGTGGAGGTAGGGAAGGGGTGGGTGCGGATGCTCGGCAGCACGCGCTGGGCTTATGATTGGTCAATCAATGAGGGCAAGCGTCTGGGCTCACGTCTGGGCCATTGAGCGTCGGCACGTGAGGGAAGAGTGCCAGTGGCATATTGGCAGACCCGTCTGTGACCGCCCGCCCGTTTCTGAAACAGAAAGGGTGGGGGGGGGGGGGGGGGTTGTCTTTTTTCGTAAACCGTCTTCCGATATAAACCACTTTATACATGATTGGAAGAATGAGGATCCGGCTGAATTTTTTTTTTTTTTTTTTTTTTTATAGAAAGCAAGCAAGAAGGAAAAAGAGGGAGCGAGGACGAAAGGAACGAGAAAGAGCGCGCTCGCGGTGGCATGTGCGACGTGAATTTCTTTTTTTTTTTTTTTTTTTTTTTTTTTTTTTTTTTTTTTAAATCCGTTACACATCCATCCCACTTCGAGAACTAAGACGCTTCAATTAAAAAGCTGACCCGCTTTGCTTTTGTCTTTTCTGTAAAAGTTCCATAGGTCGAAATGCATGGCGTCTACATTGATATGAAAATTTTAGTTCTTTTCTTTCGTTTGACGGTGTGTTTGTGTATCTATCCGCGTGTGTGTTGGTGTATATGTGTGTGTGTGTGTGTGTGTGTGTGTGTGTGTGTGTGTGTGTGTGTGTGTGTGTTTTACCTCTAGATGTATGGAGCTGTGGACGGTTTCGCCGATGACTCCGAAGCACACAAAGCGACAATGACTCAACGCATCCGCGAGGCTTGTCCTGTTAAAATAGCGGCGAACTCTACCGAGAGCAGCGGCCAAATGGTCTTTAATCAACGCAACGGCAATTAAAGAGCGGTTTGTTATTCCGGAAGATGTCCATCATCTGCTTGGCCTGTGAAGGACAAACGCCCCGATTTTTTTTTTTTTTCCCATTGTGGTGTGTGTGTGTGTGTGTGTGTGGTGTGTGTGTGTGTGTGTGTGTTGGTGTGTGTGTGTGTGTGTGTGTGTGTGTGTGTGTGTGTGTGTGTGTTTTAAGTCCCTAACTCGTCCCACTGGCCTAAACACAGAGAACGTGGCAGCTCGCCCAGGCTGCTAGTAAGGGGGAGAATCTAGCGGACTGTTCACCCACCAGTACTTTTCCCCTTGCTTTCTTTCTTTCTCT
>CM065734.1:17832425-17834925 GCA_033310375.1 Conus canariensis | reverse complement strand
AATCCACTGATCTGAATCATTCAAAGTAGATTCACTTGCTTTTAGTTATGCTGTTCATTTGCAACACATACTTTCTTCTTTTTTTTTTTTGCTTCAATTCTCAGCAGCTGGCCATCTGTACTATATTATACACCAAAAAGTTGTTTACTCATCACGTGCCTCTCATCCGCTCTTGGCACGCAAGGAAACTGAGCTAAGAACTGGTTCTTAATAATGTTAAAAATGAACACACACAAAAAAAATCCTAACTCTGTGATGAAACGTGTAGTATAAAGTAAACGTATCGTAACCACCAATACATTATTGTCAATGCTTTATTTGAGCACAGTGTAAGCCTCGGGTTTGTTGTTGCTCATTTGTCCTGATGGTTGTGAATGTATTCTGTTAATTTGTGTTTGGAATAAAAGTGATCTAAACCAACACATAAAAAACGTTCTGGAGAGAAGTGGACCCTTGCAAGGGTGGCCCTGGTCGTTCACTGGTCATTCTTGAGCCGGCCCACGCAGTTGGCCAGGTGGTTTGCACACACCGTGAACTGTACACTGTACACTGAAGGTTGACCAGCCCTCTGATGTCAGTTGACGGTGGGTTCTCAGTCACTGTATGGACAAAACCTCGCTCTTTTTTCAGACTTGCCATGGCCTCCATGTACTGAGGGGCGGCAAACCACCCAGGCCACAACAAAGACATCAAAGTGTATGGTTATTTATTTGTGTTGTATCTGATTGCTTCACTAAACCCTGCCCACAAACAAACCAGGTCACAACAAAGACTTGAAAGTGTATGGTTATTTATTTGTGTTAGATTTGATTGCTCCACTAAACCCTGCCCACAAACAAACCAGGCCAGAACAAAGACACCCAAGTGTATCGTTACTTATTTGTGTTATATCTGATTGCTTTACTAAACCCTGCCCACAAACAAACCAGGCAACAACAAAGACATCAAAGTGTATGCTGATTTATCTGCGTCATATCCGATTGCTCCACTAAACCCTGCTCACAAACAAACCTGGCAACAATACATGGAATGGTTATCTATCTGTGTTACATCTGATTGCTTCCTGCCCACAACACAAACCAGGCAACAACAAATGGTATGGGTTGTTTGTCTGCGTTGTTTCTGATCGCTTCAACAACAAACGGCATGGTTATCTATCCGCGTTAATCTCATTCCTTGTCTACCCCCTGCCCACCCCTTCTAGCCCCACTTTTCCCTACAAGTCGCAAAAGAAAGTAGGCTGTGGTGTGGATGTGATTTTATTTCTACACCTGATTGCTCATCCCCCCCCCCCCCCCCCCCAAACTTCCCTCCACCCGCTGTTCCCCAAACCTCCTTCAACCCCAATTCTCTCTAAAAGCATCAAGTAATAAAGAAGAAAAAAAAAGTGTGATACGAAGTGCAAATGATTAATTCTTTGCGTTCTACTTGATGGCTTACCCCCCCCCCCCCCCCCCCCCCCCCCCCCCCCCCCCCCCCCCCCCCCCCGCCCAACGTCTGTCTTTTTTTTTCTTTACTGAAAGTTTTCAGTCAAAAACAAAACTGTGATTAATTCTTCTCGCCATGCCCGATGGCTACATGTCTCTCAGCTCCCATATCTCTTTCCCTTCTTTCCTAAAGTATTCACCTAAAAAAACAAACAAAAAAAAAGTGATTTATACTTTACGTTACACCTCTTGCCTTGAGAACAACATCTTCTGACCGGAATCAAATAATTGAAAAAAAAAAAAAAAACGAAAAGGGGCAATATCGGTTATTAATGACGTGCGTGACATACAAAACGAATGATAACGTGTGGCGGATACATATGCTCGAAGCTCTTTTCTTCTTCCTTCACCGGACAACCCGATACCCATCTTTCTTCCGGAAAGGAAAGAAAAAGAGAGTGTGTTCGGTTTTGTTTTTTGTTTTTTTTTCCCTCATCTTCTGATTTCCGAGCGTTTGTCTGTCCCTGCTGTCAATAATTAAAAGACGAGAGAGAGAGAGAGAGAGAGAGAGAGAGAGAGAGAGAGAGAGAGAGAGAGAGAGAGAGAGAGAGAGAGAAGGGAAGAAAAAGAAAAGCAATAATAACGGAAAGAGGAAAACAAAAAAAAAAAAAAAGGGACCTGTTCTATCAGCCCCCCCCCCCCCCCCCCCCCCCCCCCCCCCCCCCTTCAGAGCGCAGTGCTGGCCACAACTGGGAAGGAAAGTTAACCTTTCCCTATGGAAAAAAAAACAAAACGACCAAGTGGCATTTAACCTTACCCGGGCTGGTTTGGAAGCCATCGCCCTGAAATTGACTCTTTGCATCACCAGTTGGACTATGGAGAGAGAGAGAGAGAGAGAGAGAGAGAGAGAGAGAGAGAGAGAGAGACAGACAGACAGAGAGAGAGAGAGATAAAGACAGAGAGAGGGAGTAAGAGACAGACAGACAGACAGAGAGATAGAGACAAAGAGAGGGAGTACGAGAGAGAAGAGAGAGAGAGAGAGAGAGAGAGAGAGAGAGAGAGAGAGACAGAGA
>CM065734.1:17822425-17829925 GCA_033310375.1 Conus canariensis | reverse complement strand
TGGCTTTATGTTACTGGCCAAGTCAGTCCGTGTAGGTGCCTTTATATAATTACTCCGAGTGCAATTTATTTTACGTCAGTCCCTTTATATCATTTCTGATGTAGAATGTGAGTGCCTCTATATAACTGAATGGAGGCCAGAACAGCCCAGTTGGTAGAGCGCCGGACTCGTGATCCTGGGGTTGCGGGTTCGAATCTCAACCGGGCCGTTTCGGTACAGGGGGATTTTTCCCTCGGAGTTAACATTGGTTCTGACTCCAATTCCCATACAGTCCTTCGAATGAGACTATAAACCGAGGTTCCGTGTGTGAACGCACGCATAACATCTTGCACACACGTAAAATCCCATCACCAACTTTCGGAAGAGAAGGCCAGTTTGGCCGTTGGTATAGATGGCACGTTGCACCTTCCCCGAAGTTGGAGTATGGCTGTCTTAATGGCGGGATAAAAAAAAAAAACGTTCATACACATAAAACTCCACTCGCTTTGTTGGGTAGATGGGATTAATACTTGCCTGTCTACATAGGGAGTGTCCGCAGAAGTATCAGCCTGCGTACGCAGAAAGAAAGAAAGAAAACATATATAACTTCAAGTCACCGGTTAACTTAGCGTGTGTTCCCATCGTTTCATATCACTAGCTAACTTGTGATGTGCGAGTACTTCTACATCGTTGGCAAACTCCATTGGTGAATGCTTTCATATCAAACTTGATACAAAGTTGATTTTACATAGCTGGCAAGCTGGATGTGTGAATGCCTCACATCACTGGCAAGCTGGATATGTGAGGGTTTTTATGTCACTGAAGAGCTGTGTGTGTGGTGTGTGTGTGTGTGTGTGTGTGTGTGTGTGTGTGTGTGTGTGTGTGTGTGTGTATGCGTGCGTGTGCGTGCGTGCGTGCGTGCGTGCGTGCGTGCGTGCGTGCGTGCGTGCGTGCGTGCGTGTGTGTGTGTGTGTGTGTGTGTGTGTGTTCATGTCGCTCGCTGTCAACCTAGGTGTGTGTGTGTGTGTGTGTGTGTGTGTGTGTGTGTGTGTGTGTGTGTGTGTGTGTGTGTGTGTGTGAATTTTCACATAACTGGCAAGCTGGATCTGTGAGTGTTTTCATATCGCTGACAACCTGGATATCACTAGCAAGCTGGATGAATAACAGTTTTCACATCACTGACAGCTAGATGAATAACAGATTTCACATCATTGACAGCTAGATGAATAACAGTTTTCACATCATTGACAGCTAGATGAATAACAGTTTTCACATCACTGACAGCTAGATGAATAACAGTTTTCATATCACTGACAGCTAGATGAATAACAGTTTTCACATCATTGACAGCTAGATGAATAACAGTTTTCACATCACTGGACAGCTGGATGTGTGAGTGTACTCATGTCATTGGCAAGCTGGATGTGGATGTGTGTGTGCTTTCACATCACTGGCGACCTGGATGTGAATGTATTCACGTCACAGGACAGCTGGATGTGTGAGTGTATTCATGTCAATGACAACCTGGATGTGTGAGTGTATTCAAGCCAATGACAACCTGGATGTGTGAGTGTATTCAAGCCAATGACAACCTGGATGTGTGAGTGTATTCACGTCACAGGACAGCTGGATGTGCGAATGTTCTGATGTCGCTGACAACATGGGTGTGTAAAACCGGATGTGTGAAAGCTTTCATGTCAATGACAGATCAGATATGCGAGCTCTTGTCATATCACTGGCAAACTGGATATGTGAATGATTTCATACAAATGGCGCACAGGATGCGCGAGTTCTTTTGCAGCATTGGAAAACCGAAAGTGTGAGTACATCTCCTATTACCCACCGATTGAATGCGTGAGTGTTTCCATGGCACGGGAAAACTTGATGTGAGTGATTGCACAGCACTGGAAAATTGAATGTGTTGGTGGCTTCATAGCACTGGCAAACTGATCTATTAATGCTTTCATATACTTGGCAAACTATTAGTGCTTTCATGTATTTGCCAAACTGCATGTATGCGTGCTTTCATATATTTGCCAAACTGCATGTATGCGTGCTTTCATATCTTTGCCAAACTGCATGTGTGAGCGCTTTCATATCTTTGCCAAACTGCATGTGTGAGTGCTTCCATGTCTTTGCCAAACTGCATGTGTGAGTGCTTCCATGTCTTTGCTAAATTGCATGTGTGAGCGCTTTCGTATCTTTGCCAAACTGCATGTGTGAGCGCTTTCGTATCTTTGCAAAACTGCGTGTGTGAGCGCTTTCGTATCTTTGCCAAAACTGCATGTGTGAGCGCTTTCCTATTACTGGCAACTCCAGGTGTTAAGTCCTTTCATAATTACCCTGGCAAACTGGGTACGTGTGAGTACACGTTAGTATCAATGGGCTGACTCAATGTGCGATCAAGCGCTTTCATCTAACCGGCTAATTTGACGAGTACGTGCCTTGATATCATTTGCTTAAACTTTCGCTGTGCCAGCGCCTTCACATCTTTGGCTAACTCAGTGCCAGAGTGCCCCCACATCGTTGACTGAACAGGGCCAAAGGAAGGTCAAAAGACAAAAAACAAAAACAAAAACAAATTCAGTTCTCGGGTTCGGAGACCATCGACTGGGGTGACCTCATCATGGCCTTCAATGGAAGAGGGGTGGGGAGAAGAGGGGTGGGGGGGGGGGGGGGAGAAGGAAGCCTGTCACGTTGAAAGAAAAGAAGGAAGGAGGTGGGTGGGGCAATAAAAGTTGGGGGGGGGGGGGAGTGGGAGTCGGGGTAGGGTAGGGTAGGGTAGGGTCGGGTAGGGTAGGGTAGGGTAAGGTAGGGTAAGGGAACAAAACTAATTAAAGTAAGAATGAAAAACGGTAAAAGAAAGGGAAAGAAAACATTGTAACAGCCTCCTCGACCCTTCTTCTCCTTTGTTAAAAAAAAAAAAAACAAAAAAACAACAAACAAAAAAAAACGCCGATGAAGTCAAGCACACTGCTCTCTATATTGAGCAGAACGCCAGCCAGGCTTAATGAGAGCCCCCCCCAAAAAAAAAAGAAAAAAAAAAAAAGAAGAAAAACGACAGTCATCAAAAGAGATAACAGGCACAAAAAAAAAAAAAAAAAAAAAAAGAGGACAAAAGAAAAGCTGGAGGAGGGGGCAAAAACCTACTAAAGCCAACACTCCAGCCTCCACACTTCCGAACCGATTTCCTGCGCATGCTATTAAAAACAATGAATCACGTAATCATTCTGATAAGGAATGAAGAGCACTGTACACTCCGAACTCCCCCCCCCCCAACCCCCGTCCCCGTACCGCTCCCATCCTCCCCTCCCTCCCCATCCACCAGCTTCCAGCTGACCCTGATTCTTTTCTCTTGCTCTGCCGCCATCCCCCCCCCCCCCCCCCCCGTCCCCTTTCCCCTTCAACTTCCCCCCCCCCTCCCCGCCCCTCCCTCCCTCCAGCATAATTAAGACTTTGAACCAAGCCCGTAAAAACGGAGAGAAGCCAAGATTCATTATTTTAATTGCCTCTATGTTGTTATTTCTCCCTTTTTGTCTTTAAAGCGATGGCTCCTTCAGCCTGAAGGCCAACTTCTGGAGTGGCATTTCAAAATAATAAGCACAGAACCTTTGTGCGTTTTATGTGTTTTATTTGACGTCTATGGCACTCTGGAGTTTTTACGCACTTCCTGTGTGTGTGTGTGTGTGTGTGTGTGTGTGTGTGTGTGTGTGTGTGTGTGTGTGTGTGTGTGTGTGTGCGCGCGCGCGCGCGTGTGTGTGTGTGTGCGTGCGTGTGTGCGCGCGCGTGTGTGTGTGTGTGTGTGTGTGTGTGCGTGCGTGTGTGTATGCGTGCGTGCGTGTGTGTGTGTGTGTGTGTGTGTGTGTGTGTGTGTGTGTGTGTGTGTGTGTGTGTGTGCACTCTTTCTTTCTTTCTCTCTCTCTCTCTCTCTGAGGCGCACGCGCATATGCGCACGCGCGTATGTGTGTGTTTGCGTGGGAGGCCAGAAAGTGGTTGAGAAGGGGAAGGGCTAGGAAGAGGTGAGTCCGGCGAGATGAGCTTGCTTTCCTGTCAAACAAAAATTGTCGGATGATTCTCTCTCTCTCTCTCTCTCTCTCTCTCTCTCTCTCTCTCTCTCTCTCTCTCTCTCAAATCTGTCTGCTTCCTTTTTCAAAATGTTAAGCTGATTAACCTTGAAAAAAACAAATGTCATGATCTTCAGGATGGGTGGTCAACTGTCCAGTCATGAAAAATGGCGGTACGGGGAAGAAGAGGTAAAAGTAACAAATAATTATAAACACCTAGGAATGATATTTACAACTAAATTAAGTCTTAATACGGGGTGGTCAGAAACGTAATAAAAAAAAAAAAAAGGGGGGGGGGGGGGGGGGGGGGAAGGAGTGGTACAAATACTAAGATCACTGAGGAAACTAAATACAACTGAACCGTCAATATTTTGGAAACTTTTTGATTCGCAAACTGAGCCCATGTTGACGTATGCTGCAGAAGTCTGGGGTTTATCTGATAACTTTCACATGGAAAAAGTTCACACATTTGCAATTAAACGCTTCATGAATATCCCATTGCATTCCTCAAACAAAATGGTATTTGGAGAAGCAGGCAGATACCCACTTTACATACGCATCCAACTGAAATGCATAAGATATTGGCCGAGATTGTTAAAATTACCATTGACTAGGTTATGTCGACAAGCATATGAGATGCTGTTACAACAGCATGAAACAGGAAAATGCAACTGGGTGACAAAGGTAAAAAATGTTCTTACTGAAAACGGGTTTGGCATAGTTTGGTTAAGTCAGGAAGTGGGAGATGATAAATTGTTTATTTCGGAAGTGAAAGACGGGCTAATATGTATATTCAGCAAAACTGGCACTCACAGATGGAAGGAAAAGAAAAGTATGACTGGTTTCTTAAATTTAACAGCAACCTGCAACCAGAAAAGTATTTACTAGTTATAACGCGTAAATGGCATAGAGATATGCTCGCTAGATTTAGAACTAGAACTTTAGGTTTAAATGCAAACAAAGTCTGGTTTATGCAAGGGTTACAAACCGATAACGTATGTAAGGTGTGTACCATGGATGCTGTGGAAAATGAATGTCACTTTCTTTTCAAATGTGTTGCATACTATGAAGATCGCAGAAAATGTAAATTATTTCAGGCGCCTTTTATAAACAGACAAAGTGTTTCTGAAGTCTTAATGATTGATGATGAAGAGTTCTTAAGATCTCTGGCTAAATTGAATTGCCGAAGCGTCTAAAATTAGACAGCTTTTGCCTTGAATACAAAACTATCAATGTTCATGACTTATGTATTGTTTAATGCTACTTTGGTTAATGTCTGAAGTTTTGATTTTGTCTGACAGTCGGTTTTTTTTTTTTTTAAGTTTGAATTATACTGACGAAAACGAGCATATAAACTATGCTTATTCTAGACAATGAATGTGGTAGATAAAGGAATTTTCGCTACAGAGGTTTGTAGCAACACCATTAATAATGATCTCCTTTCTTTTCTACATAGACAGTGGACTCCCTGTCATTAAGGCTCTTATGCTGTTGACATTAAAGGTTGTCATTGTCATTGTCTCTCTCTCAAATCTAAAAATTCATTGTATATCACAACTGTCTGTGTCTCACTCACTCTCTCTCTCTCTCTCTGAAATACATATTTCAATGTAACCACCTCTGCCACAAAACTGTGTATAATTCTGTTGTTCTGTCTCCACACACACACACACACACACACACACACACACACACACACACCACACACACACACACACCTCTCTGAAATATACACTTCACTGCATACTTCATCTCTGTCACAAAACATTCGTAACTCTCAGTTTGTCAGTTTGTCTGTCAGTCTGCCTGTCTGTCTGTATATCTGTCTGTCTTCCTCTCGTTCTCTTACTCAATGACACACTCACATACACACGCACGCACGCACGCGAACACACACACACACACACACACACACACACACACACACACACACACACACACACACACACACGCACAAACACACACGCGCTCGTACGCGCACACATATACACGCAAATGCGCACACACTCATTTCCGCGTTTACATGTACACTTTTTCTCTGTTTCACTGTCCGCCTGTCCATCTGTTTTCCACAAAAATAAGAGAGAAGGGGGGGGGGGGGAGATAAGAGAGGAGAGACAGACGGAGAGAGAGAGTGGGACAGAGAGAGAGAGAGAGGGAAAGGGAGAGAGAGTGGAGGAAGAGAGAGAGAGAGAGAGAGAGAGAGAGAGAGAGAGAGAGAGAGAGAGGGAAAGAGACAGAGATACAGAGAGAGACAGAGACAGACAGAAAGAGAGAGAGAGAGGAGAGAGAGAGAGAGAGACAGAGACAGACAGACGGACAAGACAGACAGTCACAGACAGTCAGAGAACAGAGACAGAGGGAGAGAAGGGAGGAGGAGGAAAATAATCATGTGCTGAAGAGGTAGCCCGGTAGAGAGAGAGAGAGAGAGAGGTTGTGTCCCTTTGCTTGCTTCACTTCATTGTCCTGTCACCCACTTCTCTCCCCTTGCTGCTCTTCTCTCTCTCCACTCCCCCACTCTCCTGCCTGCACTCTTCATCATAATCTGTGACTCCCCCTCCCTGTACTCCCTAGTTCCTAAAAAAAAAAAAAAAAAAAAAAAAAACACACACACACACACTCTCGATCTCTTCGGCATTTTCCGCTTGTAAAACGTTCGGCGAAACACACACGCGCGCGCGCGCGCGCACACACAAAAAAAAAACCAAACACACAAGCACACACACCACACAATAGCGCAGACACACACACACACACACACACACACACACACACACACACACACACACACACACACCACACACACACGTGCTCAAAGAAACACACACACACACACACACACACACACACCACACACGTGCTCAAAGAAACACACACACACACACACACACACACACACACACACACACACACACACACACACACACACACAGAGGCTTGCAGACGGCATCAACAGACAGACAAAAACACTTGGACACATGCATACACTCACACGCGTGCGCACGCACAACACATTATTATGTTTTCACATAACAAAACTCTCCCATCAATGAACAAAAAATATGAAAGGTTGGAGGGGGGGCGGGGGGGGGGGGGGGGGGGGACTGTTTGAGGGTTGGGGCTGAGTTGGCGCGGGCGAGGCAGATGGAGGAGGGATGGTGGTAGAAAACACACACACACACACACACACACACACACACACACACACACACACACACTACACACACACACACTATACACACAGACACACTATACACACACACACTACATTACACACACACACAACACACACACACACACACACACACAGAAAAGAAAAGACGCACATCTGAACGGCTTGACTGTCTTCTTAGTTTCTTCCTCTATAACCCTTTCCCCCAAACCTTCACCTCCCTTCCCATCCCACCCCTCCATTCCCCGAAAAGGCTTGTCACAGACTGGGGTGGGAAAGGAGAGG
>CM065734.1:17817425-17819925 GCA_033310375.1 Conus canariensis | reverse complement strand
GGGGGGGGGGGGGGGGGAGGAGAGAAAAAGAAGAAACAAAACAAAACATAAACAGATGATAATCCGAACAAAGCTGACGATGCTCTAAATCAGAGCATAACAGGGAAGAAATGCGGCAAGGATTAACACAACAAGCTGGACAAACGATTGAATACTTTCACAGCGCGATGCAATACGATACAGCGTGATAACATGCCGTACATTACACTAGAACACAGTAAGACGTAAGAGAGTGGAATATGATTAATAAGAAAAAAAAAACAACACGCACAAAAAAAAACAACAACAAAAAAAACCCAGTCGGTATACACCATAAACGCGCAATGTAGTACAGCAACAGCACGTACAAGGGTGTTCTGATGGGCGCAGACCTCTGCAAGGGGAAATTATTGGCATGAACTGAAAGAGTTCCTTCCCATGCACAATTCTTAAATAGGATTTGAAAAAGTACGAAATGTCAAATAGGATTAGAAAAAGTACGAAATGTCAAATAGGATTTTTAAAACATGGACGAAATGTCCATTAGGATTTGGAAAAGTACAAAATGCCAAATAGGATTTGCACGTACAACATGTCAAATACGATTTGAAAAAGTACGAAGCGTCAATTAGGATTTGGAAAAGTACAAAATGTCAAATAGGATTTGGAAAAGTACGAGTACGAAATGTCACATAGGATTTGGAAAAGTACGAAATGGCAAGGTTTATATCCCTAGAAAGTATTCATATTCCACAACAATGTATTACGTCAAAGATATTGATCAGTTCGTCGCCTGTTAGTCCGCTGAATGAACTGAAAAAAAGTTCCTTCACTTCCCATGCACTGTTCTTACATAGGATTTGGAAAACTACGAAAAGTCAAAATTCATATCCCTTGAAAGTGCTCATATTCCATAACGAAAGTATCACTTCAAAGATATGTTGAAGTTTATATCCCTAGAAAGTGCTTACATTCCATAAACTAAAATACACTTCAAAGGTATTGATCAATTCGTCACCTGCTGCGTCACTGTGCTCGTGTTCAGTGGAAATGTTTGGCAGTATGCTAACTGAACGGATCTTGAATCCACCTTTGCTTGTTTGTTTTCTGGATTGGGGGCAACATTTACTACTGGATTCGTCCCTGAGCCACCATATTCCCTCATTCTACTCTGTTTGGTTAGAATCGGTTCAGTGGCGTTTGCATTATTTTGCCGACAGGCAAACAAACAAACACGCACGCGAGTAAAACACACACACACACACACACACACACAAACAAAAAAACAACACGACCTCTTTGGCGGCAGTAACAACGACAAACGAAACAAAACAAAAAGACCGTCTTTATTATCATCACCATCATCATCAACGTCATCATCATCATCATCATCATCGGCCGTAGGCTGTCAAGAACAGTCTACGGCCTACCTCTCAGCTATTCGTCTGTTTGGTGTCTGCTTCAAGGTTCACACACTACCATGGAAGCATACTAGCATCTGAAGGCGATAATAACTATGGCAGCACACTAGCACCTGAAGGTGACAATATCTGTTTTCCTAGAATAAAAAACAGCTATGATCCCGGAGAAAACCAGGGAAAAGGAGGAGGAGGGGGGGGGGGGGGATTTTATGGATTACAACTATTATCCCAGGGGTCACAACTGTCTCCTGAAGCATGATAATACCTGCTTTCCTTGCTGATCACAATTACCCGCCCCCTCCCATCTTCCTTGGGGGGATAATAACTGTTCTCCTTGCTTTCCTGAGGAAAACAGGTAGCATCACGAAGAAAACGTCGTTAACAGGTAAAAAAGCTATGATCGCTCTTTGCCATGACACGTGCAAATGGAGACGGCAGAAACACGGAAAACAGTTGTGAACTGAGGACTGTTTAAAAACATCAACGGTAACAACAAAACTACTTGCGCTGTTTTCCTTCAGACTAATAACTATACGGAACGCCTTAGTTGTGACCCTTAGCGCAACACCAATAACTGTTTTCCTTGGGAAATCAGCGGGGGAAAAAAAAACTAGTAACCCCTAGGTAAAACAGAGAAAACAGCTATTATCTCACCGGAAACAGACGTAAACGTCAGGGATGACAGCTTAACCCCGTTTTCTAAGAGGACACACACACACACACACACACACACACACACACACACACACGCGCGCGCGCACACACACACACGTTTTCTTGGGAAAGAGAGCTACTATCGGCTTCTGATGCCAGTACGCTCCCATAGATTTTCTAGGCCGGCCTCGCTTCTGTTTGCCGGGAGGTTTCACTTCAAAGCTCATCCGGAGATGTTTGAGACGGATCTCCTGAAAATGTGTCCGTCCTTGTTTCCTTATCCATTCTGCAATGTTGCCAGTCTATCGGTTTTTTTTTTTTAATTTAAAGACAGATTTTTTTCACAAAATATATTTTTTTTTTTTTCTACCAACCAGCTATTCCTATTCTTTCCATGTTACAGTTGACATGCCGGTTATTTTTGCTTTCCATTCTGAAGTGGGTTC
>CM065734.1:17809925-17812425 GCA_033310375.1 Conus canariensis | reverse complement strand
ACAAATGCATAATTAACAACATATTTAGTATCTAATCAAGAAACCAGAACAGAACGCAACTTGAATGCTTTGTAAAGATAAATGGACAGTTGTTTCACAGTTTGTTTATGCTCTGTAGACAGAGAGAGAGAGAGAGACTGTGTGTGTAAGGTAAGGTAATGTTGCTTATAGCCCAGCCGACCGCAAAGGGCCACATCAGGGCTCTGTGTGTGTGTGTGTGTGTGTGTGTGTGTGTGTGTGTGTGTGTGTGTGAGTGTGAGTGTGTGTGTGTGTGTGTGTGTACATGCGTGCGTGTGCGTGCGTGCGTGTGTGCGTGCGTGTGCGTGCGTGCGTGCGTGTGTGTGTGCGTGCGTGCGTGCGTGTGTGTGCATGCATGTGTGTTTGCGTGCGTGCGCACGCACGCGTCTATATGTCTCCGCTCTACCTGCCCCCTCCTTTTCACTCCAACTATCTTTCTGTCGCTCTCTGTCTCCCTCCCTCTTTCTCTCCACAGTGTTTCATTTTTCTGTGCGTCTTGTTCAAAGTTCTCTCTCTGTCTCTCTCTCTGTCCGTCTGTCTGTCTCTCCGTCTCTCTCTCTCTCTCTGTCTCTCTCATCTCTCTCTGTCTCTGTCTCTCTCTGTGTCACGTACTTCGCTAATATTCTGTACATGTGGGCAGTGGATGAACATGACGACGACGACGACCACCACCACCACCACCACCCACATTCCACCCCTATCCACCCTCATTAAATCACACACACTCAGACAATACATAGTGACACGCACATAATTATAAACACACACACACAGATGAGCGCGCGCACACGTACAAACACACACGCACACACACATACACACACGCACGCACACACACACGCACACACACACACACACACACACACGTACACACACGCACGCACGTACACATATACTCGCACGAACACACACACAAAACACACACACACACACACACACACGCACACACACGCACGCACGCACGCGCGCGCGCGCGCGCGCACACACACCACACACACACACAGAGAAAAAAAACCCGTGAGCATGTGATGAGACTTCTCAGTGACTTGCTTGTACCCAGACCACTGGCTTGTTAACTGAGTTTTCCATGTTGCTCGACCAACATCTACCGACCGTGTCTTCATCGATTTCCCCTTCCTACCCCTCACTCTCCCTCCACCTCCTCTCTTTTTCGTCTCCAACCTCTACCCAGCGTCACCCCTCCCTTCTCCCGCAACACGCTCACAACACGCAGTAACCCCCCATCACCACCACCCCACCCCCACCCCCTCCGAAAAAAAAAAAAAAAACAGCTAAGAAAAAAAAGTGCAGCATTAAACAGCTTAGCGTTCCATCTTTCCTCACGTCCCCTGAAAATTCTGCTAAATGATGCCGGTTAAAATGGTTTTAGTCAATTCAGTTTCTTTCAAAAAAAACATTTTCAATCTTTTTTTTTGGTCCTCTCGTTTTCTTTCGTTTTTTTCTTCTCTTCCTCCCCCCCCCCTCCCCCCCCCCCCCCCCCCGCCACTGTTGTTATTTACAGTCAGTTTGGGGTTAGATGTTCACAAGTGATTTACTTATTGATTGGCTTCTCTCTCTCTCTCTCTCTCTCTCTCTCCTCTCTCTCTCTCATCTTCTGAGTTATCCCAAAGGCATTATCCTCATGCCGCTCATTCCGCCCCCCCCCCCCCCCCCCCCCGTCCACAGAGACCCCTAGCCCCAGCATCGGCGACGACCCACACGGCGTAGTCAATGTCAAGTCGTCCGGAGGCAACCCACTGGAGGAGACACCGCACACTTGCCGAGTCACTTCGCTGGGTGTTGCAGTTGTGCCTGTTCTGATCCAACACACCCGGGGGCATTACCTACTATGCCCCAAAGCAGAGGACAGTAACTGATTAGGCACGTAGCCAGCGTACGTGAATGTCCTCCTCGGGAGAACGTTAACATGTCCGTCCAACGACAGCTCCCCCCCCCCCCCCCCCCCCCCCCCCCCCCCCCCCAACAATGAACTCGGCGATATTGGTGAACTCGAAACGAACTCATCAAGGGCACAGATGTGGAGCGGAAGTCGAAACTGAGGTCACCATAACAGCAGAGGATGCAGGGTCACAGAATTTGAAACCTTTGTACGATGATCGATGAAGATGAGGACGATGAAGATAATGTTGTGGAGTTCCATTACGAGTGCCAAGCAGGTCTGAGGCTTTCACAATACATCCCGGCATAAACCAGTCCTGAGAGATACTGACCCAGTTCATCAAATTGCATGATGCTGAAAACTGAATGAAAAACAACTCGATTAAAACAAAGGAGGGGAAGGGGAGGAGGAAAGAATGGGGGTTAGAATGTCGGAACACCGCCTGCAGCCTCGCCTCTTCAAATCCCTCTCTCAAATGCACTGGCTTTTCAAGGTGTAAGAAAGAATGGGAACCCACTTAACTTAACCCCCCCCCCCCCCCCTGAATGATCGAGGACTCCGATGACACTACGCGTGCATAGA
>CM065734.1:17794925-17797425 GCA_033310375.1 Conus canariensis | reverse complement strand
ACGCTCCCTCCAACACACACACACACACACACACACACACACACACACACACACACACACACACACACACACACACCTTCGGGGGGGAAATATTCAAAGTATTAAAGAGACACGGTTATTAAAAAAAAAAAAAATCCGAACATAATTATGCAAATACCATGAACTTACATGACCCCTCGACCAGCACCACAAGCTCTCATTATTCAGTCTATGCTCTTCTATAGAACTGGCTTTTTTTTTTTTTTTTTAGGGGTAGTTTCGTTCTGGACATGTAATGTATGCAAATGAAATACAACGTTAAACAAACAAACAAAAAAAGACTAAAACAGTAAAGCACAGAAAGCAATAATAGCATTCATGACATGAATTGAAGCTATCACGATCAATCGGATAATGCTTCGTCGATTTGGGACTATCTTAATGGAAACTGACAGCTCGAGATAAACAGTCATTGCCTGATGCGTTTGCGGCAGAATAATAACTACGCCGAAGACGTGTGTGTGTGTGTGTGTGTGTGTGTGTGTGTGTGTGTGTGTGTGTGTGTGTGTGTGTGTGTGTGTGTGTGTGCGCGTATGTGCGTGCGTATGTGCGTGCGTGCGTGTTGTGTGTGTGTGTGTGTGTGTGTGTGTGTGTGTGTGTGGTGTGTGTGTGTGTGTGTGCGTATGTGTGTGCGTATGTGCGTGCGTGCGTGCGTGCGTGCGTGTGTGTGTGTGTGTGTGTGTGTGTGTGTGTGTGTGTGTGTGTGTTGTGTGTGTGTGTGTGTGTGTCTGTCACAGAGAGTGAGAGAGAGAGAGAGAGAGACAGAGAGTGAGAGACAGACAGAGAAAGAGAGAGAGAAAGAGAGACAAACATACATACAGACAAACTGTGAGAGATACAGACAGAGAGACAGATAGACAGACAGACAGAGACACACAGAAAGACAAACAGACAGAAAAACTTACAAAGAGAGGAGAGAGAGAGAGAGAGAGAGAGGGGAATAAAACGAGAAGGTGAAGGGGAAAGTGAGTAAAATAGGAAGAAAAAGAACGACAGAGGAAATGGACAGAAAGGGTGGAAACAAGAGAGAGAGAGAGAGAAGGAGAGAGGAAGAGAGAGAGAGAGAGAGAGAGAGACAGGAGTGAGTGAGTGAGATGTGACAGAGAAAGAGAGAGGACAGAGTGAGAGAAGAGGAGAAGGAGAGTGAGAGAGAGACGGGGAAGGGAGAGAGGGACATGGAGAGAGAGAGAGAGAGAGAGAGAGAGAGAGAGAGAGAGAGAGAGAGAGAGAGAGAGAGAGAGAGAGAGACAGAGAGACAGAGAGAGAGTCAGACAGAGAGAGAGTCTGACAGACAGACAGAGAGGAGAGAGAGAGAGAGAGAGAGAGAGAGAGAGAGGAGAGAGAGAGAGAGAGAGTCGCTTCCGAAGTGTCAGGAACAGCACTGACATCCGATTAACTCTGCACAGACAACGATGGAAATCTGTCGTAAGGAACCCATGAGAGAAACAAGGTTTCCAACTGGAAAATAATCTTTCAAAGGAATCAGTAAAACATTTCTTTTTTTTCTCCAAAGGAACCAAAACAAAAGGTATATGTCTGAAGGAACTTCTATTTAAAAAAAAAAAAAAAAGAAAAGGTTTACAGACACACCAAATGACACATGTTTTCGGAAGGAACCGATGCAAACAAGCTTTTGAATAAACAACATCTTTTGGATGGAACAAATCAAGAACAGGATTTCCAAGGAAACCAGGTAGAAGAAAGTACCCCAAACGACCGATAGAAAAACACGATTTCAAAAGTAAACCACAGGGGAATTAAATTTAGGAAGGAATAAATAAATAACAACGGGGATACAATTTTCCAAAAGGAGCTACGGGAAAAACAACACTTCTAAAAGGAACCGATGAAATTAAAATTTGGGGAAAAAAAAGTAAACCAAAGTTTCCAAACACACCAGTGGAAAACAGACTTACAGAGGAAACGTCTGGTGTATGGGGGGGGGGGGGGGGGGGGGGGGGGGGGGGGGGGAAGGGTCAGGATACTTGTGGAGATTGCCTAACCGCATTGCTGTTCGATTCTTCTGATCCGTTCTATCTTCTTTCCTTTCTTTTTTAGTGTAGTTTAAGATTTTCTACAATTTTCCCCTTATAATATTTAGCATTTTTCTTTCTCTTTTACGTATGAATGTTGATTATGCAAATCCGCCGATGTGTTTAATGTTGCTGCAGTTTCCATCACTGGGCACATCATAAGCTACTGCTCGTTGCTGCTTCAGTTCTATAGTTTGTTTCTGTACATATCACTAATTAATAAAGAAATGCTTGGAAAAACAAGAAACCAGTTAAAAAAAACCTGTAAGCGTGTCCAAAGAAACCAAAACCGATTAAAAAGCATTTGGAAGGAACCAATACAATAACAACCATGTTTTCTAAAAGCAAAATAGTCTTTCACAAAAATGAATAAGAAAGCAATGAGTTTCAAGGAAGCTGTTTGAAAAAGAAAAAAGAAGACACCCCCC
>CM065734.1:17779925-17787425 GCA_033310375.1 Conus canariensis | reverse complement strand
GAAAATCAACATTTCAGAGAAAGGGGGTGTGAGTGGGGGTGGAGATTGGGGAGAAGAAAGGGAGAGAAGCGGGAGTAGAGTAGGGAAGGGATCGCAACACAAACTCAAATCGAAAAACAGACATTCCTGTCTTGCCGAAAAACAAACATTCCTGTCTTCACGATCACGGAAGTGCCATGTTTCACACAATCCAAAAAAAAAAAGGGGGGGGGGGGGGGGGGGCGAGGAGAAAAGAAAGAAAGGGTGTCAATACAAAAGTTTAAGAGAGAAAGAAAAAAAATAAACGACAGTCTTTTTCTTTTTAACGCATAGAGACGGGGGTGGGGGTGGGGGTGGGGTGAGATCAAGGTCGGAACTTCTCTGGGAATATGAACAGACGTTCAATAATAAAACAAAATCGAATGAAATGTGTGTGTATGCGTGCGTGCGCGCGCGCGCGCGCGCGCGTGTGCGTGCGTGTGTGTGTGTGTGTGTGTGTGTGTGTGTGTGAGAGAGAGAGAGAGAGAGAGAGAGAGAAGAAGCGAGAGAGAGAAAGAGAGAGAGAGAGCGTAATCACCACAGTGCCCCCCCCCCCCCCCTCCGCCCCCCCCCCCCACCCCTTAAAAAAAAAAAAAAAGAAAAAAAAAGCAAAACATGGGAATCTCTCTATAGCTGCTGAGAGTATTTCTTTTGTCCGTGAAGGTAAAACAACAAGAACAATAGATAAAAGTCACGACTGATTTCACACATACAGGGCAGAAGGAACGGGTGCGCGAATTATGCGCGTGCGCGCGCACACACACATACTTGAACACACACATACAGTGACACACACACACACACAAACACACACACACACACTAAAGAGAGAGAGAGAGAGAGAGAGGAGAGATGAGAGAGAGAGAGAGAGAGAGGAGAGAAAGAGAGAGCTCTGAAAAGCAAAACACCAACAGAAGATCAATACAGACCCCCAAAAAATGTCCATTAAAAAAAGAAAGAAAGAATGAAAGAAAAAAAAAAGAAAGAAAACCTAAAACGTAGGCGCGCGCCTCCAACGGAAGGCAACATGGGCTATGATTAAATTTAGCGGAAAATTATGAGCTGTTTCTGTCAAGCTCCGTTCCTGTCCATCGGCTTGCGGATAATTATTGGCGAGTCGTGATGCGGTTAGCCAGCAAGCAACACCGAGGCAGTCATGTAGGGATGAACACGCCGTCTCTGTCTGTCTGTCTGTCTGCCTCTCTCTCTCTCTCTTGGTCTCTCTGTCTGTCTCTCCCTCTCTTTGTCTGTTTATCTGTCTGTCTCTCTTAGTCTGTCTGCCGCTCTCTCTCTCTCTTTGTCTGTCTGTCTCTTTTTATATCTGTCTGTCTCTTTCTCTCTTTGTCTGTCTGTCTGTCTGTGTCTGTCTGTCTGTCTGTCTGTCTCTCTCTCTCTCTCTCTCTCTCTCTCTCTCTCTCTCTCTCTCTCTCATTCCCTCCTCGTCAGTGGTTTTGTTTCGAGCAAGTATTTTCTTAGTATGTCCACACACAAAGATCTCCAACGTGTTGTTGCAGAGGTTAGCCATCACCAAGGTAGGCCTCTCAGACGATGCCACAGCTGAGGTAGGATTAGCCATCACCAAGGTAGACCTCTAAGACGATGCCACAGCTGAGGTAGGGTTAGCCATCACCAAGGTAGACCTCTCAGACGATGCCACAGCTGAGGTAGGGTTAGCCATCACCAAGGTAGACCTCTCAGACGATTTGACAACTGAAGTAGAAAGGTTAGCCATCACCAAGGTAGACCTCTCAGACGATGCGACAACTGAGGTAGGGTTAGCCATCACCAAGGTAGACCTCTCAGACGATGCGACAACTGAGGTAGGGTTAGCCATCACCAAGGTAGACCTCTCAGACAATGTCACAGCTGAGGTATGGTTAGCCATCACCAAGGTAGACCTCTCAGACGATGCGACAACTGAGGTAGGGTTAGCCATCACCAAGGTAGACCTCTCACACGATGCGACAACTGAGGTAGGGTTAGCCATCACCAAGGTAGACCTCTCAGACGATGCGACAGCTGAGGTAGGGTTAGCCGTCACCAAGGTAGACCTCTCAGACGATGCGACAACTGAGGTAGGGTTAGCCATCACCAAGGTAGACCTCTCAGACGATGCGACAACTGAGGTAGGGTTAACCGTCACTAAGATAGACCTCTCAGACGATGCGACAACTGAGGTAGGAGGGTTAGCCGTCTCCAAGGTAGACCTCTCACACGATGCGACAGCTGAGATAGGGTTAGCCATCACCAAGATAGACCTCTCACACGATGCGACAGCTGAGGTAGGGTTAGCCATCACCAAGGTAGACCTCTCAGACGATGCCATAGCTGAGGTAGGGTTAGCCGTCACCAAGATAGACCTCTCAGACGATGCCACAGCTGAGGTAGGGTTAGCCGTTACCAAGGTAGACCTCTAAGACGATGCCACAGCTGAGGTAGGGTTAGCCGTCACCAAGGTAGACCTCTCAGACGATGCCACAGCTGAGGTAGGGTTAGCCGTCGCTAAGGTAGACCTCTCAGACGATGCCACAGCTGAGGTAGGGTTAGCCGTCACCAAGGCAGACCTCTCAGACGATGCGAGGACACTCGGAAAGCCAACCTCCAGCAGACCTGCTAACAAGGACGCAAGCACCTGAGAACACACTGCCCTTGACAGACAGACCCCCAGGAGACAGTTGTGGCATACGATAAACCCAAAGCAGGCGCCTATGGCGTCAACCTCCACTGAAAACTGATAGTTCCCTCTTGAAATTGCAGTTGCAGACAGGAAAAAAGAAATCACCAGTGGCCATGTTACCGCACCTCAGAATCGCGCGCACTGTATGTTATTAGTCAGATTTTTTTTTTTTTTTTTTTAAAGTGAATGTGAAGAGCTAGCTGCTTCCCTTACGATAGTTGTTATTTCAGCCTTTGGTGCACATACACGTGAAGACACAGTCATGTTTTGACCGCGCTCAACTTTTTCCGCGCCCACCCCCCACCCCCTACCCGCCCCTCCCATCTCTGTTTCCGTCGACTTCTGGTCAGGGCGCACATGTACGCAAATGGCCGTCCGCACCCGTCGGGTGTCGTCAGTCTCGGGTTCAAAACCAGCATATATTATACCCCTTGTTCCGTGAACAGATGAGTAAGTACACGGCGAAAGTTTCGAAGCTGTTTCATTTTTGTATTGTGTATTAAGACAGTAAGTACAGAGTGAATGCTTCGAAGCTGTTTCCTTCTTGTATCGTGTGCTGCTTTTAAGTTAACGAATTTTGAATGATTCGGTTCTCTCTCTCTCTCTCTCTCTCTCTCTCTCTCTCTCTCTCTCTCTCTCTCTCTCTCTCTCTCTCCACTATGAGCCGATGAAGTTATGTAACAGTGATGTAAAACTAAAAAAAAAAAAAAAAAAAATCATAACGGGCAATCTCAGGAAATAAGTCCAAGAGTATTCCTACAAATTCCACACATGCTGACAAGAATTGCATAAAATAAATCAAACTGATCGTGCAAGAGTCAAGCTTTATTTACGTTAATCTGATCGCCAGTGTAATTCCGGTCAGGAAGAAGAAGTAGTGAAGAGGAGATGAAGGATCTGCTCGGCCTCTGTTATTACTTAAAGAGCTATGCATCACTGGATAACCTAACACACAACGAACATTCTGATCAGGTAAATGAACATTTATATTCCTGCACCTGTGTGCTCTTTTCGTCACCGGATCCAGGGTTATGACTGTTTAGGTCAAGCAAGTATGTCAGGCTGGGTGATGTTTGGGGTTGAAAGGGTTAACGAATGTAGGGCTGCATTCAGATTCTGTGCGTGTATCAATACTACACGAAACAGATTACCGTTAGTTATTGACAACAACAACAACAACAACATCATCAACAACAACAACAAAAAGACGACGACGACGACGACGACGACGACGACGACGACGACGACGACGACGAGAAGAAGAAGAAGAAGAAGAAGAAGAAGAAGAAGAAGAAGAGGAAGAAGAAGAAGAGAAGATGATGATAAAGATGATGATGATGATGATGATGATGATGATGATGATGATGATGATGACGAAGAAAGAACTAGAAAAAAAAAAAAAAAAGTATGCGGGCGCCTAAAAAAAATGTCATGAAAATGGTTTATCATATTCGATCGCGATGAGAATGGCCCTCGTGGAATCTTCTGGGAAGAACAACTCGTCTGCCGTTCATCAGAAGTTCACTGAAGCGGTCATTCGCCTGTTAACTCGACAGCACAGCTACCGGACCGAAGAACCGCAGCTGGTTGACGTGACGGTCGTCAGACCAACAGACGTTGAACCGTGTTTCTATTAAACTGGGGGCCAAGGACACACCGCTTCGCGGAGCTCTCTCCACTGTAAGGACGCTGCTTCGCGGAGTTCCTCTCCACTGTAAGGACGCTGCTTCGCGGAGTCCCTCACTGTGAGGACGCTGCTTCGCGGATCTCCTCTCCACTGTGAGGACGCTGCTTCGCGGAATTCCTCACGACTTAAGGACGCTGCTTCGCGGACTGTAGCGCTGCTTCGCGGAGTCCTCTCCACTGTAAGGACGCTGCTTCGCGGGTTCCTCTCCACTGTAAGGACGCTGCTTCGCGGAGCTCCTCTCCACTGTAAGGACGCTGCTTCGCGGAGTTCCTCTCCACTGTAAGGACGCTGCTTCGCGGAGTTCCTCTCCACTGTAAGGACGCTGCTTCGCGGAGTTCCTCTCCACTGTGAGGACGCTGCTTCGCGGAGTTCCTCTCCACTGTGAGGACGCTGCTTCGCGGAGTTCCTCTCCACTGTAGGACGCTGCTTCGCGGATTCCTCTCCACTGTGAGGACGCTGCTTCGCGGAGTTCCTCTCCACTGTAAGGACGCTGCTTCGCGGAGTCCTCTCCACTGTAAGGACGCTGCTTCGCGGAGTTCCTCTCCACTGTAAGGACGCTGCTTCGCGGAGTTCCTCTCCACTGTAAGGACGCTGCTTCGCGGAGCTCCTCTCCACTGTAGGACGCTGCTTCGCGGAGTTCCTCTCCACTGTAAGGACGCTGTTCGCGAGTCCTCTCCACTGCAGGGATTCCTCTCCACTGTGAGGACGTGCTTCGCGGAGTTCCTTCCCTGTAGGACGCTGCTTCGCGGAGCTCCTCACTGTAAGGACGCGTTCGCGGAGTGTCCTATCCATGTAATGGCGTGCTCGCGAGTCCTCTCATGTAAGGACGCTGCTTCGCGGAGCTCCTCTCCACTGTAAGGACGCTGTTTCGCGGAGTTCCTCTCCACTGTAAGGACGCTGATTCGCGCAGTTCCTCTCCACTGCAGGGTCCTCTCCAACAGGTCTCGGTTTCCTGCAGGAGGACCAATTCTGGTAGATGTTCCTACCTGCCTATTCACCTGTCGAACCGACAGGAGACTCCGTCGTTAATCCAAAAGAAAATGGTGATGATCCTCTCTGTCTCTCTTCCTCTTGGGTGGCTATGTCTTGAGGGTTTATTTTCTTTGTATGTATTGATCTAAAATGAAGTGACTATAATTCTCTCTCTCTTCTCTCTCTCTCTCTCTCTCTCTCTCTCTCTCTCTCTCTTTCACAGGACGAAAGAGATTTTTTTTTTTTTCAATGGTCATAACCCCAAACAAAATGTTGACTAGCGCTGGTTTTACATCACGAACAAACCGACCAAGTCTTCGTTGCAATTACTGAAACAAACAAACAAGGAATCAGCCAGTCTAACGAATATCTGCACTGTGTGAAAGAAACTGTGGAACTACAGAGTCACTCTCCTAACTCAACCAGTTCTTCGTCAGAGCTCTGCATTTTGTCCTTGGGCGTTGTTACACGAGAGGGTACTGACCTTCGGAGTTATCTTTCCCTTCCGACTTGCGAACAAGTTATAATATGCTTACCACATTTTATGTCTAGTCTACGTCATTCCTGAAAAAAAAAAATAGAAGGAATGGGAAGGGGGGGGGGGGGGGAGGGGGATCAGAGGTAGGAAAGGATGGAAGGAGAAGAGTGGGAGGGAGAGGAGGTTGGGGGGGGGGGGGGGGGGGCACTGCGCGGTCGTTCCAGTAATTCCCCGGCCCAGCACGTCAGACTGGAAGGGTCCCCATGTGGCAACAGCGCAGATGAGATTAAAAGTTAGCCGTCACACTTGACGTCATCCTCACTCCCAGTGGGCAAACCCTGCCCTTGGGCCAGCCTCGGGCAAAACGGACGATAACCTCACCCTCTGATGACGAACCCTTCAAAGCTCGAGCAGTTTTCATCCATAATGGTGAGATGAATGGTGAGATCAAGTATTTTATCTACGATGGTGAAATGAAGTCCGTTGAGCACGAACTCTCAGCTGCGATGTAGCCGCGCGATCAAAAACTCTTGGCGCGAGTCATCGCCAGGAAAAAACCCAGCTTTTTGCTGTGGTCAGCCACCTCTCACGGCTAACGGCTCATTCACAAACTTCCAACCAACCCCTAGTGTGCCTCACAGTACATGACCATCACGGTGGCACGGTTGGATAGCTGTTGTACTACCACTGCGTCGCTTCGATTCATAAGGATCTTGGCGACCTGGTCGTTGGTTGATAGATAGCAGCTGCGACAAACGGTGAATGTTTTTTTGTTTTTTTTTTCTGGCCATCTTGTATGTCGACGGTATCCTCTTTCTTGCTGTTGTCTATGTTTGCGGTACCATTCCTTTATTAGCTGCGTGTCTAAATACACGATGCCGTTTCTTTCGCCCTGTATCGGTCTACACAGAAAGTACCGTTTATTGTTCCTTCCATACGTCGACGACTGGCGGTACTACCTCTAACATTTTGTCACGGCTGACGACAAACTTCCTCCTCCTCCTCCAACCCCTCCCTCTCCCCCTTCCCCCTCCTTCTCTCTCTTAGCGACTTCAGTGTAACATTCCAACATTGATTTGTATCCTGATATGATCCCTCCCGACTATATTGTTTCCAAACTTTCTGATCTCAAGGATGACCAGCCGTAAATCTAAGGTTCCGCGCGGCTCACTGGCCACACTTGACTGACCAGTCTGTTAGAGACGTGTGCGTGTTGTGACTTAATGACGCGCTGCACACGCCGTTGTCAGCCCTGCAAAAATCCTGTGCGGTCAACTGGGCTGCGATGAACATTGAACTTAAAAGCGTGTCATTTCATATACACAGCGCTGATCATCTTTCAAAAATGAGAGAGAGAGGAGAGAGAGAGGGAGAGAGAGAGAGAGAGAGAGAGAGAGGAGAGAGAGAGAGGAGGAGAGAGAGAGAGAGAGAGAGAGAGAGAGAAACAGAGAGATACAGAAGAAGAAGAAAAAGAAGAAAAAGGAGACGAGAGAGAGAGAGAGAGAGAGAGAGAGGGAGAGACAGAGAGAGAGAGAGAGGCTTCTTTCTGGTTTACACACAATCCTCTTTAATCGTTGATTCAAAACAGGATAAAGTGAAGTTTAGCTGTCAAAAGCTGGAGGTGTGTCAACGGGAATATTTCCTAACTCAGGAGCAGACCCTTACTCC
>CM065734.1:17773018-17779825 GCA_033310375.1 Conus canariensis | reverse complement strand
TGTCTGTGTCACCGTCTTTCTCTGTATGTTGTGTGCACGCAGCACGCTCTCTCTCTCTCTCTCTCTCTCTCTCCTCTCTTTCTCTCTCTCTCTGTATGTCCGTCCATGTCTGTGTCACCGTCTTTCTCTGTATGTTGTGTGCACGCAGGCACGCTCTCTCTCTCTCTCTCTCTCTCTCTCTCTTCCCCTCTCTCTCTCAGTCTATGTTTCTCTATCTTTGACCCTCTCTCTCCGTCTGTCTGTCCGTCCGTGTCTGTGTCACCGTCTTTCTCTGATGTTGTGTGCACGCAAGCTCTCTCTCTCTCTCCTCTCTCTCTCTCTTCTCTCACTCTCTCTCTCTCTCTCTTCTCCGCCGTCTCTCGCTCTCTCTAGCTTTTTCTTTCTTCCTTTTCCCCCCTTTCCCCTCTCCCTCCTCTTCCTCCTCCTCCTCCTCCTCCTGATCCCCCACAATGGGACTCCAGCCCTGTAGGACAGAGGTCAGACTGTACTGGTCTGACGACCCCAGAGACCAGGTCCACTCCACGGGGAGTGGACGGCGTGGTGTTGACCAACCAATCCTGCCTGTCCGCGACCACACCAACGCCGACACGGCGTGGTGGGGGTACAGGTGTGTGGGGGGGGGGGGGGGGGGTAGGGTTGGAGAAAGTTTGGGGAGAGGGTGGAGGAGGGGAGGGGGTGGGGAAGATAGAGGGGTAGGGTGGGAACTGCTGATAAAAGTCCCTTTCAGGCTATGTAAACCACCACCCACCCACCCACCCACCCCACTCCTCCGCCCTCAACCAGTTTGTAAATTTAGGAAGCCCGATGCAGACGACCAGCTCCGTAAAGAGATACGAAAAGATTAGGTGCTGGGAGGGAGTACGGGGGAAGAGGAGAGAGAGAGAGAGAGGAGAGAGAGAGAGAGGAGAGAGAGAGAGAGAGAGAGAGAGAGGAGTTTGGATGGACTGACAGGATGGATAGACAGACAGACAGACAGATAGGTGGGCTATCACCTTCACGTCTTAACCGCAGTGTCAAATGCTGTTCACGTGTACGCGCCTTTTTTTTTTTTTTTTTTTTTAGTTTACTCTGTTACTTGTTATCCCTGCTATCATCGTAATTCTTGGGTCTGTGTTCTTATCATTGTTATTTCATTACCATTATTTCTAACATTCTTCTTCTTCATCTTTATTATTATCATTATCATCAGCACCATCAGCAGCGTTGTCGTCGTCGTCTTCGGTCAGTTAGCGAACGCTTTGACCATTGCTCTGTGAAGAGAGAGAGAGAGAGAGAGAGAGAGAGAGAGAGAGAGAGAGAGAGAGAGAGAGAGAGAGAGAGAAGAAACCCGACCCTCCACAGTGTAAACATAGTAGAAATATATACATCACCTCTGAAAAAAAAAATCCTGTAGAATTATCATCGCCGATTGCACCGACATCAATTTATCTCTCTTCTTTTTCTTTTTTTTTTTTCTTTTTTTTTTTTTTCACCGCAACATCACACGTGACACTTTCAAAGATCGCCAGGAAACAAATTTCATCCCAATTTCATCCTCTATTCAAGTCCCCAGACTGGCCGATCAGCCAATTATTTCTCCTGTCAACGATGAGTGTGTGATGCGGGGGGAGGGTGGGGGGGGGAGGGGGGGGGGGCATGGCTAATAGGTAAAGAGCTGATGACATTATTCCATGACGTCTAGCCCTGTCAGCATTTCCGCCGGCCGCCCCACGACAGAGAGACAGTCAGTCACCAAGTCGGCCTCGGCACTCTGTCTGGGCCCGGCAGTACGGTACCTGTCTGTTTGCAAGCGGCGTAGACTTCATAAAGAGAAACAAGGAGAAAGAATCGGACTGGGGGCTCCTTCAGGGCTGTGGACTTGGGGGGAGGGGAAGATGGGAGGGTGGGAAGGGGAGGGGAGGGGGGAGGAGGACGGAGAAGGGAGAAAGGGGTGTTCGGGGGGAGGAGGGGGGGGGGGGTTCTGGAACCACCAACCCTCCTATCTTCCCACCTCCCCCCACCCCCCAGGCTTGCAAAAACAGCGTTTTCGGCCCGCCCCTCCCCCCCCCCCCCCATCCCTCCTTGCCTCTTCCATCCCTACTGGGAAGGGTCTCACCCCCCCCCCCTACACACACACAACACACACACACACACACACACACACACACACACACACACACATCTCTTCTTTCTTAATCCGCTCCCCACCTCATGCTGCTGAGCCAGTCCTATTTATAGGCAGCTGGTCCTAATGGTGGGCCCGCTGGCTGTAACAGGACCACCCTGACAGAATCACAGCAGTTGGTCCACTGGCTCTCACAGGACCACCCTGACAGAACCCCAGCAGTTGGTCCACTGGCTCTAACAGGACCACCCTGACAGAACACCAGCAGCTGGTCCTAATGGTGGGCCCACTGGCTCTCACAGGACCACCCTGACAGAACCAAAGCAGTTGGTCCTAATGCTAGGCCCACTGGCTCTAACAGGACCACCCTGAGAGAACCACAACAGTTGGTCCACTGGCTCTCACAGAACCACCCTGACAGAACACCAGCAACTGGTCCTAATGGCGGGCCCACTGGCTCTCACAGGACCACCCTGACAGAACCACAACAGTTGGTCCTAATGTCGGGCCCACTGGCTCTCACAGGACCATCCTGACAGAACCACAGCAGTTGGTCCACTGGCTCTCACAGGACCACCCTGACAGAACACCAGCAGCTGGTCCTAATGGTGGGCCCACTGGCTCTCACAGGACCACCCTGACAGAACCACAACAGTTGGTCCTAATGGCGGGCCCACTGGCTCTCACAGGACCACCCTGACAGAACCACAACAGTTGGTCCTAATGGCGGGCCCACTGGCTCTCACAGGACCACCCTGACAGAACCACAACAAGTTTGGTCCTAATGGCGGGCCCACTGGCTCTCACAGGACCACCCTGACAGAACCACAGCAGTTGGTCCACTGGCTCTCACAGGACCACCCTGACAGAACCACAGCAGTTGGTCCACTGGCTCTCACAGGACCACCCTGACAGAACCACAGCAGTTGGTCCACTGGCTCTCACAGGACCACCCTGACAGAGTCACGGCGAACAGCTATTTTGTGCATCACCCTGCTTTAACCTCTACACCAAATAACACGGCAAGCCTACGACCACCATCGCCAGTCAATCCATTATGATGAAATCCTTAGGATACCTGGAGCCTGAAAAAGACTTTCTGTGTGTGTGTGTGTGTGTGTGTGTGTGTGTGTGTGTGTGTGTGTGTGTGTGTGTGTGGTGTGTGTGTGTGTGTGTGTGTGTGTGTGTGTGTGTTGTGTGTGTGTGTGTGTGTGTTTGCGTGTTTGTTTGTTTGTTTAGTTTTTACCTAGATGACGACCGAAACCACGTCACGGCGTATTCGTCTCAAAAACGCAAGGACTCAAAAAGTACCAAACACGTCGGAAAACTTACGGAATTTGAAATATGTGACAAAAAAAAAAAAAACCCCACCCGATTTTGATACGCTGCATTAAAAAGCATCGTAGATATGAGCAAGGCGCACTCACATTCTCACAAACATATACCAACACACGCACATACTCTCTCTCTCTCTCTCTCTCTCTCTCTCTCTCTCACTCACACACACACAAAAACACGCACGCACGCATTCATACGCACACACACACACACACGCACGCACACAGCACGCCACTGCACGCACCACCACACTACACACGTACGCACGCACGCACAAACACCAGCGTGCGCGCGCTCTCCCTTCAAACAAATTTAACTTCAAACCCTCTAGTTTATTATTTGCCTCGGTTGGCCGCAGTTTTATTTAAATATTAAAGCAAGATCACCGTAAAAGAACTCCCTCCCTCCTCCTCCCTCCTCTCTCTCTCTCTCTCTCTCTCATACAGTACATTCATCATGTTTTGTGTTGTTGACAGTGCATATATCATGCGCTCTTCCGGGGCCGTCGTCTGTGAGCAATAATCAGCGACAGCGTGAATAGCTGTATTCCATTCCTTCAATTGCAACTCCAACTCTGACCTCTATCCCCACCCCTTCCCCGCCCCCCCCCCCTCTTCATCCCCTCCCCCTGCTCCAATCTCTCTCTCTCTCTCTCTCTCTCTCTCTCTCTCCTCTCTCTCTCTCTCTCTCTCTCTCTCCCTCTCTCTCTCTCTCTCCTCATAAAATGCACTCAACAGGAATGTCTTGTGAAGTCTGCCCGCATCTGTACTGTTTCGTAGTCGTCTGTTGACAACCCTGATTAAAGTTGACTACCTTACAGCGACTCCATCCCCACCCCATCCTCTCCTCTCTCTCTCTCTCTCTCTCCGTCTCTTCTCTCCTTTTCTTCTTTTCTTTCTCTTCTGGCTTCCTTCTTTTTCTGCTTCTTTTCCTTCCACATCTTTCATCATCAATCATCATCATCATCATCATCACCATCATCATCATCACATCATCATCATCATCATCATCATCATCATCGTCATCATCATCACCATCATATCATCATCTTCATCATTCATCATCATCATCACCATCACCACCACACCACACCACCATCATCATCATCATCATCATCACCACCACCACCACCACCACCACCATCATCATCATCATCATCATCATCATCACCACCACCACCATCCATCCACCACCATCATCATCATCACCATCATCATCATCATCATCATCATCACCATCATCATCATCACAATCATCATCATCATCACCACCACCATCACCACCACCACCATCATCATCATCACCACCACCTCCACCCCCACCACCAGTAGCATCACCACCACCCCACCCACCACCACATCATCATCATCACCACCACCTCCACCCCCACCACCAGTAGCATCACCACCACCACCACCATCATCATCACCACCGCCTCCACCACCACCACCACCAGTAGCATCACCACCATCACCATCATCATCATCATCACTACCACCTGCACCACCACCACCATCATCATCACCTCATCATCATCATCATCATCATCTTCTCCTGATCTTCTTCTTCTTCTTCTTCTTCTTCTTCTTCTTCTTCTCTCTCTCTCTCTCTCTCTCTCTCCTCTCTCTCTCTCTCTCTCTCTCTCTCTCTCTCTCTCTCTCTCTCTGTGTTTCCGCCTCTGGCTTTTCTCGTTTTCACTCTCTCCAGCGGTTTGTGTGTGTTCCAGTTCGTGTTTGACATAATGATGAAGACAGTCGGTGCGGGCGACATGGGGTGTCTGCAAGCTAAGCTTTCCCCGTTCCTTGCATCATTTTTTTTTTTCCATTTCAAGGAAGACCCCGAGTGTTCTTGACTGGAGATGCGGGAAGAGAGGAGGGTTAGAGGGGCCGAGGGCAGAGAGAGAGAGAGAGAGAGAGAGAGAGAGAGAGAGAGAGAAGAGAGAGAAAGAGAGAGAGAGAGAGAGAGAGAGACAGACAAAGAGACAGAGACAGAGATAGAAAGACAGAGAGAGAGAGAGTGTGTGTGAGAGAGATTGAGTGAGAGAGAAGAGAGAAAGAAAGGGAGACAGAGACAAGAGAGAGAGAGAGAGTGAAGAGAGACGAGAGAAAGAGAGAGCAAGAGAGAGAGAGAGAGAAAGAGAGAGAGAGAAAGGAGGAGAGAAAGAAAGAGAAAGAGAGACAGAGACAGACAGACAGACAGAGAGAGAGAGAGAGAGAGAGAGAGAGAGAGAGAGGCAGACAGATAGACAGACAGAAGACCAGGCATAACATGATGAGTCACTTGTCCACCCATGGTTACGGTCAACATCGGTGGCCCTCCTCCTTCTCCTCCTCTTCCTCCCCCTCTTCCTCCTCCTCCTCCTCCCCCTCCCCTCCTCCTCCTCTACCTCATTCTCATCATCTCCAGACAGCAGGCCCCCCCCCCCCCCCCCCCACACACACACACACACGGAACTGGTGTAGGAAAAAGGAGAAAGAGGAATTCACGCGATGGATTAAGGCTCGACAGTAATGCGTTTTATTGCGTTGCACGTGTAGGGTGGGTGGGTGGGTGAGTGAGTGGTGAGGTGCGGAGGGGAGGGCGAAGGGCGGGGAGCAGGAGTGGGGTGGGGGGGGGGGGAGGGGGGAGGGGTATGGCCTGCTCAAGGATTACGTAATCCAACAGGAACCACCAGCTCCGCTTATGAAAGAAATATGATGCTCCTGTCAGTTACCTGCGTTCTACAATCGATCGATACTCCCCTCAACATTTGTGTCAGATTGCTGGATAAAAAGATAAAATTCATACCCAGACAGATAGAAAGATAAAACAGACAGATCATACAGACAGACAGACAGATATACATACAGACAGACAGATTGACGGTCAGATAGACAGACAGACAGACACAGAATGACAGACAGACAGATGGATAGATAGATAGATAGATAGATACAGATAGAGGGGTGTATGTATGGATGGATAGACAGACTGCCAGGGGAATAAACATAGATCGCCTCTCTCTGTACATGTGCGCGCGCGCCTCTCTCTCTGTAAACGTGCGCACGCGCCTCTCTCCGTATACGTGTGTGCGCGCGCCTCTCTATATATTATGTGCGCGCGCGCCTCTCTCTATGTATGTGTGCGCGCGCCTCTCTCTGTATACGTGTGCGCGTGCCTCTCTCTGTATACGTGCGCATGCGCCTCTCTCTGTATATGTGTGCGCGCGCCTCTCTCTGTATATGTGTGTGTGGGCGCCTCTCTCTGTATATGTGTGCGTGCGCCTCTCTCTGTACATGTGTGTGTGGGTGCCTCTCTGTATATGTGTGCGCGCGTCTCCCTCTCTGTATATATGTGTGTGGGCGCCTCTCTGTATATGTGTGCGC
>CM065734.1:17763018-17765518 GCA_033310375.1 Conus canariensis | reverse complement strand
GGAAGGGGAGTGGGAGGGGGAGAAAGGAGGAGGGGGTAAAAAGGGAGAGGGGGTGTACCTGACCTGTCCACGTAAAGACAACTTCATTCTTTGCGAATTTTTCACCATTTGTGCGCACAGATATTTTTTGATTGCTTGTCAGAGTAATTTTGCTCTCTCTCTCTCTCTCTCTCTCTCTCTCTCTCTGTATGTGCGTGCGTGTGTGTGTGTTTCAGAATGTTGCCGCGGACAACCTTGCCGTTGCTGCCGTGAGTTCTTTTTTCACGTGAGGGCGGCCATTCCCTCTGACCCGAAGGCGATGGCGAGAAGCACGTGCCACATTCCCCGTTTATTTCTGTCCGCTGGGGCATGCCTAGGATGCAGGACAGAGACGGGAAGCCCTAGGAGGGTGGAAGGAATGAGAGAGAGAGAGAGAGAGGGAGAGAGGAGAGGGAGGGAGGGAGGGGAGGGAGAGAGAGAGACAGAGAGACAGTGAGAGAGAGAGAGAGAGAAAAGAGAGAGAGGGAGAGAGGGAGGGGAGGAGGGAGGAGAGAGAGAGAGAGAGAGAGCGAGAGAGAATCGCATCATCATCAGTTTTGGTGGGAGTTTTGGTGGATCCAAACGATGTTGAAAACGAATCCTTGTTGCATGCTCGGGTGCGAGGGAGAGTGGTGAGACCAAGAGGAAGAGGGTGGGGGTTGTTTCAGGAGGGAGGAGGAAGGAAAAAGGTTCAAATATGAGAGCGAGAGAGGGGAGGGAGGGAGGATGGAGGGGCAGAGAGAGCGAGAGAAAAAACAAATAATGGCGCGCGCATGCGCGCTTGCTTGCTTTATGCACACACACACACAACACACACACACATACACACAGAGCACCACTGACAGAGAGACAAAGAGAGAGAGAGAGAGAGAAGAGAAAAGAGAGAGAACAGAGACAGAGAGAGAGAGAGAAGAGAGACGAGATCAGAAAAACAGAGAGAGAGACAGACGAGACAGAGATACGGACAGGAAAGACAGAAGACAGACAGAGAGAGGAGGAGAGAAGAGAGGCAAAAACAGGAGAAGAGACAGAGAGACGGAAGAAGAGAGACAGAGGATGAAGAGAGAGAGAGAAGAGAGAGAGAAGAAGACGAGAGAGAGAAGAGAGAGAGAGAGAGAGAGAGAGAGAGAAGAAGACAGACGGACAGGCAACAGAGCAGAGAGAGAAGAGAGAGAGAGAGAGAGAAGACAGACAGACAGACAGACACAGAAAAGAGGGAGAGAGCTGTTCATATCATCAGCTCCGATGACGTGGGCGGTGCAAACCCCAAACAACAAGGAAAACTAATCCCCATGAAACGATGGCACAGCAAAAGCCCATCGTCAGACCAAACAACGTCTCCCCCCCCCCCCCCCCCCCCCAGCCAATCTCCTCACCCCCCACTACACACAGAGAGAGGCCTATTGAGTTACACCGGCAATTTCTCATAACCTCCCTGGAAAGTCCAGCGCCATGATTTAGGGAAAAAAACAACGATAAATAAACAAAAACAGCAACAAAAAAAAACAAAACAAACAAACACTGATTATAGCCATTCTCTAACGTCTCAGCGTCCCACCGTTTTCAGTTTTCCAAAAACAAGAATCATCACCGAAAACAACTCAATAACAGAAATGGCATTTTCAGTCTCAGTGTTCCACCATCAACACAAAAACAATTTACAGCCCGAGGCGGCCAAAGCCTAACCGTTCGCAAGTCAATAAAAAAAAAAAAAAAAAAAAATTAATGATGCCTTTCCATATTCTTTTCCGCTGTTATGGACTGCATGTATATTTTTTGTTCACTCGCTTCGTTCATTTCTTGTTCGAATCTTATTTAGTTGGTTCATCTCCCCCCCCCCCCCCCCCCCCCGTCCCCCTTTTTTTTTTTTGGGTTTTTTTTTTTTTTTTTAAACCCCTAATTTTAAGGCAATTGAAAACTAAACCCCTTTATGGGTTTTTTTGTGGGAAACATGTTTACAGCATTTTTTTGGGGGGGGTTTTGGGGGTGTGGGGGGGGGTTTTATTTTGGGGGAAAAAGGGCCCTTTTTAAAAGGGGATTTTTGGCTTTAAAAAAGGAATTTGGAGAAAAAAGGGAACTTTTGTTGGGTTTTTTTTTTCAAATTTTTTGGATTTACGACCACCACGAAAAGGACAGGAAAAACAATTATTAAAAAAAAAAGAGAGGGGGAGGGGGGGGAAGGGAAAAAAAAAAAACAGAAACAGAAAAAGAAGAAGATAAAAGAAAGGGGGAAAAATGGGAGTTTTTTCAAAAAGGAGGGGAGGGGGAAAAAAGGGGGGGGGAAAAGGGGGGGCCCCAAATTTTCCCCCCCGGGGTTCCCCAATCCCGGGGTTTTTCCCAATAAACCCCCCCCCCAACCCCGGGCAAAATAAAAAAAAAGAAAGGGGGGTTCCTTTGGTTTATTTTTTACCCAAATTTTTAAACCCCGGGGGGGCCCGGGGGGGGGGGGGGGGGGGGGTCTTAATAAAGGCGAAACCCGGGC
>CM065734.1:17735180-17755180 GCA_033310375.1 Conus canariensis | reverse complement strand
ACTGAAGTTGAGACGGCTATAAGAAAACAAGCCGCTGGTCTCCCACTAATCCATCTTACCGTCTTTCTTTCTTTGGGTTTTTTTTCTTCTGCCATTTGTCTCGTTCTATGATGCAGCGTGTGTGTGTATGTGTGTGTGTGTGTGTGTGTGTGTGTGTGTGTGTGTGTGTGTGTGTGTGTGTGTAGAGAGAGAGGAGAGAGAGAGAGAGAGGAGAGAGAGAGAGAGAGACAGCGAGAGCCGACACTGCGCGCGCTCCGACAGTTACGACTCGCCTGGAAATTCTGTACATTTTCTTAAATGTCAAAACATTTAGCATCAGCTTTACCGCGTCTGGAGGCAATTCTCTACGGAATATCAGACCTGAAACAATGCCGCAGCCATTCAAAACAGACATCTTTGATCCTTTAAACTACTTTTCCTGGTAACGAGAACGAATTTTTGAAAATGAGCAGTAGTAGAACATCGGGGAAAAGAGGACATCCAATAATACGCAGCTGACCCCCTTTTCAACGATGTTTGCTGATTGAAAAAAAGAAAGAAAGAAAAAGAATGAAAAGAAAAGACACATTTTTTAAGGGGGGAAAAAAAAGAAAAGAGTTTTGCAGTCTTTCCGAGTATTTAAGACAAGAACATTCAATCCTTCCAACGAGACAATGAACATTTCACTTGCATTTGGCGCGAAACCATTTCGCAACGGTGTCTGAGACCTTTCACACAAACGAGGGCGAGTGGTTTACTACAGCGGAGCGTCATACACCACCCCTCGTTAACATCGAGACTGGCTTACAGACCTCCGTCCGGAAATAGTTCCGACCTTTAGGGAAAAAAAGTCTCGGACTAAGAGGACGTCACTCTCACCTTTCACCTCAGCGTATCAGTCAGCACCTTGAGGGTGCGGGTGCAGAATCACACGACGGCACTCCCGGCGACAGTGACTTCCCCTTTACGAGCAGCCATCAGAGGGTGATCATAAAACAAAGGGGCGAAACCCACGCTATCTTGTGGTCTACCATTATTTTCTCTCTCTCTCTCTCTCTCTCTCTCTCTCTCTCTCTCTCTCTCTCTCTCTCTCTCCAGTTTCTTCCAGTTCATTAAAGCAGGGTTCCAAGTCATGTTCCTATGGTACCAATAAAAGCCCTGCTTGCCCGTTCGTGGCTTCCAATTAAAGTACACGATGACATAAATCGTCTTTGCGTCATTCCGTCTCTTCGGGTTATTCCGTTTGTTTCCGCCCACAGTCCTGACTGTATGTATTGCAGTAGGCAGCCATTTGCTTCATTAAACGTAGAGGATGCTTTTCGATGATGTAGCCTACAGTGTGTGCGTGCGCGCGTGCGTGCGTGCGTGCGTGCGCGCGCGCGCCTGTTTGTGTGTGTGCGTGGTGTGTGTGTGTGTGTGTGGGGTGTGTGTGTGTGTGTGGTGTGTGTGTGTGTGTGTGTGCGTGTGTGTAAAGAAAAAAAACAAAAACGACAGTTTGGAAAAGCTCAAACACGCTACTTTACGTCTCGTCTATAACACTCACTCTACTTACGCATTCTGCTTTTGTTTGTTTGTTTTGTTCTTTTCTCGTTCGCATTGTTTTTTTTTTTTACTGTCAATTCTATCTTCAGATCGTTGGTGTTCATCTTCACAGAACAGCTGGCAGCTCAGAGTGGACCAAACCCACAGTGCACGGCCTCCCAGAACCCTCTTTGATGCTGTCTACCGTCAGCCCAGTTTTCCCGCCTTCCACACCGGTTTCTGGGTCCTGAGCTGTCTGAAGTCATCCTGATGGAACTGAAACTTGGGCCCTCCTCAGCTCTCGAAAATTACCTCGAAGGAGCTAAGAACCGGGTCTCCCTGAACCCCCCTTTTTTTAACAAGTCACCGTGGATGGGTTAAGAACTGCATTTTCCTAAATTCTCTAAAAGTACGTTGAATGCACTACGCACTGGGTCTTCCTGAAATAAAGATCCTAAAGAACTGGGCCTTCCTCAGCTCTCTAAAAATCACCGTGACGGAACAACAGAAATCGGTCTTCATGAGCTCTGAAATTACTTGAAAGGAGCCAGGAAGTGGGTTCTTCATGATTTCTTTGGAACTACCACACAGATGCTGAAGAGAAGGGTCTTTCTGAACTCTCTGAAATCACCAGGAAGGAGCAAAGAATTGAGTGTTCCTAAGCTCGCTGAAATTACCGTGAAAAAAAAAAAAAGAGAGAGAAGAATTCGGTCTTACTCAGCTCTTTCAATTCAATATAAAGGGCCTGACGACTGGGTCTTCCAGAACTCGCTGAAATTACCATGAACAAAAATGTGTTCTGCCTAATTCTGAAATTACAGTGAGCTGTGAGGAGCTAAAAAAAAATCAGGTCTTTCTGAGCTCACTGAAATCGCCCAAAACAAGGAGAAAACTGTCTCTTCGTGAGCTCTCTCAGATCATACTGAACGAAGTGAAAACTGTGTCTTCATGAGGTCTGGGAAAATATCTTGAACAAAGTGAAAACCTGTGTCTTCATGAGCTTTGGGAAATCATCTTGAACGAAGTGAAAACTGTGTCTTCATAAGCTCTGGGAAATCGTCTTGAACGAAGTGAAAACTGTGTCTTCATAAGCTCTGGGAAATCATCTTGAACGAGGTGAAAACTGTGTCTTCATGAGCTCTTTGAAATCATCTTGAACGAAGTGAAAACTGTGTCTTCATGAGCTCTGGGAAATCATCTTGAACGAAGTGAAAACTGTGTCTTCATGAGCTTTGGGAAATCATCTTGAACGAAGTGAAAACTGTGTCTTCATGAGCTCTGGGAAATCATCTTGAACGAAGTGAAAACTGTGTCTTCATGAGCTTTGGGAAATCATCTTGAACGAAGTGAAAACTGTGTCTTCATGAGCTCTGGGAAATCATCTTGAACGAAGTGAAAACTGTGTCTTCATGAGCTTTGGGAAATCATCTTGAACGAAGTGAAAACTGTGTCTTCATGAGTTCTCGGAAATCGTCTTGAACGAAGTGAAAACTGTGTCTTCGTGGACTCTGGGAAATCATCTTGAACGAAGTGAAAACTGTGTCTTCATGAGTTCTCGGAAATCATCTTGAACGAAGTGAAAACTGTGTCTTCATGGACTCTGGGAAATCATCTTGAACGAAGTGAAAACTGTGTCTTCATGAGCTCTGGGAAATCTTCTTGAACGAGGTGAAAGCTGTGTCTTCATAATCTCTGGGAAATCATATCGAATGAAGTGAAAACTGGGCCTTCATGAGCTCTGGGAAATCATCCTGAACGAGGTGAAAAATATGTCTTCATGAGTTCTCTGAAATCATCCTGAACGATGTAAAAACCGTGTCTTCCTGAGATCACCGTATGCAGACCTGTAACAAGTGGGTTTTCGGGAACACTGAAATCACCGTGGACGAACGAAGCATTAGATCTTCCTGAACTAAGAACTGTCTCCAACATTTTCATCAAACCGTTTTCTGCAGTCAAGATTCTCCTCCTAAATGCGATCTGCTCCTTTCTTTCCACCACCTTCAATTCTTTCTTTCGATTTTTTTTTTTTAGTTTTGTTTCGTTTTGTTTTCTACACCGTATGGCGTCAAGTTACTCAAGAGAGGGTACAGAATAGAAGAAGAGCAAGCAGGGGACCAAACTCGACGGCAAACGCAATTAAAGAGATGATCTGAAAGCAGATCCAGGTAAACAGAAGACTAAACCAGGCATCGAATGCGTGCTATTTCAAAGCAGATGATGACAAGTGTGGAAAAGCACTACAGAAAGAAGAAGAAGAAGAGGAAGAAGAAGAAGAAGAAGAAGAAGAAGAAGACGAACGAGAAGAAGAAGAAGAAGGAGGAGGAGGAGAAGATGGAGAAGGAGAAGGAGGAGGAGGAGGAGGAGATGAGGACGAAGGAGAAAAAGGAGAGGAGAAGAAGGAGGAGACTGAAGAATAAGAAGGAGGAGAAGAAAAAGGAGAAGAAGAGGGGGAGGGGGGGGGGGGGGGGGGGGGGAGGCAGAGGAGAAGAAGGAGAAGATGAAGAACAAGAAGGAGAAGAAGAACAAGAACAAGAAGAACACGAACAAGAACAGGGAGAACAAGTAAAAGAAGATATCCATCACTCGAAGGAGCAAAACAAGAAGAAAAACAACATCAAAACCAGCAACAGAATAATAAAAACAATCCCGATTTCGTAATTTCAGGAGGTAATACCTACACAGCATCACGAGCGTTCAAGAGGCGCCAATTAACGATCAGCTCCATTTTCGCTCTCACATCCAAAAAGGGCGAGACCCATTTAATTAGCGACGTAGAGAAACGCATCAGGGATCTGTCGTGGGAAGTTCACCAAGCCAATAAGGTGACTCCTATTCTCGGCATAACCCTTATCTGTAACACTTAGACCCTCCTCGCCCCCCCCCTCCCCCTTTTCGCCCCCCCCCCCCCCCCCCCCCAAGGGCGACTCCCAGGGCCACTGGGAGAGGAGGACCGTGTTGAAGGCAACTATTTCACATCTTTTCTGCCGAAGGCTCGATGATCGTTCTCAGCCTTTGTATAAGTACAGAGCTATCCGCCACGTTTGTGGGGGGTGGGGGGGGTGGGTGGGGAGAGGAAGGAGTGGATAGGATGCATGGGGGGGGGGGGAAGGGGGAAGGGGAGGGGGAGGAGACGAGGGCGAGGAGGGTAGGTGCGGGGGGGCGGAGAGGTCAGGGCGGGGGGGGGGGGGGGGGGGCGGGGGGGGGAGGGGGGGTTGGGGGAGGGGGCGAGTGAGTGTGACTCTGTTCTATCTTCGTCCTCTCGTCCCCTTCCCTCCCCTCCTCCACTGGAGAGAGAGAGAGAGAGAGAGAGAGAGAGAGAGAGAGAGGAGAGAGAGAGAGAGAGAGAATAAAACAAAGAATCCCACAACCGCGATTACCGAGCCCGATTTCGTTGTGGTTGTTTTTTTTATTTTTTCACTTTTTTTTTTTTAAATTTCAGAAACCAGCCCAGTCATCCACGTTGCTTCGCCAAGAAGAAGAAGAAGAAGAAGAAGAAGAAGAAGAAGAAGAAGAAGAAGAAGAAGAATGTGCTGACGAAGCGGAATCCAGATTTATAGACTGCGATACAAGAAGAACCCAAAGACCCAGATTTAGTTATCAGACACA
Source organism: Conus canariensis (assembly GCA_033310375.1). Taxonomy (NCBI): domain Eukaryota; kingdom Metazoa; phylum Mollusca; class Gastropoda; order Neogastropoda; family Conidae; genus Conus; species Conus canariensis. The sequence goes on along the minus strand of CM065734.1, from coordinate 17,750,071 downwards.
TTTCGCTCTTCCTTTTACTTTCTTTTTTCTTTTCTTTCTTTCTCTCTCTCTCTCTCTTTTTTTTTTTTTTTTTTTTTTTGGAACCACGTGCTTTCGTCAGTACAGTAGGCAGCTGCTTCAGGCGTCACAGCTTGCTACCGAAAGGTCAAGGACGTCTTGTTGGCCCCGAGCCATTTTTCTCCCAATAAACCCTATCCATCCATAACCTTGATTCTCGAAGGACGGGTCTGGATGGTACCAGTCTAGCACGCATCGATACGACCTACCTGATTCACCGCTACATTCCTGATCTGACTACTGCGTGGAGTCACAGCTTACCCCCCTTCGGTGCTCTCTGTCAGGAAGGGGTTTTTGAAGAACTCACCTCCCCCCCCCCCCCCCCCCCCCCCCCCCTCCCCCCCCCCCCCCCCCCCCCCCCCCCCGACTGAGTCCAATCCCCTGTGCGCAGCATTGTAAGATTCCTCTGCTTGATGATGGCGCTGGAGATGAAGGGTTGGAGTCCCGGGATCGGTGAAACTGGACAGAGATCTACACGCCAGAGACTTCCAGAGACTTGTGGACTTGATGAGGCACCTGGGTGTGTGCGTGTGTGTGTGTGTGTGTGTGTGTGTGTGTGTGTGTGTGTGTGTGTGTGTGTGTGTGTGTAAGTGTGTGTGTGTGAAAAACTGAGCTATATTCTTGCTATTCTAAGATTCGGATGGGACTGACCTTTTCCTCTCATCGTTTGATAACTTTTTCTTTAAGTGCTATAGTCCCGCCGAGCATATGCTCGGGTCTTTTCAAGGCTGTTGAACTCATACTGGCGGAAAAAAGTAACGTTAGGAGAAGAAAAGGTCACATCCTGAACTCGACACAAACAAAACTGTAATGACACGGCAGTAAGTCTGCTGACATTCCTATAGGGCGGATCAAACGAGGCCATGCTGACAGCGATAGCGATTCCACTGAATTCTTTTGTCCCTCCGTTAACAAAAAAAAAAAAAAAAGGAAAGCGTTAGAATGGAAAACATTTCAATAATAGTCATAATAAAAGAAAGCCATGGGGCAAATAAATGCCGAAGAACTGACAGCCGGAGTTCGCTCTGTACAGTGTGCACAAAATTTCCACTGGCCTGTCTGCCAGATTATGACGAATAAGCTGGAGTGTCATAAAGTTTTATCAGAAAAAAAAAAAAAAAACCTGTAAAAAAAAAAAAGAAAAAGAAATATTAACAAAAGGGCAGACAGACAGTTGACGAGAATAAAGAAAGACAGACAAAAATGAAACAGGGGGAAAAAAGTGAACAGAGCAAAAGAAAGACCAAAAAAAGTATTTAAAAAAAAAAGAAAAAAAAAAAAAGAAACTGAATGAAAGACAGTGACAAAAAAGACTGAATAAAGGGAAAGACAAAAAAAAAAAAAAAAAAAAAAAAGTTAAAAAAGTGGAAAAACGAGAATAAAAGAGAGTGATAGAAAAAGAGAGTAAAAGGACAACAACAAAGTTTTTAAAAAAGAAAAAGAAAAAACGGGGAGAGAAGAAAAGAGAGTCGCAGAGAAGAGGAAGCTACTATAGCGCAGAACAGAGTTCCAACCCAGTCAGCTGTATTCAAATGACACTTCCCACATGGATGGCCTACATCCTACTTGATCAGTAACGGACAAAACGACCAAAAAAAAAACAAAACAAAAAAAAACCCACGCCATGCACGTTGCGTCAGGATGACCTGGGCCACGGAGAGTCTTTATGCGTGTTACCGACGTGCGATCATCTTAAACAATTCGTGTTGAAATACCTCGATAGGTGGACTTCTACCACGGCCTGGCGAAGCTGTACAGATTCATTCATGCCGGGCAGTAACTTACTCGAGTGGGGCCGCAATTTTCTTCAAGTCTCACAGGACTCGCCGACTTAAAAGGTGGGGGGTGGGGGGGAGTGGGTGGGGGTGGGGGGTGGGGGTGGGGGGGTGGGGGGGGATCATAAGAAACCAACTGTCTTCAGAGATTGTATATCAAATCGCATTAATCTGACGAAATGACAGTACATTTGATAGTTTGACAATTACTGTAATATTGTGATAATAATAATGATTAAAATAATGACAATTATCATGTCTTGATAAACAATTCAAAAACGGTATGTGTGTCAAAAGAATACATCCGACACGACCTCAACGGAAAGCAGAGGTGTCGGAATACCGTTCCCACACGTCTTGATGTTTGAGTTAAGACATCTTGTGGCTAGGCTGACTGGGGAACCGTTGAGTGTCGGCTTGCTTCTGGTAGGAGACACTCCCGTGTCATCATCAACCATAGTCCCTCACCCTCCTGGCTGTCCTTTCCAACACAGTCTCGATCTCTAGTCGTGGCCAAGTGCTTCTTGACCAGAAATGACCAACACCTGATCCCCCGCTCCGAGAGATTGTCTAGTTCCCCACACCTAGGGTTTTGTATGTCAGTGCTCTGTCATGTGAGATCCTGGTTGCAGGCATGACACTGCCTGTCAACACTTCAAACAGAGCCTCTGGCATGCTTTTGTTAAGTTCTATCTCAAACAAACGTGTGCAGCAGGTAAACTCTGAAATAAGTAGTGTCTTCGGATATCTCATTTCACACAACAGAACGTGTTTTGTGCAGTAGGTTAACTCTGAAAGAGATACTGTCTACGGTTATCTTATTTCATACAACATAACGTGTCCCCCCTCCCCCCGCGCGCCCCCCTTCCCCCCCCCCCCCCCTTCCCCTGCCCAATTTTATGCGATACATCTGTGAAACAGGCGAATCTGTGTCAGAAGAAACGGGTCTCCAGTAAAAATGGTCTGGGAGCAATGTGTTGCGTGCTTCCCTCAGAAGTTCCAGCCCTACCAGGCGGAAAACGAAACCGAGACGCAAGTGTTTATGCCGCTGACGCTGAAAGCGTCTTTACGGACGTACCGATGTGGTGGAAGCACTTGCAAATCCATCAGCGCATCCTCGCAGCGACAATGATTCGCATTAAGTGCGCAGGGCCTCACAAACCCTGGGCCACACACGACCACACAGACCTGTGCTCTACGACCCGCTCCCTCTTTGATGCTCTTTGCCTTCAGTCCAACACCCACCCACCCCCACCCATCTTCCCCCCCCCCCCCCCGCCCTCGTCCCCCATCTTCCCCCCCGCCTTCACTCCACGCGCACGTTAACACACACACACACACACACACACACACAGAGACACACACACACACGCACACGCACACAGACACACACACGCATGCACACACTAACCACATATATGAGAGCAAGAAGGCGCACACGCGCACACGCGCGCGCGCCCGCGCGCACACACACACACACACGCGCGCGCGCGCGCGCGCACAGAAATAAATGCACATATGAACCCAAGATGGCACACACACACACACACACACACACACACACACACACACACACACACACACACACAACACACACACCACCACCACCACCACCACCGCCACTACCACCACCACCACCACCCAAAGCTTAAAAGCCAGAGTTGTGTTTCATGGTGTGCCCCTGATATTGCCCACCGCTGTGCCAAGAATCTGTTTTCAATGTATCCGCTGCATGCCTTCCCCTGGCTACCACCGTTGTTGTCTCCCCTTTCTGACTCACGCTCCTAGCACTTCTCTGTCGCTTTTACAATTCTACTTCTTCCCACATCTTGCAGTTTCCAGGGTGTTTTTTTTTTTTTTTTTTTTTTTTTTTTTTAGATGTCAGAAAAAAAAAGCAAGCCCAACAACAACGACCCTGAACCAGGATGCAGCGTTACTAAACACATGACTTACTGAAAGAGTCACTTTTTTTTTCTTTTCTTTTCTTTTTTTTTTTTTTTAATACATCGTCATTCTCATTGCTGGTTGTTGTTGATCAGGAGATTATATTGTTCTGTTGCGTTTTGTAGGGCTGTTTGCTTGTGACGCCAGAAGAAGTGGCGTTTGTCGACAATTGACTTGTCTCTTTTGTCTTGTGTGTTAGGTAAGCGTTACTCCGCGCTCTGGGTTTTTTTTTTTAATTTGTTTGTTTTGTCTTTTCTTTTTTCTTCTTCTTCTTCTTCTTTTTTTTTTTTTAATTTGCTACAGAAAAAAAAAAGTAGAGCAGACAACAAGCTAGGCAGAAAAACAGATTAAAAAAAAAAAAGTACAGAACAAATCAAAAACAGGCGAACGATCCTCGAAGAAGGAGGAAGAGGAGGAGGAGGAGAAGGAGAGAGGAGGAGAGAGAAGGAAGGACAGGTGGAGGGGAGCAGGGGCAGGAGTATGAAGAAGAGAAGGAGAGGAAGGAAGTGGAAGAAGAGGATGAAGGACAAGGAGGAGGAGGAGGAGGAGGAGGAGGAGGAGGAAGGATGAGGAAAAGAAGGAGGAGGTGGGGGAGGAAGAAGAGGAGGCCGAGAAGTAGGAGAATGAGGAGGAGAATAAAGAGAAGAAAAGGGGAGGAGAAGAAGGGGGAGGAAGTGGTGGAGGAGGAGAAGGAGGGGGAGGAAGTGGTGGAGGAGGACAAAGAGGAGGAGGAGAATGAGGGAGGAGGAGGAAGAAAGGAAGAGGAAAAGAAGAAGGAGGAGAGGGCGAAAGAAGAAGAGGTGAGGAAGCAGGAGTCTGAAGAGGAGAAGAAAGAGAAGAAAAAGGGGAGGAGAAGACGGAGGGGGAGGAGAAGAAGGAGGGGGAGGAAGTGGAGGAGAAGAATGAAAGACAAAGAGGAGAAGGAGGGAGGAGTATGAAGGACGAGGAAGAGGAGGAGTGAGAGGAAAAGAAGAAGGAAGAGGAGAAGGAGCGAGAAAAGTAGGAGAGGAAGCAGAAAAGAAAAGAAAAGGAAAAAAAAAACAACAACAAAAACAGGAGGAACAGGAGGACGAAAAACAAAAATCTACATGTCTGTGCTTCCCAGATGTTCGCCTCTGTACTTCACGCGCCTGGGAACATCAAAAGACAGCTCACCGACAGACAGAACGACGCTTTTCAAACTTTGTCTCAACACCAACGCAGGTGCGTGTCCTCAATTCTCCAGGCCATCAAAAACACACAGACCAATGAAAGGCGCCACCTTGCTTTTCAACGTTTCAACACACACAACACACGCACACATACACACACACACACAACACGTAGAAAGAGTGTACGCTCGACCTCCCTTTCCATTCCTGCAACAGTGTGGAATTCTCCGCGTGAATCCTACCAACAATGATTAAAAGCCTCCAAGGCAGCCTTGCATAGCGGGGAGTCATCTCGTAGGCATCGCTTCAACAAGTTCACCGACCGCTCCTTTTCATATCGGCGTATCCTTTCAGTCAGAGCTGTATATTTAGTCTGCAATCAATTATCTTCCATGTAACTGCATGGATAGCTTCGCGTTGTCAAGAGCTACCGTGCACCTTCACAGTCAAACCCTTCCACCGTTTTGCAATCAATCCTCTTCCCAAATTCTGACATCAACCATCTGTCCCCATTCTGCAGTCAACCCTCTTCCCAAATTCTGCAGTCAACCATCTTCCCCATTCTGCAGTCGACCATCTGTCCCCATTCTGCAGTCAACCCTCTCCCCCATTCTGCAGTCAACCATCTGTCCCCATTCTGCAGTCAACCATCTGTCCCCATTCTGCAGTCAACTCTCTCCCCCATTCTGCAGTCAACTATCTCCCCTTTTCTGCAGTCAACTATCTCCCCTATTCTGCAGTCAACCCTCATGCCCATTCTGCAGTCAACCCTCTTCCCCATTCTGCAGTCAACCCTCTGTCCCCATTCTGCAGTCAACCCTCTTCCCCATTCTGCAGTCAACCCTCTATCCCATTCTGCAGTCAACCCTCTTCCCCATTCTGCAGTCAATCCTCTCCCCCATTCTGCAGTCAACCCTCTTCCCCATTCTGCAGTCAACCCTCTTCCCCATTCTGTAATCAACCCTCTTCCCCATTCTGCAGTCAACCCTCTCCCCCATTCTGCAGTCAACCCTCTCCCCCATTCTGCAGTCAACCCTCTTCCCCATTCTGTAATCAACCCTCTTCCCCATTCTGCAGTCAACCCTCTCCCCCATTCTGCAGTCAACCCTCTCCCCCATTCTGCAGTCAACCCTCTCCCCCATTCTGCAGTCAACCCTCTTCCCCATTCTGTAATCAACCCTCTTCCCCATTCTGCAGTCAACCCTCTCCCCCATTCTGCAGTCAACCCTCTCCCCCATTCTGCAGTCAACCCTCTCCCCCATTCTGCAGTCAACCCTCTTCCCCATTCTGTAATCAACCCTCTTCCCCATTCTGCAGTCAACCCTCTCCCCCATTCTGCAGTCAACCCTCTCCCCCATTCTGCAATCAACCCTCTTCCCCATTCTGCAGTCAACCCTCTTCCCCATTCTGCAGTCAACCCTCTCCCCATTCTGCACTCAACCCTCTCCCCCATTCTGCAGTCAACCCTCTCCCCCATTCTGCAGTCAACCCTCTTCCCCATTCTGCATCAACCCTCTCCCCCATTCTGCAGTCAACCCTCTCCCCCATTCTGCAGTCAACCCTCTCCCCATTCTGCAGTCAACCCTCTTCCCCCATTCTGCAGTCAACCCTCTCCCCATTCTGCAGTCAACCCTCTCCCCCATTCTGCAGTCAACCATCTTCCCCATTCTGCAGTCAACCCTCTTCCCCATTCTGCAGTCAACATCTGGCCCCATTCTGCAGTCAACCATCATCCCATTCTGCAATCAACCCTCTTCCCCATTCTGCAGTCAACATCTGTCCCCATTCTGCAGTCAACCATCTTCCCATTCTGCAATCAACCCTCTTCCCCATTCTGCAGTCAACATCTGGCCCCATTCTGCAGTCAACCATCATCCCATTCTGCAATCAACCCTCTTCCCCATTCTGCAGTCAACATCTGTCCCCATTCTGCAGTCAACCATCTTCCCATTCTGCAATCAACCCTCTTCCCCATTCTGTAATCGACCCTCTTCCCCATTCTGCAGTCAACATCTGTCCCCATTCTGCAGTCAACCCTCTCCCCCATTCTGCAGTCAACCATCTTCCCCATTCTGCAGTCAACATCTGTCCCCATTCTGCAGTCAACCCTCTTCCCCATTCTGCAGTCAACCCTCTTCCCCATTCTGCAGTCAACCATCTGTCCCCATTCTGCAGTCAACCATATGTCCCCATTCTGCAGTCAACCCTCTCCCCCATTCTGCAGTCAACCATCTTCCCCATTCTGCAATCAACCCTCTTCCCCCATTCTGCAGTCAACCCTCTCCCCCATTCTGCAGTCAACCCTCTTCCCCATTCTGTAATCAACCCTCTTCCCTATTCTGCAGTCAACCACCTTCTCCCGTTCAGCAAATCAATGATCTACTCCCATTCTGCAATCGTTCATGTTCCCCCAATTCTACAATCAATCATCTTCCCGCCAATTCTGCGATCAGTCATCTCCCAAATCATGGTAACTGGACAGCACTGTGTTGTCAAGAGCTACTGTGCGTCTTCCTTCGAGCCCTTTCTCCATATCATCTTCCGAACCAAGGTGACTTATAGCCTGCGGTTCGCAGCGGCCATCGTGTACCTTCATTACAGCTCCCATCTGCAATCATTTTTCCAAACCACGGCATTCTGTCCATGCTGCTGTGGACACGATTTCTGGCACGACTCATTGTTACAGTCCAGCAGCTTCTTGGTAGAATTATTTCTCTCCTCACAACGCGTGCAGTAGGATGCATCTTGCAATCATACTGCGTGACAAAGTCTCTTGTATTATATACAAAAACGATCTCAGAAATCCCGTTCATCCCTTCTGTGTGCGAGACACACGCCACAAAGGCGTCCCTGATATCCAGGTCACTCATTCGGGAAGGGACGCTGTGATCGTCTTTCAGCGAGCACCTGGCTCTCCGTTCTTCACCAAGGATGTTCGGTCTACCAGAGAAAATGTGGGACACAACTGTTTATGCCGCGGGGGAGTAAAACCCTCGTTCTAGGCACACACTGATGTGGGAGCAATTGCAAACCCATTCGGCTATCCTCCCAGTGAACAACAACAACAACAACAAAATCTCATTCCGCATTAAGTGCCCCTGAGCCTCACAAACAGCGGGCCCAAAGCCACACAGACCTGTGGTCTACGATCTCCTCCCTCTTTGATGCTGACTCTCCCCCCCCCCCCCCTCCCTCAGCTTTACAGGCCGGGTTGTGTGATCGCCCAGTGCCCCGGAATTGCCCGGGAGTCTGTCTTCAGCGAGTCTGCTGCAGCTGTTCTCGCACTCCTCATTCTGCCTCCAACTTTGATCTCTATCGCACTGCTTCCACCTCCTTCCCCCTCTCCTCTCCCGCCCCCCCCCCCCCCCCAATCCACACTCCTCCCGCTTCAGTGAAAAATAAAATGGGGTAAGAAACGAAATAAAAATTGAAAGAAGAAAAAAAACTGCAAAAGGAAAAAAAAAAAAAAAAACCCATAGCGCATTATCATTCGATAATAACGAGAAGTTAAATCACACCCAGAACCGGACATTCAAAGATGACTTACAAACAAAGATATATACATAGAATATGGATAGAGAGACAGGCGTACAGAAAGGCAAACAGACTTGCGAACAGAAAAAAAAGCAGAGAGAGAGTCATACAGAAGAAGAAGAAGAAGAAGAAGAAGAAGAAGAAGAAGAGGAGGAGGAAGAAGAGGAAACAAAAGAAGGAGGAGGAGGAGAAGAAGAAGGAGGAGGAGGAGGACACGAGGAGGAGAAGGAGGAAGAGGGAAAGGAGAAGAAGAAGAAGAAGAAGAAGAAGAAGAAGAAGAAGAAGGAGAAGAAGAAGAAGAAGAAGAAGTGGCAGATACTTTCGTACTTTCGGAAGGTGACCACCTCCACGTCTTTTTTTCTCCCCAGTGAGAACATTAAAAGACAAACCAGCCGGCTACCGTACTCCTGCCATGTCAATCACACGCTGTTGAGTTCACACACTATGATAAACGTCAGGCCGGTGGTCGCTCCGGGGCCTCTGGGCCCACAAACAGATCAAGGACGTCGCGGTGGTCCGAGGCTGACGGTGTCCTAGGTGAAAACCGTGCTGGCAGCCCCATGGTTCGGGCCCTGCAGGTCCTCGGGAGAGGATCGTCTGGCTGGCATCAATTGGACACATCTGATCAACGGGTTCCTTTCCCGTGGGAATGGACATGGAGGATCGCTGGTCACGGCCGTCACCCTGCGCGCTGATAGGGGGAAGGTTTTTACGTCCACCCACCACCCTTGGTCCGACAGCCCCTCCCTGGCAGCGCTCTGGGGCTCCTCAGATCTGATCATAGATGCCGGCGGATCGGGTGCGTGCGTGTGTGTGTGTGTGTGTTGGGGGGGGGGGGGGGGGGGGGGGGGGCTGGGGGGGGTGGGCATGGGAGGTGTATGGGGGTATGGGGGTATGGGGTGGGGGTAGACTTTTTGAAGGAATCTGACGTTGGACACACCTACGTGTCGTTTGCGTGACTCAACCGCTTGCGCGCAGGACTTTTTTTGTTTGTTTGTTTTTTTTTTTTTTTTTTTGCGCGACTCCTGGATAACACAGAATGAGCGGCTGCATTAAAAAAGAAAAATGGATACAGAACGTAGTCATGCCCCAGTGTCACAAACGGAGCGAGAGAGACTTGATCAAATGAATAAAAATACATAGTGTTAGTACTACCGTATGATTAGAACGCCATTAGTTGTTTACTACTGTTATCATCATCATCATCATCATGATTATCTTCTTCTTCCCTTCAACCTCCCCCCCCCCCCCCCCTCCCCCCTTCAGTTCCATTCCCTACTTTTTAGTTTTTCACCCGAGACCAAACTTTGCCACCAGATCGCAGAGGTGAAGTGACTGTGTGTTCCGTCCTCTGTTTCCCCACTGTGTACTGAACGTTATTTGTCGCTGCCAGAAGAAGACCCCATAGGTCGAAACGCGTTGTGTACGTTTCGTGTTTGTTATGTCCCTTTCTGTTCGGCCGCCCAGATGTTGCTCTTGAAACAAAAGCAGCAATTAGGTCGTCAAGATGTCAGCAACGACATCGTTTCAAAGACTGCAGCAGTGTGTACGGTTGACGTCACACGGTTCATGAGCCTGGACAGATAATTATATCAAGAGTATTGATTGAAATGTACTCCTTCAAACTTTCGAGGGACAAATCATTTTCTCTTTCTCACCACCTTCCCCCCCCCCCCCCCCCCCCCCCCCCCCCCAAAGACTCTTTCTCACATTTGTTGCACTTGCGTAACTTCATGTATGCTGTTTCTACTGTCATGGGATATCAACAATAAACATATATTACCCAGCTGCCCTTTGGTGGGCAGGGGGAGCAAACGGCTGCATCAAGCCGGCTGACGGGAGGGGTTCCGTAAGCCACCCCCCAATCCACCTCCGCCCTCCACCCCCACCCCCACCCCCCATATGTGCCATATGAAAAGAGTTAGGTAAGACTTTTCTGTGTATTGTGTGTGCAAACGAAAATCAAATAAAAAGTCACGCTTCTTGCGCCCCTTTCTGGATCAAAGATGGACGAATGGACCACAAAGGCAGAAAAAAAAACACTGTACGGCAGGAGAGAGAGAGAGAGAGAGAGAGAGAGAGAGAGAGAGAGAGAGAGAGAGACTTGATTCGGAGTGACATAAATATGTATGTGTGTGTGCGTGCGTGCCTACGTGCGTACGTGCGTGCGCGCGAGTGCTTGTGTGCGTGTGTGTGTGCGTGTGCGTGTGGTGGCGTCGTGGTGTGTATGTGTGTTTTGATATCCAGGAGGCCAGGAATACCACTGATATCTAAAGACCCATCTTTGGTAAGTATCCGAACGGGGAACAGACAGACGGGCGCGGTGATCAAATGGTACAGTGTGACGCGTGCCTAACGCTCTGCCCGCCTCCGACAAGCACTGTGTGCGCTCGCTCTACCTTCAAAACACTGTCAGCTCACACTGCGCTAACAATGACTCCCCAATATGACGACGTCACTGCTTGGGGATGAATATAATAATAATAATAATAATAATAATAATAAAATAATAATAAGTAAATAAACATATAAAGGCAGCCCCATACTAAGAAAACAAACCACTTTCTTTCTGACATCTAGCCCTGAAAGTCAACAAGTACTTTGATTGCATTGACGGTGGAGAGAATTGTGAACAGAACGAAGCTGAAGCAGAGACCACATTGTACACACTGGTGATGGGTGAGACTGACGTCCTATAGGCCGGAGGCCCTTAAGGACAGTGTATACTCGCAGACATAGGTGTGTATTTTCTGCGGCGGCAACCGTTGTCGCTGGCAGTAATGTTTGAGTTCCGTGGGCGGGCCGTCGTCTGTTGCTCTCTGAGCTCTGGTTCCTTTCGAACTTTCTTTCAAATTCGGGTGTTGGTCGGCCGACGATGGGCGTCGGTGTATTTCGCGCCCCCCCCCCCCCCCCCCCCCCCCCCCTCTTAATGGCTGTCTTCAGGGCCACTGGGCGGCCTTCTTCGTGCTCGGGTGGCGATGGTCCTGTGCCGCGTGAGGCCGCCTTAAAAAGGGAGCAGGACGAAAGTCGCTGGAGCGCTGCACGAGTCCCTTGTATTCTGCGGTCCACGCAGACTAGGGCCCACAGGACAATTTTTCAACCCAACCCCGTGAGGAGTGCCCCCATGCTCCGACCCAAAAGCATGGTATCCCAGACCACGGTAGTCGTAGTCAGGCAGTGCTCCATCGCCGATCGCCCCACATCTCTAGGAGTAGCCCCCCCCCCCCCTCCCCCCCCTCCCTTCCTGGCGACACAGGCTAGACCCGCCGTCCAGCCCCGATATGGCCCTTTGCGGTCGGCTGGGCTATAAGCAACATTACCTTAGACCCGCCGTCACCCATACGGCTGGAAGGTTCGCTGCGCCGCCTGACACTGACCTCTCACACCAGTGCCCTTCACAGGAGAGCTGCCACCTCTCCCTTCGTGTGAACATCTATGCCACCTCGCAGGGAACCGACACATTTGTCACCTCTCCTTTATTTACATGCAAAGATGTACGAGTCAGGCTACATGACCCGCGCCGTTCTGTATCCTCCCTCGCCAGTGGTAAAAGGTTACTGGCTGGGTGTTAGCTGTTGAAGGCCAACGCCGCACCGTTGATAGTCCCCTTTAGCTGACAGGGAGGGAGGTAGGGAGGGAGGGGGGGGGGGGGGGCGGGAGGGAAAGTGTGGAAGCTGGTTGGAAAGCTGCCCCAAGCACTAACCGATCTTCGATCAGGTCCTTGAGTTGAGCGAGGAACGCGGAGTGTCGGCTATCCTTAAGTACAGACCTATAGTCGATCAACTCCTTTCACTGACTGGGGTAACTCTGTGTGGTGGCTGTCTTCAGCGGTGACCGATCTTCGATAAACCGCTTTAGCTGACAAGGGGGCGGAGGGGGGGGGGTGGGGTAGGGGTGAGGGGGGGGGGATGCCGCTGTCTGATGTGGATATGTGATTCGTCCAGTCGGCCCTATACGACTATTTCCTGAGATTCCAATTATTGCGCGACTGTTAAATTAAACAGGGGATAACAGAGAGAGGCAAGCAAGAAGGTGTTCCATTTCCGAGGTGGAAACCCGACAGCGCCTCACCAGTGCCGTTTACCTTGCCGAGTGAACCCACCGACTGTTCGCCTGGCTTGATGCAGCGGTTACTCCCTCTGTGGACGTGTCTTCAATGAGTGAAAGCGAGTGAAACAGAACGTACCTGCGAGTGATACCACGAAGAGAAATACCATACTCTCTCTCTCTCTCTCTCTCTTCTGTCGTGTCCTCATGGAAGACACTGTGTCACACCGCTATGCGAACGTAATAGCTCGATCTGACCCATGCTCCGTCGCTGTGTGGTGGGGGGGGGGTGGGGGGGGGGGGGGGGGGGGGGGGGGGGGGGGGGGGGGGGCGGGGTGTTGGAACACAGTCGGGGTAAGCCTGTCATGACTCCTTCACATCACCCTGATGATGAGTCTGACGGCTATATCACAGAGTGATATTAATAGGAGCTATGGACACACACACACACACACACACACACACACACACACACACACACAAGAGCAGGCAGGCAGGCACACACACGCGCGCGCGCGCGCGCGCGCTCCACTCCCGACCCATCACTGGGATACGGGCGACTGTTAATGGTCAATCTTAGGTTACGGTGATCGCCTTTGTTCAAAATGTGATGGGCGAGCAGCTGAACCCTAAGACTGGCCATTACAATCATCCGTGTCCCCACTATACACCCCCCCCCCCCCCCCCCCCCAAGAAAAAAAAGTAAAAAATTAAGAAAAGAAAAAAAGTTTCTTTCAAACATACTCAAAGAGCCAAAACACTGGATTTACTTAGTAAAGAAAAACAATATTAAATCAAATTGAAAAAAAAAATTGTCTTTTAAAAACTGAAAATGATCACGCGCAGTGGAACGCCCTTGTGCAGGACCTTCATGGCGTCTGCTTCCAAGTATTCATGTCGAATGCCATATAAATCCCCAACACTCCAAGGGCCCGTGTGTCGTCGGTGGCATATCATCAGATGGTATGCACCATGGAGTCTTTTATTCATTTTTGTTTTTGTTGAAAAATGTATGAACACACGTGTTAAAAGAAAAAAGTGGTCTTGTAAGGGCAAAGTGTGTGTGTGTGTGTGTGTGTGTGTGTGTGTGTGTGTGTGTGTGTGTGTGTGTGTGTGTGTGTGTGTGTGCAAGCGTCACCGGCACGAACCTGTTTCATATCTAAGGTCTGCGGGTGGTAGGGGATTATTTCTAGTTTGGACGGATCTGTAAAAAGCTTATAACCCCGTTTGTGTGTTCCAGTCCTCTTGCCAAAGCTCTTTGAAAGTCACTTTGAACTTCTGCAGGTTTCAGACGCGTATAAGAGATAGGAGATGTCGAAATCTGTCTGTCTGTCTGTCTGTCTCTCTGTTTTTTTGGGGGTGAAGGGCGATTCTTTACCAGAGGATCAAGCACCTCATTGCCCACAATGCTCACATGCGTGGGAACCTATCCCAAACAGGAAGGATGGTTGATTGCCGACTCACACACCGAAACTTCCCAGCGAAAGACTCTCCGAAAAAGACTACCTCTCTCTAAGAGATCCGTCCATTTAGATGTTTTGTTTTGTTCTTGTCTATATGACATTTACCTCCCTTGAACGACTTTCTTCAAATGGGTGGGGTCTTTTGCTGGAACTTCTGTGGCCCTTTGTCAAAGCTAGAGGAACGTCCCAATGCAGATTCCCTCCCTTGGAATACCTTGGACCTCATTTTTCTCTACACTGGATTAACTCCTCCACCAAAGACGCCCTACCCTACCTTTTCTCACACACACACACCACACACACACACACACACACACACACACACACACACGCACACACACACGCACGCACGCACGCACACAGGTATGCACGCACACACACACACAACACACACACCACACACACATTTTGTCTGTACAAGATTTGTTTTACACACACACACACACACACACACACACACACACACACACACACACACACACATTTTGTCTGTACAAGATTTGTTTTACACACACACACACACACACACACACACACACACACACACACACATTTTGTCTGTACAAGATTTGTTTTACACACCACACCACACACACACACAAACACACACACACACACACACACACACACACACACACACACACACACACCACACACACAAGCCCGCGCGCGCGCGCCACGTAAACATACTCTCTCTCTCTCTCTCTTGTTTTTGTCTACGCAAGGTTTATCGCCCAATAAAGACGCCCTCCCCTTCAAAGACTTTTCACGAACCTATTCTGTCTACACTAGGTTTATGTCGCTGGAACGACTCAGCACCTCTCCAAACTTTTACTTTTCTCAGTACGCTCTTCCTCTTCTTAACTTTGTCCTCATCAGATTTACTTCTCAATAAAGGCTTCCTCCCTTTCAGGACCTTT
>CM065734.1:17722036-17729536 GCA_033310375.1 Conus canariensis | reverse complement strand
CCGAGGATGAGCAGAAACATGTATTTCTGGTTACACGAGTTGTTTGAGGTCAAAACTCTGTTAACTTAAATCGTAGAGAGCAAAGCAGTTCAACACAAGCACTGATTCCATCTCTAACTGCTTCTTTGTACAATGGACAAATCGTTTCCCTCTGACGACGACAATATCTGACACAACGCACTGCCACATCTGACGCATTGAGCCTAATTTTGTTCCATACACATCTTACAGACCTTTTGATATTTCACGTCATAGACTGTTCGGCACATGGAAGTGTCTTAACTTTCCTATACAAACCGATTCCGTCACTTTGTGTTCATGAGCTGATTCCGGTGTTGCCATCTGCTGTCAATAGCTATTTGTGTATAGGCCTTTGTAAAAGACTGAACACACCCAGTCCCTTGATCTTTTTCCCTACATACATGACAATCCATTTATTCATTAAGTATTACGAATTCTAGTTACCTAAGTTGTTTTCCTCTTTTCATTCAAGTAGTGATTTTTATGCTATAAACGTCAATCTATTCTCATCCATCTGAATTTATCTCAACCGAACCACAGCATAAATACAGATGGGGAGGAATCTAGTAAGTTCTCTATTTCAGTCGCTAATGAACTGCCTTGAAGGGCCCAACTTTCAGCTCCATAAAAGACAAGTGGCTGTACCTGAGAATCAAACAGCTTTAAATTATTATGATCGATGAGGTGTCACTGATTTCATACCATTCACTTGAGATCTTTCTCTAGATGTCACTCCATTGCAAGTTACCCTAAACTGAGTTTTCTTTGGAAATCAACACCAAGGGACTTAAGCATTCCTAACTTTTATTTCAGCATCATTATAAAAACCATCTCTTTCTGACAGCCTCAAACCAGCCGTTTCTGAAAATCACGCTCTTACTTAGTTTACCTTTATTTCATACTTGGTCTGGATACATTTGTTGGGCCAAACTTGTAGATCGATTGTCGTCTCTTATGATAGTACAGTCTCATCGAAAAAAAAAAAAAGGGGGGGGAGAAAAGCTCTGCAAAACACTATCCGACTAAGCACCTCGTGACAACTATGAATTATTTCAGAAATTGATTTACAAACAAGAAGTGAGAATAACTCCGAACTACACACATCTCCCTGTTTTACACCAAATGTACAATTCGTATATCCTGTAAGTTTGTTACAACATATAACTCCAGCTTTAACAGCCCCCCTCCCCTTCCCCCTCAAGAACTGACCATTACAGCTTTCATGATACCAAACCAAACGCTTTCTCAACATCTGTAAATGCGACGCCACATACAATATTTTATTCAAACAGCCCTGTTTTCTAATACTGGCTACGAAGGTATGTATCTAATCGACTGTGCAGTAGTCTCTCTTAAGCCCAATTTGATATTTCCCTGTAACATTCTTCTGATCAACCCATGTTTTAAAATCAATCATTCATAACGAACCTGTCATGATTTTGACAGACAGAGAGAGAGAGAGAGAGAGAGAGAGAGAGAGAGAGAGGGGGGTGGGTGGGATGAAATGGGGTGCGCGGGGACAGCGTGTGGGAAGAAAGGGAGAAGAAAAGGAAAGAACGTGACAAAATGAATAAATAGATTATCATAACTAAAAAAAAAAAAATCAAACAAACAATGACGAATGCTTCACGTACAAAATGGAACTGAAAAACAAAACACAACAAACCAACCCAAACCAACAAACAAGGAAAATAAAAAAAGCTGGAAAAAACCGATAGCAAAACAAACAAACAAAAACAAAACAAAACAAAACAAAAGGAAGCAAAGAAATGGGGTATCATGGGCAGCAACACAAATGAAAGCAAACAGAAAAGCCAAACAACAACACATCAGCAGAAACAGCAGCAACAACAACAATAAACCAAAACAAAACAACACAAAAAGAAAGGAAGACAGAGGGGGGGGGGGGGGGGGGGGGGGGGGGGTCAGAAAGAGGGCAAGACGACCAGACCAGACTGGTCGATCAAATGAAGACAGAAAAAAAAAAGACAGAAAAGAAAAGACCTCAATCGAATTCATTTTTTTTTTTCTTTCCTTCGGACTCTTCATCAATGGCGGCTCAAAACACGACAATTCAGCGACGCATCACGTCCGCTCGAAACTCATATCATTCTACATCATAAGAGTAAACAACGAATTTGAGAGATGATCAGTTATTACGTAATCTTTCTTCTTCTTTTTTTCATCATAAAGTGGTTTCTGCCAACTCGTGTGCTATAAAAGCATTTATAATGATAATGATAATAACAATAATAATAAGAATTGAAAACAACACAATAATTATAAGTTTTGCACAATACAATATCCCTTAATACAGGCCCAAAGCGATGTTCTAAGTATAAACAAGAAAACGGTCCAGTGCATTCCCGCACTAAGGCTGATAAATTTTTCACTCTCACTGAACAGCTAAGTTCAAAATTTAGCTGTGAAGATGCGCGAGTTTTGAATATGTCTGATGAGAGAGAATGGCAGAGAGTTCCGAAATAACAGTCGCTTAACAGACCAAGGGTCTTTGCCCAAATGATGCCAGATTAGTTTAAGAAACACATAATTGGTGTGTGTGTGTGTGTGTGTGTGTGTGTGTGTGTGTGTGTGTGTGTGTGTGTGTGTGTGTGTGTGTAAGCACGCGCGCGTGTGTGTGTTTGTGTGTGTGTGTGTATGTGTGTGTGTGTGTGTGCGTGCGTGCGTGCGCACGCGCGTGCATGTGTGTGTGCGTGCGCGCGCGTGCGTGTGTGTGTGTGTGTGTGTGTGTGTGTGGTTGGGCCGCGAGGCGTGGTTGGTTGTTTGACAGCACTGTCAGCGGGATGGCTCATAGAACTAAAAGAGAGAAGACAGGCAGGGTGAAATCCATCGAAACAACGAGATGCCATCACCGCAATCTTGAATTTAATTCGAAAGACAACGGCAGCCAGTGAGGGTTCGTAATTAGAAGAATTACATGACCTCTCTGGCTTTCTGAAGAAAACAACAACAACAACAACAACAAACCGAAACAAACAAACAAGCAAACCAGCGGGAAAACATTGTTTAGAAAGACTTTAAAACGAGCAATTTCCTGCCAAAGAACATAACCAAAGAAGACTGATTTCTTGTTGGCAAGGCAACTCAAAACACCGTAAATCGTATCGTGATGATAAACATGGAAGGTAACTTTCCTTCCTGTGATGAAACCATACACGGAAGACAACACCAAACGAACCACGGTACTTGCGGTACCAAGCCACCTTGCGGTACCAAGGCGCACAAAGACAAGCAGAACAGACATAGTAAACAAGGGGCGTTCCTAGTTTGCCTATATACGTTGAGCTGACCGCTGCATAGTAATATGCACACAACAGGAGCAACAACAGCACAGAAATGTCCAAGCCCAAGCTGACATTGTCCAGACCGGCGTGGACGTTTTTGACTCCCAGTTCTTATAGAACAGGGAGTACTTTACAATGGGAACGAAGAAATGCTGTCTGTCAGTCTGTCTGTCTGTCCGTGGTCAAAATGTGTTCCACTCGCTCCAAACAAAACTTCTCGGCCGATCTTTCTGAAAATGTGTATGTTTATTATGGGTCGCGGATGATGCCCGATGTTTTATTTTACCAGAATAGCCGTTACTAACGGCTATAACGGCCCAAAACGGTTTTTCTTCTTTATGGAATATTTCAGTGACGAAATATATTATGACTCATGTTTGATTGTGACGTCAAATACATTATGACGCATGTTTGATTGTGACGTTTTTCAGGAAGATAAACTGGGAGTACATTTATATGCTTTGGATCTTGTCTTTCTTTTGGTTAAAAAAAAAAAGGTTCACCATAAGTGAATTTTCATTTTATTTCATTTCATTTATTTATTTATTCATTTCTTTATTTGTTCACTCATTCATTATACTTTTCGTTCACGTATCTATCTATTTATTTATTTGTGTATTTATTTGCGTATGCTTTTTTATTTATCTATTTGCGTATGCAACCGCCTTTAACCCTACCATTAAAGGTAACGACATTCCGTCTTCGGGGAGAGATGTCTAAGCACGACCACCAGGTGTATGTTTTAGTTTTGCGTCGCCCATCCCACCAGTACACGAAGCCCCTGCTCTTCTCCGAATGGTGAAAAGGGATTTCACGTGCACGCAAGATATATCGTGCTGACTTCCCTGCAAAGGACCTCGGTGTCAAGCGTCATCTGGAGGACTAGGAGTGGATCGAGTCTGCACAGACGCGACCACCGAGGAGAAAATCACTCCCAACCAGGCTGTCTCCAGCGGTGAATCGAACCCCGGACTATCAAACAAGAGTCTGACGCCTTACCCACTCGCCCCCCCCCCCCCCCCCCCCCCCCCCCCCTCCTACCCCGCGTAGCTGTTTTTTTAAAAACTTTTTTATATTTTTTTAAACAGACTCGAGCAGGGCAGTCAGAAGAGCGCTCACTTCTGCCAAGGATGAAGCTTTTGTTCGCCACCAGGGAAAGTAGTAATGGGCACAGACTGAAAGAGTTATTTCCACCAACTAACTAACTAACTTAACTAACTAGTTAACTAAATAAGACAATTCAACCAGATTAAAAAAAAAAAAAAAACAAAAATGAATCAAATACATAAAAGAAAAGGAAAATGTGAAGTGTCGATCTTTATATCATTAGAAAGTTCCATGATGATATATTAGTTCACAGAAAGTTATCACTCCGCACACTGGAAACCTCACGGTGTTTGTGTTCAACGGATTACTAAACAGTTTCGCCGACGGATTGTGGATCCGCCTTTCGACCCGGATCCGCATCACATTTGACAGGTTCGTCAGTGGTCCATTCTACCACCATGCTTGGTTAAAAATCCATTCCGTCGTTTTTGGGGGGTGGTCTTCCGGACAGACAATTCAACCCAACCGAGGGACGTGCATGGAAACATAAAAAGCTCGTTGGCCGGAGGTATGCGACTGGGAGAACGTTATGACAAGATGAGAATTATAACCCGATGATAGTATTTCTTTTATCCAATCCATCAGCTCCAGAGATACCAGAAAACAATCCTCTCCAGACTGAGAACTGGCCACTACCGACTGTTGAGCCACCTCAGCCGAATTAAGATTGCCCACATAGATGAATGTCTAAGTGGCAATGGATCTCAGACCAGACACATCTCCAAATGCCACCATGAAGTTCTACTTCGGCGTCAAACCTGGCCAGAGGGCGCAGAGCTGCAGATGCAGCTTTGGGGCAGCCGTCAAGACCTCGAGAAGACTGTGGGATTCATCGTGGCTGCGACAGAATTGAAGATCTGACGCAGCCAATTAAATCGACCGCAGAAGAAGTGTTTCTTTCCGTTTTCTGTGTTTCTCATTTCCATGTCCCCTCCCCCCCCACCCCCACACCCACCCACCTCTGTAAAACTACACCCTCTTTCACCCGCTCACAACCCGGCACCGCCAACCCACAGGGAGCACCAACCCATTTGAGGTCACCACCACGTGGCAACCCACCGGAGGAGGCACTGCGCTGCTGTCCTGTCACCTTGATGGTGTTCAGTGGTGACTGACTATTCCTTAGTCGTGGAGCCAGAGTTCCCCTCCCGTAGGGTCGTTACCACGTCTCTGTTTGTTGTTGTCGTACCCTGGCTAAAAGACTCCAGGGATCATCCAAACAGCTGAAGTACTTGAACTCTATGGTACAAATGCATCAGCTGGGGATGAGAACATTATGTGTGACCGTTTTTGATTACCCCGCCACATGGACAGCCACACTCCGACTTGAGGGGATTTCGGAGACTGATAATACTGTGCTAGGAGCTTGTCACGACTGAAGACAATCCCCGCATAATTATGCAGAGCATAACAACATTTTGATGTAGCCTTGGTGTTGTAGCCTATGTCCAATTGGTCTGACACAGCCTTAAGCCAAGGCGGACCACGTCTTGTGGAATGACAATTCCCCAGGAAACTGTCATGGCATCCTGGAACTTGACAGGACCGGACGATCCAGCACGGGCGTCAAGGGGAAATGGAAACCGAGGTCACCATGAGGACAGAGCCTGACAGGTCACAGACTTTGAGTTCAGATTTTTTCTTTCTTTCTTTCTTTCTTCTGTTAATGATGTTCAATTAGGCTGATACAGATGACGCTCGGGGAGTCAATTAGGTAGGATTCCTTGTATAGCGTTGCAAGTAGCATTTTGTTCTCCCTCCCGAGGCCGACCTACATAATGGATGGACGAGCGAAGGGGGAGGAGGAGAAGGAGGAGGAGGAGAAGGAGGAGAAAGAGGAGGAAGAAAAGCTTGCCGGAAACGAGCCTGTTATATAACGGGGGGTCCAAAAAGGACATTGTCCGATGTCCAGTCGTTTTAGACACGGGTCGGATAATTCCCAGCAATGCTGGATAACTCGCAGTAGTGACGGCTATTTCGCAGCAGTCGCATGGGGGAGGGGGGAGGGAGGGTGGAGAATGGGAAGAGCTGGGCAACGGGGGGGGGGGGGGGGGGAGGGGGGGAGGCGCGAGGGTTATTCTCATTAAAGGATATGCTCCAACTTCAGAGAACCTCTTCCATACTTTCTCTCTTTCTCTCATATAAGTACATGCTCGCGCAAGCGCGCGTGCCCTTACGTGCGTGCACGCCCGCGCACGCGCGTCCGTGCGCGCGCGCGCGCGCACACACACACACACACCTCCTCCGTCTCCCGCTTGAAAAACCTATTATAATCTCTCTCTCTCTCTCTCTCTCTCTCTCTCTCTCTCTCTCTCTCTCTCTCTCTCTCTCTCGAAACTTACACTGATCAAAAACAGCTGAATGTCAGCTTAACCTTCGTCCACACACTTTGGCAGCAGGCAGGCGATCTCTCTCTCTCTCTCTCTCTCTCTCATAAACATAACACACACACACACACGCGCGCGCGCGCGCGCGCGCGCGCGCCGCACACACACACACACACACACATACACCCATGCGCGCACCCACTTACACACACACACAACACACACACACACACACACACACACACACACACACACACACACAAGTTGGTTTGATCAGCAGTGACTATATGATGATGTTTCCTGTATATTTGTGATTGTTGGTGGCGAGAGAGAGAGAAAGAGGAGAGGGGGAGGGGAGGGGAGAGAGAAAAAGAAGAGAAAGAGAGAGAGAGAGAGAGAGAGAGAGAGAGAGGGAGAGAAAAGAGAAAGAGAGAAAGACAGACAGAAGAAGGAGGGGACGGGGGGGGAGAGAAGAGAGAGAGAGAGAGAGAGAGAGAGAGAGAGAGAGACAGACAGACAGACAGACAGACAGAGAGAGAATTTTTTGTCTTTTGTTATGATAGCCCAGCCGACCACGCAGCGTCTCCTTAGGGCTGTAAACACGTAAGAGAAAAAAAGAACAACAACAACAACAAACAAAACAAAAAAAAAAAAGCAGAAGATTACACATCTCACAAGAAATAACAAACAAGAGAGAAGACAAATGTGATCAACAAACGACGGACAGAGAGACAATCAAT
>CM065734.1:17714536-17717036 GCA_033310375.1 Conus canariensis | reverse complement strand
CAACGGTCGGTCCACGGTCATCATCCCCAAGTCCATGTACTATGACAAGGCCAGTCAACTGTTGGATGACAGAAAAACCTACCAGCCTCTCAAGAAAGACCCCACCAACAGGTATGCCACCAAGCTCAAGGATCTGCTCAAACGTCTCAAGGAGACGGGCGGACTTTCCCTGGACTTTTACAGAAAACTGTACCCATCAACCACTGATGTCCTCAAGTTTTACGGCCTTCCTAAGGTGCACAGGAAAGACGTCCCTCTCCGTCCCATAGTTGCTTCCAGAGGTTCCCTCATGTATGAGACGGCGAGATTTGTGGCAGACATCCTGTCTCCTTTGGTTGGCACAACAGAACACCACATCATGAACAGTGCGGACTTGGTCAGAAACTGGCAGACTACACCCTTTCTCCTGACGAGTGCCTGGTATCATATGATGTTTCGCATTGTTCACCAGCGTCCCCGTCGAAGAAAGCATCCACATCATCAAAGCAAGACTCCAGGCTGACGACACTCTGCCCCAGCGTACAACACTTTCCGTGGACAGCATCTGTGAACTCCTGGCTTGCTGTCTCAACACCACTTACTTCACGTTCCAAGTTAACTTCTACCAGCAAGACCGCAGGGAGCGGCCATGGGCTCTCCAGTCAGTCCCATTGTAGCCAACCTCTTCATGGAGGACTTCGAGGAGAAGGCCCTGGCGTCTTACCATTCTCCTCCACGCTACTGGGGCCGCTACGTGGACGACACCATGACCATCCTCAAGAGGGAGCTGGTGGAAGACTTCACTAACCATTTGAACAGTCAACACCCTGCTATCAAATTCACTCATGAGGTGGAGGAGAACAACTCGATTGCCATGCTAGACACACTCTTTACACGGACAGAGGACAGCCTCTCCTTCAGTGCGTACCGCAAACCTACCCACACCGACCAGTACCTACAGTTCGAAAGCCACCAGCCACTGGAACACAAACTCGGAGTGATACACACCCTCACCCATCGGGCCAACACCATCTGTTCTACTCAGGATGCCAAAGACCAGGAAATGGAACACCTCAAACTGGTTCTCACCATATCAGGCAATGAGAAGTGGGCGTGGAACATCCCGGCTAGCAAGAAGATCACACCGCATCCTACCACCAAACAAGACCAAACCAGGCGTAAAGGACATGTCACCATCCCCTATGTCCGGGGTGTGACTGAAGCCTTGAGCAGGAAGATCAGGAAAACCAGTGTCTCCATACATCCCAAACCTATCAACACCATCCGCAGCCAGCTGGTCGCCTCCAAGGACAAAACTGATAAACTGGACAAGTCTGGAGTGATCTACCAAACAGACTGTCGTGACTGTGAAGAGAACTATGTTGGGGAAACTGAGAGAAACCTTCGAAAACGCTTGACAGAACACAAAAGGGAATCATCACCAGTAGGCGCCCACCTACACGCCCAGCACATCGGGTTCGATTATGACAACATCAGCGTTCTCGACCGTGACAATAGATGGTTTCAGCGTGGGGTGAAGGAGGCTATACATATTGCCGCCAACAACCCCACACTCAACCGGGACCCGGGCACGACACACCTTGCCACCGCTGAAGAAGACAGACGGAGGTCTGTCGAAAGCTCCAAGTAAGTGCTATTCCTAGCTGAGTGACCTGTTTAAATCCGGTAGTCGTTGAAATACCCTAGTGGTACACAAAATTGTTGATCTTTATAAAAAAATTTGCAACCTGTGACTGCCAAATAACCAATCCCAGCAACATATGAACCATATATGACAGTACTGACATTATCAAAGTTAATCATCTCAATACCTTTCTCCTGATAGAGCGAGGTCAGCACTGAGCATTCAAAGAACAGGTGATCTACAGAAATGTTTCCTCTTCAGACACAAGTAATACCATGAGAATATTTAGTGTTCCAAGTATTCAGCCTTAATTTATGAATTAATCAAACAATGTGCCTTGGGCACGATGGCAAAGTAGCCATTTTTTTTTTTTACTTAAATTCTGCTTATGTATATATTTTTTCCATAATTTGGATTAATTCACAAGAGGATAAATCTTAGGGATTGTTTAATAAATTTTCAGCCTTTCTATTTGCTCCTTCTATTGCAAGACTGTCTGCTGTTTCATTCCACTTCATACCATAGTGAGATGGGTCCCAACAAAAATCAATTATTATGCCTTGAGTTATGAG
The DNA here is from genome assembly GCA_033310375.1 of Conus canariensis. Classification (NCBI taxonomy): domain Eukaryota; kingdom Metazoa; phylum Mollusca; class Gastropoda; order Neogastropoda; family Conidae; genus Conus; species Conus canariensis. Next base: position 17,714,840 of record CM065734.1, on the reverse strand, counting down.
ACAATGCAGTAGATGTTTTATTTCAAAAAGCAAATCGTTTCCAGCTTTGCAGTCCCAACGCTCTTGTGATTGTAAAACAGATTTGGAATCAACACAAAGTAAAATTTTATGGAAAGCGATTGGTTTATCATATATGTAAATAAAAGCCTTCAGTATTGCATATAATTATGAGGTATAGACTGAAACCCCCTTCCTAAATGATATGATTTCCTGACATTTAAATTTGGTGTCATAAAGCCAGAACCACTGTCAGAGGATTCCATTACCGACCCATCTCTAAACACTTTTAAATGAGAGAGAGAGA
>CM065734.1:17707036-17712036 GCA_033310375.1 Conus canariensis | reverse complement strand
TTTTACGACTTTCTGACGCGTGTGTGGTTCCATACCGTCTTCCTTTCCCATTCCTTCGTCTTGGTCATCTTCACTGTTATTCAACAACAACAACAACACAACAACAACAACAACAACAAAAGGGCAATTATGACACGGGAACAGTCATTTCACATTGTGACAACGATTATTTTTCACTGGTTTGGACGCTTTTTGTTTAAGACTTCAGAGAGGATGAATCAAAACAAAGACCTTAACATGCCGTCAGCAGAGAAAACTGTCAATGGGGCAGTTACTGCTGGGTCCAAAGCCTTCTATATGCCTTTGGCAGAGCAGTCTTGAAAGCTCTGCGGTCCGCACAACGATCCAGTCATTTCTAGGTGCATCTTCGCAGCGTGCGTCTGCCCCCGAGTCAATCTTGACCTGTTTGCACACGTCATACTCACTTGTTTTCATGATAATGACTGTCTGATCATATGAGTCATGAATTGACCTGTTTTCATGGGTCATAATGACCTGTTATCATGAGTCATATTGACTGTTGACATGGGTCGTATTGACTAGTTTTCGTGGGTCATAATGACCTGTTTTCATGAGTCATAATGACCTAGTTTCCGTGAGTTATAACGGCCTGTTTTCATGAATCAAAATGACCTGTTTTCATGGGTCATGATCTATTTTCATGGGTCATAATAACCTGTGTTCATGGGTCAAATGGCGTTTCATGGTAATGACGTTTCAGGTTTAATGACTATGTTTTATGGGTCATGAAGTTTATGATCATATGACCTGTTTTCATGGGTCATAATGACCTGTTTTCATGGGTCATATGACCGTTCATGTCATAAGATGTTCAGGTCAATATTGAGTTTTAACTCTGGTCATCTTGACTGTTTAATCCTACTGACTGTTTTCATGAGGTACTGACCTGTTGAGGCAAAGACTTTTCATAAATCTATGACTTTTTCAGACTACGACCTGTTTGAGAGCATAAACGTCTCAGGGTCACAATGACCGTCCATGTCTAATGGTTTTACTGCTACTCTGCTCCTCTTTCAGCAGAAAACAAACAAGAAAAGAAAATGATTGTAGTCAAGCAGCAGTCAGTACGAACAAATGTGTTCTGGAAGAAAATCACGGGAACAACAACAACAAACAGCAACCCCACCACGGGTTATTCTGGACTCTTGGAGCGGGTACGCACCCTTAAAACCCTTGGACACCTGCAGACATGAAGAAAGGGTTCTCCAAGAACAAAACCTTTGTCTAGAACGTTGACCCCTGACCTGTCCATTCCTCCGACATGACTCTCCTCTATCCACATCCCTCCTTCCAGCCCCCCCCCCCCCCCCCGTCCGTCTCTCCCCCCCCCCTCCCCCACCCGGCCTTCTGCCCCCACTTCCCTGCAGAGACGTAGCCTATTAGCCTACATTTGAAAGTAAACATACCGACCGTTCTTCCGTGCATGTACCTCTCTTTGGTGCATTGGGGGGGGGGGGGGGGGGGGGGGGGGGGGGGGGGGGGGGGGGGAAGGGGACAACGGCTACACTTTTCCACAACACATTTTCTCCTTGGTCTCTCGTCATTACATACGATATGTAACCAGTTTGTAGCGAAGGTTCAATGGATTTTTAAGGGAAAGAAACTGAATTCGAAACTAGATTGTTTTCAACTTCCGTCTTTGCTTTTCTTCAACAGTCTCTCTCTCTCTCTCTCTCTCTCTCTCTCTCTCTCTCTCTCTCTCTGTGTCATAAATATGTGTGTGACGCGGCTGTGTTTCAGGATTCGGCGAATTCTCTAAAGCTCCTTGCGATTGGAAGGGGGAAAAAACCCGTCGGTATTCATCTGTCGCTAACGTGCAGTTAATACTACCACTACCAGGTCAGAGTTCGGGCCTACCGCAAAGGTCAAGTAGTAACAACGCAGTTTGAATAAATAGATGAAAATCGGCCTGGCTCTGTGCAAAAACAACAACAACAACAAACACACAAACAAAAATTCTGAATGTGAAAAAGACGATTTTATCCAGGAATTTGGGGGTCAGTAAATCAGTTCAATGCCAAATGTCAGCAAGGACAGCAGAAGAACGCGTGGCTTGTAGACTTCCTCCGTGTCTGCTCCACTACTGGTACAGCACAAGGATTCGGGATAAAAAGTCTAGCAGACCACGTCAAAATGAAGGGTCACGTGGATCGTGGCACCACAGGTGTCATCCTATACGGTTTTCCCGTATTGCTGTACGGGAAACCTACGATTTCGGGTCTGTACGGCCGTACACAAGTTTCAATACGGGTAAAACTGATTTAGAAACTTTGGTGATCACCGTAAGTAATGATGTACTCCTGACTTCAATGGACTATTGATGTTGGTAGGATTGGAAAGTGCATAGAACAAACTGGTTTGTGACTTTGATGGACTCATGATGCTGGTAAAGTGGAAGAGTGTGTAAACAATGGGTTTATGAACAGTTTTAATTCTGCATCATAGTCAGTGTTTTACTATAGGGTGTGTGATTTGATCTACAAACTGTCTCAAGTGATGCATTCTGCTGGAATGGAAGAGGAGATTCTGTTGGATGGGTAAGTGTTATTGTTATTCATAAACTGTCTTAAACTGCCAGTTGTTTCAAGTTCTGCCTGATACTGAGTATTACATTGTATTCACAGCAATTTTTGTTTATGTTTTTGCGTCGTCCGTAATGTATACGGTTTTGGGGGCTGGGAATAAGGGAAAAAGTACTTTTCAATAGGGAGAGTTGTAAAATGAGGAAAATTGGGTTGACACCTATGCGTCGTGCTATACAATAAAAAGAAGCCGACACTGGATCTGGATCCGCCTCCGATCGAGTCAGACACACACAGAACGGGTCAACGACTGGACTTGTGCGACGACCATGTCTTGGAACTGGCTGATCTGGTGACCAAAGCCAGGTGCAGCGTCTAGAGTACCTGAGAATACACAGCGTGTTGGGGGGCCAACTCTGTCACCGCTGACTCCGACCTCTGCACTGACTCCGACCTCTGCACGATGAAAAAAACAAAAACAAAAACGGTTCGGCCAAAACGGTTCCGTGTCACACGTGTGTTGAGACAGGCGGTAGGAAACTGACGGCCGTTGACGAGGTCATTCCGCAGGTTGACGGCGGGGCCTCAATTTCGCTGAGTGGGATACGGACGGATGAGGAGGCAGCTCTCCCTAAGCTCAAACAAATAGCGGGCAGGAACGTATAGTGCTGCTGGCGTTCTCTGTGTGTGTGTGGTGTGTGTGTGTGTGTGTGTGTGTGTGTGTGTGTGTGTGTGTGTGTGTGCGCGCGCGGCGGCGCGCGTGTGTGTGTGTGGATGTGTGTGAGAGAGAGAGAGAGAAGAGGAGTGGAGATGAGAGAGACAGTGTGTGTGTGTGTGTGTGTGTGTGTGTGTGTGTGTGTGTGATCGTGTCTGTGTGTGTGTGTTGTGTGTGTGTGTGTGTGGTGTGTGTGAGAGAGAGAGAGAGAGAGGAGAGAGAGAGAGAGAGAGACTGTGTGTGTGTGTGTGTTGTGTGTGTGTGTGTGTGTGTGTGTGTGTGTGTGTGTGTGTGCCTGCCTCTCTGAACGACTGCCCTCCCCAGGGTCTCTGTTGGGAGTTGGGGCGGATTTCATCCAAGTTTTTCAAGTTTTTATTATTTTAGCCGACCTCACACAGCCTTTACGACGCCGTCTCTCTTCTCTCTCTCTCCTCTCTCTCTCTCTCTCTCTCTCCTCTCTCTCTCTCCTCTCTCACACCACACACACACACACACACACAACACCCACTCTCACTCTCTCTCTCACACACCCCACATACACACACATTCTCTCTCTCTCTCTCCACACACACACACACACACACACACAACACACACACACACACACGTACTCGTCTGTTGCGGCACAAAGTGTTCTATTTCACTCCCCTCCCCAGTACAAAGTGTCGCAAGCACAAAGTGTCGCAATGGCGCTATTCTGTACATGTATTGAGTGAGCAAGTGAGTGATGGTAAGTGAAGAGAGATACAGTGAAGGTAAGACAGACAGATCTCTCTCTCTCTCTCTCTCTCTCTCTCTCTCTCTCTCTCTCTCTATTATATATATATATAATATATTTGTGTGTGTGTGTGTGTGTGTGTGTGTGTGTGTGTGTGTGTGTGTGTGTGTGTGTGTGTGGATAGATAGAGAGATAGATTTCCAAAACAAAAGAACAAGGACAACAAGCTGTTGTGGTTTTAGTTGAAATGTTCGGCTTTATTCGCCTTTATCAGCAATTGACCGCCACATGAGTGCCAGCAGGTATGGTAGTGAGGGAAGAGACGTGTACGTATACATACATACATAAAACCGGAAAAATGTTTAATCTGTATTACAACTGTTTACATCATCAATAATTTTTAGTAGTAGACTACTACTACCATTACAACTGCAACATATTTTTTTTCCTGCTTTTGGTTGTTTCCGATTTGTTACATGCTGCTTTATCATTCACGTACAAAAGAAAGGGATAATGAATTGAAAAGGGTATGTTTGGTGACATTTATTTATGCACTTATGTGCATGAGACTACTTTTTACCACCACAAAGAAACCAACGAACAATCAAAACAATAAATGAAACGAACACACACCACACACACACACACACACACACACACACACACACACACACACACACACACTTTTAATACTATTTTAATACTATTTGTAAAACCAACTACAAGTGCTGTTATTACATTTTCCTTCAACTTGTTCTTCTTCTGCTACTACTCTTCCACTACTTCGTTCTCAGCTTTCAGACCATTCCGTCGTTTGGACCTTCACTGTTCATCTCATGGGTGACAGAATTTGTGGGTCGTGCGCATTATGTCCCCAGCACAATAAGGGGTTTTCCCGGCACAAACTGTCGCATGTTCCAAAGTGCGACACTGTGTGTGCAAATCTTCTCAGCACAAAGTGTCGCACTTTTGCACAAAGTGTCGCATGCGACACTTTGTGCAGCTGCGACACTTTGTGCCGCAA
>CM065734.1:17698306-17703306 GCA_033310375.1 Conus canariensis | reverse complement strand
ACACCACGCTGAACCTCTTTCTCCACTTTACAAAGAAAAAAAAAAAACAAAGAAACAACAACAACAACAACAAACACCACGCTGAACCTCTTTCTCCACTTTACAAAGAACAACAAAAAACAAAGAAACAACAACAACAACAACAAACACCACGCTGAACCTCTTTCTCCACTTTACAAAGAACAACAAAAACAAAGAAACAACAACAACAACAACAAACACCACGCTGAACCTCTTTCTCCACTTAAACCAAAAGAAACAACAACAACAACAACAAACACCACGCTGAACCTCTTTCTCCACTTTACAAAGAACAAAAAACAACACAAGAAACAACAACACACACACACAACAACACACCACGCTGAACCTCTTTCTCCACTTTACAAAGAACAAAAAAACAAAGAAACAACAACAACAACAAAAACACCACGCTGAACCTCTTTCTCCACTTTACAAAGAACAAAAAACAACCAAGAAACAACAACAACACAACAACAAACACCACGCTGAACCTCTTTCTCCACTTTACAAAGAACAAAAAACACAAAGAACAACAACAACAACAACAACAAACACCACGCTGAACCTCTTTCTCCACTTTACAAAGAACAAAAAACAACAAAGAAACAACAACAACAACAACAACAAACACCACGCTGAACCTCTTCTCCCCACTTTACAAAGAACAAAAAACAACAAAGAAACAACAACAACAACAACACAACACCACGCTGAACCTCTTTCTCCACTTACAAAGAACAAAAAACAACAAAGAACACAACAACAACAACAACAAAAACACCACGCTGAACCTCTTTCTCCACTTTACAAAGAACAAAACACAACAAAGAACAACAACAACAACAACAAAAAACACCACGCTGAACCTCTTTCTCCACTTTACAAAGAACAAAACAACAAAACAACAACAACAACAACACAAACACCACGCTGAACCTCTTTCTCCACTTTACAAAGAACAAAAAACAACAAAGACAACAACAACAACAACAAACACCACGCTGAACCTCTTTCTCCACTTTACAAAGAACAAAAAACAACAAAGAAACAACAACAACAACAACACACCACGCTGAACCTCTTTCTCCACTTTACAAAGAACAAAACAAAACAAAGAAACAACAACAACACAACAAAACACCACGCTGAACCTCTTTCTCCACTTTACAAAAAACAACAACAACAAAAACAACAACAAACACCACCGCTGAACCTCTTTCTCCACTTTACAAAGAACAACAACAACAACAACAACACCACACGCTGAACCTCTTTCTCCACTTTACAAAGAACACACAACAAACAACACCACTGAACCACACAACAACAACAACAACAACAACAACACAAAACCACGCTGAACCTCTTTCTCCACTTTACAAAGAACAAAAAACACACAAAAACAACAACAACAACAACAACACAACCCACGCTGAACCTCTTTCTCCACTTTACAAAGAACAAAAAACAACAAAGAAACAACAACAACAACAACAACAAACACCACGCTGAACCTCTTTCTCCACTTTACAAAGAACAAAAAACAACAAAGAAACAACACAACAACAACAACAAACACCACGCTGAACCTCTTTCTCCACTTTACAAAGAACAAAAAACAACAAAGAAACAACAACAACACAACAAACACCACGCTGAACCTCTTTCTCCACTTTACAAAGAAAACAACAACAACAACAACAACACACCACGCTGAACCTCTTTCTCCACTTTACAAAGAACAAAAAACAACAAAGAAACAACAACAACAACAACAACAAACACCACGCTGAACCTCTTTCTCCACTTTACAAAGAACAAAAAACAACAAAAAACAACAACCAACAACAACAACAAACACCACGCTGAACCTCTTTCTCCACTTTACAAAGAACAAAAAAAAACAAAGAAACAACAACAACAACAACAAACACCACGCTGAACCTCTTTCTCCACTTTACAAAGAAAAAACAAACAACAACAACAAACACCACCGCTGAACCTCTTTCTCCACTTTACAAAGAAACAACAACAACAACAACAAACCACCACGCTGAACCTCTTTCTCCACTTTACAAAGACAAAAACAACAAAGAAACAACAACAACAACAACAAACACCACGCTGAACCTCTTTCTCCACTTTACAAAGAACAAAAAACAACAAAGAAACAACAACAACAACAACAAACACCACGCTGAACCTCTTTCCTTTCCACTACAAAGAAACAACAACAACAACAACAAACACCACGCTGAACCTCTTTCTCCACTTTACAAAGAAAACAACAACAACAACAACAAACACCACGCTGAACCTCTTTCTCTCACTTTAACAAAGAAACAACAACAACAACAACAAACACCACGCTGAACCTCTTTCTCCACTTTACAAAGAAACAACAACAACAACAACAAACACACCACGCTGAACCTCTTTCTCCACTTTACAAAGAACAACACAACAACAACAACAAACACCACGCTGAACCTCTTTCTCCACTTTACAAAGAAACAACAAACAACAACAACAAACACCACGCTGAACCTCTTTCTCCACTTACAAAGAAACAACAAACAACAACAACAAACACCACGCTGAACCTCTTTCTCCACTTTACAAAGAAACAACAACAACAACAACAAACACCACGCTGAACCTCTTTTCTCCACTTTACAAAGAAACAACAACAACAACAACAAACACCACGCTGAACCTCTTTCTCACCACTATACAAAAAAACACAACCAACAACAACACAAACACCACCCGCTGAACCTCTTTCTCCACTTTACAAAGAAACAACAACAACAACAACAAACACCACGCTGAACCTCTTTCTCCACTTTACAAAGAAACAACAACAACAACAACAAAACACCACGCTGAACCTCTTTCTCCACTTTACAAAGAAACAACAACAACAACAACAAACACCACGCTGAACCTCTTTCTCCACTTTACAAAGAAACAACAACAAACAACAAACACCACGCTGAACCTCTTTCTCCACTTTACAAAGAACAAAAAACAACAAAGAAACAACAACAACAACAACAAACACCACGCTGAACCTCTTTCTCCACTTTACAAAGAACAAAAACAACAAAGAAACAACAACAAAAACAACAAACACCCACGCTGAACCCCTTTCTCCACTTTACAAAGAACAAAAAACAACAAAGAAACAACAACAACAACAACAAAAAACACCACGCTGAACCTCTTCTCCACTTTACAAAGAACAAAAAACAACAAAGAAACAACAACAACAACAACAACAAACACCACGCTGAACCTCTTCTCCACTTTACAAAGAAACAACAACAACAAACACCCACGCTGAACCTCTTTCTCCACTTTACAAAGAACAAAAAAAACAAAGAAACAACAACAACAAACACCACGCTGAACCTCTTTCTCCACTTTACAAAGAACAAAAACAACAAAGAAACAACACAACAACAACAAAAAACACCACGCTGAACCTCTTTCTCCACTTTACAAAGAACAAAAAACAACAAAGAAACAACAACAACAACAACAACAAACACCACGCTGAACCTCTTTCTCCACTTTACAAAGAAACAACAACAACAAACACCACGCTGAACCTCTTTCTCCACTTTACAAAGAACAAAAAAAAACAAAGAAACAACAACAACAAACACCACGCTGAACCTCTTTCTCCACTTTACAAAGAACAACAAAAGTAGGGATGCAGAAAAACTGTGATGACATGATAACAAACAACAACAACAAAAAGAAAAAAAAAAAAAAAAGGGGGGGGGGGGCGAGGGGAAAAGGAGGGGGGGGGGGCTCAGCGAGCAAAGACAGGGTAGATGACAGGATGGAAAAATAGAAAGAGAAAAAAAAAAAAAAAAGGAAAGAAAGAAACACAACGAACGAGAGAGAGAGAGAGAGAGAGAGACAGAGACAGAGACAGAGAGAGACAGACAGACAGACAGACAGACAGACAGAGACAGAGAGAGACAGAGAGAGAGAGACATGGTGAAAATGACAGACAAAACCCAGAATGAAAGCAAAACGGGTACAAATCCCCAAAAGCATATTCAATCACAAGGAAACAAATGTGAAACGCCCCCCTCCCCCCCCCCTCCCTTCCCCATCTCCTGCCCCCCTCCTCCCAACCTCCATCCACCTGCGGAATTCAAAAACGACCAAGCGCTCGCGAGTGATATGCTGTGAACTTGTAGGTGCTACGTTCCCTGCTTACGCCAACACAATCATGCTTCTGCTTCCAACACATGCCTGTGCTATCAACTTCTAGTCCACATGCCATCCCTCGTTAACATACCCAATGAATGTTGCCTTCAACCAAACCTATTTCAGATGCCCCCCCCCCCCCTTCCTCCTTCCAACACCCTCAGTACGTATCCACTGAACGCCTCTGCTTTCAACTGTCCTCTCCTCTCTCCCCCCCCCCTCCCCTTCTCCCCCGCCTCTATTCCATGTTGCATACCTTCAGTATATATAGCCAACAAATGTTTTTTGTTTGTTTTTTTCAACTTCCCTTAGTCTATCTATGTCCTCCTGTACACAGCTAACAACTGTTTCGGCTTTTAACTCCCCCTGTTGTACCTGTAATCTGTACACAGCCAACAACTGTTTCGGCTTTCAACTCCCCCTGTTGTATCTGTAATCTCCTGTACACAGCTAATGAATTTCTGAGCTTTCAACTCGACTGTTGCATCCATCTATAACCCTCCTGGGCATAGCCAACGCATGTTTCGGCTTTAAAGTCCTCGTGTATCCTATCAGTACCTGTCCGTGCATTGCCAATGAATGATTCCTCCTTGAGCTCCCCTCTACTCCGGGTACTCTATAGCCCTCCGCCCACAACGAACGAGTGTTTCTGTTTTCAGTCCATCCCTTACTCTGTGTGCTGTCTTCACCGTATATAGCCAACCAATGTTTTCTGCTTCCAGCTCACCCTTATTCCCGGCACTACACCT
>CM065734.1:17690806-17693306 GCA_033310375.1 Conus canariensis | reverse complement strand
TCCAACCATACCGTGTAGGCAAGCGGCCTTCAGTGTTGTGACTGTTCCCGGGGCCGATCTGGCTACATACCATGCAACACAGCCTTAAGTCCACGGCTGCTCCGCGACCCGTTTTATCCATACCATGTAGCAGAGGCTTTAGTTCTCGGGACTGTTCTGTCACCCTTTCTATGGGAGCACGCCAGCGTCATAAGCCGGTAACTGCCGTTTTCCCAGGGATACGACAATCATCTTTCAGGAAAACGGAGCTAAGCTGTTATCCCTGATTATCCCAACTGTTTTCCTTAAGATACTAGCCGTTTTCCCTGAGGGATCACGGAATGCTGTCCCTATTTTCCCCCGAGGTAAACACTCATTATCGGTGTTGTTCCAAAGGGTCACAACTCTTTTTCCCTGTTTACAAGGGGAAAACAGTTATTGTCCTTAACGAAAAGAACGACAATGGGAAAACAGTTACGATCATCCAGATCACAACTCTGTCCCCTCTTTTGCAAGACCCCGCTTGTGCTTGTCCTGGTAAATAGCGATCATCGCTGGTTTGTCCCGTCAACGACTTCTTTTTTTTCTTTTTTTTTTTTTTTTTTTTTGGCGATAATACCAGTTTTCCTCACTTGGGGGTCCATCATCACTTGGGGATCGAACCTCGCTGATATCAAACACTTTTTTTTCCCTCTTTACTTCAAAGGTCGAAGGTTTAACAGGTGCCGGCTATTAGAGGGGGTTCATCTGTTTGGGAAAATGGATACTTGTTGGAACAGACAGTTCAACACGGATGTCCTCACTTCAGCTTTTTTTTTTTTTTTTTAACAGTTCGTGTGTCACTGGAGAGCCACGCGTTTACAACGGATGGTGGCGTGTGTGAATAAACTTCACCTCACGAATTCCAACGGTTGAGAACGACATCCGAGGATTCACCGCTCGCCTTGGGGCGTGTATTAAGAAAAAAAAAAGGTGCACGGTCAACACCCAGCCTGTGCGGCATTCGTCAGCAATTTGAATGAAACACAGTCTTTATATGTAAGTAACATTCCGTCACGGAAGACAATACAAGTCAAAGATCCATCTGTGAGTGCATACATACACACTTTGTTCAAATCAGCTTTCCCGAGTTTACTTATAAATTCCTGGAGCAGGGGCGACCACCCCCAACCAGGCGGGTACCCAGGTGGCGGAGAGGGGGATGCCCCCCAGAAATGAGGGTTAGCTGCGATATAAGTCAGGCTTGCCTGGTCGAATAAGCAGTCCATGACACCAACTGGCGATGTTCCTAGCAGGATGGGGCGGGATAATAGGTGGCGCTGTTATCTCCACTGAAATACCCCATATGTCCAATGACAGGAGCATCATGCGATCAAGAGCCGTGTCGCTCTTAGCCCTGGGGAAGGACACCCCAGTGAACAAACCATCTCCAACCGGTAGATCGGACTCGTCAGCCCAGTCAAGCAGCCAGTCTAGGAGAGCGTTCACTCTGATATCAAAACAAGCCGCAGTCGGATGTGCTGGTCCTGACCTGTCAGGGACATAACGGCAGCACAACGCACCCACACTCATAGTGAACGAAGAAGAAGACTTATAAACGATCTGTTCAGGCTGCACCTACAGGGACATTCTCAGCCCCGTTCAATCCACAGCAGGCGTCCCTTTGGTCCCGCTGGTTCTCCACGTGCAGCTGCTGTGACCCCATGACCCGTGGACCGATCATGTCACTTCCGCCGCAGGTCCTCTTCCACCACAGCCTTCAAACAGACCGTGAAACGGGACCTTAACTCCTGAAGAAGCAAGCACAAGGAGAAACTCGCCCTGCTGAAACGGTTTGATTCTCTCTCCCCCCCCCCCCCCCCCCCCCCCCCCCCCCGCCATCCCCCCACTTCCCCTTCTTCTCTCCGTCCACACCCCCTCCTTCCCACTCCACGCCCACCCCCCCCGATCTTGACCTGACACGTTTCCACGGTGGCCAGATAAAACACGGAGCCAACAGGACTGCCCTCCCCCCCCCCTCCCCCCTCTCAGGGCCGATCCAGGCCGAATGGAGAAGCGACACTATCTGATCCATTACCATCTGATCTACTGCTACTGCCAAACTCCGCGCAGTTTTGCTGCTGTTCCGCTGCTGCTGCTGCTGCTGTTGCTGTTGCACATCCCGGGGCAGAGATGGTGGCAGCGGATGTCTGACAGGAATACCTGAACGGGGAGGGGAGGGGGAGGGGGGGGGGGCTGCTGGAGGCGATTGCGAGGAAGGAACGAACTGGGCACGTTCGTGTTTGTTTGTGGTCGTGTGGTTTATAGCCTGCGCCCCGAACCCCCCCCCCCCCCCCCTCCCGCCCCCATCCCGGCAATGGAGGCCAGATCAAGACGGGAAGAACTGGTGAAACACACATACACAAACAAAAAACAGAGAAAGTACTCAACGACAACAACAAAAATATATTAATAAACAAACACACACACACACACACACACACACACACACACACACCACACACACACACACACACCTCTA
>CM065734.1:17675806-17678306 GCA_033310375.1 Conus canariensis | reverse complement strand
GAAAGGAACGTAAAGCCCTCCATGTCCTCCCACACTACCTCTTGGAAAGGAACGTAAAGCCCTCCATGTCCCACACTACCTCTGTGGAAAGGAACGTAAAGCCCTCCATGTCCTCCCACACTACCTCTGTGGAAAGGAACGTAAAGCCATGTCCCATACTACCTCTGTGAAGGAACGTAAAGCCTCCATGTCCCCACTACCTCTGTGAAAGGAACGTAAAGCCATGTCCCATACTACCTCTGTGGAAAGAACGTAAAGCCATGTCCAAACTACTCTGTGAAAAGGAACGTAAAGCCATGTCCCAAACTATCTCTGTGAAAAGGAACGTCAAGACAGTCCACCTTCCATGTCCCCGATCACCTCTATGCAAAAGCACCGACTTGTAAACGGCCCTTCGTATACCCATCTACCTCTGGGGGGGGGGGGGGGGGGGGGGGGGGGGGGGGGGGGGGGGGGGGGGGGGGGAATACACTAACAGACTGCCCTTCATATCCCCCAGTTAGCTCTGTGGTAAAGAACATAACGACAGAGACAGCTTTACCTCTGTGCTTTGGTGCATACTGTAGACAGCGTTTTTTAAAAAAAAATCTCCCAATTACTTCTCTCCTACAGTACAAACAGACCGCCGTCTGTATTCCAGTCACTTCTGTGCTACGATATATAAATGTAGACAGCTGTCCATATTCCGAATAACCTCTGTGCTTCGGTACATACTGTGGACACCGATCCACATAATATCCGTGATCCGTGTGTGCATACTGGTAGACAGCCGTTACATCCGCAGCTACCTCTGTGCTAAAGCACATACTGTAACAGCTGTTACATCCGCAACTACCTCTGTGCTAAAGCACATACTGGCAGACAGCCGTTACATCCGCAACTACCTCTGTGCTAAAGCACATACTGGCAGACAGCCGTTACATCCGCAACTATCTCTGTGCTAAAGTACATACTGGTAGACAGCCGTTACATCCGCAACTACCTCTGTGCTAAAGTACATACTGGTAGACAGCCGTTACATCCGCAACTACCTCTGTGCTAAAGTACATACTGGCAGACAGCCGTTACATCCGCAACTATCTCTGTGCTAAAGTACATACTGGTGACACCGTTACATCCGCAACTACCTCTGTGCTAAAGTACATACTGGTAGACAGCCGTTACATCCGCAACTACCTCTGTGCTAAAGTACATACTGGCAGACAGCCGTTACATCCGCAACTATCTCTGTCTAATGTACATACTGGTAGACAGCCGTTACATCCGCAACTACCTCTGTGCTAAAGTACATACTGGTAGACAGCCGTTACATCCGCAACTAGATCTGTGCTAAAGCACATACTGGTAGGCAGCCATCCATACCTTTATCCAAACACCTGTGTGCAAACATACATGCAGGTGGACAGAAGTTCACATCAATCCCCAATGACCTGTGCGCCTAGGAACCGCAGAGGATGTAGCAAAGGAAACGGATGGCTGCCTGTCCTTTGTTTATGTCACAGTAACTAAGTTCTGAAAGTTGAAAAGGTATGTTCGAAGGAAACTAAGGCAGATTGGCCATAAACATTTTCAACTTTTAAGGCAGACTGGCATTAAAAACCCGTCTTGCATTTCGTTCCACAATTTACCGATGACTGCCTGACCTGTTTTTCTATTACAGTAATTAACTTTTGAAAGTTTAAAATGTATATCGAAAGAAACTAAGGCAGACTGGCATTTAAAGCCGTCTACAAGACTGAAAAGTATGCTGATCTGGCAATCAGCCTGAGGAGAGAAGGCTATCAGGTCAAAGTCCTCACTGCAGAAATTGGAGCTAGGGGGTTTGTAGGAACGTCTGCATACAGCCTCATGAAACAGCTCTCAGTTGCAGGAAGGGAAAAAAACCAGAGCCCTGAAAGCAATGGCAGAAGCGGCAGAGAGGTGTTCAAGCTGGATCTGGTCAAGGAGGAACAAAAGTGAACTTCATAAGGCTTAAATTTCCCTACAAATATCAGGTGCCCCAGTCGCTCAGTGGTTAGAGTGCGAGTCATTAAGTGGAAAATGAGCATGTCCAGAGGGACATCCGGAGTCATGAACCGGGTGTGGCCCAACCCCCGGCCCCTAGAGTGTCAGGAGATAAGGGCCGAAACACTTGCTTGAAGGGGGCTTCTCTTCTGAGGACTCTCTGCTGCCACGCTCTCCACGAGTCTCTTTCTACTGTCTTACCGTTCCTCAGTTTACCAACCGTATAAGTGGAAAAAAAATCATCCGTATAGACATAGTGATTTTGGGACTTAACCGAGGTGAGAAGTGGATGTGTAAGTTATTCACACACACACACACACACACACACACACACACACACACACACACACACACACACACACAAATAGCTTTGTTCAAACACGTACTGTGTCATATTGAAAAGGAGAATACAGTCACGTTGTTTGTAATCTTTAAGCGAGAAAAAACAAACAAAAAAAAAAAACAACTTATTCGCGCACAGTGAGCTGTAAGAAAG
>CM065734.1:17660806-17663306 GCA_033310375.1 Conus canariensis | reverse complement strand
ATTCGTTTCCCGTGTCATTCAGTCAGTGGAATACCAGTCATTCAGACTTTCGCTCATTCCTTCCATTTTTCCGGAAGGATGCATGCTATAAGCGCGGACAGATCTTCAGCATGCGTGTACACACGGAACCTCGGTTTATAGCCTCTTCGGAAGGACTTTTCATGGTCACTGAAGTTTTTCTCTGGCGCTATATATAGGCCCGCACCAGCCCTTTGGATTTCAAACATGTGCTTCGCTCTCTAAGAGTCGGAACAGGCTTTCCTGAAACGCTGTTCAACAGCTCCTTCGTCCACGGTGAGTGTCTCTGATTTGGGCTGCTCGAGGAGGTTCCTGGTGAACTTGGTCAGGGTCTCTCTGAAGAAGCCATCTTGGGTTGTCTTCATACTGCTCCTTCTCTTTCGGATTCTCTCTGCTGATTCTCTGCTTTGCTCAGGCCTCCGTGGCGTGCTTCCAGAGAGACCCCAAAGCTTCTCTCGCCCATTCTTCACAGTCTCTGAGACAGCGCTCATCTATTTCTTGAGATTTTTCGTTTCTTTTTTTTTTTCTTCCGGATGTTATCCATCTCTCGCTGGCGTCTGATTCTAAGGAGGTGTCTTCAGTTTGGGTTCTTTCGTTCGGTCAACAGGCGTCCCTGAACGTTTCACACAAAAGTTTCCCCAAATGGGCCTAGTTTTTGCTTCCAGTGTGGCTCTTTCCTGTCCGCGCATCAAGTGTATGGAGGACTTCTTTTTTTTTCTCTCTCTCTCTCTCCATCGACCTTCTCTCATTCTTCTGTCGCTTTTGCGAGAGGGCAAGCCGAGTGTCTTGTCAACTGCCATCGAAAACCTGTACAAAACCGCCGTTTGAATAACCAGCGTGGATGATGAAGCCCTTCGCGCTGTGGTTTGAATTCTGGCCTTGCTTTTTCGATGCCTTGTTTGCTAGCAGCGGCAAGGAAGTGCTGTTCAGTCCTCAACATTCTTAATACGTACAGCCTTTTTTTTTTTTTTTTGATGATTAGTGGATCTTCAAGCTGCACGCAGTGGAGAACTTACTTTCCACAAACACATGGGAACTGCACTTGATCATTACTTATGGTTTGTTATGGATTTTCCCAGGAGAGAGAGAGAGAGAGGAGAGAGAGAGAGAGAGAGAGAGAGAGAGAGAAGAGAGTCAGACAGAGACAGACAAACAGAGAGACAGACAGAGACAGAGCGAGGGACAGACAGACAGACAGGCAGAGAGAGAGACAGAGGCAGTCAGAGGCAGACAGACAGAGACAGAGAGATAGAGAGACGGAGAACGAGGGGGTGGAGGAAGAGAGGGGAGACAGAGGGTGGAGTGGGGTGGGAGAAGGGACGGTGGGACAGATGGACACTGAAACTGGTGAAAGACAGAGAAACTATGATGTGTGTGTGTGTGTGTGTGTGTGTGTGTGTGTGTGTTGTGTGTGTGTGTGGGTGGTGTGTGTGTGTGTGTGTGAGGGGAGGAGGTGTGTGTGTGTGTGTGTGAGAAGAGAGAGAGAGAGAGAGTGTGTGTGTGTGTGTGTGTGAGAGAGAGAGAGAGAGTAGAGAGAGAGAGTGGTGTGTGTGTGGTAGTGTGAGAGAGAGAGAGAGAGAGAGAGTGTGTGTGTGGGAGAGAGGAGAGAGAGAGAGAGAGGAGAGAGAGGCAGAAAGACGAGAGCAGAGACAGAGAGATGGCAAGGATCTGCCTACCCCCCTCAGATCAGATGGGGAAGAAAGAAACACACACACACACACACACACACACACACACACACACAACACACACACACACACACACACAACTCGTCTCTCTCACACAACTGCTGTTTGACCTGACCAGGGAACCACCGACTTGTTGTGCGTGATCTTCCCCTTCCACGCACCAACACCGCCAACAGCTCGTGTTGCGATGTATCTATGTATTGAAACGGCTGTGTGCGACGCGAGGGGGTTGACATGTGCCTGGCTTGTTGACCGCCATAGCAACAGTGCGTGTCCTTGGGAGAGACGAGAGAGAGACGAGAGAGAGAGACGAGAGAGAGAGAGAGAGAGAGAGAGAGAGAGAGAGAGAGAGAGAGAGAGAGAGAGAGAGAGAGAGAACGAACGAACGAATTTAATTTATCAGAGGGTAGTGGAGTAAGCATAACTGCTTTTTTTTTACATCCAGCCCTCCAGGGCCAAAAGAAAAGAAAAGAAAAGAAAAAAAGATACAGAGAGAGAGAGAGAGAGAGAGAGAGAGAGAGAGAGAGAGAGACGAACAGACAGACAGAGACAGAGAGATTCATTACAGACGCGTCACTGCGTGCAATACGTTATTGCCACCGTCTACCAAGGCGCTAGGGTCCGGATAGATGATCAAATAAATTGTTAACTATAAAAGGAAAGAAAAAATAGGAAAGAGGACCTTTCTGGACAAGACTCAGAAGGAACAGAGAGGAATGGTTAAAAAAAAAAAAATGTTTCATTCAGCATAGGCCATAGCCCCTTCTGAAGGGTTGGGGTGGTGGGGGGGGGGG
>CM065734.1:17640668-17658168 GCA_033310375.1 Conus canariensis | reverse complement strand
CACACACACACACACACACACACACACACACACACACACACAGGCCAAGGGGATGGGTAAAGAAAACTATTGACAGCATGTAATGCAGGCACAAAGATAAATTGTCAAAAGAAAAAATTACGTTGAACAACTGTCACCATGACTTAACGCTGGACACACACACACACACACACACACACACACACACCACACACACACACACACACACACACACGCGCGCGCGCGCGCACACACACACACACACACACACACACACACACACATAGCAACTTCAACACACAACACAGCACTGGGCCAGAAGAGTTAAAAAAAAAAAAAAAAAAAAACTGCAGAGAAGAGATGGCTGAAAGGAAAACCATCACCGTCTGGCCTTCACCATGAAAAATGTGGCAAGCCGACCCACTTTTGTGTGTGTGTGCGTGTGTGTGTGTGTGTGTGTGTGTGTGTGTGTGTGTGTGTGTGTGTGTGTGTGTGTGTGTGTTAGCAGTTTGGCTGCCAGGCTAACATTTTCTTGACCCCTGCAATTCACACACTGAGAAATACAGCAAAAGCATACACTGATGATGATATTTCAGGGCGCTGAAATGTTCCCAGACATCCCCCCCCCCCCCCCCACTCCCCAACTCGGCTTCCCATCTCCATTGTTTTATACCTGTGCCGTGTATTAAGAGCCACCCCACCCCACCACCCCCACCCACCCCCAGGCTGTCCTGTCTCCTCCGTCCAGCCAGCCAGCAGTATCATGACCTTCATTAACGCGAGTGGTCATCATGGTGAACGTTTAGCTGGCCTCCAGCGTTTAATAAGGAACGGAAACAGCGTGTCCACACGCATCCTATGTTACGTGACCCCCGGAGTAGGCGCTCGGCCGTTGGTGAAAAACTTGTCCTATATTCACATGCGCTGGCCCCGATTTGTGATCCCAAGAGATTACTTGCCACAGCAGGTCCGATTCGCCCACTCTTTTGATGGTGGTACCGCCATCCTCAATGGCCTTTTAATAAGAAATTGGGTTATGTCCCCGTCTTGCCTACCCTCTATTTTCCCGTTTCGCTAGTAGAATGCACACCGTGGAGTTCTCAACCGGTTGTTGAGCCAAGCCAATATGACTTGTAAGTACATTCAATGAGGGACATTTCGACGGATGTATTACAACCTCCCCCCCCTCTCTCTCTCTCTCTCTCTCTCTCTCTCTCTCTCTCTCTCTCATTAAGACAGTGACAAGCTAAACGTGGTGAACTACCATCCCACCATGATCTTGTCACGCCTTGTGAGTTTGTGTTGATGCAATTCGTACAAAAAAAAAAAAAAAAAAAAAAAAACAGACATCGACAAAACCCTTATCTCAACAACAACAAAAATTCAACTGATCTGGCCACTCGCCCGTCGAACCAGTTTGCCAACCTCAGTAACACTTTCAATGCATATTAACTTCATAATCTCAACTTTACGATAGTCTCGCAACGTCCGTCGCGCATGCACGCTGTGTGCATTCGGAGCAAATGGTGGATCTGGAATCCATTTTACGTTGACAGAGGTCTGTGGTGCCTGTATCCTACGGCTTTTCATCAGACGTCCCACAGGCCATGAGCCATAGGAACTGACCAACTAGAAACGAAGCTTTTCTATACCTTCACATAATGCTATCTGGCCTTGTGACGCCCAGCTCTATGACAGGTGTATGTTCGAATCCCAGCATGACCGAAAACATTTCTGACAATCGAAGGGCATCCAGGAATCATGACGTGGATGCACCCGGGATCCCTCAACGTGTAAAGAGTTAAAGGCCGAAACACTTGTCTGGACGGGGGAAGGGGGAGGCGAGTGTCTCTGAAGACCTTTTGCTGTCAAACTCTCCCAAGAGTCTGTTCCTACCAAAGTTTTGAGGCAGGTCTTTCTCCATGTCAGCCTTTGGTTTACGATACTCCGCAGGCATTGAACTGTGTCCACCACGGTTGCTTATCGCTGGCTTAGGACGCCAGTTCCACGAAACGCACTCCGCCAACAAGAGGAAAAGAAAAAGATACACCCAAAGGTGCGGGTGGGACCCACAGAAGTACTATCCTCAACCGCCCAACAAACCAGCAGGGAATAATCCTGCACCACCCTAGGAAGCCTGCACTGTGTTCACACAGGGTGCAGGCATGCACAGGGTATTCCATTAAGACGTCAAGGGACACAGTTTCTCCCTGGTAGATGGCATTGTGTGATGGCCACTGGATGTGACACGATAGAACATCCACGGAAGTGTTCCCATGGGTGTACCAGCCCATCGAAGAACGCTACCGTCAAGCAATTGCTGTGAGCATCCCGTTGCCTGCGTCTCTCTCTCTCTCTCTCTCTCTCTCTATATATATTGTGTGTTGTGTGTGTGTGTTGTGTGTGTGTGTGTGTGTGTGTGTTGTGTGGACTCGTTGCTGTTCCACTGACAGGTGGAGAGAGTACAACTCCAGACACGGCCAAGCTTTCGCCTCCAAAGAGAATCCCGAAGAGCTTATCACAAAACGCAGAAATGCGGGAAACGACATCAAGATCTATTTCGGACCAAAATCTAACAAACAAACAAACAAAAGTGTTGCACGAGAAACACAGTACGCCACCCCACGCAGCTTTCAGCACGAACTACGGTTCCGTGAACCCCGTGCGTGTGAAATAACCGTAAATCTCAATTTCCTCATCAACAACAACAACAAAACCCGTGACGTGGGAAACAAAATAGGGCGCATGGATGACAGCTGTGTGAAAGTAGTCACGACATCACACAATGGATCACTCCTCCCCCCCCCCCCCCCCCAGCCCCCCATTAAAAGACGGCCGTTGGACCTTGCCAAGTATCACTGTAGCCAACTGGCCACTGCAGCCTCTGATGACGGCTACACCAGGGGCGAGGTGACGACGGGGGAGACAGCAGAGGAGCCCTGCGGCCGCAGCTAAGCAGAGCATCATCAGCTTCACTTGGTGTGTGAAGGGGTTTCAGCTTGGACTTGTTTCAGCCTGATCAGTGAAGCGAGTGTCGTTGGCTCGGCGCACGTGAAAACTGTGGCGTGTTCAGTTTAAGTAAGAGCGGGGGGCCAATTCTGTCATACACTCACAAAACCCCTCTCTCTCTCTCTCTCTCTCTCTCTCTCTCTCTCTCTCTCTCTCTCTCTCTCCCTCTCTCTCTCTCTCTCTCTCTTCGTGTGACACAATCTGAATCTGGTTCTGCCTCAACCTCCTCTCTCTGTCTGTCTGTCTCTCTCTCTCTCTAACACACATACACACAGACCCACGCACACACAAACGTGCGTGCGCGCGCGCTAATCCGAATACCTATCCCTCTCTTTCCTCCACCCCCTCCCTCCTCTTTTGGCCCCCTCCCCCCACCCTTCACCCTCCCTCCCATTTCCTCTCACTAACGATTATCATCGGAATCGGAGTCTCTCTTTACATAAACTGCATCTCTTTCACTGTCTGTCACACAGACACGCGCACGCGCGCGCGCTTGCTCCACACACACTCCCACTCCACACACACACACACACATCACACACACACACACAGAGACAAAAGATGAACAGCATCCTCATAGTTAAGAACAGGAGGAGAGGAGTATTGGGGAGAGGGGGGGGGGGATATCTACGAAATACAACGCCACAGTTTTCAGCCAGGCAGTCAAGGCAGGCGGAGCAGAGGCCACACGCCACAATTACGATCGTGCACTAAAACTCTTTATAATCCACGTAAGCCTTTTGAGGCCGACCATCAATCTGAGCCCGCATTTAACGGTCAACTGATACTTGATCAAAAGAACAAGTCCCTACCAATCATTTCCCCTGGTTTGGGTGATCTTCGAAATCACAAACAATCTTCAAACACATGACCTTTCCCCTTTGTTGACATGACATTTCAGACCTTGGCACACTCACCCGTGGTCCTATCTTTGCGCCAGCGTCAAGAGCACAAAATAATAGTCCAAGTCCTTTGATGTTAATCTGTCTGCTAGGAACCACCTGACTTGTACCCTGATGGCCATATGAAAGAAAAAGGTGAGAATCAACTTTCAGACACAATTGGAAAAAAAAAATCTCAAAACTATCCAACTGCGCCAGTCTATAAATACTCGACTCCTTAAGCAAGGCGTTGGCGCATTAATTTTTTTTTGGTGTGTAACCACATACAGAAGAACCCCCCCCCCCTTCCCCCGCGGCGGGGCCCACCCCTGCAATGACTTGACTATTCACTGACAAAACATACCAATAAACAAACGGGGGAGGCCGACAGAAGCAAGCAGTCAGAAGTCACAAAAAGACAAGCACGAGCGGCCCCCTGACCCAGCGACTGATTATCAAACAAACCTCCAGGCCACCCTCCTCCTCCTCCTCCATCACGCCAACTAATATGAATTGGTGAGGGGCGGGGCGGGGGGAGGGGAGGAGGGGGGGAGGACTTACCCTACCCGCCGAGGTAGGAGGAGCAGGAGGGAACAAGAAGAGAAGTAGGGGGGGTGGGGGGACGCGAAGACTAACACATGACTATGCTAACGCTCGGCTAACCCACCCCAGATTCCACGACACGCGACTTATGCTAATACCTCCTCCTACGGCGATTACGTGATTATGCCCGTCTAGTAGTCTTCGGAAGAACTGGCCAGAAAGTCTGGCTAGGTAGGTCTCGGAAACGAGAGAGAGAGAGAGAGAGAGAGAGAGAGAGAGAGAGAGAGAGAGAGAGAGAAGAGAGAGAGAGAGAGACAGACAGACAGACAGACAGACAGACAGAAAGCTCAGGGACAAGAGAAACTACAATCAAATAACGTATGGCAAGCTGGAACAGAGATGGAGCACAAGAGCAGCCAGAAAGAACCCAGTTACGGCAGAAAGCAGCCACAAACTCAAGGGCAGCCGAAACTGGGACAGGGGGCAGGTTCCAAAGCAGCGAGAAAGGTCAAGAGCAGCAAGAACTGGAACGGTACAGAGTTCGTGAACAAGAAGACAGGAACGGTACAGAGTTCGTGAACAAGAAGAACAGGAACGGTACAGAGTTCGTGAACAAGAAGAACAGGAACGGTACGCAGCTCGTGAACAAGAAGAACTGGAACGGTACAGAGTTCGTGAACAAGAAGAACAGGACGGTACAGAGTTCGTGAACAAGAAGAACAGGAACGGTACACAGCTCGTGAACAAGAAGAACAGGAACGGTACAGAGTTCGTGAACAAGAAGAACAGGAACGTTACAGAGTTCGTGAACAAGAAGAACAGGAACGGTACAGAGTTCGTGAACAAGAAGAACAGGAACGGTACAGAGCTCGTGAACAACAAGAACTGGAACGGTACAGAGCTCGTGAACAAGAAGAACAGGAACGGTACAGAGTTCGTGAACAACAAGAACTGGAACGGTACAGAGCTCGTGAACAAGAAGAACAGGAACGGTACAGAGCTCGTGAACAAGAAGAACAGGAACGGTACAGAGTTCGCGAACGAGAACTGGAACGGTACAGAGCTCGTGAATAATAAGAACTGGAACGGTACAGAGCTGGTGAACAACAAGAACTGGAACGGTACAGAGCTCGTGAACAACAAGAACAGGAACGGCACAGAACTCGTGAACAAGAACAGGAACGGTACAGAGTTCGTGAACAACAAGAACTGGAACGGTACAGAGCTCGTGAATAATAAGAACTGGAACGGTACAGAGCTGGTGAACAACAAGAACTGGAACGGTACAGAGCTCGTGAACAAGAACTGGAATAGTACAAAGCTCGTGAACACCAAGAACTGGAACGGTACAGAGCTCGTGAACAACAAGAACTGGAACAGTACAGAGCTCGTGAACAAGAACTGGAACAGTACAGAGACTCGTGCACACCAAGAACTGGAACGGTACAGAGCTCGTGAACAACAAGAACTGGAACAGTACAGAGCTCGTGAACAAGAACTGGAACAGTACAGAGCTCGTGCACACCAAGAACTGGAACGGTACAGAGCTCGTGAACAACAAGAACTGGAACAGTACAGAGCTCGTGAACAAGAACTGGAACAGTACAGAACTCGTGCACACCAAGAACTGGAACGGTACAGAGCTCGTGAACAACAAGAACTGGAACAGTACAGAGCTCGTGAACAAGAACTGGTACAGTACAGAGCTCGTGAACAAGAACTGGAACAGTACAGAGCTCGTGAACAACAAGAACTGGAACAGTACAGAGCTCGGGAACAACAAGAACTGGAACGGTACAGAGCTCGGGAACAACAAGAACTGGAACGGTACAGATCTCGTGAACAAGAACTGGAACGGTACAGAGCTCGTGAACAACGATAACTGGAACGATACAGAGCTCGTGAACAAGAACTGGAACGGTACAGATCTCGTGAACAAGAACTGGAACGGTACAGAGCTCGTGAACAACGATAACTGGAACGATACAGACCTCGTGAACAAGAACTGGAACGGTACAGAGCTCGTGAACAACGATAACTGGAACGATACAGATCTCGTGAACAAGAACTGGAACGGTACAGAACTCGTGAACAACGATAACTGGAACAATACAGACCTCGTGAACAAGAACTGGAACGGTACAGAGCTCGTCAACTACAAGAACTGGAACGGTACAGAGCTCGTGAACAACAAGAACTGGAACGGTACAGAGCTCGTGAACAACAAGAACTGGAACGGTACAGAGCTCGTGAACAACGAGAACTGCAATGGTACAAAGGTCGTGAACAAGAAGAAGAACTGTGGGATGCGGCAGGCTCAAGAACACCTGGGCTTGGGACTGGGCAACTTCGCGAGCAACGAGAATCTGGATGGCGCCAGGCCCTAGAGCAAGCAACAAGAGTGCTAGAACTGGGATGTGGGGCAGCAGACGCAAGAACTGAAGTGAAGTAATAGCATGGGAAGTGATACGGGGCAAAAGCACTGTAGAATGAGAGGGGGAGAGACAAACGATGAGTGAGGTGGACGAAGACAAACGAAGAGTGAGGTGGACGAAGAGAAACGATGAGTGAGGTGGACGAAGAGAAACGATGAGTGAGGTGGACGAAGAGAAACGATGAGTGAGGTGGAAGAAAAGAAACGATGAGTGAGGTGGACGAAGAAAACGATGAGTGAGGTGGACGAAGAGAAACGATGAGTGAGGTGGAAGAAGAGAAACGATGAGTGAGGTGGAAGAAGACAAACGATGAGTGAGGTGGACGAAGACAAACGATGAGTGAGGTGGAAGAAGAGAAACGATGAGTGAGGTGGAAGAAGAGAAACGATGATGAATGAGGTGGAAGAAGAGAAACGATGAGTGAGGTGGAAGAAGAGAAACGATGAGTGAGGTGGAAGAAGAGAAACGATGATGAATGAGGTGGAAGAAGAGAAACGATGAGTGAGGTGGACGAAGAAAACGATGAGATGAGGTGGACGAAGACAAACGATGAGTGAGGTGGAAGAAGAGAAACGATGATGAATGAGGTGGAAGAAGAGAAACGAATGAATGAGGTGGAAGAAGAGAAACGATGAATGAGGTGGACGAAGAGAAACGATGAATGAGGTGGAAGAAGACAAACGATGAGTGAGGTGGAAGAAGAGAAACGATGAGTGAGGTGGAAGAAGAGAAACGATGAGTGAGGTGGAAGGCGAGAAACAGATGAGTGAGGTGGAAGAAGAGAAACGATGAGTGAGGTGGAAGAAGAGAAACGATGAGTGAGGTGGAAGGCGAGAAACAGATGAGTGAGGTGGAAGAAGAAACGATGAGTGAGGTGGAAGAGACAAACGATGAGTGAGGTGGACGAAGACAAACGATGAGTGAGGTGGACGAAGACAAACGATGAGTGAGGTGGAAGAAGACAAACGATGAGTGAGGTGGAAGAAGAGAAACGATGAGTGAAGTGGAGAAAGATTAACGATAAATGAGACAAAGCAAGAGTTCCTATCAATGGGATGGAGCAAGAGGGGGAAAAAAACCTGAGTGAGATGCAGCAAGAGAAAAGATGAGTGAGGTGGAAGTACAGAAACGATAAAAGAGATGAAGCATAACAAAAGCTCTTCTTCTTCTTTGCCTACGCCTTGGTCTACACGGTCTGTCTGACCCTTTGAGACGAAGAGTGCACTTCTGTTCCTCCAGATCTGGCCTTCTGCACAGAAGACATTCGTTCACAAGTGTGTCAAGCGAGAGGTTGGAGAACAGTTGGGTGGCAGCGACCATCGGCCTGTGTTCCCGCACTTGAATCTTGGAGCCTGCTCCGATGCCACCTCCCCCCCCCCCCCCCCCCCCCCCCCCCCCCCCCCCCGTGGAACTACAACAAGAAGGCAAACTGGATGGTCTTCAGCCACCGAACCAGTACAGTACTCTTACCCAAGACATTACAGTCCAAGGACGAGACATCAACCTGGTCGTGAAGGACTTCAACGAATGCATGTTAAAGGCTGCCCATGAAACCACACCAAGAGGCGCCAGGCAGAATTACAGGCCCTTCTGGAGTACTGAACTGCAGACCCTTGAAGATGAACAGTCAGAAGCCAGTAGAGCAGCAGAAGACTCCCCGTGTGACGAAACCAACATCAGACTCCAGCAGGCTAAAGCCAGATTCCTCAAACACAAGCTGCAAGCAAGCAGGAGAAGTTGGAGGGAGAAAAGAAGAGTGAGATAGAGCAAGAGAAACGTTGAGGGGGGGGTGGGGGGGGGGGGGGGGGGGGGGGGGGGGGGGGGGGAACCGATTACTCGGATAAGGCAAGAGAAACGACGAGTGAGATGGAGCGAAAGAAACGATGAGTGGGATGAGAATGGCAAGAGACACCGTGGTAGGAAAAAAAACAACAACAAAAAAAAAACGATGAGTGAGATGAGCCAAGAGAAGAGCGAGCTGAGAGAGAGAAGAAATAACGAGCGAGATGAGCAAGAGCAACGATGAGTAAGCTAGGGTAAGAGCAACGATGAGTAAGCTAGGGTAAGAGCAACGATGAGTAAGCTAGGGTAAGAGCAACGATGAGTAAGCTAGGGTAAGAGCAACAACGATGAGCGTGGCGGAGCAAGGGAAACGACAGGGGCAAGAGAAACGGTGAGTGAGGTGCACGTGGAGAAACGCCGAGTCAGCTGCAGCCAGGAGAAACGATGAGTGTGCCGGAGCAAGAGAAACGATGAGTGAAATGGAGCAAGAGAAACGACGATCACGATAAAGCGCGCGCGCGCGCGCGCGCGCGCGCGCCGCACACACACAACACACACACACACACACACACACACACACACACACAGAGTTTAGACCAGAGAAAGAACGTGGGAGGAGGGATGCAGAGACAGACAAAGTGAAGTCCAGAGACAGACAGACAGACAGACAGCAGACGAACGAGAGAGAAACGGAAACACACAGACCGATCGAGCCCCACAACCAAGTCACAGACAGGGACCGGCCGCACCAACATCCCTACGGACCGCACTCTGCTCCACTCTCTCTCTCTCTCTGTGAGGCCCATTCACTTCGCGAGGCCAAGCCATACCATTGTCGACCCACTATACATGACCGTCTTGATGGGTATAAGGGGTGAAGGAATAAATTACAGACCTACAGTACAGACCAGACCTGCATGGACTCCAAGGCCGAATGAGGATTCCGAATTTCGCTGATATCAGACCAGGCACAGACACCACAACCCACACACACACACACACACACACCCACACACAGAGAGAGAGAGAGAGAGAGAGAGAGAGAGAGAGATTGGGGAGAGGGTAGGGGGGCGGGGGCGGAGGGGCAACCAATCAACGATGACAAACCCAGCCGAGAAAAACAGGCTGGGGTTTAGCGGAAAGAAGGGGGGGGGGGGGGGGGGAGGAGAAAGTAGAGGTTGGAAACAGTGTAGGGGCACTGTGTAAGGGGAGGGGTAACGGGACGTGGGTAGGGCGGGGTGGGGGGGGGGGGGACGCTGGAGATGGCGTTGGTGGTGGGGAGAGTGGGGGGGGGGGGGAGGAAGTAAGGTCGTCAACCACAAACTGACCAGGAAAAGGCAGAGGTCTGTCCGCCACGCATGGCAAAGAGTGCAGTTTCAAAAGGTCTCCAGCATCGTTCGTGTTCTTCACGAACACATTACGGTCCCCATCACAAAAAAGCTCAAAGGAAATGAGGTGTTTTCTTCTTCTTTTTCTTCTTTTTCCTTTTTCTTTTTTTTTCCATGCGATCCTGATTGGGACACACAGCGGTATCGTGATCAGAAGCTACTCGACCAGATGAATCCCCCCTGCACGTCCGCAATAATATAACGGAAATTGTTATTTTCGAACGAAAAAAAAGAAAAAGAAAAAAGGTACACAATATAATGGACTCACGGTGATCTTAATCCCAGAGCGCAGAGCGATCATCACCAAGAGTCGAACAATAGGATTAATTATTACAATCGTTTTATTTTCTGTATCTGATGGACTGGGGAGGGTTGAGGTAGTGGTGGTGGTGGTGGTGGTGGTGGGGGGGGGGTGTTAAAAAAAGGAAGGAGGGGGTGCCAGCGCTGTTTCCGACTTGGTATGACCCAAACTCTGTCGTATGATGTAACAGGCCAACACCCTCCCCCCCCTCCACCTCCCCGCTTCCCTCCGCTCCCAAGCCCTGCACTGTGACCCAAGTGACGCCCCCCCCCCTCTCTCTCTCTCTCTCTCTCTGCGCCCAACCATTCTGGAGCGACTATCTCCTATCAACAACAACGACAGCAACAACAACAACAGCAAAGAGTCGTCTCCTCTCAACAACGACAACAGCAACAATAACAACAAAGAGCCGTCTCCTTTCAACAACAACAACAACAACCGTAACAGCAAAAAGCCGTCTCCTATCAACAACGACAGCAAAAAGCTGTCTCCCATCAACCACGACAGCAACAAAAACAACAGCAAAAAGCCGCCTCCTATCAACCACAACAGCAACAACAGAAAACAGCCGTCTCCCATGAGCAACGACCAAACAACAACAGCAAAAAAGCCGTCTCCTAGCAACAGCGACAGCAACAACAACAGCAAAGACGCGTGTCCTCCCAACAACCACAGCAGCAACAATAACAGCAAAATGGCGTCTCCTGTCAGCAACAACAGCAAAATGGCGTCTCCTATCAACAACAACTGCAACAACAACAACAGCAAAAGCGTCTCCTATCGACAACGACAGCAAAAAGCTGTCTCCTATCAACCACGACAGCAACAACAACAACAGCAAAAAGCCGTCTCCCATCAACAATGACAGCAACAACAACAGTAAAAAGCTGTCTCCTATCAACAACGACAGCAACAACAACAGCAAAAAACCGTCTCCCATCAACAACGACAGCAACAACAACAGCAAAAAGCCGTCTGCTATCAAAAACGACAGCAAAAAGCTGTCTCCTATCAACGACGACAGCAACAACAGCAAAAAAAAAAAAAAAAAAAAACAGCCCAACTTTTCGCTTACATGAGACAACTCACCAACCCAAATACTCTCTCTCTCTCTCTCTCTCTCTCTCTCTCTCTCTCTCTCTCTCTTCTCCACACACACACACACACACACAGCAAGCGCGCGCACACACACACAGACTCCCCTCCTCCCCCCGCCCCCCCTTGATACTTCTTTGACAAGTTTGATTGAAATGGTTGTATCCAGCACTACTTCCTCCTCCCCTTCTTCCTCCCCCCCCCCTTCCTCCTCCTCCTCTTCTTCCTCTTCTCCGTGATTCTTCTCTTCCTCCTTTTCTCCTTCTCCTCTTCCTGTCCTTCCTCCCGTTCGAGCTCCTCCTCCAACTCCTCCTCCTCATCTCCTTCCTCCTCAGCTGTCGGTCTCCTTAATGCAACCGAAGTACGAGCGTAGCCCGAGACAAACCGAGCGAAGACAGCGTGAATGCCGCTCAATTCTTGCACCAATCAGATAGGTGTTTGGTGCATATGGAAGGCAAGGGCCAGAAAAAAACAAAAACAAAAACAAAATGATAACGGCGTACAAACTGAAAAGATTTCCTTTCTGACCCCCCCCCCCCCCCCCCCACCCCCCCAAGTTCTTAAAGACAATATTTGTTTTGTTTGTTATCGTAGATGACGTGCGTTTCAAACGAAATTAGGACAGCTGGAACAAAAGCTACGTGGTTTAAGCATCCTCTTTCCTTCTTTTTCCTTCTCAGATTTCCTCCCATATATGTCGGTCAATATATGAGCCGGGCGACGTGATTAGCCGAATTCTGTAAATGCCATTTCGATTGGTTACCGATTAGACCGTAATTAACCTGATGCGATGGTATCCTGCTTTCATTGTTGTCTGCCGGCGCAAGGATCAATGAGCGAGCCCCATCCCCCCCCCCCCCCCCCCCCCCCCCCCCCCCCCCCCCCCCCCCCCCCCCCCCCCCCCCCCCCCCCCCCCCCCCCCCCCGATCCCCTCCGCCTATGTCCAGCAGGAACTCAACGCAGTAGTCACCTTGATCATATATATATATATTATATATATATATATATATATATAAGAGAGAGAGAGAGAATGGTACTGAGGATCAGCGCAATCTTAAAAACAGTGCTCAACCACAGTGGGAGCGACATTTGTTATATTAAAAGCAAGTTAAAATCAAGCTTCTAAAAACATCTACAAATTTGTTTCACGCTGTGCGGTCGTCAGGATGTGATGAGCTTGTGTTGCCAGTGCCACGTATATATATATAGCGCTAGCTGGTTTGCTGTTGTTTTTTTCCGTGCTACATGTGTTTCTCAGGTGTTGGTTTTTTTCGCTGATAGGAACTTCCATCTGTGTCTGCAATTGTTAACCATTTCTGTTCTAACATTTAGAGTTGCCAACTGTGGTTTACATAGTATAATGTATTTCTCTGTTAGGCATAGATTGCATTTTTTTGAAATGTTGTTGTATGATGCTGCTCTTTTTAAAATTTTCCAAGATATGTTGTAGTCTATGTTTTTTTTCTTTAAGTTTCCAAATGTATTTACTCAATTCTGTTTGGTTTTTGTATCTTTCTTTGTTGAATGATTGTTTATGGTTTGCATATCTAGTTTTGAATTGGTTTTCCGTGATACCTACATATGTTTCTTTTGCGTTCTCTGATGTTACAGTGGCTTGGTACACAATGTTGTTATAAAGGCATTTGTTGCTTAGGGGGCACTGTTCTTTTTTGGTACAGTTACAAGATTTCCTTTCGTTACCCTCCTTTTTTTCTGTGCTGCTTTTCATTTTGTTTGCTGAATCGATGGCATTTTTAAGGTTCGGCATACATGAATATGATAATTTGATGTTGTTTTTGTTGAATATCTTAAATAATTTATGGTCTTTTGGGAAAGATGATGTCAAGATTTTAAAGAATTCTTTCCCTACATTTGTTTTAACTCTTGCATCATATGGGGGATTGTACCATATGATATTCCTTTTCCTGTTCTTTCTGCATCTTTTTGTATCATTGTCTGGATCGTATCTTAGTTTGTAATTGTAGCCACTTGTATGTAACGCCTCTTGGTATTCAGCTGTAGCGTTGTTGAATACTGTTTCGTTACATGACAAATTGGATAGTCTTTTATTTATGCTTTTGGGTATTGTTTTCAGTATGGAGGGTGGGTGATTGCTTTTGATGTTTACATAAACAGGCGTGTCATTTGGTTTCTTGTATGGTTTATATGTGTGTTGGTTGAGGTCTAACGTTATGTCTAAATAGTTCACTATCTTTTTGTTTGCTTCTATTGTGATTTTTAAGTTTTGGTTGTGGAAAATTTTACACAATTCTTTTTTCTTATTTTCAATATTTCTAGGGTTGTCATTCAGAGCGGCAAGGCCGTCATCCCTGTACAGTCCAGTTTGTTTTCCAAGTTTTTTTTTAATATTGGATAACATGAATAGTCCGACAAGCTCGCAAGTCTCGGCACCATCGTATGATCCCATTGTGACATCGAAAGTTGAATTCCTGCTTGTGTTCTTAATCCAGGTTTCATTTTTATTGTGCAGTAAAGTTTTCTTTGTGTGGAAAATGATTTCCATTTCTGACCCTGATATTTCTGTGTACTTGTTGGCAAATTTTATAGCTTTAGTTAGTAGCTTTTCATCTATAGATGGGTAGAAATCTACTATGTCAAATGTTATAAAAACTGTATTTTCTTGTTTATTGAGGTTTTTGAACCATTGTATTACTTCATATGTGTTTTTCCAGAGATTGAGTTCAGTGTTTTCTTTTATGTTTTTTATGGTTTTCTCTAAGATTTTTTTACTAATTTTCCCTAGTTCAGATTTGGAAGGGTTTATCAGTCTACATGTTGGGTTGTTCAAGAAATTGGGTTTGTGGTCTTTAAGTGTAATAAAGGCTTCTCTAGCTGCTGTGGTCTCTACTCTGTCACTTAGGTCCATTTGGTGCACAAGTTCCTTTTCTTTCTTTCTGATGTGATCATATGTAGCCTTGTCAGCCTTTCTGTAATTTTTCTGGATATTTTTATCAAGGAGTTTTGAGTACTCTTCAGGTTCTATTTTGTAAAAGTTATTGGTTTTATCCGCCTTCACAAATATTTTGGTGTCATTTTGAATTTGTTTAATTTCCTTTTCTAACGCTGATTGAAATTTGTTATTAGATTTTTTGAAATCTATGTTGGCTAACATTCTTCTCATTTTTTCTTCAAATGTTTTCATTTCTTCAATGGCTGGTGGTACTCGCCATGACTTGAAGTCGTATGTATTTTTATCCTCTTTTTTAGCGTTGGGGTTTAAAAAGAAAAATGCTTTCCATCTCATATTTTTGATGAATTTTTCCGTTTGTCCTATCATTTTCTTCATGTAGCACTGGGGTTTAGCTAACGGAATGTTTTTGATGGATTGCTTAAAGTTGATTTTTTCCATTTTAAAATTTGCTGATTCAAATTCAAATGACACCAAAATATTTGTGAAGGCGGATAAAACCAATAACTTTTACAAAATAGAACCTGAAGAGTACTCAAAACTCCTTGATAAAAATATCCAGAAAAATTACAGAAAGGCTGACAAGGCTACATATGATCACATCAGAAAGAAAGAAAAGGAACTTGTGCACCAAATGGACCTAAGTGACAGAGTAGAGACCACAGCAGCTAGAGAAGCCTTTATTACACTTAAAGACCACAAACCCAATTTCTTGAACAACCCAACATGTAGACTGATAAACCCTTCCAAATCTGAACTAGGGAAAATTAGTAAAAAAATCTTAGAGAAAACCATAAAAAAACATAAAAGAAAACACTGAACTCAATCTCTGGAAAAACACATATGAAGTAATACAATGGTTCAAAAACCTCAATAAACAAGAAAATACAGTTTTTATAACATTTGACATAGTAGATTTCTACCCATCTATAGATGAAAAGCTACTAACTAAAGCTATAAAATTTGCCAACAAGTACACAGAAATATCAGGGTCAGAAATGGAAATCATTTTCCACACAAAGAAAACTTTACTGCACAATAAAAATGAAACCTGGATTAAGAACACAAGCAGGAATTCAACTTTCGATGTCACAATGGGATCATACGATGGTGCCGAGACTTGCGAGCTTGTCGGACTATTCATGTTATCCAATATTAAAAAAAAACTTGGAAAACAAACTGGACTGTACAGGGATGACGGCCTTGCCGCTCTGAATGACAACCCTAGAAATATTGAAAATAAGAAAAAAGAATTGTGTAAAATTTTCCACAACCAAAACTTAAAAATCACAATAGAAGCAAACAAAAAGATAGTGAACTATTTAGACATAACGTTAGACCTCAACCAACACACATATAAACCATACAAGAAACCAAATGACACGCCTGTTTATGTAAACATCAAAAGCAATCACCCACCCTCCATACTGAAAACAATACCCAAAAGCATAAATAAAAGATTATCCAATTTGTCATGTAACGAAACAGTATTCAACAACGCTACAGCTGAATACCAAGAGGCGTTACATACAAGTGGCTACAATTACAAACTAAGATACGATCCAGACAATGATACAAAAAGATGCAGAAAGAACAGGAAAAGGAATATCATATGGTACAATCCCCCATATGATGCAAGAGTTAAAACAAATGTAGGGAAAGAATTCTTTAAAATCTTGACATCATCTTTCCCAAAAGACCATAAATTATTTAAGATATTCAACAAAAACAACATCAAATTATCATATTCATGTATGCCGAACCTTAAAAATGCCATCGATTCAGCAAACAAAATGAAAAGCAGCACAGAAAAAAAAGGAGGGTAACGAAAGGAAATCTTGTAACTGTACCAAAAAAGAACAGTGCCCCCTAAGCAACAAATGCCTTTATAACAACATTGTGTACCAAGCCACTGTAACATCAGAGAACGCAAAAGAAACATATGTAGGTATCACGGAAAACCAATTCAAAACTAGATATGCAAACCATAAACAATCATTCAACAAAGAAAGATACAAAAACCAAACAGAATTGAGTAAATACATTTGGAAACTTAAAGAAAAAAACATAGACTACAACATATCTTGGAAAATTTTAAAAAGAGCAGCATCATACAACAACATTTCAAAAAAATGCAATCTATGCCTAACAGAGAAATACATTATACTATGTAAACCACAGTTGGCAACTCTAAATGTTAGAACAGAAATGGTTAACAATTGCAGACACAGATGGAAGTTCCTATCAGCGAAAAAAACCAACACCTGAGAAACACATGTAGCACGGAAAAAAAACAACAGCAAACCAGCTAGCGCTATATATATATACGTGGCACTGGCAACACAAGCTCATCACATCCTGACGACCGCACAGCGTGAAACAAATTTGTAGATGTTTTTAGAAGCTTGATTTTAACTTGCTTTTAATATAACAAATGTCGCTCCCACTGTGGTTGAGCACTGTTTTTAAGATTGCGCTGATCCTCAGTACCATTCTCTTAACTGCTCCATACGTTGAGCACTTTGAATCAGCAAATTTTAAAATGGAAAAAATCAACTTTAAGCAATCCATCAAAAACATTCCGTTAGCTAAACCCCAGTGCTACATGAAGAAAATGATAGGACAAACGGAAAAATTCATCAAAAATATGAGATGGAAAGCATTTTTCTTTTTAAACCCCAACGCTAAAAAAGAGGATAAAAATACATACGACTTCAAGTCATGGCGAGTACCACCAGCCATTGAAGAAATGAAAACATTTGAAGAAAAAATGAGAAGAATGTTAGCCAACATAGATTTCAAAAAATCTAATAACAAATTTCAATCAGCGTTAGAAAAGGAAATTAAACAAATTCAAAATGACACCAAATATATTTGTGAAGGCGGATAAAACCAATAACTTTTACAAAATAGAACCTGAAGAGTACTCAAAACTCCTTGATAAAAATATCCAGAAAAATTACAGAAAGGCTGACAAGGCTACATATGATCACATCAGAAAGAAAGAAAAGGAACTTGTGCACCAAATGGACCTAAGTGACAGAGTAGAGACCACAGCAGCTAGAGAAGCCTTTATTACACTTAAAGACCACAAACCCAATTTCTTGAACAACCCAACATGTAGACTGATAAACCCTTCCAAATCTGAACTAGGGAAA
>CM065734.1:17633168-17635668 GCA_033310375.1 Conus canariensis | reverse complement strand
TGTCTGCCTAGCCGCCTATCACCACTACAGGCAAACCCGCGTGTGTCAGCGCGCACACTATAGTTACTTCTACTAACTACTACTACTACTACTACTACTACCTCTGCTACCTCCCCCTCTCTCTCTCTCTCTCTCTCTCTGGGCATGCGTGAGTGCGTGCGTGGGTGCATGTGTGGGTGCCGAGTCCTTTCCCGGCATCTATCTTCTGTATGTCCTAGTCTTCCCCCTTGTGAGTCTGTCTGTCGTCTGTTCTCTCTCTCTCTCTCTCTTCTCTCTCTCTCTCTCTCTCTCTCCTCCTTCTTCCCCCCCCCCCCCCTTCACTCTCTTTCATTCCGTAAATAAGCTCTCCTCCCCGCATCTACCCTCTGTGTGTCCATGCTTCCCTCCTCCTCCTCCTCCTCCTCTCTCTCTCTCTCTCTCTCTCTCTCTCTCTCTCTCTCTCTCTCTCTCTCCCTCCCTTCCCCAGCAACAGAACAGGCAAGAATGTTCCTTCAGGACCACCGAGAACTCACCCACCACTTCAAGTACACCCCCCTCCCCCCTCCTCCTCCTCCTCCTCCTCCCACAATACCGAACCACCCCACGGGGTGGGCTGGACCATCTGGGCCGTTCCCTTCCAAAATACCGCTTCAACGGGGAGAGGTGTAATGAGACAGGCCTTGAGGGGGTGAGGAGAGGATGGACCAAGGTGGCACCGGAAGCAGAGGGAGGGGGCAGGGGTGGGGTGGGGTGGGGTGCAGGTGGGGAAGTGGAAAGGAGGGAGGGTAGGGAGTAAGAGAGGGGGTGGTGGGAGGTTCCTGAGATGGGAGAGTGGGGGGAAGAAGGGAGGGGGGGGAGGGAGGAGAAGGGGAGCGGAGATGCAGGAGGACGCTTTCTCTATCTAGGTGATCAGACAGGCAGAAAATACTGCCAGAGTCACATAACGACTTGGGCGGGATAGGTCCGATTTGGTCCCCCCCCCTCCCCCCCCCCTCCCCGCCCCGCTTACCCCCCCCCACCCCCACCCACACCCCCTCATCTGATCTGATTAATTTTTTTTTTTTTTTTTTTTGCCTCCTTGCTTGCCGATGGGCGTGGATGAAGAGAGGAAGGAAAGAAGGGAGGGAGGAAGGGGAGAGGAGAGGTAAGTAGTGGATAGAGAACGGGGGAGGGGGGCGGGGGGGGGGGGGGAGGGATGAAGAAGTAGGACGTTGGGGGAGGGGGGGGAGGGCAGAGGGAGGAGGGGGTGGGGAGGAAAACTGGGCGTTGGTCTTCCAGCTGCAGTGAAACGTGGAAATGAGCGAACACTGTCCCTGAGGATTCCTGTCCACCTGGCGATTCTTCGAACTGTACTCATTAGCTTCATCATCATCATCATCACCATCATCACGTATCCGTCATCATCATTATCAGTTTTTACAAAACTGATAACAAACTGTGATTAAGGTAAACGGCGTTTCAGATTGTCGTACGTATGGGATTCGAGTGAACTCAACGACTCGCCGCTAAGCCTCCCGCCCCCCCCCCCCCTTCCCCCCCTCCCTTCCCTAACCCTCCTCCCATGTCGTCACTCCTCCCCCCCCCCCCCATTCTCCCTCTCCCTTCTTCCCCGGTCCTAATTAGGTCTGGTTTCCTTGCAGCGACTCCATCATCGTTATCCTCCTCCTCCTCCTCATCATCATCGTCATCATCATCATCATCGGCGTCGACGTCATCGTCATTGCTGGCGTCATCGAAATCAACAGGAACTTCAACGTTATTGCCGTTATGTACCCGAAGCCAGAATGTTCAGAAGTGGGACTGAGAGAGGGGTTCCGCGAAATCTTACCTGCAGTGAACTTTCGAGAACAGCTGAAGGAGAAAAGGAAGGAAGGAAGGAAGGAAGGAAGGAAGGAAAGAAGGAAGGAAGGAAGGATGAAAAGAAGAAGGACGAAGAAGAAGAGGACAAGGAGTAAATACTGACTTATACATTCCTGTTTCGTAAGGATGCTCCAGTGCGCGGAACTCTTGGGCGTTTGTTACTCTTAACCTATCATTATTATTATAACTATCATCATCATCATCACCATGACGATAATGAAGATGATGATGATTACCATTATTATTATCATCATCATCATCATCATTATTGTCATTATTCTTATCATATTACCATTAATTTCATTATTATTATAACTATCATCATTATCACCATGACGATAATGAAGATGATTACCATTATCAGTATTATCGTCATCAATATTGTCATTAGTATTATTACATTATTATCAAACTATTTTCCCACGAAACTGCCTAAACTCTCCTGCAACTCGCTAGTTTTGCCACAGGACTAAACTACACTAAGCCCCGCGGTTATCAGTTAGGGTCTGTTGGAGGGGGTGGGAGGGGGGGTTAGGGGGGGGGGGGTTGCGGTGGAGGTTTGAACCCGGGGCATCACGTTCCACGCAATCCCGTTTCAGCCATTGAGTGCCTTTCCCTTTTAACGCGTCTGTCACGTCCTCCACGCCCCCCCCCCCCCCCC
>CM065734.1:17623168-17628168 GCA_033310375.1 Conus canariensis | reverse complement strand
TTACATCCCTTTCTCTCCTTCTGGCCTCATGTTCAGCTCTTTCCTTCCATCAACCACAGTTTGTTGATGGAAAGATGACATGGAGTTTAACACACACACACAGAGAGAGAGAGAGAGAGAGAGAGAGAGAGAGAGAGAGAGAGAGAGAGAGAGCACCATCCCTTTTTTTTTTTTTTTTTTTCCAATCATAAAACAAAAGCAAACAAACAAAAAAAATTCGACAGCGCCATCACCTTCATTACAGCTTCATCAGCGGGCGCACCTGTGGGTGTGTTGTGCGTTCGCTGTTCCCATTCTAGCCTCCTCCTACCACACCCATCCGTCCATCCCTCCGCCCAATCGCCCGCCCCTAACTCCACCCTCCCCACCCCCCACCCCCCCACCACCACCGCCTCACCACTCCACCTTCCTCTTCTTCGCTTCCTCCCAATCCTGTTCCATCCCACCCACCCCCCCTCTCTCTCCCTCTCTCTCTCCCCCCCCCCTCTCTCTCTCTCTTTCGCTCTCTCTCCTCTCTCCCCCTCTCTCTTCCCCTCTCTATCTTCCTCTCTCTCCCCCCCCTCTCTCTCTCTCTTCTCCCTCTCTCCCCATCCACCACCTGTAATTGTACCCGACCTCTTTCCGTCACTAATGCAAGTCTGGCATTCTGATCATCTCTTACCCCCCCCCCCCTCCTCCCGTCCCCACCAGCACCCCTACCCCTAACTCCCCCCCCTCGCCCCCCCCTCCCCCCCGCCGCGCCCTACTCTCTTCTCTTATTCGACTGCTCTTACCTCCCCCTTTTCCCCTTCACACCAGAGAAGACTACAGAAAGAAACGACCACTGAACAAAACACATGCAAAAAAAAAACAACAAAAAAAGAAATAATAGAATGAAAACGTTAGCAAGTAATGCGTGAGGGAAGGAAAAAAAAAAGGGGGAAAATGTTGGGGAGGGGAGGGGAGGGGAGGGGGGGGGTAGGCGGATAGGGAAGGAAGAAAGGAAGGACAGAAATACGAGAGAAAGGAGCAGAAGAAGTGGGGAGAGAAGAAAGAAAAAAAAAAGGGAGGAAAAGAGAGACGGAAGGAATGAACATAAGAAGGAACGAAGGAAGGGCGGGAAGAAAGAAGAAGAAGAGAGAAGAGGAAGAGGAAGAAGAAGAAGAAGAAGAAGAAGAGGAAGAAGAAGAAGAAGGAGAAGAAGAAGAAGAGGAAGAGAAAAAGGAGAAGGAGAAGAAGAGGAAGAGGAAGAAGAAGAAGAAGAGGAAGAGGAAGAAGAAGAAGAAGGAGAGACTTTTTGGGATCAGTGAGGAAGAGAAGAAGAAGAAGAAGAAGAAGAAGAAGAAGAAGAGAAGAGAGAAGAGAGACTTTTTGGGATCAGTCACCAAGTACTAAATAACGAAAACATTCAAAGCGTTCCAATTCTATCACAAAGTAAAAAGCGCAAAATTCGATTTGATATCGTAAAAGAGAATATTGTAACTGCGTCTACACATCTAGAATTCCACAGCATCCCTGCCTACCTCCCGCCTCCCCACCAACACACACACACACACACACATACACGAGCGCACGCACGCGTGCGTACTCTCTCTCTCTGCACACGTGCGTACTGTCTCTCTCTGTCTCTGTCTCTCTCTCTCTGCACGCGTGCGTACTCTCACTCTCTCTCTCTGCACGCGTCCGTACTCTCTCTCCCTCTCTCCCTGTGCACGCGTGCGCGGGTGTGCGTACGAGGACAATAGCTCATTCGGATTTGATGTGCGGAGGGTTGTATTAAGAAGACAGGAGGAATGAGAAAGCATGAAAAGAGAAACAGAAAAAAAGAAGGATCACATTCTCTCTCTCTCTCTCTTCTCTCTCTCTCTCTCTCTCTCTCTCGACGCGCGCGCACACACACACACAACTCCCGCTTCATACTATCATTCCACCCACTCCCTTCCTGCTTCTCTTGCATCATCCCCCCCCCCTCCCCACCACCATCCCCAACCTTGGACAAATCCCCCCCCCCCCCCCCCCTCCCCAAACAAAAACCTCGTGACAAGGTAAACACAATCCGCGGAGTTACTCCACCACAAACTGGCCCCCGGGGACAAGACAAAAAAGACGCCTTTCCCCGTAGATTACTGTCCAGGTTTTTACTCCCTGTCACCTCTAACGCTCAACTGACCAAACCGTTGCCCCAAACCCTACCCCCCCCCCCCCCCCCCACCACACACACACACACACAACCACACACATACCTACACTTTCCTCCAAGCTTCCTCCATTTAGCTCCAATGCGCATGCCCTCCCCCCCCCCCCCCATCTGGAAACCACCCCATTCCCTCCCGTCTCCCACCCCCTCCCGCATACTTCTACCACCGTCTCAAACCCGGACAGGTTCGGGTTATCTTCCCTTTGCTTGCTCATCGGATGATCTCCCTGGAGTTTAGAGGCAATCTTCGAGGTAATGGAGTGAGCGTCGCTGATCTTGGTTCATTCGCTCTCTGTCTATTGCTGACTCTCTCTCTCTCTCTCTCTCTCTCTCTCTCTTCTCTCTCTCTCTCTCTCTCTCTCTCTCGAAATTAAGACAAAAAAAGACCGAAAGCAATTCTATGCTGTCTCTAATGTGAACATAAGGCAACTCCACTGAACGGGCAACTGGCCTGACAATTTTTTTTGGTATATATATTCCTGACTCCTGACTCTCTCTCCTCTCTCTCTCTCTCTCTCTCTCTCTCTCTGTCCTTTCCTCTGTTCTCCCATTTATTTATCCATTCTGGCAAAAACAGTTTAAACAAAAATCAAAATATAGACAGTTGCAACTCACATACACATACACTCGCACACACGCTCGCAGGGACACGCGTACACACACACACACACACATACACACACACACGCGCGCGCGCGCGCCACACACACACACACACACACGCACACACACGCACACACACACACCACACACACACACACACACACACACACACACACACACAACACACACACAACGCCCCAGAACCTGGGTACCTACCTGACATTAACAGTGCATTATTATCATTGTATACACGCACACACGTCAACGCATAAACACCCACACCTACGGGCTTTCCACTTTAGACACTTGCTTCGCTTCTTCAATGCACACCTATCAGTTAACGGACGTTTACAGTCAAAACAGATGTCCTGAGAGATTCTAAATCTGATCGCAGTTGACATGTGTTTAGTCATTTGTGTAGTATGAGTCTGCCCCAGTCTCTAGGAGTCTTTGCAACGCTGGCCTTCAGATTATTGCAATGTTTGTTTGGCTGGTGATGTCTCTTGCTCTTCCCTTAAATCTGGATGTGCGGCCACTTCCTCTCTTAATGCTGAGTTCTGAAAGATGGTCTGTGGTAGAGTGGCTTTCATCTTGTTTGCTGAGGTGGTTCTTTAAGTTCCTTATCACATCAGAACGGCCAAGTTCTAGTCCAGTTCTTATCGTTTCCCTGCCTGCCAGCTGCTCAGATTCCCTTTGACACCCTGCATGTCTTGGGCAGTACCTCCATACGAGTCTCTCTAATGGAAGGCTGCTCATTACTTCATGCCGCAAAGGTAAAAGACTTTCCTGTGTGCAAAGGTAAAAGACTGTGTTTAATCATGCCGAACAGTGTTTCCCATTCCGTTTTCCACTTTCTGGAGCAGGTTCGTGGAGTCAGTCAGTATCATGGCTCGTTCAGTTCAAAGCTGGTCTGTGGATGAGGGCCAGTGAAGTGCTTGTGTCACTGCTTCTGCCTCCATTGTTAGACTTCAAGTTGTTAAACTGTAGATACCCGCAGTCTTCCTGAGTAGTTCGGCCATTTTCCCTCACTGTGTATCCCTAGTCTGACTTTACCTCTGGTGACGGAACCATTAGTGTGTATAACAACATGTTTTGTTGTTTGTGTATGTGCAGAGGTTTTCCACCTCCATCCGAATTTCTGCGTTGGTTTTGCCTTCTGGCCATCCTCGACAGTGTCCTCTAAGCTCTGGAGCGAGGGCAGTTTGGCAGAGGTATTAATTTTTGAAGTGGTCTGGATACTTTTCCCATTCCTTCGTTTCTTTGAGTTTCGATTACTGGCACAAAAGCTGTGTATTGTCTTCGGCTTGACCCATCCACGATTTTCCACATCCTAGACGAGCGCCTTTTGTTTTCTTGACTGCCGCATACAGTGGATTTTGAGGGATTTACAAGTGCTCTAAAATATGCCGTTATCTGTTCTAGCTTGTGTCCGGCCTGAATTGAAGGTAGGTTAATTAAGCAGGTATTGCATAATTTCAACTGGTGTGTCCTTCGTAGTTCTCAAGATTAGTCTCATCGCTTCAGTTTGAATTCTTTCTAATCGAAGAAAATTGTTCTTAAACAGTCTTGTAAGCCATAATCCATAATCAGTTGCACTGAAAGTCCCACTGCGTGATACAGTCTCAGACTGGCAAAAAACATACTGGAAGACATGGCAATGACTACACTTTGTAGAATGAAGCGAGTCTCGTCTCTCTCTCTCCCCTCTCTCTCCTCTCTCTCTCTCTCTCTCTCTCTCTCTCTCTCTCTTTATCTGTCTGTCTCTCTCCACCTCTTTCCCTCCATCCCGCCACCCCCTCCCCCTCCTCTCTCCTCTCTCTCTCTGAACATTTTATTACGGGCTAACAGCTGATGCTGCGATCCCTTTTTTCATTTTGTTTCTTTGTTCGTTTGTTTCTAACTTCAGTTTCACGTCATACCTCAGTCGTTTGCTACGTAGAGGAATAAAACAAGAAGACCACGACGGCGAAAAAAAAAAAAAAATCCATTATTCATTTCTATTTCCCACTCCTCTTTAAACACAAAATTCGTTCGTTCGGTCTATCGCCGCCCCCCCCCCCCCCCCCACCCCCGCCCCCTAACCGCCCCTTCACACATCCCTTATTCCTCTCTCTCTCTCTCTCTCTCTCTTCTCTCTCTCTCTCTCTCTTCCCTTCCGTCAGATTCCAGAAATTCCTGGCCAACGTGAACACAATAAGCTACATTTCTTTTTAAGCGAAAC
>CM065734.1:17618168-17620668 GCA_033310375.1 Conus canariensis | reverse complement strand
ATAATCCCAGGAAACTAACCAAGATAAACAAAAATATTAGAGAGAGAGACAGACGACAGACAGACAAAGAGCAGATAGATATGGAGAGACAGAGAAACAGAGACAACGAGACAGAGACAGACAAACCAGACGGAGAGAGAGAGAGAGAGAGAGAGAGAGAGAGAGAGAGGAGAGAAGAAGACAGACAGACAGAAGAGAGACAGAGAGACAGAGACAAATAGAGAGGCCAGTGAGGAAAGCAGGGAGGGAGGAAAGTAGGGAGAGAGGGGGAGGGAGGGAGGTAGGGAAAGAGAGCGAGAGATAGACCGGAGGGGACAGAGACCCCCCCCCCTCCCCCCTTTACATACACGGGTTGACACACATTCTCTCTCTCTCTCTCTCTCCTCTCTCTCTCTCTCTCTCTCTCTCACACACACACACACACACACACATACACACTCACACACACACACTCAAACTCACACCACACTCACACACCTACACCACACACACACACACACACACACCACACACACATCACACAACCACACACACAACACACACAACACACACACACACACACACACACACACACCACACACACACACACCACACACACACACACACCGAGCGACACACACACACAAGGCAGTCAGGGTAGGTAGGGGAGCATTATCAGTCTGACGGGCCGAACAGCGGGCAGATCGATAACGCGGACCTAACACATCAGAGAACAAACTATTAAAGCTCCA
This sequence comes from Conus canariensis, assembly GCA_033310375.1. Classification (NCBI taxonomy): domain Eukaryota; kingdom Metazoa; phylum Mollusca; class Gastropoda; order Neogastropoda; family Conidae; genus Conus; species Conus canariensis. The sequence goes on along the minus strand of CM065734.1, from coordinate 17,619,937 downwards.
TTAAAGCCATTCGCTCTCCTTTTAACCTTCCGTTTTCAGCATCACACGCAGCCGCGCGTGCGCGCACACAGACACACACAGAGACACAGACACAGACACACACACACAACACACAACACACACACACACACACACACACACACACACACACACACACATACAGAAAGGTAAAAAAAAAAAAGGTGGGGGTGAGGAGGGTGGAGAGGCAGAAAAAGATGTGTGCAAGTGTGCTTGCGAGCGTGCGTGCATGCTTGCGAGCGTGCGTGCGTGCGTGTGTGTGTGTGCGTGCGTGCGTGCGTGCGTGCGTGCGTGCGTGTGTGTGTGTGTGTGTGTGTGTGCGTGTGTGTGTGTGCGTGCGTGCGTGTATGTGTGTGTGAGGGATGAGGGAGAGGGGAGGAGGGAGTAGAGCTTGAGGCTGACAGGGGGTGGAGAAGACAGGGTTGGGGGTGAATGCGGATGTGGGGGTGTATATCCATCCCCTCATGCACACATACTCGACCATGGTTCTTCTACAATGTTCTTCTTCAGACACTTTCCGAAACTTCTTTTAGTAAAAAAAAAAAAAAAGAAAAAAGAAAAAAAAGGGGCGTGTGTCATTCATTCAATTCCGTGTGGTGACTCGAAGAAGTCGTACATTTTTCATCATTCGTGCTCGGTTTCTTGCGCCCGACAACGACAATCCACCAAATCCAAGGAGCGGGTAAGGGGAATAACCTGACCTCTGCCCCCCCCCCTCCCCTCCCCCTCCCCCACCCTTCCGCCTCGTCCTTCCCTCTCCTTAACCCCCCCCCCCCTTCCCTAATCCCCCAACCCTCCACATCCCACCCCCTAACCTCCCTGACAAAGATTCGGTGGAGGTGGGGGGGGGGGGGGAGGGTCACACGCCACGCGCACCCCAAAATTGCAAAGTGCCTTACCGTGCGCACTGCTGGGGGGGCGGGCAGCGTGGCAGGGTGGTGATGAACAAAGAAAACTTGCAATTATAATGAGTTTTTGAGGGAAGAAGGAAGAAGGAAGGAAGGAAGCATGACTGATATAGACAGACAGACCTCATCATAGCCGGCCTGAGGCAGCTAGTCTAAGTGGGTCGAATACGCTCTTTCTCAACCTTCCCCTCCCCCTCCTTCCCTTTTCCCCCCCCCCCCCTCCCCCACTCTATCCGTCAAAAAAGATTCGATTCCCCCAATCGAAATGAGAGAAAGAATTTCTGAAAATGAGACCGGCAGTTGAAAAGCTGAAAGAAGGAAGGGGGGTGGGGTATATTTGAGGTGGGAGTGGGGATTTGGGTGGGAAAGGGGAGAGAGAGAGAAGAGAAGAAGAGAGAGAGAGAGACAGAGACAGAGACAGACTGACTGACTGACAGAAAGACAGATATAGTAGGGGAGAGAGAGTCAGAAAGTTGGGGAAGGTGAGAATTAAAAAGGGGGGGAAAGAGAGAGAGAGAGAGAGAGAGAGAGAGAGAGGGGAGAGAGAGAGAAGACAGAAGAAGACAGGGGGACAGAGGGGACGAGCGGAAAAGGGGAATGGGTGGGGGGGAGGGGGGACCCCAAAACCACACACACACCCCAACACACCCCACACACACACACACACACACACACACACTCGAGGAGGCAAACAGACAGACAGATACAGACAGACAAACCAGACAGGTGAAATTTTACACATTACTGGAACGGACGGGGATGCCCTCTTTTCCCCAACAGGATTCGCAAACATGAACACAGATGAACGCCCAAAAGAAACTGACAGAGACCAGAAAAACATTT
>CM065734.1:17607796-17612796 GCA_033310375.1 Conus canariensis | reverse complement strand
GAGGGGATGACGTTCAGTAACGATGACGCGTTAAAAAATTACGTTTTGAGTGCCGTCAAATACATTATGACGCATGTTTGATTGTGACGTTTTTCAGCTCAGCCCCCCCCCCCCCCCCCCCCCCCCACCCGTCCCACCAGGAGGAGAAGGAGAAGAAGAAGAAAGGTGGGAAATAAGTAACTGTGAAAGAATATTGGAGAAGAGTCGACAACCAATGACTTTGCTGTCATCATCCTGTTCCTGTGCATCTCTCTTTGTCTCTCTTTCTGGCTCTCTGTCTCTGTCTGTCTGTCTGTCTGTCTCTTTCTCTTTCTCTCTCTCTCTCTCTCTCTGTTAGTCTATATGCTTGTCTGTAAGTTCTCTCTCTCTCTCTCTCTTCTCTCTCTCTCTTTCAACTCCACCCCACTCCTAAACCGTCTCAATGGCCGGCTTATGATTTCCAGTTGTCTGTGTAGAGAATCTGCTCGTGACAGCCCCTGGGAATGATAAGTTTCAAGTGTCTGAGCTGATTGAAAATCGCCCCGTTGTTTACCCTGTCATTCTTTGAGAGAGAGACAGAGACAGAGAGAGAGAGGTGCGTAGCCATCCCAGAGAACGTGAGAGGAAGTCACTTTCACACATGTACACACACACACACACACACACACACACACACACACAACACACACACGACCCACGCACGCACGCACGCACGCACACACGCACGCACGCACGCACGCACGCACACACACAACACACACACACACACACACACACACACCACACACACACACACACAATATATATAATACTATCAAATAATAAAACAGTAAGTTACAAAACAGCGGAATGTTGTTGTCCATCATGAGTGTGTGTGTGTGTGTGGGGGGGGGGGGGGAGGGGGGGAAGGGGGGGGAGTACGCCAGTAGGGAAATGATTAGCTGGGTCAACCTGCCAAGTAATCTAACGATATGAAAAGCTTCATGAAGTACTCCATCAGGTTCACGCTTGTGTTTAGTGGTCAAGGTGGAGAGACAAACAAGTGCCCCCACTTCTGCATTTACCACCCCCACCCCCCACCCCCACCCCCACGACTAGATTAACATCGTTGGCGATAGGATAAGATAGTAGTGCTCACTGGGGGAGAGGTCCACTCGGCGAAAATCCAGTCGTCCGAAGTGGACGTCCTCACCGTTCTACGCTCTGCTGGTGGGTATGTCTTCAAGGGAGACAACCAGGCGGTTTGTCACCCTGCTCTCTCTCTCTCTCTCTCTCTCTCTCTCTCTCTCTCTCCCCCCCCCTCTCTCTCTCTCACTCTCACTGTGTGTGTGTGTGTGTGTGTGTGTGTGTGTGTGTGAGTGTGTGAGTGAGCGTGTGAGTGTGTGTGTGATAAGGTATTTGTACAGTTAGGGTTAGGATTAGATTTAGGTCAGATCAGATTGAGTTTAGGGCCTGGTTAGGGTTTGGGTTATGATCAGGGTCACTTGTTCTCGGAGCATGATTGTCTTCTGATTTTCTTGTCGAAATTCCCAGTCTCTTAACACATAAACAAACGCTCTGTCTTGTGTGTGTGTGTGTGTGTGTGTGTGTGTGTGTGTGTGTGTGAGAGAGAGAGAGAGAGAGAGAGAGAGAGAGAGAGGAGAGAGCGTATGTATCTACGTTTCGGGATGCAGGGTGAGAATCAAAGGGGGATGGGGCAGGAGGGGGGGGAGGAAGGGAGGAGGAATGTTTGGGGTCAGTCGCTGCAGGTGTGTACATCATCATCAGCCACTGCATCCGGTACTGTGAACCTCAGCACGCAGCTGTCGGAAACTCGGTCAGTAATGAGTTGTACAAATAGCAACCAGTTTATGTAGAAGAGTTTTGGTACGTGGAGAGATGGGGAGGTATGAGAGCGAGAGAGAGAGAGAGAGAGAGAGAGAGAGAGAGAGAGTGAATGTATGTGTGTGTGGTGTGTGTGTTTGCGTGCGTTCGTGTGTGTGTGTGTGTGTGTGTGTGTGTGTGTGTGGTCAGAGGGCTGGGAGGAGGAGGGGGAGGGAGGGTGGACGGAGGGTGCAGAAGCTAGGGAGGAGGGGGGGGATGATGGTTGTGTGGGAGGGGATGGGGGGACAGGGGAGGGGCGGAGGGGAGGAACAGGTGTGAGGGGAAGGTGCAGACCATTTGACAGTGAAGCGAGAGGCACTGGGTGGAGGCACGAGAATTGGGATTCGGGGAGAATTATTAGTGTTAGTACCTCGAGTCGTTCGGAGTATGCAATTACATGTGCTTCGCTTGAAGAGTACCACACACACACACACACACACACTCTCTCTCTCTCTCTCTCTCTCTCTCTCTCTCTCTCTCTCTTTCTCTCACATACTCTCTCTCTCTCACACACACACATACACACACTCTCTCTCTCTCTCTCTCTCTCACACACACACACACACACACACACACACACACACACACTAAAGTACCTGTACGTGCGCGCGCACATGTGTGTGCTAGCGCCCCCCCCCCCCCCCCCCCCCCCCCCCCCCCCGCTCACTCCCCTCTCTCTCTGTCTCTGTCTGTCTGTCTCTCTGTCTGTCTGTCTGTCTCTCTCTCTCTCTCTCTCTCTCTCTCTCTCTCTCTCTCTCTCTCAAGCGTTGAAAGGCAGATACAGGTTGAGAGGAACAGTAAATCCCAGCGCATTGTATTCAACCACCATGAACGGACCTACGGAGGGAAGAACTCAACGAAGAGGGTCGACCAGGGAATGGGGGGGGGGCTTTGGGAGGAACAGGGGGATTAGAATGGAAGCGGGGGGGGGGGGGGGAGTGAATGCTGGCGTTCAGGTGAAAAGAAAAAAGAAAGAAACGTGCGATAAACCTCCAACCCCTCCTTCCCTCCTTAACCTTCCCACTCCCCTTAACTCTCCACACACACACACACACACACACACAACACACACACACACACACGCGCGCGCGCGCGCGCGCGCGCACGCACGCACACACGCACACGCGCACACACATACATACACACACTTCTGGGGGAGAAGGTGGGGGAAGGTGGAGGAGAGCTTCCCCCCCCCCCCCCCCCCCGAGTGTCGTAACTTCCGGTCTGTCAAGTCATGGAGGGAAAGGGGGGGGGGAGAGAGAGAGAGAGAGAGAGAGAGAAGGAGGGCTGGAAAGAGGAGGAGGAGGGGAAGGAGAAGTGGGGGGGGGGGGTGAGGGGAGAGAAGGGGAAGGGCTGAGGAGGTGGGGGTGGGGGAGGAGAGAGAGAGAGAGAGAGAGAGAGGGTGGCGTTTCAGAAACTGGAGGACAGTTGTGTGGTCATGGTGTAGTAGTAGTAGGTCACCCGCCACTGCCGCCACTCTTTCTCACCTCATCTCTATTCATCACAGGAACTAGGTGGACGGACGGAGAGAAGCGGTATGGGTCGAAGGGGGGGGGGGGGGGGAGGGGGGGGAGAATGGGGAGGAACGGGGGGGGGGGGGTGGAGGGAAGAGGCAAAGGAAGTCGGACAGAGGTAGAGAGCTTGGAGGAGTTGGGGGGGTAAGGGAGGGTGGGGATGGAGGTCGGCAAAAAGGAAAGCGTGTGGTGTAGACGGTAGTGGGGGGGGGGGGGGGGGGGGTTAAAAGGGGAGGGAGGGGATTTGGGGGAGGAGGGAGTAAGTAGCCCACGTGGGTCTCTCCGAGAGGGATTGGGTATGCATATTTCATACGGGCCATTGTCGGAAGGGTTTTGAGCCCTCGCCGTCGCGCGAGGCTTTCTCGCTCTCTCGCTCGCTCTCCCCCCCACCTCGCTCGCTCCCCCCCCCACCCCCCACCCCACCCCCACCCTTTTCCCTCTCCCCTTTCTCCCCCACCCCACCCCCTCCTCCTCGTTTCCACTGATTATGCCCATTGTTGATGGGTTTGCGGCACGAGGGACTCCTCTGAGGGGGGGGGGGGGGGGGGGAGGGGGGGGGGAAGTGGGAGAAGAGAGAGCGGGGAGAGACTGCGGGAGGATTTGTGGGGCGGGAAGAGGTGGGCAAAAGAAGAAAAAGCAAAGAGAAGAAACTTTGAAAAAAAGGAAAGAGAAGAAGGAAACAAATCGAAACGAAAAAGAAAAAAAAAGTTCCGTTTTGTTTTGTTTTAGCTTCCTGTAGGGGAGAGAGAGAGAGAGAGAGAGAGAGGAGAGAGAGAGAGAGAGAGAGAGAGAGAGAGAGAGTTGCAAGATACAGAGGGAGAGAGAGAGACAGGGTGGGTGGGGTGAAGGTGGTTTGGGTGGAGAGTGAGGGAGCGCAAGAAAAAAGCGAGATGGAAAAGAAGAGGGTGGGGGTAAAAGAGAGAGTTGGGGAGGGAGGGGGTGTGAAGAGAGAGAGAGAGAGAGAGAGAGGTAGTGCGTGCGTGTGTATGTATGTGTGTGTGTGTGTGTGTGTGTGTGTGTGATGAGAGAGAGAGCTTGTCATCAGACAAACCCACCAACAGTCGTGCAGGTGTGATGGCACACACCTGCTGACCCAGACAGCCATGACTAGACATAGGCACTGAAACGATAATATCAAACTGGTTTCTTAAGTATCTTCAGAAATTATTAGCTCCTGGTTCTATATGTGATGTGGGGGGTTTTTCCCCCACAGTGAAATAGAGAAGATTTAGCAGTAGTTTGACATTTGAGATACTAATCGAGCGTGCACTGTTACAATCCCTGTTTGTTTGTTTGTTTGTTTTTTCTTCCGGTATGTGAGTTTTACTTCCGCTGAGCGTAGAAATCACATCGAAGCTTCAGTTTCCTTTCCTGGTCCTGGCTGTTATTTGCGACATGCGCGGGGCAAAATGAACCCACACCCAGTGAGTGGTTTGATCCTGCAGGACGTCGGGGAGTAAGCTGCTGTACTTTTGTTGATGTCATCCTGTTGGCTTAGTTAGTACCCGAGTCCAGATAGTGCCACAATGTGTGTGTGTGTGTGTGTGTGTGTGTGTGTGTGTGTGTGTGTGTGTGTGTGTGTGTGTTATTTGTATTGTTTTCGTTTCTCATTAATTTATTAAGGGTTTTTTTTTTTAAATGTCA
>CM065734.1:17602796-17605296 GCA_033310375.1 Conus canariensis | reverse complement strand
AAGTTCTGGAACATTCTCGGCAGGGAGAGTGTGGGAAGGATGGGGGAGAGGGGTGGAGGTGGGGGGGGTGGGGGGGAGGAGGAATAAGTGTGGGGGGGGGTGTGGGGGGGGGGGGGCGAGGCAGGGACGGGGTGTTTTGTCTGGTGATTTTGCTGCTTCAGTGAAAGTTTTTTTTTTTTTCTTTTTGACTCTCTCTCTCTCGGGGTGATAGTGTGTGTGTGTGTGTGTGTGTGTGTGTGTGTGTGTGTGTGTGTGTGTGTCTGTCTGTCTGTCTGTCTGTCTGTCTGTCTGTCTGTCTGTCTGTCTGTAAGCGTTCACGGGGAAGAAACGGTTTAAGGAACTGCGACGAGCGATTAGTAAATCATCCCTGCACCGAGTTTCTGCTGACGGCGTCACTCTTTCCTGCAAACTTTTTTTTTTCTTTTTCTTTTCAACGTTGTGTGTGTGTGTGTGTGTGTGTGTGTGTGTGTGTGTGTGTGTGTGTGTGTGTGTGTGTGTGCGAGAGAGAGAGAGAGAGAGGGAGAGAGAGAGAGAGTTTATTAGCCCCCCCCCTCCCCGCCCCTCAGCCTACTCAACTCATACGCCCACCCACCCATGCACATGCACACCTCTTTCTTTTTGTACTGCCAGTTCTTATAGAACAGGGAGTACTTTACAATGGGAACGAAGAAATGCTGTCTGTGTGTGTGTGTGTGTCTGTCCGTCCGTCCGTGGTCAAAATGTGTTCCACTCGCTCCAGACAAAACTACTGGGCCGATCTTTCTGAAAATTTGTAGGTATGTTCATTACGGGTCACGGATGATGCCCGATGTGTTATTTACCGTTATGGCCGTTACTAACGGCTATAACGGCCAATAACGTTTTTTCTTCTTTATAGAATATCCCAGAAAGTACTAGGCCAATCTTTCTGAAAATTTGTAGGTATGTTCATCATGGGTCACGGATAATGCCCGATGTGTTATTTTACCGTTATAGCCGTCACTAACGGCCAATAACGGTTTTCCTTCTTTATGGAATATTTCAGAAAGTACTTGGCTGATCTTTCTGAAATTTTGTAGGCATGTTCATTATGGGCCATCGATGATGCCCAGTGTGTTATTTTACCGTTATAGCCGTTACTAACGGCCATAACGGCCCATAACGGTTTTTCTTCCTTATAGAATGTCTCAGAAAGTACTTGGTCGATCTTTCAGAAAATTTGTAGGTATGTTTATTATGGGTCACAGATGATGCCCGATGTGTTATTTTTACCGTTGTAGCCGTTACTAATGGCTATAACGGCCCATAACAGTTTTCTTCTTTATGGAAAATCTCAGAAAGTACTTGGCCGATCTTTCTGAAAATTTGTAGGTATGTTCATTATGGATCACAGATGATGGCCGATGTTTAACAGAATAGCCGTTACTAACGGCTATAACGGCCCAAAACAGTTTTTCCTCTTTATGGAATATCTCACGAGTATTCAAGGTAAACTGGGAGTACGTTTATATGCTTTGCTTCTTGTTCTCTTGTTTCGCAGATTTTGTTTTCCGTTTTTCCCTCTGCTTGTCTTCTTCTTTCCGTTTCTTCTTTTCATGTGTATTTCGTGTTTGTCAACGACGGTCTGTCTGTCGTCTGTCTGTCTGTCTGTCTGTCTGTCTGTCTGTCTGTCTGTCTCTCTCTCTCTCTCTCTCTCTCTCTCTCTCTCCTCTCTTCTTCCAAAAACCCAACCAATCTATCGATCAGTAAAATGAAAGAAAATGAACACAGTGAACTACTCGGTCAATCATTCATCCAAACCCATCAATCAAATTAACGCGGCGAATCAATCAGTCGGTCAACCAAGAAAAAAAAAAAAAGAAAAAGAAAGAAAAATAAAACCTGTCAACATGCCAGCTAATTGTCAGTTAATCAACTTACTAATCGATCGATCAAACTAACGACTCAACCAACCAACCAATCAGCCAGCCAACCAATCGGTCATCCAACTAGTCAACCAACCAACCAGTCAACCAACCAACCAACCAACCAGTCAACCAACCAACCAACCAACCAACCGATCGATCATCCAACCAACCGACTCGTCAGTCGACCAAACCAATCGACCGACTAACCAACCAGTCAACCAACCAATCAACGAACGAACCAGCCAGTCAAGCAACTAGCCTGTAGCCAGCAGGCTAGGAAATCAGTCAGTTGGTCCGCGAGTCTCTCACTCTCTCTCTCTCTCTCTCTCTCTCTCTCTCTCTCTCTCTCTCTCTCTCTGTGTGTGTGTGTGTGTGTGTGTGTATTCCCCCCACTCCTGCTCTTGAGGTTTTGGTGGGTGGCTGCTTGCCGCACAAGTGCACGTGCAGCATGTACCTACCTACCTACCTACCTACCTACCTACCTGTACGCGCGCGCCTGTGCGTGCTTCCCTGGCCGCACGTAAGTAGCTCAAGCCCTGTTCCATTTGCCCTCTTCATTTTCCGTCCCAGCCGTCCAATTCGGTTGGGTTTTGTTTCGTTCCCTCCATCGGATT
>CM065734.1:17577084-17594584 GCA_033310375.1 Conus canariensis | reverse complement strand
GACACATGAAAATCTTCCTGACAATGAAAAAATTCTCACAACAATCTAACTTGCGCCAGTCTATAAATACTGGACTCCTTCTAATTAATTAAGCAAGGCCTTGGCGCATTAATTGGCTGGTGTGCAGCCTGGCTGTGGGGTTCCCCCACTCTTCCACTAGAACCTTCGAACGCCTCGGACAAGAAGAAACGGGCACAGAATCTTCTGACCGTCCATCTCCTCTGAGCGTGCAAGATGAAGGGTCAAAATGAGATTGTCAAGAAGCCGGACACCTTGTTTGCCTTCCAACTTGCTTTTTTTTTTTTGGGGGGGGGGGGGGGGGAGGGGAGGGGAAGGGAAGGGAGGAACGGGTGCGTGGGTGTGGTGGGTGGGGAAAGTAAGGGGCGAAGGGAATCATCTCTTCGGACACCGGCTCAACCGGTGCCATAACTTCGTGTTTTTTGCTGGGGGGGGGGGGGGGGGGGGGGAAGTTAAAAAAAAAAGATGGCGGCGTGTCAACAACTTCTGCGTGGTGCTCCCACTTTCAGTATTGGTCTTCAGCGTCAGCTTCTTCCACTACTTGACTAGAGTGTTGACAGTGAAGTATCCCCATAGTACGTAGAACGGTCGAGACTGGCAAAATGATTGATTTCAACTTGTGAGAGAAGCAGAACTGGTCATTTTCACGAGTCGATGGAATAACAGCGCGAACCCGAAAAGCGTGGCAGGTGAGCGACAACGCGACTTGTGTCAGTAGTAGTGGCTGACGTTTTCACCTCTGTTGTGTACTGCTGTCGTTGCTGTCACTGCTCAACTGTCTGGTAACAAAATGTCTTCGCTCTCGGGTGGTGTGTCAGCGAGTCAGCGTCCGTGCCTTCAGCAGAAAGGTTTACCCCACCCCAGCTCCAAATGTGACAATGCCAGGTGTGATGGCAGCGTGTAGTGACAGTTCGTGTCTCTCGCACGGGCCACCCGTGCACACACAGCCAAGCGCTTACAAACTCTGTGCTTGCTGCGTGCCGCGTGGTCTCGTTGAGACGCATTCTGCTGTCCAACGGATGTGGAACCGAACCCTGGCCCGCTTCACACAGATAGGGGGGGCGGGGGGGGGGGGGGGGGGGAGGAGACTCGATGGGGGGAAACCCGACGACATCGGCCGCCTCCACACCGGCATCGACTGAGGTCACATCTCCCACCCGACATGGTGCAACAGATTCTGCAAGCCATCCAACATCAGGGACAACAACACAGTGACGAGAGACCAACATGATTCGCAAGAGAAAAAAGAGAGACAGACAGAGAGGGATGGGGATGGAGTGGGGGGGGGGGGGCAGACAGACAGACAGACAGACACGGACAGATTGACAGATAGGAGAAGGAAGGGAGGAGGGACAGGCGGTCAGGTCTCATTAACACACACACACACACACACACACACACACACACACACACACACAGTACAGAAGAGTGCTTATGTAATTACTTACTTATGTGAGCTTAAAAGAGCAAACCCAATGAATGTGTTGAGAGAGAGAGAGAGAGAGAGAGAGAGAGAGAGAGAGAGAGAGAGAGTGAGAGAGAGAGAAAGAAGAGAGAAGAAGAAGAAGAAGAAGAAGAAGAAGAAGAAGAAGAGAAGAGAGAGAGAGAGAGAGAGAGAGAGAGAGAGAGAGAGAGAGAGAGAGAGAGAGAGAAGGTGTGGATTAACACGGATGACGACACAAAAACCCAACGACCTTTCAAGCACATCCAGCGCAGTGTATTTATAAGGACCCTGGGTAATCCCCCCCAGAAGGTTCTGATGCGAGAAACACATGTCCACTAGGAATAAAGTCGACAGTTTACGACGCAAAAAAAAATGGAGGAGGAAGAGGAGGAGGAGAAAGAGGAGGAGCAGGTGGCGGAGGAGCAGGAGGAGAAAGAAGAAACAGAATAGGTTTTTGGGGGGTTTGTTGTTGTTGCTTTTTTGCCTCGAGCAAAATGACACCCATACGCCTTTAGAACCGCTATGCGCAGGGGGTGCTGTGTTTCACACTACAAAGACTGTTCATCCATTCTTGTTCATCCATTCTAAGGGCCTGTGGCAACGCCCTACAAAGGCAAACCCACAGGTTTTTATAAGCTTCTAGGGTCCACCGCTCCTCAGGGTAGGCACGGCTAATGCGGTCAATCAAGACTGACAACTTTTTTTTTTCCCCTCGGCTTCCGACCCATCCCAAACAGCCCCGTGTGTAACTGGTTGATCTGTAGTCTGTAGTCTTCGTTCTGATTACCGAGCCGAGGGCAGAGGAATTGCAGCCAAGTCGCTGCCAAAGTTCTCTACCAAAGCAGGAGATGCAGACCATAAGACAGTGGTTAATGTGTGTGTGTGTGTGTGTGTGTGTGTGTGTGTGTGTGTGTGTGTGTGTGTGTGTGTGAGAGAGAGAGAGAGAAAGTGTGTGTGTGTTGTGTGTGTGTGTGTGTGTGTGTGTGGTGTGTGTGTGTGAGGGGGAGAGAGAGAGAGAGAGAGGAGAGATGTGGGTGGGTGGGTGGGTGGGTGGGTGCATGTGTGTGTGTGTCTGAGTGTGATACCCGCTCCTCTGACCTCCCCGAACTCCAACAGAAGGAGCTCGACCTCCCTGCATCTGGCCTTAGGTGGTTTACACATTACCGCGGGAATGCGCAGGCATTCACTGCATGTCCTCTCACTGCAAGAAAGGCGAACCTGTAGACACTGTCACACGACGGTCTCCACGTACACACTTGACGTGCATACAAAGACAATCATGCGTCCCGCATGCAACCACACATCTGACTCCTTTTCGATAAAACAAACCATGACTCAAATTTCAAATTTCTTCCCCGGTTAAAAACAAACGAACAACAACAACAAAAAGAGTTTTTCTTTTATTCTTTTCTCTCTGCGCCTCACCTTTTTTGGCGCGATGCGATTTTAATAATTCCTCTTTTTTTTTCTTCTTCTTCTTCCTTTGGCCAATATATCATTCAACAGTACTTCGCAAAAAAAAAAAAAAAAAAAAATATATATATATATATATATCCAAGTCACACTGACCTTAATCCACTTACTACAAAAAAAAAACAAAAAAACAAACAAAAAACCAAAAAAACTTTACTTTCTTTCTTTAGATCACACAGACGTCCAACTTGCCCTCTACAAACAAATCATTCTGGGTTCACAGGCCCCAGATTCTTATTCATCAAAATACTGCATTCTGCCTATCAAATTTAGAAGAAGAAAAACCAAAAAAAAAAAAAATCCTCTCAGCAGCGCACCTCTTCCATCATCTCAAGGGCTGTGAGGGGCTGCCATGGCCTATGTATCCATGTCGGGGGGGGGGGGGGGGGGGGGGGGGATGCAGGGGGCCGTAAAATGGGAGAAAAAAATGGGTGTGAGGCGACGGGCGGCTTACAAGAGGAGCGGGATGTCATCTCTTGAAGAGATCAAGTCCACAGAGAAAAAGGGAAGAACAACAAAAACAATAAAAACAAAACAAAACCCAACTTCAGCACCGCTCCAGCTACAACAGCTAAGGTGGCTACACTCTTCCACATCTCCAGAGAATGCCAGGGCTCTGACTCCCCCCGTGGAGCCAACAGGCGATCTGGACGGAGGCTGACAACTCCTAATGAGCCGACAGGGACACACGGTGGGGCCGGGTGGGGGTGGGGGGGGACGCCTTCACTCACTAACTGCTCAGTCACGCCACAGTTGACAGGCGGTACGGGGGCCGGACTAGCTCAGTTGGTAGAGCGCCGGACTCGTAATCCAAGGGTTGCGGGTTCGAATCTCCGCCAGGCCGTTTCGGTACAGGGGGATTTTTTTTCCCTCGGAGTTAACATTGGTTCTGACTCCATTTCCCATACAGTCCTTCGAATGAGACTATAAACCGAAGTTCCGTGTGTGAACGCACGCATAACATCTTGCACACACACATAAAATGCCATCACCAACTTTCGGAAGAGAAGGCCAGTTCGGCCGTTGGTATGGATGACACGTTACACATAGCATGCACCTTCCCCGAAGATGGAGTATGGCTGCCTTAATGGCGGGATTAAAAAAAAACGGTCATGCACACAAAACTCCACTCCCTTTGGAGGGTAGATGGGATTAATCCTTGCCTGTCCATATAGGGAGTGCCTACGCAGAGGAAGAAGAAGAAGGAGAAGAAGAAGAAGAAGAAGAAGACAGGCGGTACCATAACCCCGCTTACTTATCCCCTCCACCTGACCCGGAGTAAAGTCATCGTGGTGGGACTGACTGAGAAGAACTCTTCAGTACAGCAGACTTGGTCATCGTCCGTCCACGTGAAGGCCACAGACCGCGGGGTTGTTGTTCGTTGGGTGAGTGTGTGTGTGCGGTCAGTGTAATAAATAGTCAGTTTTGATCGATGTATTCAGGGGAAATGATGGTGGTTTATTGAAATTCCCTGTTATTGAAAATTCACGATCCTAGCATGTCACTATCTTTGGCAACGAGTGACAGACAGCAGGTTTCAGTGTGAGGTGACTGCAGGCGGCTATTGACACAAACGTTGAAAGGAATTTAAAGTAAATCCGCCACTTACATGCACAAACAAATTACAAGACCACTGAAAACCAAGAACGAACAATCTTCTCAAACTCGGCGCAAGATCGGAGTTGAATGAGAACGAGGCCATCGGGATATTTTGATCATCATTATTATTACTACTACTATTGCCATCATTAGTAATATTATCATTATCATCATCATTACTATTTCAACTCGCATCGTCCCCTTCCCAACGGCCTCGTTTTCATTCAACCCTCATCTTGCGCCGAGTTTGAGAAGATAAGTGACTGCCCGTTCTTCGTTTTCATTGTCCTGAATGTTGTTGATCTTGCCTGGAGAAGACTTGAGAGGTCGAAACGCGACGTCTTTTGTCTTGTACTATGTCTGTCCCTCTTAACTGCCGGGTTGCTCGTTTTCATCCAACGCCTGCCTATCTTGCGCCGAAGAGATGTAAGCTAAGTGAAAAATTCGTTCATTTTCATTGTCCTGTTTGTTTGTGTCTTGCCTGAAGAAGACCTAAGAGGTCGAAACGCGTCGTGTTTTGTCTTGTGACTCGTTTTTGTCCACGTTTCTCTTGGCGGTTCGCTAACATTTACTTAAGATTTGCCGGGTTTACTTGAAATTCCTTTTAAAGTAAGTGACAGAACACGCACTCCAAAAACCGTGGTCATATTATGACAAAGGCAGGCCACCGTTCCCTCGCACACAAACAGCCCGGATGATGACAGTCACTGTGTTTCACTGCAGGGAAGGCGAGATGCTCCCACAATCCAATGGGCAAAACGATTCTTGTGGGCGCTATATGCTTTTGACATCCGAGTAGTATGTTCGCCCTGAAGTCTGTCTTTCTGTGGACAGAGGAAATCTGATTCTACCACTTTTTTTTTTTTTTTTTTGTTTAATGCAAAACCTCCCTTCTACTCTGTATTGAGTATGTGTCCAATAGATCGGGCCAGCTCACGGAAAATCCGTCCTCTCCCAGCAGTGTGGCAGATGACACAGTCTGTGTTCACAGTGCAAGGTGTGAATGTCCGTAGGCTCAGTCGGCCCTGGTTAATCTATTATAACAGCGTCTGTTGTTCTTGCAGATGAATTACGATTATTGTAAATAATGATTATACATCTTGCTGTGATTCTTGTTGGTATTTTGTAGTTCTTCCAGATGAATTACGATTAATGTAAACAACGATTATGTATGCATCTTGTTGTGTTCCTTGTTCGTATTTTGTAGTTCTTGCAGATGAATTACGATTAATGTAAATAATGATCATATATCTTGCTGTGATTCTTGTTGGTATTTTGTAGTTCTTGCTGGTGAATGACGATTATTGTAAATAATGATTGTATATATAGATACCTTGCTGTGTTTCTTGTTGGTATTTCGTAGTTCTTGCAGATGAATTACGATTGTTGTAAATAATGATCATACATACATCTTGCTGTGTTTCTTGTTGGTATTTTGTAGTTCTTGCAGATGAATTACGATTATTGTAAATAATGATCGTGTGTGTGTGTATACAAACATCTTGCTGTGTTTCTTGTTGGTACTTTCATGATAAGCCTTGTTTCACGTGTTTTGTGTACCAGTCTCGGTTTTTTTGTTTGGCTTGTCGAAACTGAACCTGAGAAACACGTCACGAATTCGGGGCTGGTCAGCAGAGAACTATGTTTTCTTCGAGTAATGCGGTTCAGTTGTTCGTTGTTGTTGTTGTTGTTGTTGTTTTTTTCTAAATCGTCCCCTAGCTCTAAATCGATGGGGACTCAACTTCTTGCCTCTCTGCGACACTTCTTTCACGATGACGACGGAACACCTTCTCGTCCAGCACCCTCGCGTCCAACGGCGCAGAACCCACGTGTGCCAACTTCGGCAGGCAGACTCGCTGCTACTAAGGGAGGATAAACTCTTCACACCTGTTTAGCAGCACCGGCAAACAGCGGGAGTTTCCGATGAAGCACTGGTCGGTCTTCCCGTCTGAGTGAACGACCAAGAATGGGCAGAACGTCTGTAATCAAGAATATGGAATACCCCGCCCCTTTCACCTTTCATCCCCCCCCCCCCCCCCCTTCCATCCCACACACTGTTTTTTGGCAATACTAGGCTGTAACATACAAAAATTAACAAAAACCATGTGCACCCCCACTTACAGGGGAAAAAAGGCTTTCTTCAATGGAAAACACGTTCTTTCCATGTACCCCCCCCCCCCCCCCCCCACACACACACACACACCCTCTCAGTCTTACATCAAACAGATTCAGGGCGCTCTTACCCCTCGGAAATCATTTCTCTGACGCAGTAAACAATGGTGCCAGGAATAAAAAAACAAAAAAAAAAGACAAACCCAGCACTGTCTCAGGAGGAGCGGGAAGGAGGGGGAGGGGGGGGGTCCGTCCCATCCCCCACACCCTCTTCACCCTCCTCCATTCCACCCACCACCCTTGATTTAATATCAACCAGGGAAAGTTAAACGACCAAGACAAACTAGTTAACCAAGTTTTTTCTTCCCTTTTTTTTTTCCTTTTTTCTTTAATTTTCCTTTTTTTTTAAAAATACTTTTTTTTGGGTTTTCTTTTTCTCGTCAGAGGCAAACTGTGTCTGGTTTAACAAGCGCCATCATCCTACTACTAGTCAGACAAGAGGGGGGGGGGGGGGGGGGATTAACTTAATGCTGACGGCGCGGCCATCTTCGTCCACGTCCCGCATGTAATGAGCAAGCAAGCCTCGGCACAGTCAGTCCCTGGGACACTGTTAGGCTGCTGCTCGTGTTATGCGCGGCGACGGAAATTCAGCCTTGTATGTTTTCTTTATTTTTTTGTTCTTTTTCTTTTCTTGTTCATTTCCGTCCGTCTTCTTGCGCATCCTTCCTCTCTCTCTCTCTCTCTTTTTTTTCTATTTACATAATTTTTTTTTCTCCCCTCCCGCCCCCTCCCCCCTTCTCCCACCCAATTCTGCTGAATTCCAGTGTTCCCTATTTCTCTCCCTCTCTCACAGTCTCTCTCTCTCTCTCTCTCGGTCTGTCTCTCTCTCTCACTGTGTCTCTCTCTGTCTCCCTGTCTCTCTCTCTCTCTCTCTCTCTCTCTCTCCTCTCTCTCACACGCACATACACACACTCTCTCTCTCTCTTTCTCTCTCCGTCTGCCTGTCTGTTTCTTTTACACTCTCTCTGAGTCTTCTTCTTCCATCCCTCTGTATCCTCGCTCAATCATGCACGCGAGCGCGCGCGCGCGCGCGCACGCAACACACACACACACACACACACACACACAAAACACACACACACACACATACATACACTGACATATACAGAGAGAGAGAGAGAGAGAGAGAGAGGAGAGAGGAGAGAGAGAGTTTGACTCAAGCGTTTGGATGGGGGGGGGGGGGGAGGTGGAAACAGGATACCCACCCTTCCCCACCCCCACCCATCCCCCCCCCCCCCCCCTTTACGACGCCGATCTTCAATAATGGCCAGAGTTGGACAACCCAGAAGTCTAACAAGTTTGCTGCTGGTGGTAATGGTGGTGGTGGTGGTGGTGATGGTGGTGGAGTTGGTGCTGTTGCTGTTGCTGCTGCTGGAAGTGCTGGTGGTGGAGGTGGTGGACGTGGTGGAGGTGGTGGTGGTGTTCTGCGTCCTGGGTGACGCAGAACTCTTGACAACTTCATTTCCCCCTCTTGTCTCCAGGTTGGCCCGGTGCCGACACCCTGAGCCCTTCTGTCATACCGGTTAGAAACTGGAATAATCACCATGCCAGACCCGCTTGCGCTGCTGCTGCTGCTGCTGCCGCTGCTGCTGCTGCTGCTGCCGCTGCTGATGCTGATGCTTGCGCTGAAGTTTGAGACCGGGAATACTGTTTCCTTTTTTCTTTTCTTTTTGTATTTGTCTTATTTTCTACTCTGTGTGTGTGAGTGTGGGGGGGTGGGGGGGGGGAGGGGGGGGTGAGGGGGCACAGGGGTTGCTAAAAACGTTGCATTCGACACAAACGTGATAACGAACTGTCAGATTTATCCCTGATGGAAAGCTCTCCCATTCCTTCTGCCTCCTCCTCTCACCCCCCCCCCCCCCCATCCCTAACCCCGACGTTCTCTCTCTCTCTCTCTCTCTCTTCCTCCCTCCCTCCCTGCCTCTCTCTCTCTCTCTTTCTCTCTCTCCGTCTTTTTCACACATTCACCCTACCTTTCAACTTTCCCCCACCAACACACATACAGTCTGCATCCCCCCCCCTCCGTCCCCTAACTTCCCCCCCCCCCTTTTTTTTCTTTTTCTACCTGCTTTTTACACACACACACACACACACACACACACACACACACACACACACACACCAACCACCATCACAACTTCCACACTACAAGCACTTACCACAAGCTCTGACCAACAGTCAGACAGACAGACAGACAGACAGACAAAGCCCGATACGAACGTCGGAAATCTTCACGACCGGTTTGAAGCACTTCGTTAGCAACCGGGGCAACTTTTTTTTTTCTTTTGATTTTTTTGTTTGTTTTGTTTTGTTTTTTAATTTACATCTGCGTCTTAATGAATCTTTTCCCAACAAATCGTCAAAACTCCGACATACGAAGATTTGGTTAGACTCAGCTAGGGGTAGGGGGTGCGGGTGGGGGTGGGGGTGGGGGTTGGGGATGGCACACAGAAAGAAGCGGACAAAATTGATCGTGCCTTCATCGCACGTGCAATCAAATACAACTCTCAAGGGGGAGAGAATAGTGCAGTCGGTGACGTCAGCAGAGAGAGAGAGAGAGAGAGAGAGAGAGAGAGAGAGAGAGAGAGAGTTAGAGAGACGAGAGATGGTTGGTTAAGTTTCATTCAGGTTTTTACGTGCACGTCAATCGAAGGTGATACTATGGCAGACTGGTGTGTGTGTGTGTGTGTGTGTGTGTGTGTGTGTGTGTGCGTGTGCGTGCGTGTATGTGTGTGTGTGTGTGCGTGCGTGCGTGCGTGGTGGGTGTGTGTGTGTGTGTGTGTGTGTGTGTGTGTGTGTGTTGAGGGGGGAAGGGGGAGGGTCGCCAGCAGGACTCGACCTCGCAACACCTGACCACCAACACGGCTCACTACCCACTAAATTAGACAGACGACCCGCCAGGCCTGCTGCGCTGCGCTGCGTTGCGCTGGTCTCCGCGGTTCCACCGTGTACTTCATTCAAACCTCTGGAGTCGGGGGGGGGGGGGGGGGTTATAACGACCCCCCCTCTTCGTTCGCCTCCCCCCTCCCCCGCGCACCCCGTCCCCCCCCCCCTCATCTCTTCCCCCCCCCCCCCCCCCCCCCCCCATGTGGAGTTTCAGGCTGCGCTCTCTTCGAGCTAAGGTGCCCACAGTGCTCGGAATCCCCAGGACTGTCAGGGAGAGATGATGGGTGTTGACTGACCGCCCTTCTTCAAATTTAAACAGACGAGAGGGAAGCTGGTGGGTGGTACTGTACTGTAGCCTACTGTACTGTACTGTAATGTACTGTACTGTGCTGTGCCGTGCTGGTCAGGGGAGGGAAGCGCTCTACAAAGCAAACCGGGTTATTGGCCTTGGATCTGATAAACCTGTCAGCCAAAACAGTGCGGTTTTTAGTTGTTGACGGACATTGATCTTCAAAGTCAGGTACAGACGAGAGGCTAGTTGAAGGATTTTGAGGCGGGACAGTGGGGGTGGATGAGGGGTAAGGGGTTAGGTGGGGGTGGGTGGGTTTCATCCCTTGGGAAGCAATGCATCCATCGCCAGCCGGATTGGCCGAGGACCTGGCAGCCTGTGGAAATTATTCAGTGTTGGCGTTTACAAAAGGAGAAGAAGAAGAAGAAGAAGAAGAAGAAGAAGAGAAAAAGAAGAAGAAGAAGGCGGAGGAGGAGGAGCAGGAGGAGGAGGAGGAGGAGGAGGAGAAGAAGAAGAACAGGAAGAAAGAAGGAAGGAAAGAAAGAAACAAAGACAAAAAGAAAAGAAAAACCCGTAGCTCGTTCTCCTGTCTGGCGGATAGACAGTCCTTCATCAGGTACTGCGATGAAAAATATATCCAGATGCAGCCCCGCGATACTGAAAACTGAGTAAATAACACCGCTGTACGCTAGACTACTTTTGGAGACGACGCAATCCTCCCAACACCCCCACCCCCACCCCCACCTCTTCCTCTCCCTCCTGCCCGTCGCACCTTCCTCCCTCAACTCAGCGATGCTGATGGTCAGACTGACGTCCTACTGGGTCGGAGGTCCTCATGGACCAGTGGGTTCCTAGAGGAGCTCATGGGGTCAGACTGGTTCGGCGGTTCATCTCTCGCTGGCAGCTGGTTCGGATCTGTCGTCGGCTGCGAATCGACGTCTGCGCTGTAGTCGGGTCGGTCTGAATGACTTTATTGTCTGATCGGTCCAAAGACTGTTGTCTGGTCGGTCCAAAGACTGTGTGTTGTCTGGTCGGTCCAAAGACTGTCTGGTCGGTCCAAAGACTGTGTGTTGTCTGGTCGGTCCAAAGACTGTTGTCTGGTCGGTTCAAAGACTGTGTGTTGTCTGGTCGGTCCAAAGACTGTGTGTTGTCTGATCGGTCCAAAGACTGTTGTCTGGTCGGTCCAAAGACTGTGTGTTGTCTGATCGGTCCAAAGACTGTTGTCTGGTCGGTCCAAAGACTGTGTGTTGTCTGGTCGGTCCAAAGACTGTTGTCTGGTCGGTCCAAAGACTGTTGTCTGGTCGGTCCAAAGACTGTGTGTTGTCTGGTCGGTCCAAAGACTGTTGTCTGGTCGGTCCAAAGACTGTTGTCTGGTCGGTCCAAAGACTGTGTGTTGTCTGGTCGGTCCAAAGACTGTTGTCTGGTCGGTCCAAAGACTGTGTGTTGTCTGGTCGGTCCAAAGACTGTGTTGTCTGGTCGGTCCAAAGACTGTGTGTTGTCTGATCGGTCCAAAGACTGTCCGGTCGGTCCAAAGACTGTGTTGTCCGGTCGGTCCAAAGACTGTGTGTTGTCCGGTCGGTCCAAAGACTGTGTGTTGTCTGATCGGTCCAAAGACTGTTGTCTGGTCGGTCCAAAGACTGTGTGTTGTCTGGTCGGTCCAAAGACTGTGTGTTGTCTGGTCGGTCTAAAGACTGTGTGTTGTCTGGTCGGTCCAAAGACTGTTGTCTGGTCGGTCCAAAGACTGTTGTCTGGTCGGTCCAAAGATTGTGTGTTGTCTGGTCGGTCCAAAGACTGTTGTCTGGTCGGTCCAAAGACTGTGTGTTGTCTGGTCGGTCCAAAGACTGTTGTCTGGTCGGTCCAAAGACTGTGTGTTGTCTGGTCGGTCCAAAGACTGTGTGTTGTCTGATCGATCCAAAGACTGTGTGTTGTCTGGTCGGTCCAAAACTGTTGTCGGGTCGGTCCCCAACTCCAACTTCCCCGTAAAGAGAGAGAGAGAGAGAGAGAGAGAGAGAGAGAGAGAGAGAAGAGGAGGGGAGGTGGGAGAGGGAGAGAAAGAGAGAGAGGGGGACACACACACACACACACACACACACACACACACACACACACACACACACACACACACGTCCTGGGTGATGGAATAAAACTTTTTTTTTTTTTTTGTCTAATCCATGACATGGGCAAGTAATCTATGACGTAGGAATACTTACTTTGTCAAGGAAAGGGTGAGATGGGGCAGGGGCGGGGGTGGGGGGTGGGGGGAGAGGAGGATTATTTATTTCTTTTCAGAGCGACACAGTGCCCTAAAACTTGTTGCATGGAGAGAGAGAGAGAGAGAGAGAGAGAGAGAGAGAGAGAGAGGAGAGAGAGAGAGAGAGAGAGAGCAACATATCTTGTTCCGTCATTAGACGAATGAAGTTACATTCTCCAAAACCTTGTCGACCAAGGCAAAGGAAGAGGAAGGGGAGCCGGAATAGCTCAGTTGGTAGAGCGCCGGACTCGTAATCTTGGTGATCCTGGGGTTGCGGGTTCGAATCTCCGCCGGGCCGTTTCGGTACAGGGGGATTTTTCCCTCGGTGTTAACATTGGTTCTGACTCCATTTCCCATACAGTCCTTCGAATGAGACTATAAACCGAGGTTCCGTGTGTGAACGCACGCATAATATCTTGCACACACGTAAAATCCCATCACCAACTTTCGGAAGAGTAGGCCAGTTTGGCCGTTGGTATGGATGACACGTAACACACAGCATGCACCCTGCGTGAGAAATGGAAATAATGAAGGAAGTAAGGAAACTGAGTGAACGATATTGACTGGATGACACGGGAAACGACTGAATGAAGTGCCAGCTGGCAGCTCTTCAGTCGGCACTACCCAGGTAGGCAGCCCGTTGTGTAAACGAGTGTTGATTGTAAAGCGCTTAGAGCTTGGTGTCTAGCCGAGAATAGGCGCTATATAAGTATTCATTGTTGTTGTTGTTGTTGTGTGGTGTGGTGGTGGTGATGGTGGTGGTGGGGGTGTTCCCAGAAGGTTATTCTCGTTTGGTGAATAATGTACATTTGCCCGAAAAACTTGATAAGCGGGGATGTGGAGATAGGGAAGAGTAAAGGTTGGGGCTGGCAGGGGGTGTGGTGGGAGAAAGGTGCGGAGAAGGAGGGAGGAGGTGGGAAGGGTGACGACGGGACGGGAAAGGGGGGTGGGAGTGAGGGGTGGGGTGGGGTGGGGTGGGGCCAAGTCAGTGTCTAACTCGCACACATGGTCGACAACGTTTGCTAATGACATCATTTTACTATATCGCTTTTTATACAAAGAAAGCCCTGAAGTGCAACCTTTACAGCATTTTTTTTTCCCCGGATTTTTCGTTCTCCTCGACTTCATTGCCGGAGGAAGGAAGAGAGGCGGAGAGGGAAGAAAGGAGGAGGGTGAGGGGAGCAGAAGATCCTAGAACCGTTGGAAACCTCCCCCACCCCCCCCACCCCCCCACCAACCCGCCCCCGCACCTCACCCCCACCCACCTCATCCTAGCCCTCAGCCAAATCCCCTCTCCAGTCAGACAGACCACTGTCTTCGTTTGAAACCACAATGTTGAACCAAGGCGACGAGGACTCATGTCCTGATGAGCGTATGTCCTGTATCCCTCCGCTGTCCGCACGTTAAGAATCAAAGGAGTATATATTATATAGAAGTTGCTCTTGTTCCTCCTCCTCCTCTTTTTCTCTTTCCTTTTTTTTTTTTTTTTTTTCTCTTCTTCTTTCAAAATTGTTGGAACAAATTTCGGTGAACTTGCCAGAGGGACAGTTTTTGCGCAGACATGAAAATGTGAATGATGTGCTGGTGTCTTGAACTTTCTGTTGATTTTGTGTCCGTCTGGTGGAAGTGCGCTTTCATGTAGAGTCGGTGCATCCTGAATGTCGTCTGGTAACATCACGACTGTTGTCGTTGGTGGAAGATGGCTTTGTGATGGGGGATGGGTGGAGGGGGGGGGGGGGGGGTGCGAGAGGATATTTTTGTTTTATTCATTTATTCATTTGTTAGATTCGTTACTATATGAAAGCAGTGCTTAGGATGGTATGGTGGGCAATTCCCTCCCACCTTTACGCCCCGCTTTTTCATCCGCATGTGTGTCTGTAAGTGTGTGTGCATGTAAGTGTGTGTGGTGTGTGTGTGTGTGTGTGTGTGTGTGTGTGTGTGTGTGTGTGTGTGTGTGTGTGTTTGTGTGTGAGTGTGTGTGTGTGTGAGAGAGAGAGAGAGAGAGAGAGAGTGTGTGTGTGTGTGTGTGTGTGTGTGTGTGTGTGTGTGTGTGTGTGTGTGTGGGTGGGTGGGTGGGTGGGTGGGTGCGTGCGCGCGCGTGTGTATGTGTGTGTGTGTGTGTGTGTGTGTGTGTGTGTGTGTGTGTGTGTGTGTGTGTGTGTGTGCTTGCTGTCTTTATCCTCGATCAAGCATTCTGTCCGATATTTCCTTCTTTCACTATGTCTGTGTCCATGGAGTGGTTCCGTTTTAGACAGGAGAAGAAAATGGGCACACTTAGCAATGAACATAATTATGCCGCATGTTTTAACTTTTGACCAGTGTTGTATTGTCCACATGAAAGATGTATGAACGAAGAATTGTCGCATTTTACGATTGAAATATTGATGCCATGTGGTCTTTAATCCAAACAGAATGAAGGCCTCCATGCATGACTCCATTCATTGAATTATTTTTGATTGACCGAGGAGAGATGTTTACGGTTAAACATTAATTCATTGGTGATGTTGTTATAAAATGAATGGTTGAAGAATATTGTTGTATTTCCCTGTCTGACTCGGGTGGGTCCAATGCTTTGGTGGTGGGTTGTTTTTTTTTTTTTTTTTTTTTTTTTTTTTTAGATTATCGATGGGCCTTCTGACACTCTATACTAATGATTAAGTTGACAGATGATCTGGTTGACTGAAGAGGCTTAAGCTTACGCTTTTTTCTCTTTAATGTGTAATACTAAGTGTTAAATCAATTGAGCGCTAAGAAGGTTCATTAAGCGACGCATTAATCGAATTGGTACTTCTTCTTCATAGCTCATGTTTTGACCTTATTTATCTGAAACGAAGATAATAACGTTGGGCAATACAGTTGAAACTGCCTTTCGTTTACATTTAGTATTATTTTAGTGTGCTCCGCCAATGTTATTGTTGTGAAGGAAATGATGTCTTTTTGCACCCTCCATTTCTTTCTTTCTTTTTTTTTTCTACTTTTTTTCCTTTCTCATACCCTTTGTTATATGTCCCCTCCCCCCTCATTCTTGTCCCCTTCCCCCTCCCCCAATTCTATTCATCCTTTCCTGCGAGAAAGATCCATCCGACAGGAAATTGATTTATTAATAGAAAAACTGTCTTTTCTTAATAAAATTAGAGTATTTCTAACGTTGTGAGAACAGGTGATACTATTACTAGGTTTGCTCCTACACGCACACGTGAGCTAGTACGCGAGTGCACATACACGCGATTGCTCGTCTGCTTTTTCCTCGCCGCCTCGTCATTATCAGTACCCCTTCTCCCTACTCTACCCCCCCCCCCCCCCTCCCCCCCCCCCCCCCCCCCCCCCCCCCCCCCCCCCCCCCCCCCCCCCCCCCCCCCCCCCCCCCTCCCCCCCCCCCCTCACACTCACGATCCTCCTTTTTCCTCCGTAATGTTGGTAAGTATTACTTTTTTGGCACCATCCCCAACTAAAAAATCAAAAAAAACGAAAAAAGAACGCAAAAAAATTGTATTCGTCCTGTGTATCCGACTGCGGAACATTAACCAAAGGTAAGGTTCCCCGGAATTAGAATTGATTTTAACTTACTTTGTTTTTGTGTTGGTCAGTTTTTGTCAATTTTACCATTTTGTCTGTTTATTTTATTTTTATTTATTTTATTTTTTTTTAGTAGTAACTGTCATAATGTTATTGTCC
Source organism: Conus canariensis (assembly GCA_033310375.1). Classification (NCBI taxonomy): domain Eukaryota; kingdom Metazoa; phylum Mollusca; class Gastropoda; order Neogastropoda; family Conidae; genus Conus; species Conus canariensis. The sequence continues at coordinate 17,578,777 of CM065734.1, read as the reverse complement.
TATTGTTTTAGTTTCATAAGTGCTCGTGTCCGTCGGTCACCCACTGGCACCAAAAGGATGTTTTACACATATTATTTTCTTTTTGTTTCTTCGTATATTAAGTTGCATTTGTCCGAGTTCAACCATGGCATCTTTGACAACTATGTCTCATTAATCAGGAGCATAAAACAAAAAGAAAAATGCAAAATTATAATGGGTAGGCTGAAAATATCGTCTCTTAACTGGCAGGGCCTTGGGAATTTTGGAAAAAGAAGGGATGCGTTTCAACATTTGAGACAAAAGCAATACTCAGTGTATTTTCTGCAGGATACGCATTTCACGAAGAAATTAGAACGCCAGATACGAGCTGAATGGGGATATGAGTGTGTGTTTTCTTCTAATAATAGTAGATCAAGGGGAGTAAGTATTTTATTCAAACAATAATTTTGAGTTTAAAATAGAGAAAACAATCAAGGATACAAAAGGAAACTCATGTTATTGTCCTTTTGAATACGTTGGGAAAACAGTTAACGTTTAGCGAATATTTATGGCCCGAATAGAGACGATCCTGCTTTTTTTTCAGGATATACAAAATAAAATAAAGGAACTTGGTAATTCAAATATTTTTATTGCTGGTGACTGGAATTTGGTTCTTAACCCAGCTTTAGATTATGATAACTATAAAAATATTAACAACGCCAAAGCCAGGGAGGAAGTAATTGAAATGATGTCTAAATTTGAGCTAGTAGATATATGGAGGGAGTTTAACCCAGAAGTTCTCAGATACACTTGGCGAAGGTCAAATCCACTCCAGCAAAGCCGCCTAGACTATTAATTGCTTCTGAAAGATTAATGGGAAACGTAAAGTAACTCTGACATTCTTTTTGGATACCGCAGTGACCATTCGCTGGTTACAGTTGAATTTACCTTTAAACAGGTAGAAAAAAATAAAAAAGTCTTTGGAAATTCAATTCAACATTACTAAAAGATTACACATATGTACAGTCAATAAATGATACAATAGAGAATGTTAAAAGTCAATATGCAGCTGTACCATATGAGAGAGGAAAAACTTAAAACAGATACCAAATGATCAAGTTCAGTTTGTAATATCAGATCAGCTATTTCTTGATACGCTGCTGAGGAAATTAGAGCCAAAACAATTACATACAGTATAAGTAAGAATAAAGACCTGAAAAGGGCTGAACAAACCTTAGAACACGAAATACAGTCCCTTGAGAACAATTGCATCTGAACGAAGCAGACAGAACAGCCCTAAATGAAAAGAAAACCCAGTTGGCAGAAATAAGGAAATCTAAAATGGAAGGAATTCTGTTGAGATCAAAAGTAAGGTGGGCATTGCAAGGGGAGAAAATAAATAAGTATTTTGTTCTCTTGAAAATAGACATTATGTGAGTAAGCAGATGTTAAAACTTGTGAAGGATGACGGCCATGTTTGATCAGAAACCAATGAAATGTTAGAAGAAACTAAAACTTTTTTTTCAAGAACTTTATAAAGAACACGAATCACAAGATAATCAATATGGATAAGTTTAAAGAAACAATACCAAAATTAAAACAAATCTGAATCGACAACTTAGAGGGATTTATAACAAAAGAAGAAGCAACAGAAGCATTAAGGAATATGCAGAATGATAAAAAGTCCCGGCACAGATGGATTTACGGTGAATTTTTTCAAATTCTTCTGGAAACA